>CP149047.1:16571235-17200982 GCA_038024825.1 Polylopha cassiicola | reverse complement strand
ACAAATTTGTTATTCCTTATGGCTTCTCTTGTTCTTTAATCTAAGAATTCCAAGAGAACTTATGAGACCTTAAGAAGCCTTACGGGGTTGTCGAAAATATCTAGTGTATTCACGTAGGTCGGTACCTAACTTAAAGATTTTACAAATAATAGGTACAACACTTAAAAGTCTTACTTATCCAGTCATTTAACGAGTTCGGGAATTTGATCAAAAGCCGAAATTATGTTCTTCAATTAAAACAGAGCTTTATTAATTAATTTTAATCCAATTCAAGTCGTCAAGAGCCCTTTGTTGGCAATAACAAAAGAATCCGAAAGCTTTAAGCTAAGTTGGAATGAAAGAAAATGTTCCGATTTCCGCTTTACGGTTTGCTAATTCTTGCTAAGTTTGTAACGCAAACTGGGTTCCAAATAATAGCACCCTTTTGAAACATTCCGTCACAAAAAAGTTAGATTGCTGAAAGGAAGACGCCGCTTGCCTACAAATACCTAGCCGTTTCTCTAATTGCGGTTCTGCTATAGTCGAAAGATGTCATACCGTAAACAGCAACTTTGTAGCGTCTTCTGCTCCTGTGCTATTCTAGATTTAATAACGGTAAGTATAGAATATTTTTTATAATTTACAGAATTGACAAAAGCTAACGAAAACTGTCACTTATATAAAAACGCGCATAATTGCGCATGCTGATATAAAAATAATCGTGTCAAAGAAATTTGTTATATTTATAAAACATACTGAAGAACAAGCGAAATATATCTGAAAATAAAATAGCAAGTTCAGGCCTAATGCGTATTGTAATATAGTTCATTTTTATATAGACAGTACAGTCATTCGATTTCACATCAACCAAGTAAATCCCAATGGTTCCTTCAAGTTCCAGTAGGTACGGGGTGAACTCGAACCCTTGTACATATCAATTATACTTCGATGGTTAAATAATATATACGTTATTATTACTACTTTAAGGTTGGTTTTCAATAGCGGCCGCTGTAAAAGTGAAATCAAATCAATTAATTTCGGATATAAATCATTAAACAAGATGAGCATTTGGGGACCGCAATAATTTTGACTTTTTATTATGTTATTTAATTACATTTATATTATGAAGAGTAGCATTTTTACTAGAAAAAAGTGTAATTAAAAAAACAAGAAACAATTTTCTTATTTCAAAACATAAAAAAAGTTGGGGTGGACCACTCTGAATATTATGGGGTATAAAAATAGATGTTGGACGATTCTCAGACGTGCCCGATATGCACAAAAAATTTCAAAAAATCGATCCAGCCGTTTTGGAGAACTTTGGCAACAAACACCGCGACCCGTGAATTTTATATAATATTATATGGACACTTTCAGTTATGCATAATTAATACTCATAGCTTTCGAGTGATTTTTCAAAAACTTCTACTTAATGCAACATTAAAAAATCAGTAACTGAAAATAATCATCTTCAATAAATTGTACTAAGATGAATCGTATGAATGTTATTTTTAAATTATCACAGTAGGTATATATAATGCATACCTATATATCTTCCTTGTGTATAATATTTGACTGGTGAACGCAGATATATTTATATGTATACACACACCAGAATTATCAGTATTAATAAAAAGAGAAATGTAACTATAGAGGAAATCGAAATTCCACGAGCACTTTATCCCAAATAATGTACAAAGTTCTCATGTAAGGTAAAAACTTCATGCACAATTCCCAGTTCGAATTCGTGGATAAAGTTAATAATTGAAAATTTCTTCCCTGTGTTATTGGCAAAGTTGCAACGGCTCACTATTTCTCGATAGTGGCCAACAAAACGATGGCATCGAAAACATTTCAATTCAACCATGTACTTCCATTTATTTGTTTTTGTTGAGTGCCTCGTCTAAACTAACAGAGCTCCCAGTTCTTTATAACGTTGCAATCTTTTGCTTTTGTGTTTAATAACTACTTATTCAAATTTTTTTCAATTGTTAAAGCACAATCGTGTCAGAGTAAAACACAAGTTGTTCTCCACAAATTACCCACAACAAATGAAATAGCTTCAGCCCGCGACATCGTCTGCGCATGATTAGCACCTTTGATTTACCTCCTTCAGCGGCGAACTTTCGAAAATCCTTTCTTAGTGCTCCATTATTTTAATATAACTTACATTTAGATTTACCTAAAAACCACTGCTGGTCAAATTAGGCAAAAACGAGACTCAATCGCGTAAGTATCCCTACTAATATTATAAATGCGAAAGTAACTCTGTCTGTCTGTCTGTCTGTTACGCTTTCACGCTAAAACTACTGGACTGATTGAAATGTAATTTGGTACACAGAAAGTCTAGAGCCTGAGAAAGGACATAGGCTACTTTTTAACCGACTGCAAAAAAGGAGGAGTTCCACGCGGACGAAGTCGCGGGCAGAAGCTAGTAGTAGTATAAATAACAGCCGACATAATTGAGAGCTGTTACAGTTTATTAAGTGACCCTATATCACTAGATCTCTAGATTTATGAAATGGAATTTTAAGTAAAACGGCGAAATGAACTTCCTTATTCAGATATTGTGAGTGTTATCAACATAAAGGTTCAGTAGGTACCTATATGATGACGTCATGTAGCGCATCAGCCTGCACAAATACGCAGAATTACGTTAAACGAGCCACTCAAACCAGCATCCACTTTTCCAACATCCATTTCCGGGAAAAGCATTACGCGCTGATAAATTCAAGAAGCATTATATATATAAACCATTTAAATACCATTTTAAAAGGTTATCGTTCCCAAAATACTAATTGCATGTGAGTATATCAGATGCTCAATATAGGTAATAATAAAGGATTAATCTTATATCAATATTCGTACTTATGGTTTATAAATTAGGTATATATTAGGTATATGTTTTAATTAACAAAATGCATTGGCATTCACTTCGTTGTAACGAAAATACCAGGCAACGAATACTAATTTATTATACCTACTTAAAATAAACACATATTTAGACCGGTGGAGCAGTGACGGCCCTAAGGCCAACTGTAAACAGTCACTCAAGAAAACAAAAAACGAAATCCTTGGTACAGTGTACCTGCACTCGAAACAATTTACCTGTATTTGTCCCTCGAGCGCGTTCCCTTTCAATTTTAATACTCCGCCGTAATATCGTTATTCTCTCAAAACGAACCGGCCGGAAGGGTCAATGAAAAATTTAAAACAACGTCGTTCGTTGCGTACACTTTCCGGTCAATTACCAAGTTCATTCCGGAAGGGTAGCGTTGTCTTTGTGCATGTAATCACAATCGACGTTCACACAGTTCGAACGGGACGTTATTCTGGTACACAGGTCAGGGTCGACTCTAAACGTATTACGAAATACTTGGTAAAGTACCAAAAACATTCCCCTTTAAATGAATTCACGACGTTAAATCTCCTTAACTTTATCAAGTCTCGTATAAGGATAGGAGTTATTATTTTTGTATGAGCCGGGGATCATTTGTCTTTCTTAAGGCCATTAATAGCGGAATGAACAATAAAGTGTCTGAGCCCCATGTAAAATATCTCCGAGATCCAATAATGTTTAAATTGGAACCCGCACCCCAGACGGTGGCACGCAGGGTCCATACAAACATTTATCCTGGTGAGGCGCTCGCGAAACAATATTACGGCTATACAAAATGGAATGGCACGGAAAGAGGGTGCTCCGGTAATGAAAAATTTTTCCCCCTCACATAAAACTTACACCTCTCGTAGATTTAAAAAAACATTTCTTAAATTTGTTCACGCGAGAAATAACAAGGGTAGGTAACGATGCTGCTGATCATGTAACGCGAGCCTGCCAGGTTAATTTGTAGCCATATACAGGTAGGTACTTACATATATAAAATACTTTGTACGGAAATTATTAGATTCAGTATTTTTTAATAAGAATATTACTAGTAGACTTTCATTTTCCAAGAAAATAATTGGTAACATTTTACGTAGGTAGGAACAGTAATTTGTTTAACCTAAAAAATAATTGTATTTAGAATTCCATTTAACTTAAGTCGACTTTCGTAACGCTAAGTAACACTTCTGATAATATTCTATTACTTGGGTTTTTTTTACGTCGGTGAGTCTGAACATTATATTTAGAACTCAATTTATTATAAGCTGTGACAATTTATTCGGGGTTTCAAATGTAAGTGATTTTTCGGAATTCAAATATATATAGTTAAGTGATTTTTCACGCCCTCCCTTAGGCAGAAGGTATATTAATACAAGCAATTCATAAGAATTTATATATTTAACTTGTATAATATTTACATACGTACTTATAATACAAATTATAGGTGCATTATGTAAATATATAATTTGATTAAATTGTTAACGACAGGTTGCGTCAAATTTTGACAATGTAAATTCGAGCGCTCGGATATAATCTATGGAAAAAGTTACGGCACGGCGCCATCTTTAATTTGAGTTATATTTTTATTATTATTATTCGAGATATGCAACATCTACATATTATTATAAAAATACGTGATCTCGTTCTTGTAATTGAATCCTCATAGCACACATATTACATAATGCTTGTATACCTACAAGTGCCGACATTTTTTTCCATAAATTGTAACTGGCCAGCATTATTTTTCTTAAAGTTGTAAAATTTGACAACCTCTTTCAACGTTTAAAACTATATTCGAGTATCTGAGTATTAGTAGGTACAGATATAAATCTACCATTTTAGTAGTATTCCTGGATTCAAATGGCAACCTTTAGTAGTGCGGTCAACGATCTCGCTCGCTATTTATACCGACGACATCTCGTACATATCATATATCAAACCACAGCGTGTATATATAGATAAAATAACGTACCTATACCTGTGTATAGGTACCTACGTAAGGGCATGGCTTCATGCCCTTATCTTTAAAAGGCTAATACAAATGTAAATTCCCAAGATAGTATGTAATTGGGTTCGCAAGTAATGAACTGGGATACAATTTTCATTTGATTTGAGACCACTTTGCGGATAAATAAATTTACCACTGTTTGTATTTATTATACATCGTAATTGGGGATATAAAATGTAATAAAAATACATAACATACCCATATATAAGAAAATTACTAAGTGTCCACCCCGGCTTCGCTCGGATCCCTTTTTTATAGCCTATGTCACTAGGGAATAGTGTAGCATCCCAAGTGAAAGAATTTTTCAAATCGGTCCCTATTCATTCCAAATAAACAAACAAACAAACCTTTCATCTTCATAATATTAGTATAGAGTATAAGTAGACTAAGAATTTGAGCAGGTACCAGTAGTAGGTAGGTACATTATAATGTATTCTTAAGGTTAAAGTAATATATTTTTTCAAAAGAAAGTACCTAGTTTGCATAACTAATGTCAACTCAAAGTTCTCGAAACTTTAGCAATAAATTAAAATTGTTACAATTGATTTATTCCTTAAAATTTGAAGTTGGTACGGTACTCACATGTTCCGTATCAAATCAAAATAAGCTACATTTGAAATAACTTCCCCAGTATAATGACTTAGTCGGATTTATACCGCTGGCTTCAATTCCCTAGGGCGCGGAGCTAACCCAAATCGAACTAATTATCTGCAGAGATTGCCGCATTTCGCTTCAGATACAACCAGTATAGGTCGAGCCAAAAATTAGGACACAGCCTGAATAACATAATTAACTCAGTCTGTCTCTAGGTACTCATATAGAAATGATGGATCACTGCTTTAACACGAAATCTGTTATTTATTTGACTTAGGAATACGCCGTATCGAGGAATGAAGAACGTCTAAGTCTATATCGCTCTTTGAGACAACCCGAAGACGTAACGTAGGTAGACTGGATTTTTTATACTTAAGTTAATTGAGTAATAAAATAATATACTACCTAGGTGTATATCTAGGTGTAGGTACTTCCTTATTTAACAATAATGAACTTGACATGTTAATACGAATCCATCACGTTTAGGTAAATGAGTGATTGATGAGTATTACCCATGTACGAACGAGTATTTCAACCGAACTCATAAAATATAGAAGTGGATTACTCGGATATAATCTAGGGTTATAATTTACCGTTACTTACAAAATGGAAATTATAATCCATCTTTAAGCAAGATGAACGTTACGTTTCAAAGTATAATACTAGTTGTTTCACGAAATTCAATCCCGCGGGATCGGCATAAAGTAGCTAAATCTTCCTTTTGAAGGTCCTATTTATTACTATATCAAAATAGATTAAAACCTTTATAGCAGGTAAGGTTAAAAAAAATGTAAAAACTGGAAGGATTACCTATTTATTATCCAAGTCGTAAAAGTACTATTGAATGATGAAGTAGGTAATCCTTTTAAATGGATTTTACTAGCATTGTTAAAATCCCCAGTTTAATCCGTTGATACTATAATAGCATAATGAACACCAACGGCTCTATATATTTTTGTAACAGTTTATAAAGCTCAGGCTGGACATCAAGTGCGAATTTTATCTTGGGGTTAAGAAGTGTTTATCTGACACATATATAATGCCACATTTTATTGTTTTCCGATAAAGGGAAACTAGAGGAAAGCTCCAATCGCGGTTATATAATCTATTGACAGCTGTATCTACGAGTATAGAACGATTGTGTAATATAGCCCTTTCTTTAGTAAACAAAGTAAGTAGGTAAGTACCTACTTATTCGTAAATGCAGGTTTTATATATTCCTATTTTACACCTTTTAAGAATAAATTACTAAAATTGTTATCAATTTATTAGATTATTATTATAAATTTCAGAGAGTAAAATCATAATTTCCGAGAAATAGCTCAATTCTTTATTAAAACAAGTTATAGTAAATCCCTACATTGATAAAAATAGTCCTAATACACATTTTTTAACTGTTGACCGGCGAGATATATTAAACGTCCCTTCTAGATCTCTCTTCCTTACTCTAAGAGAAGTCTATTCAAAATGTATAGTTTATAAAATTGGTGTATGCTGTGCATCGATCGATTTGTCCTCAAACCAATCAGTTTCTTATGTGTACACTACTTAGTACAGAAAATAGGTAGTCAAATACTAAACAACGGCGACGGCCTGTTGGTCTAGTGGTCAGAGGCCCTGACTACGAAACCGGAGGTTGCGGGTTCGAATCCCGCTACTGGCAGATGTCAATGTGATGAGCACTGGCATCTGTACCTGAGTCTTGGATGTCTTATATGTATTTATGTATATTTATAAATCCGTTGTCTAGTACCCATAACACAAGCTTTGCTTAAAATGGGACTAAATAATTGGTGTGAATTGTCCAAAGATTATTATTTATTATTAATTATGTGGCTATCTATTTTCATAGAACATAGAAGATAGATAATTTAGCCGAAAGCGTTATTCGTCACCTAGAAATGGCACTTTGTTGACACTAAATTTGATAGTAACAATGTGAAGTGACAAGACAGATTATCCTAGTTTATGAAGGGGTGGAATTCCGGTATATTATTACGTAACTTGAATTACTTAGCTACTAAAATAGAACCGCAAGACTATTATGACAGCCATTACTAACACTAATAAACTCTAGATTTGAATATAATAAACTATGTTTGTGATTTAATGTAGGTAATTGATTTAACAATATATACAGTAGGTAGTTTAAGCGTTTTTAATTTTACCTTGGTTTTATTTTAATGGTTACTTAAAAGTTCGCATACTTATATATAAGTGAGAGTACGTGAGTAATTAGAATTTTTCAGGTACAAGTGAGGAGTTAAGACTAATTATTATTATTAACTGTAACTCACGGCTTGAGCTTATACAAAAAAGGAACTTACCTAATAGAATTTCCTAATAATAAGTTTCGCTTATTCAAAATGCTTAATATAACCTTCAAGACTAGTTATAGTTAGATTAGTTATTTCCTCTAGATTAGTTATTCACTGACGCTATATAATAGGTATATCGGATATTTATGGTATTATTAAAACTTTAAAAAAGCTGACATAAATTTTGCAGGTGTTAAAAATGTAGAATATCTCATATCTAGGCAGGTGGTTGTACCTACTACAAATATCCAGAGAACAGTCGAAAACGAATAGTATCCATTTCTCACAGGATTTGCAGACGTCTTTTTCTATGTCACTACAGCACACATCTCCGCCTCGCTCTAGAAATGTAGCCCTTAATTTAATTTCTGGATTCGCCGACGAAAACTCGGTAACGTCACGTGATTACGCCGGAATACAACCGGGACCGGGATTGTAGTAATTTCACTCAGTGAAATGTACTTATTAGCGCAGGTGCGGGACGTTTGTTTCAGCCTTTACAAAGCTAAATAACGTGCAAGCTCGCTCACATCGCAGATCACAGTAATATCTAGGCACAAACTACAACAAATTACTATCTAAATATTGAGTTCATGTCTACGGCAATTTAAAATAAAAGGCCTGTAAAATATTGCTTCAAATTGTGATTTCTTTGTCAACAGGTGTCATCTTATTAAAATAAAATTGATAATATCTTTTCATTCCATTAGATCTCATTCGCTTTTAATTTGACCCTAGACTTAGTTAGAGCGTCCTTTCTTTTCTCATAATTTTGTCCCACATAACCTTCACACGGCAGAGGGCCAGGGAGTACGCGTAAATAAAATGCATTTCCACTCCGTCAACAGAACAAAGTAAACGCTAATAACGTGGATTATATAAACCTTACCTTCTTTATTGTCAAGCTTCAGCTATGACAATCTGAACTTAAATACAAAGCAGATTTAAACCCGCGATTTCGTCAAGTTTAGATCTGTAGGACCGAGTGGTGTAAAGCTACAAATAAAATGACAATAAAATTGAAGAACTGTTAGCTGCGCTCACATAAGCTGTGGTTATAAAACGAGTGGCTGTTTAGTTTAGCAAAACGTGCTGACAGAAACTTTGTTTACGATGAATATTTCTCTAACCTTGTGTAGCACACGCTCGCTAGTTTACTCCTTTATTTACTTACTGAGACAAAGCAAGAGTTTTATAACACAATTTAACGCAGAATTGTTGCTAAATATTTACATTCATGTTTCAAAATATTTTTAAAATTAGACGAAAAGATTTTTCTGGAGAAAGTTAGTTCAGGGCTTTAATTTGTTTGTACAATTTTTTTTTGTGCACATTTTCGAATTACCTACACGGGCCACACATGCCAAGCCAAACATATTGAATATTAAATATGAAATATCCTAGATATACCTTACTTTAAACGTAAGTGTTAACGTCTAGAAACCACTTAAGTATATAAACTAAACACTGGCACAAAATATATACAGTTATTTTTATAAATATGCCCCGTGACCGTAATTTTCGTGAAAGCTTATCAAGTAAAGTCTTTCGCATCTATAATATTAGCAAGGAAGAGATTTTTAAAAGCTTTTTCGTCGACAATAAATTGACTTTTTATATATTTTGATTCAAAGAAGATTTTGTGTTATTCCAAATTCAGAGCAGGAAATTCACGACTGGAATTAAGGGTAGGGATTCTACCTCTATTTAATAAATAATCAAACGAAGCAGACATATTAAGGAACAAAAGCGACAATAAAGTGGTCCATTAGAGCTATTGTTTCTATTATGATTCGCTTTGTCAGGACCTGATAAGTATTTTCTTTGAATACGAAAACAATTTCTTACTGGACCTATTGTCCTGACGCTTGCGAGTATATTTCCTTTACTACTCACTGGTTGTACGCTACGAGTATGGTTAATCGTGAAAGAAATAGCCTATCATTTTTAACATCTTTGCGTATTTTTTTTTAAATATTCAATTCTTTTACAAGTTATTGCATGTAGATGTTAACTGGTATACCTACCTTCAAACCTATATATACTTTATCATTCCTACGAAAAACCCTTTATGTAAAAATAATATTAAAATATTATTATGTATACTTAACTGAATATTACATTAAAATCAGCAGGTTTAATAGGTATCTAAGTTATTGTTCTTTGTAAGGATTTTTAAGTCGTTCGATCAGTTTTAGTTTGTGTGAACATCGTTACGGATAACGGGTAACGTACGTATATCAGCCTCAATGGTCAATCGCAAACTACTCCAAACCGAATCGAAATTGAATTCCAAACTACCACAGGAATACCCATAAAATAAAATAGAATACGGCTATCAAAAGGCTTTTGAATGCCGGAAAAAAATCAAAAACTTCTACGGGCAAATCTGAATAACGTGCCTATGAGGCTTTATAGACCAACTAACGAGAATTGAATTTACCAAAATTATTCGAATGACAACATGTCTATTTTATCCAATTATAATTGCACTTTTATGTAACCTACTTATATATAAAAGGAGAAGCGGACTTAATGACTGACATATCAACGCGGGGCCTAAACTATAAGGGTGATAAACTTAAAATTTTGCATAAGGGTTTCTTATATAACAGGGAAGTACTAAGAAATTATTTTTGAAAATTCACCCTATAAAGGGGTAAAATGTAGGTGCTTATCGTGCGCAGACAAAGTGGCGGGTAGAAGCTGGTTTAAAACATAAAGGCATGTAAATAATAATAAAGATACGAAGACCAAAAGACAATAATTAATCTGCTAAGTAATTGACGCCAATACAATCCAATAAAGCAGAACCGTAAACAAACAAACAAACTTTACACGTGTATTTTTTTTCACACAATAGTATCCTAAGGAGACGTTGATAGTGTGGCAACGAACCAACAAGTGACACTCGTCGTTTGATGAACCACGTGTCTAGTTTTGTAGCCTTTGGAACTCTACCTCCTAGCGAAAATTAAGAAGATTATATCAATATATCTTTATATCAAAAGGAATTCCGCTAATTTACGGCTACAATTAAGTTAATTCAAGTAACAATTTTCTTAATAATAATGCTTAGGTATATGAAAAGTGAAGGAAGGTCCTAGCTTTTAAATAGATATACTTACTAAGAAAATATTAAAATAATATAGTCCGGTAGTATTTTGTTATTTAAGTTCAAAAGCTAACAAGTATAAATCATAAGCAATTTTCAGATAAACAACACAGTTAAATTCGAGTAGGTAAACAGTTGCCGGGATTAATAAGTTTTCGATAAATTTGTTGATATTTTAATTCCATCCCGGAAACCCCTTGAAGCATATTGTTCAAAGAGTTTGAGTTGCTAAGGAAACTTATTTAGGATTGACGTACCTACTAAAAATAAGTTTAAAGCCCGTTTTACTAAGTTCAGTTTAAATATTTGACAGTTTTCATTTCTTTTCAGTATTCAAACTCGAAAATAAATAATATAAATCTATTCTGTCTTCGGCTATCGTCAGCTTTTTCTGCTACAAATATGAGAACTATAACGTTTTCATATTTTTTTTTTTTATTCTTATTCATATAAACTGAAAGACTTTAAATAAAGTGCAGAATAAATGGCAATACTAATAGGTAATACCAGTTAATAGGTAATTTTAAACTCGAAATACAGTTTTTATCTGTTAGTCTCAAATAGCTTACCCAGAACAAACTTGAACAGCGCGAAACAGGCCGCTAAAAATTATGTCTAAGGTATAAACGTTAATTCTTTTAAAATTATACAATAATCGCAAAATTGATTGTTCCCGGAAATTCATTTTCACATAAAACGTAGTTAAGCTCCAATTTAAATATTTGCTTGTGGGCACAGTTACTTATAATAATTCAACGAACGGATTTGGTTTTTAGTAAAAAAAATAAGCAGGACAAGAGATGTTATTCAGGTATAATAATATAATATATTAACTAACAAATAAATAATAATTTGACGGTAATGTACAATGCAGATAGCAAAACTATGTCAAAGTAGTTATTTCTTTATACGATTTTTTTTCATCAATTCTAATAGTAAGTGTCTAGAAATAATATAAAATATACATACATGCATAGGCACGGACAAATGGAACCCAATAACGACTATGCTAACTTAATATAAAGGTGTGCTAGCGCATATAATATGCAAACGACAAAAACAATAGCAATAACACAACATGGAACAAAATTTTGGAGATGAACTTTTTGGAAAAATTAGGTAGGTACCTACCATAAAGAATATATAACACCTGCGTAAAAGATGTTTCATTTGTCAAGTGATCAAAGTCTACCAATATTTAATCTCGTGATTGAACTAATTTATAATATATAACGTTATATGGGAACATTGAATACATTTATCATTTATACTCACGCTCATCCCACTGACATTTTGTACTAGCAGGATTCCAACCAGCAACATTTCTGAATACTAGACAAACAGGCCGTCAAAAAGTACTATACAACAAAATATAGAAACTGCTTTCTAAGGTAATATTCATAGACATAAAGCATTCTCTATGCGCGGTCCAGTAATTTCACAAACCAGGTGAGCAAACTAACTTTGTAACTCGATTGTAGTAGAAGTATGGAATGTGACGTGAGACACAAGGCTGCTATTAGTCCGCGAAAGGCAAACGTCTGCAAACTTTGCAATAGTTCGACTAGCATTGTGCTGTCTCGAATCTAGGAAAGTTCGATTGTGATTTCCAAAGACATAGCAGTCCAATTAGAGACGGTACAATGAGTTCCCGCTTTTATTTTGTTCCTTTACCCGTCTTGCAGTCTACGGTTGATTGGATATTGCAAGATTTTCACGTACACATAACTTGTATACTTGCAAACTGTATTAAGGCTAGAAGTGTTTCGACACATTTCAGTATTAGAACAATTTAAGTACAATATTTTTAATATAATAGAGTGAAATGAAGGATGAAATTTACAATGGATGAAAGATATAGATATAATACCTGAGATGCCAATTCTACGCAGAGTTAGTTGGATATAACACTCATTAAAATTGAAAATGCATGTAGTCATCACGTATTAAGTATATATAGATGTATATACCTACTCGTTATAAAATGGTTAACATCAGTGCGACATAGTGCAAATTAAACAGCATTAGTTTGTTCCCCAGCCGGCCGTTTGAGACAATTACAGGCTCGACGCAGACGACGGCTAATAATGTAACACTGCAGCCAATTTGTGCTTAAATACACTTTTATAAAGAAAATTTAAAGAGACTTTTAAACATTGTTAATATTATAAAAGAAATACTTAATGCAACTGAACGGATTTATTTTTATTGATATCCATTAGTTCGTGCAAGCTTTGCTTAGTTAACACCCAGCTTTGCTTTTGGAAATATTGGTGTAATTGTCGAAAGATTTACTATTTTTTATTATTGTTATTTATTCATTCTTGCGTTTTGAGAGCCTTTCAATTGCCATATTCGTACTTATATGCAAAAGTACTTTTATGAGTGGTTAAACAGAAATATTTATGGCAGTGTATTCTCTACCCAGTATCACAAGGAAGCTGTGAAATATGGCAATATTTTTCTTCATTCCTACATTACTTATCATACATTTGTACTCCCTTTCTCAGCTCAAACATCTTCAATGAACGTCACAGGCAAATACCATATAAAATATATAAACAGGCATCTATTCATTTTAGCGAAATTTCGGTACAAAATTTTAAACAACAAAGTAGACTGACGACTGAAGAAACCATGAATCACAAAACATTGAGAAAAGGGAATGCGAGAGACTGACTCAATAGAAATTTACTATTGGGGGCTTTCTTCCGAGTTCATTTTACAAGATACCTCTCATTGTTTGGATGACAATAACAATTCCTTACTTTAGAATAATTTATTACAGTTTATAAATCAACTTGAACTCAAATTTAAATATCCTACTAATATTATAAACATCAAAGTTTGTTAAGATATACAACTTGACGACTAAGCTTAGTTACCTTAAAAAAGTGTTTTTGTTTTTGCCCTGAATATCAGCACAATTTTTTATATTTTCAAGTGTCCAGATTACGAATACAATCATAAGTCTGCATATACCTACAACACATTCTATATTTTGAACAATTATCATCGGCTTATAATATCGGCAAAACATTAATAGTTTTGTGTTCGGTTCTTCCACAGATTACGATGAGTATTTTTATATAAAGCAAAAAATAGTTTACATATATGCATATATATTATATAATATGCTACAATCGCAATTAAGTGGAATACCAAAGGCAAATGTTAACAAAGACAACTCACGCCCATAACGATTCCTGGTATGATAAAACCTAACAAATACCGTAGGGTGACCATAAAGTATTTTTATTCCATAGTTTCCCAAGTAAAGCCTGTCTCTATACTTCGACTCGGCGACATAATATTTTACGTATCGATTCTGTAAATGTTTTGTTGTACAGAGTATTTACACATACAAACACATAGGTATATAAATATTTACTCTAAAATAGATACTCTTATTTTTACTGAATTTAATGTACTAGACTAATTTTGTTTATTTTAGATAAAATTTTAATGATTCATCTTCTACGCAGATACACAATAGCCTCTCTAAATAAATAATAATTATTATAGTGCAATCTTATTTACATTCCAGCTTCTTTGTTCAAATTGTATAAATAAAACGCTTGTTATTAAAAAAGGCAGTTTGTAATTAATTTAATGAAAATTTACACAGGTAGCATAGGTACAATAACGAGTAAATATATAGCTGTCAAAATTAAGTTAGTAATTATCATGATTTCAATTTAATGTCCTGATGGAGGTCGTTGACGCCGTGGAGGACCTTATAAGAGACATAGTAATATTTATATCTACATTTAAATTTACACTGATTTTTTAAGTACGTACCTAATAACTTAGTGATATATTTATATATTTTTCAATTTTTTTTAATGACATATATTTTTAAATTTTATAATAAGTTGTTCTTTGTTTGACGTTCTCAGTATAAATGTGTGCAATTTTAAATAATATTTTTTGAGAAATAAAAAAAAACTGTAATCTATTGTAGTACACTATCCTACAAAAAACTCAGCATGGTCGTATGAAAGCTTAGGCACAAGTGCCCTTAAAGACCATCTCGTGCGAGGCTGTGCCTACCTCTTCGATAAGCTCACACTCGAGCTTTATGTGCCCGGCACTAGTCGAGCTTAAAACTCTTCTGGAGGTTCGTGAGGACTTAATCACAGACCTATCTATATCTCAATATATGACATGAACATACTTCACGTGTCCAAAGCACCGAAGTAGGAGAAATGCTCTGTTTTATTAAGTTCTAGTTTTAAGCTTTAATGTCAACCGAAATTAAGATAATATGTAAAGTTCCTCGTCACATTGTTTTCATTCAGATCGAGGTACTAGCATCATCTTTTGAGATATCTATGGATTTAATAGTACCTACGAGTCATTTTGTCTCACGAATTAGGCTTCGGTTTCGAAACAAAAGAGGGTGTTATCAGAACTACTGACTATGTAGAATTTTTGCATAAGTTTCCTAAACTTAAAAACTAAGACTATCGTCAACTTAACTACTCAGTCTGCTACGAATAGAGGAACTGTAATGTAATATATACTCGAGTTAAAATCGGTATCGTCACTATAACTGTAAAATATACCACATAGGTGCCCAGAAATCGAAGGTCAACGATTGTAAAGACGACCCATTTATTATGCAAATGTTCAGTACGCTGAATAGAATACAGTGGTATATTTATCACAGTAAGCAGGCGTGTAACTAAAAAGTGATGCAATATTTTTCAAAATAAGCGTACTTGTATAAGTTGTATTAATTGTTATTTCCACTAATAGGTCTATAAATACATAGTGTTGTTTTGTATTACTTTGTAGTTTGTATGTACAAGCAGATGGGCTGATTACTGACGCCCGGTTGGCTACTGTGCATAAGTACATTCCTGATGCAAGGCCACACGGAAGTGATCAGCTGACTCGCCGCTGCAACTGACATTCAACGCGATCGCCTTCGATTCACTTTTACTTGCCCAACTTTACGTCCAGACCCAATCATAATAATATAATGAACTATAATGCACAGAATTTAAGGTCTACATTGTACTGATAGGTACTTAGCCTTTTGATGTGACGTACTAGGAAGACGTGGGAGTCACTCGCTTTGGTGATCTTTTGAGTTTGTTTACCTGGAACAAATCATAGTACGAGTGTAAAAGGTGTTGTTAATTTTCTTGTGATTTATAATAAAAATATTGAAATAATGTGCTCGCTCTCAAGTTTAAGTTGAACTCTTGCGGAAAACCTATAATTTTCCAAATAATTAGATCATTAATTAAAACATGTTTAAAAGCAGGTCGGTTGCCTGAAAAAAAAAAATAATAAAAATGTAGGCATGTTTAACATGAATGAGGCTTAGGCTTGTGTGGGGTTAAAAAATACCTATACTTTGATAAAAATATGTATATGTCCTTCATGATACCCCTATAGCAACAGAACAGAACGAATTCAAAATGTCTATTCCATACAAATTTTTATTTGTTTCTTTCGGTTGATATTAGCGATTGGCTAGGTACCTATAGCATAATAATATCTTTGTTTAATTTAGATTTATAAGTGCTAAAGAAATATAAAATACTTTTTAGTCATTCTAGAAAAATACCAAGGTACTATCGAACTTATTTCTAAAGTTGTTTCAATTTCAATAAGAGAACAGAAGTAATTTCATACCCAACTTTCTGGTTTATTACTTTTGACATTTTCAAATGTTATTCAGCTATTCCATTTAAGAGAGAAGAACAGAAATACGATTTAGAATTACTTATCTAAATATTAATTACTTAAAGCTTTGAATAACTTTCATTTTGATTTCTTAATTATTTAATTAAGAAAGTTTGAATTCTAACTGTAACAGTATCTGGGTATTCTATGTAATTTTAAAATATAAATGGTTAATTTAACGACTTCTGTTACAATATTCTACTAAATTACTTACGATTTGTCTACTAGACAAAAATATCTAAGAGAAGTCCATAAATAACATAACAAGTCAGTTAATAAAATAATTTATCCACAGAATTAGTAATACGACGTTTGTTAACTATTCTGAGTTCTAACAATATTTCTATCAGCTAGTAAAGTTCAGGATGGCGTACCAGGGATATACTTGGACAAAGCAAAAAGGCCTTTTTTTGTAATATTAATACTGTATTCTAACATAAGTGTTAAAACATATCATAAATGACTGATCATAAAATGAACGATTGATTTACATGCTTCGCCTTACAGCTTTACGGAATTGAAAATTATAATTGCAACGCTTTATAGGCATTGTACGTAATACTGGCGTGTTAAATGAATATTAAACGATTATCAGCACCGCTACAATAATATTACGACAATGGCTTTTGTATCAAAATGTAATACCGATAACATTCCGCCGGGAATAATTAATGATAGCTACGCGTGTTCCAAGTTTTTCGATATTGGATAATGAAGCTGAAATATTTACATCCAATATGTACCTACCTAACATATCGGGAGTAAATATTTCAGTTTCATTATTCTACGTTAAAGAGATACACATTTTTTATGATAAAATACTATATTATATTTTTTATAAAACGTTCTTTAAAAGTAATCTAACCAAGTACTATATCCAGGGTATTGTCGCTCAATTGCTTCCCTGTCACTGTATTTTTTTAATAAATGAAGGAAAAACAGCGACAGGCAGAAGTAGAGAAGAATGAACACTATATCAAACTATCCCAATTTTATCACAGAATGCCAGATTAACCTCTGATAGAAGCGACATAAAACAGCTCTAATTTGTTGAATGAGCACTTGTAAAATAGATAAGATCGTTGTATGCAAGAAGTATCTGATTGTAATGGAAACCTCTTTTTGTCTACAAGACGGAGAATGCCTTAGGCTATTCTTTATTCTGTTAATATAAGGACCTTACGAGAAAATTTCAAGTAAAACGATTCTCGTGATCTTATTGCACGCGGATGAGAAAGATTGTAAAAATACTTGGAAATATGAACGAGATGAGTTTGCACATAGCAGATTGTTTAGGCATATCTTGTTCATTATCGTAACTTCTTTATATTAAGATAATGATATAGATACTGACAGTACCAGCAGAATTGTGTTTCAGCGATGTCCTTTCGATGAAGATGACGAAAATCTCTCACTACTATCTTATATAACATCATGCGATGACGACAGTAGTGCCATGTTATTGTACTGTATCAGAAAACGTATCTCCTAAATATATTTAAATTCTCTCCTAAATTTATCTAAATATAATTGGGTCAATTCGCTTCTAAGTTTCGATTATACAGTTATTCAGTAAGTAAAATACGTATGCACAGTCCTGATTCAGTTCATCTGTTAATCACATAATTACATCCATCAATTAGTTTACTAATTGAATAACTGCTATTAAACGGCTGTAGTTGTCACACAATGCCCTTTAATTTCTCTTAATACGATGTCGAAGTCAATTAAGTGACCACACTAACTAATTAGGATTGAAAGGAGAATTGGGCGCGAGTCACAACCCGACCCAATGAAATAAGGGTCATTGGTGAAATAGGACCGTGGAGTTAAGTTGAAATACACTAAATAAGAAAGAAGTAAGAAATGGTCGCAGTAACAAAAAAACAGAATCAAATTCGGTTCATGTGTCAGGGAGATGATGCCACAAACACACACACACACACACCGCCAAAAACGTCAATCTTATAACCATCGTTTTTGCGTCGGGTTAAAAATGCGCTTCCTTAAAATTACAATTTGATGAACAACTTCTGTTCATCTAACCTAACCTAACCTAACACTGTACAACTGTCATGGTGAACATCTTAATATGCATGTTATTATTTTCAATATTTTATTTTATGATCAAAATAATCATATTTTAAACTAGTGTTCGCCCCGGCTTCGCACGGATCCCTATTTTTTTTCAAAATATTCTATAGCCTATGTTACCCAGGGTGAACGTAGCTTACCAACAGTGAAAGAATTATTAAAATCGGTCTAGTAGTTTTTGAGCCTATTCATTACAAACATGCAAAAATAGGTACAAATCTTTCCTCTTTATAATATTAGTATAGATAACACATGACTATAAATTTCGCATTTTTTTGTAATCTTGCTATCGTGATCTAAATTTGAGCTTACTTCAAACATACGTATGTACTAAGTACAGGATTTCACTTATTCCTTTAAAGAACAGTTATCTGAATAAATAAACAAAAGGGCTGAGTTAGGTTAAATTGGATTACTCCGACCGTAACCACGTTTATTAATAAAGATTTGTGAGCCAATAATCGACTAAGACGCTGACGCTTTACCGTCAATGATTTATTCCAAGCTGTAGGTGCTGATTATCGAAAAGATGAATCGTTCTGTTTAGGTATCATTGCGTTAACATAAATAGATACCTACTGCTTTTATCGTTAATCAACCGTATGTCGGTAACTCGGTTTGTTTGCCCTCCGCACAAAGAATTCGGGTCAATAGGTTCAACTTGGTAGACCATTTATTGGTCCTAGTGTAAAAAGGTGTAAGTGACATACTGCACGCGGAAGTCTTATACCCTTTTTCACTGGGACACCGGTATTTATTATCCACTGATGAACTAGGAGCAATGTTCTTGCGAATTACGATAACCAGCAATTCGACGTATGACGCGTTTATTAGATCTTTGGTAATGTCACTTGAGAGTGTTGTAATTTTATTTACTCCATGGTGAACTTTGATTATTTAATTCGGCAGTTTTAGAGCTCTTGGGTTTTATATTACAGAGATAATTCACTTAGAAACTAAAATATATTTGTCTGATTTTGTACCTATTTCTTATATTTTATATATTTTTTTACATATATTTCTCTCGCAAAGTTATTCAATAAGTAATAGCAAAACAAATTAAAATACTAATAAAACACTTGTATTTGCAGAACGTCAATTTTAATGGGTTTATTTAGATTTAGGATATCGAAGTTATTTAATCAAATGTTTCCTTTCGAAGGCATACAATGAACTTTCGAACAAACAAGAAAGTATCAGTTAGAAATCGGAGACAAAACTTGCTACAGAAATAATCAAGAGATTTTAAGCAGTGAATATTTTTAATCTCGTGGACGTGAAGAAATCCTTATCTTATCGTCTTATTATGTCATACACTCGATGTTTGCCAAATGTAATAGAAGCTGGCACGTGTTAAAAAAAGGTCAATAACTTATCTCTCATTAGTGTAACATGACAGCTAGACTTAGTGAGGTCTGTAGCGTGCTACAGTAGCGCATCTAACCTCCAATCCGCCATTAACACGGGATAGAAACGACAGAATTATGTAAGGGTATCTCTCACAATATCCAAATAAGCTTTATCCGTTTTAAATAGCAAGTTACTTATTTGGACTGATTACAATGGATGATGAAAGTGATTACAAGGCATTGCTTTAAAAATACTGCAACGATTATCACGCGAATTTGATAAGGGTAAAGGATTAACTTAGAGATCGGCTCATATAAATTGCCTAATCAATATGGCAATGTAAGATATTAAGCATACTGGCATGCCCAGCGAACCGGCGCAACGACACGTAATCGATAGATAAATTAATGGCCAGGAAAACTGAGTGAGAATATTTTCTGATGCGCAAACAATATACGGTCAAAATAATGTATGTTCAAGCCATTACAATGTTCCGTAGAGGTGGCAGGGCACTTGGACTTTGGGGACGACTAAGTGTTGAAACTCTACTTATTTTTTACTTACTAAGTATTATTACTTTTATACTGTTTTTATGTTTAGAACCTTTATGTTTATGATAGTTATTTTTTTAATATCTAATTAAGTCTTACGCTTTTATATAAGATGTATATGTATATAATTTTTTTAATAATTCCTTTCTTGTTCGGCCACATTTCTGGTAATAAAAAATCTTTCATAGATACAAACTAAGTACTACAAAAGTATAAAGTATGTCCTGGAGTGGACATATTTCGGTTGAAAATAATGATCATATTGATCAATGGTAAAAAATTAGGTAGGACCTACCTATTCTTTACGTCATTATTTTCGGGTAACGTGCCTAATTCTGTCCATTTAAGTAATCGTTTATAGATGAATTCTTATCTGAAGGTAATGGAAGAATAATCAATTCTAGAAATTGCTGTTTCAATCATTCCAATTGACATAACAAGTTCAACGTTCCTGATTTAGTCCAAAATTGGGCAAATTATAGCCCACGCCAATTACAGAAATAAAATTTATAAAACAACAACACTGGCTATAATAGTAAATAGACAACAGTCAGTAACTTTCTTTCTAGAATGTGATTTTGCAATTTCTTTTCGGAGATCATTGAACTCTAGAAACAAATGGTAATTAATCCATTTCCATTATTAGCTCACTTCTTTGAAGAAACTCTTCGAGTTTCTCGAACGTAGGTTGGTGTTCTCGAAATACTCGGAGATTTAATACGTCCTTACCTACAACAGCCATGTCACTTGAAAACTGGACTTAATAAATAACCACATACCTATCCTTTTCATATTCTATCACTAAAATCGAATCTGTTTTATATGACAAATTCACTTTTTCAATAAAATGCAAGTCCAATATCCACTTGGCGTGTTCCACAATCCATCGGTATAAAGCTTTGTAGAGCTTCATACATATCATTACACTCACATAGAATTCTGAAAAGGGAATTAATACATTTCCATCCTAACATTTTATTGACCCGGCAACAGCCGTTTCTGTTCGGTCGGGTAGCAGATATGTTCACGGATGACCGATACAGATCTTATACGAGCGAGAATCCAAACGACGATCACAGCTGAGCGGTTTGGCTACCGACCAATCAGAAGCCAAGTTTAAGGGGTAATATTATCTTTGTGACTGCTCGGAATAACAGCTTGTTGTGTGGATTCGCTAACAAACGACATGTCTTTATTGCTCCGACCGAGGAGCTCAGACTTCGTTTCACAATAATCCCACGTAATGCTGAAAATTGCTAGTTAGATAGCTCTTTTACGATTCATTTTCTTTGTTGAACTCTTCTGAATTAGATTTAGGACCTATTTCACAAAGTCTGGGAAAAGCTGAATAGTTAATCAAACTAACCAATAAATTTAGCAATGAGTCATTTGGCTTTTATACCTACATCTAACGCATGCAAAGTGTTTTTATAAGTGGCAATCGATAATAGCAACTGAACGAAACGGATGCAAAACGAACGTAATTTTACTTGACGTTTCGTTCGCATTCATTCGTATGTTTTACTTAAGACATACTCAGACGTTGTGAAACAGGTTCTAACGTGGCAGAACTCATATACAAAAATACTAGATACGAGGGCCTCTACCAAAGAACGACAAAACACCACATCGGTACCGATAACCTAGGAATCTGTATGACCGATGCCGTTGACTATACTAGTCGATGAGAATTATCCACCCACACAAATACGTATCGTCTAGGTATCGAGAATGTATATTGTATGTATTAGGTGTTTATCGAGTATATTTGCGATTTTTTTGCGGTCTACCACCTTTCAACTGTCCTTCGATAATCAAGTATATAATATTGAGTAGGTATGACGCGGACGTCTACTCTTTATGCATTCAATACCGAAACCCTAAATTTGTATTTCAAACGTCATGATATCCACCGAAGCTTAATCAAAATAAAATTATTGTCATAGAGATGTCGTGTCGAACTGATAACGAGTCGTTCTTTAGTATAGATAGACCCAAAGTACAATGCCTTATGTGAGTGTGACTCAAGTACCTAGCCTGTGCAACTCAGATAATGGCCTTCTTAAGTCTCACACTGTTAAAGCTAAGTAGTTACTCAATTAAAGTTTCAGCTAACTTGACGTGATAGCCTTTGACTTTGCGTTTTCTTTAAAACAAAAGGATCATTGTAAACAATCGACATTGTTAGAAACTTATTACGTAGAAATTTAAACGAGAGATAAAGTTATCTTTTGTATTTACGAGGGCTTAGAGTTTGTTGATGATATCAGTACAAATGTTACCAACAGAGCAATTCGCTCAATCACGTGGGATATATATGTGTCCTAGCTTGTCTCTTATTGCTATTAGGCGATTAAATAAATCCAACAAGTTCAGCAGTAAGATCGATATCATTATCAATATTATCATGTGCATTTTTTGAAATTTCCAATCGCTTTTATACAACGGACGTAATGGCCAAATCAATATTTGGTTTATCTTGGTGTAAGCACACACTTTCCCCCAAATTTGACAAAAAAAATATACATTATAATTAAGTATGCATTGTTCTATGATTGAATGTAAGTAAACAAGAAATTTATGTTCTAAAGCTCGTACAATATCAAAACATGTAAAAAATATAGGGGTGAATGGAATACTTGAAAATGTAAGCAGACATAGATTTATAACTTAGCTATAGGTATTTTATTTTCATTGAATTAGGTGGGGTCTAAAAATCTTCAAATTTTCATGTCCACAAAGAAAATGTAGGTAACCAAATCTTACTTTTGAGATCTATCTTATTTTCTTAATTCATTACTTCTACATGAATTTCAAAATAACATATAGCTAACATGTCTGATGTTAGAATAATTTCAGTTGTGACAAAAACAAACATCAGACGGGATGGGAGCATCAGTAATGTTAATCTTTACATCATAAAGACCAACCTCTGAAATTATAAGCCGTATCAAAATTCTAAAACACCGTTAATTCATGAGTCATACAAAGTCAGGGAATATTTAATATTCTTACTAAGTACCATATATATTATATAAGTTAAGATCCTTTATTATATACTCGCATCGAGTAAGTTAATTTCGCTCAAGCAGGTTTCCTTTTTCTCGGAGAATAAGGCTGTTATTCTAATTTCACGAGGGAGGTGTTCTAATAATTCTTCGTTTACCTTGTCACCTCGTCGGGCAAGCTTGTCGAAATTAGCGACAACTCTGTTATTTTAATCATCAAGACAATTAAGGTAGAAAAGTCAAAATTATTCTGCATTAAATATTTATGTTTATTAGACAACAAAACAGAACTATCAACACTCATTTCTGACCAAAGTTTCAATGAATCCTATCTCCTTAAACTGCCAAATTTTGTAGTGCGATTACGATCGACTTTAGATTCGACAGCTTCCTTTATAAAACGAACTTCAAAGCAAATCAAAAGCGATACCAATTAGTCCTCAATCGCTGATATCATCTTAGCGGTTTTCTTTTTTATTTAATCACAATATAATCTACATTAAAGAAATTTGAAATTGAAGTAATCTGCCCTAATCCTAAATTGCGTCGTACAATATTCTTCAACTATACAATCACCCTTTAAAACGTTCGTTCAAACGTTTTAAATAACATTAAAACTCGATTTCGTTGCATTCCATGAAGCGAAAATTCTGAATTTAACTCTTTATTCCGAATTACCGCAAAATTGTTGTCTAAGGACGAATAATTCGAATGACTGACCAATTGGAATTCCTGCGCTTGGAGTCACACGGGACGCAGGATTATATTTATTATCGCCGAATTTCTATGCCCCTTCCTTCTGAGAAATACATAGCTACGAAACGTATTTCTGTAGTACTGTTATCTATTCTATTTCATTCCTTTAACCGGGTATCAAGCGTATCATTCCTAACCAGTCAACATCGCGTGTGCGCCAATACGTACGTTGTAATAAAAGGAGTTTTGCTTAAAGCAATGCAGATTTATCGGTGGTTTTACTACCCCATTCTCACTCACAATACAAAAACGCTTTGCTATTCGCAATAACAAAAATAGAGCAACATTAATTTCTGTAGCTTTCAGCCTCCTTTGAACCGCTTCTGAGACGCGTGTTCAATATCAATTTACATGTTATTCATGATTCAATGCACATTTCAATTTGGCATTACCAATGACTAAACCTTTTGGCGAGTATTTAGGAGCAGCCTGGAAAACCTACTTTACATTATTATTTCGATTGGATTCTATGCTTATTTTAATTACACATCCATATCCAAAGTCTCTTTGTATGCGTGGATGGATTTGGATGAATTATATGCATGCCCACTGACAGGTAATTATCATTTTCAATTAAGCATATAGTTCATTTTATGCTCCATCACGAAAACCGCAACCCCTAATTATCACAAAGCAATTTAATTTTTAATCATCCAAAATGCTTTATACCTTTTACTCAGAATTAAATTTTCAAAAAACATATTGAAGTAAAGCTACATAATAAGATAGGTACACTCTGAGTTCATTCCATTTCGCAAATTAAATAAATGAAGTGATATTTGATCGAACGAGAGAAAGAAGTTTATGCTTCACATTTCCCGTGAGATTCGACATTAAAGCCATTATAAAAACAGAATTTAGTACGATTGGATATCGTCAAAATGAAGTTGATTTGCATGTTAATTGGAAACGTGGGCAAAGTTTACATTTCATGTACCTTTTATAAAGAAACAATTTCATTTTTGTTTTCACCGCCCCCAGTGGATTAGTTTACGCGGAAAGGCTGAACCAATTTAATCTTGAAAGGATTAAAGCCCTTCAAACCACGAATCATTCTTAGTGAGTTTAATTTGAGCACAATAGGATGTTTTTACTGCTGGGGCTTCCTCGGAATTATGATCGACGAGTAATTTGCGACAAAACCAAGATGAAACAGACCTTTTGACAATTAATGTTGATATTATCTTGAAATAATCCACAATTTTCAGAAGGCATGATGCAAATTTATGAAGATAAAAATACAACTGAGATCAACCGACAAAGATCATTGTAACCAGCAGTCACCGTTTTTTATGGTTAATATTACTAGAAAACTAAAGTTGAGCAGCATGTGTTTAAAATGTACGCTTTCACAAAATGAAGTTACCTACTGGTGATTTTGTTCGAATGGAGTTCAGTATAATAATTATTATAGATACTCAACTATTCCACAGGATTCCATATCGTGAGTCTGTGTCCGTTTCCAAAGTCCCATTTATTATTATACAAATACCTAACTATATAACTAAAACAGCTGTTTTGTAATTATAATAACAATGATAAGGATAGCGTAGTGTAGGACGTCCTCAGGCAAGGTGGAGTGACTATTTGCGTAAGATGGCTGGCAGGAGCTGGATGCAACCAGCCCAAGATAGAGCAAAGTGGCGTGCAATTGGAGAGGCCTATGTCCAGCAGTGGACTGCTATGGGCTGATGATGATGATGATGATAAGGATAGTCTATGTTTTAAACTAAGAAGCATTTACTAAGAGACGTTGTACTGTTATCAGCAAGTTTCTGCAGATGAGATGGCAGATGACAAGGCGTTAACCGGCAAAAAAATTTACCGGTAATTTACCGGAATCGAATATATTTTACCGGTTCGCATGTCTTAGGAAGTCTCGTTAGCCGTAACGACACTTGGTGGAGCAATAATCGATAGGCAAACTTCGTAACCCACAGCCTTCACGGTTTGCACAAGTTTATAAACTCTTATAATATGCTACCGTAGTTTTAAAAGTTCCTCCGTTGATAATCGTTTGACAATCGTATTCTACATAGCGAATCAAAGACGCTAACGGGTTAATTAATTTATTAAAAGTGCATATTTTGTTTTGGAAGGAAATACTGACATGTTAATATGTGGTATATGTACTTAGCTACATAGTATATGGGAGCATTCGCGCATTCCTCATTTAAATGTGCTAAATAGAGACTATAAAATATAACAGCCGTTGAAATTAAAAATGTTTTAAAGACCACCTTAAACGTTCAAAAGGTTAATTGTAATAATGAAGAACAAAGGTAATTATAACATAAACAGGGTCATAATTACTTCGCAGATCGCGCCAAGCGACTTCAAATTAGCAGTACCCATTTAAATTTTATTAAGTTATAATATGGAAGATATTTTGAAACTTGAGGAACTGTAAGATTTAAATTACCCCGCACTGCGTTTAAATTAGGCAAAATTAAATTAATATGGTTTTCCGAAGCAAAAGCTTTTAAACTGCTTCTTAATTAAGCGAAATTTCTACACATAAAATATAATACAACACAAACGAAATTTTGTGTGGTAATAAAACGTAATCAACATCTCTTTTCGCTAGTTAGAATTCATTATTATTTTCACGAGAATTAATTGTTTTCTATACTAATATAAGAGGAAAGGTTTGTTTGTTTGTTTGGATTTAATAGGCTCTAAAACGAATGGACCGATTTGAAAAAATATTTCACTGTTGGGAAGCTACACTATTCCCGAGTGACACAGGCTATAAAAAAAGGGATCCGTGCGAAGCCGAGGCGGACAGCTAGTTATATATAGACATATCTATGGGCATTTCTCTACTAAATGGAAAATCGCTGTCCCAAGCAAAATTTGTATAATAAACTCTATCATATCTATTATTTATTGGATTAATATGGGCATAAATTTGGTACTCTTGGTTCGCAATTGCTTATTAAGTAAATAAATATAATTGTTTCCGAGAAAAACAATGTCAAACACCTCAAAACACAGTCCCCTGGTATGTCCTTTTTCCAGAATTACAAGCATTGATACCTATATATTGAATACCTTGCCATTCATAACTGAATAATAATCATATATAGATTAAGAAAGACTGTAAGCATCTTTTAATATTACAAATGATATGTCTATGATAGAAATTTACTTTAAAAAATATGTACGAAGGCTGTCCTTAAAATTTGAAAACAGTCCCCTGGTAAAATTTGAAAACGGCACGATATTCAATTTAAGCATTGTTTTAAAACATTATGACCGTGAAATGGAAAGCATTTGGTGTGAAGTTTGTTCGGTTATATAGGTATACAGACAGCAGCCTTTTTTTAAGTAACGTCACTGTGTTTAGTAGTGAAACACGCGTCTCGAACGTTAGAAGGAACAGTCCCCTGGGTGAGTATATCTTCCCCATTTCAAAAGTTTTAAATCATATAATTTGTTTAAAATAGTTTACTTACGAGTATGTCTTCACATCTGTTTTACAAATGTGATATGTTTTAATGATTTTGTGTTATTTCGTTTTTAAGTAAGAAAACCAGTCCCCTGGTCAACAGTCCCCTGTCATTTCATTGCACACTGGGGACTGTTCTTTATCTCTATGCTGTAACATTGATAATAATTACTGTTAGATCCTTGAAAAGTACAAATTTTGTTAAAGTTGTAATCCAATATGTTTATTGTGATAATTAGGTAGCAAAGGTAATGTTTTTTTTTTTGTTTATTTTTAATTAATAACATTCTAAAAGCTGATTTAAGTCATACAATCAGTATTTTAGAAGGACTGTTTAGTAAGAAGTTGATTTTAGTCAGTTTGTCACAAATGTTATAAAAATGTCTTTTTTTTTTATAAGTGTACTTCGTTACGATCTCATCGATTACTTATGTAATAATTACACATTGTAAGTGCTAATAAAAATAAAGTTTTAATTATTTATACAAACAAAAATACTAGTTTTTGTTCACAAAAACAGTCCCCTGTCACAATTTTCCACAAAACCGTCAATAACTCAAAAACCCAGAGGAAAATGCGTGGGCTTCTTTAATATATATATTTGATATACTATTGCCTTTCTTTGTATTAAGAGACATTCTCAACATTTAATAAAATTTGCTCAGGACAGCTCTTGTATGGACGAGTTTCCAAATAGCAGAGAAACACCCCTATACTAATATTATAAAGCTGAAGAGTTTGTTTGTTTGAACGCGCTAATCTCAGGAACTACTGGTTCGAATTCAAAAATTTTTTTTTGTTGGATAGACCATTTATTGAGGAAGACTTTAGGCTATAAAACATCACGCTGCAACCAATAGGAGCGAAGAAACAGTGGAAAATGTGAAAAAAAACGGCGAAAATAACTATTCCACGCGGACGAAGTCGCAGGCAGAAGCTAGTATAATATATAAACTACTACAACTTGACTGATTCGTGACTGCATACGTCAAAAAGACGAACGATAACTCATAAACTCGTTTCGATAGAACGTGAGTTCTGAAATCGTTCTCTACTCTTCACAAACGATACTATTATTAGGTACAGCGAACCTATAATATAACTATTATACTCACACGTGTGGCAATATTAATACGTAACCAGTGTATTAGTAATAGGTATACCACTATTTATCTTAGCAGACGTTGCGCCCAGATGGGTCATTTATTTCCCTATAAATACATATTGTACCTATAAGACGCTCAATTTAGTACATTGACATGAGAAACGCGTTGGGTATACCCAAAGCCTGCCAACAACATCGCTAAATGATTTATAGTTCTAGTATATGAACGGAAAATATATTATAACAAACCGCTAATTGTTTCTGTTAAATGGTTTTTAATGCTGTATTGTTAAGAGTGCAGTAGCATGTAAGTAGCCAAGTGATAATGAGGTCGCAGGTTAAGAAGTTATACGCAGTATTTAAGACTTGTAAGTTGTCAGAACTGTGCGAGACCTACATTTTACGATAACAAGGATTCTAAATGTGGAGATCATTAAAAAACTATATACTACGTGTTTGGTATAAAGCCTCAATGCGTTTTGTTTAACGTAATGTGTCAGTTCCATGTTAGCTAATAAACTAAAAAAAACGTGCCTCGCATTTTACCTATTAGGTTACGCTACGCTAGAAAATTTAGAAAGAATATATCGTATCGCGTATATTAGTTATTTTTAACATACTGACGCTTTGAAGTCCATTGCAGTGTTTAGTGAATCGCGGTGTCATCTGTCCAAGTGAAAAAAAATTATTAAATAATAAAAAAGGTACAACAACTAGGATCTAAGTAAACACTCATACACCATATTAAATTATAATTTCATCTTTATTTCAAAATAAATGTTAGTTGTATATTTTTTTCCTCCCTTTGAGCTTGCTAGCAAATATAACTTAACTAGGTCGTATATCGTATTAATTATGCTCATTTATACAATCAGAAGCCATAATAATCGGGCCTGTGATTAATTTGTGTAAATTGGATCGTCGCCACGTCCGGGGTCAACAACTTTGCAAGACAAAAACACACCGAGCAACCGAGTTCATTACAAGGTTGTTAATAATATTTACTACGTACCTGACTTGATTAAAGAGAATTATTTTGGAATACTTATTATAACTTATATAGGACCAAGTACCTAAGTATATGTATACTTACTATGGATCACAAGTACAGGATTCTCGAGGACCACTCTTTGCTGGAACAAAGTCTTAGCTACTCCAATGAATTTATGTATGTATGACCTTTCCTATTTCACGGGCTACGACCTATATAAACACACAAAATTTTCACGATTATTTTTCTATCCAGAACCTCAGAAAAGCTTTATAGTAGAGATGTCTCGGCACTATTTTCGATGCTCATGTTTAATTCTAAAAGCAAAACATAAAAAAATACCTATTTACTGAAACAAATCGTTTTTTGTTTCTAACCTCCACCTCCTGCGTTTGTTATTACACAACTCGGGTACTGACTGAAAACGAGAAACCAAAATCGAAACCATGTATTATTTTGTAAATATACATCACGGAGTAATTCCGCGAAATCTTCTATATCAATTTTGTTAGAGCTTCTTTTACGTGATTTATGTGACACCGTCGTCCCTTTTGGGGCCTAGTATGGTATTATTATAGTATTAACCAAATACCAACACATATAACCTACGCACATAAATTCACCCTTTTCCAATAAATACAATCAGAATCCATAATATGTAAGTACCCATACAAAAGATTAAAAAAATATGTACAATGAATTGTATAATAGACTAGCTATTGCTCGCGACTTCTTCCGCATACTTTTTCAGATCATTAAATGTTGAATTTCAATAAAATACGAAAAATGTCTGTCATCAGTTATGTTAAAAATCTTTATGCAAATCTTGAAATCAAGGAATCATGTTGTTTACGTTTAGGGGTAGATATTTCGTAAAATCTTTTCTTATTAATGCCTACGTTATACAAAGACACACACACTCTTTAAGATTCTGCTATGTTCGATCTGTAGTTTAGGCTGTGAGCGCATATCAATCAGTAAGTCATTTAGGACAAAGGAATATATATATAAGATACAATATGTACCTACTTCGTAATTAACTCACCTATCTATCACAGAGTAAACATTCTTAATGCTATGCAATTTAATAGCAATAGTCCATGATGCGTAGATAGTTCTTATTTTCCTCTACATCTGAAGAGTACATACCTACCTATTGTAAACTGCAAAATGTACAAATGCGTTTTATGTGATATACTAACAACGCATCGCATGCAATTTGGACAAGTATGACGCTTAGCCAACTGATAAATGTAGTGATGCTCTAGGGTTGTCAATATCTAATTTAAAAAAATGTTTTTATCAATAGAAATACAAATCTAACAGCACTGTTGGTACATTATACAGCTCACAAAATGAAACTAGTCAAACTATCAACTAGGTACCATGATGCGAACGTTAGGCCAATGCATCGCATTTTTTGCGATAGCAGTATGTACTAATTTAAAAATGCGAGGATAACTTTTAAAATATTCCAAGTTGCGATTTACGATAGCACTGTAATTCAATTTGAATATTTTATTCGTAATATTTTATATATTAGATTTCGTTTTTTGAGTGGCATATGATCTGAAGAGGAAACTGAATTAAGCTTCATCGGTTGAAACTGCGTAACTTCCTAGTTGCTGACGGCTCTAGGAAAAAAATAAGTAGGTAATCGAAATATCATACTAATATTATAAAGAGGAAATATTTGTATTTTTGTATGTAAGGAGTAAACCCAAAAAGTAATGGATTTTAATAATTCTTTCACTGTTGGAAAACTACACTATTCCCGGGAGACATATGCTATAAAAAAAAGGATCCGGTCGAAGCTGGGACGGGTCGCTATCTATTATAAAACATAACTTCTACCAAACGTGCTTATTTTGTGTAATGACATATTAAACGACACTTAATTTATTTAATAGTTTCGTCGAGACGAGGGAATTGCTTTTCGGTAGTCAAATACAAACATCTATGTCCATAATAATTTCCGATGCCTTCGCGGTTATTACACATTGGAATGAAACAACTATTAACAGATTTAACTCGCGTATTTTTATTTTATTTTATTTGCCGACAATAAAATACGCCAGTTAAATCCGTTAATAGTTGTTTCATTCCAATATCTATGTCCACTTATAAAAATATACTGGGCACAAAATAGGAAAAACCAATCGCGTAATTTGTATCCGCTTATCTGATTTTATTAGGGAAAAATAATATAATAATTTCTGATGCCTTCGCGTTAATTAAACATTGAAATGAATAATTATGAATATTTTCTACATTTTTTCACTGAACAATTTCATTAACTACGTACCTAGCCAACGCATTATGACACGAAATTGATGTATATGAAGAGAATACATCAATTTCATCATGATGGATGCAAATTTAATTTTCGGTTTGACAGTCAGTCTGATATAATTTATAATAATACGTAGATAAGCCGCTTAACCGATGAAAAGATTTTGAAAAGTAGATTGTCTAATAATTGTATAGTAGTCCTATATTTAAAATAATTGTATAAATTTGAATTTCTGAAAACACATACTCCTTAACATTGATGGGACAAAGAATTTTATATTTTTAATATGGTTGTTAAAAATTAACCTAAGGTCTTCAAACATTTGCTAATATAATAACAATTTAACCAACGGACACAGTGCTTCACACACAGTATCGTCGGTAAGTACTGTGTAACTGACAGATTGTTTTTTTTTTAACGTGTGTCGAGCCAGCCCTGAGTGTTTTCACGTGACCCATTGTCCGAGGGCGCGAGATTGGAGCGTGCGGTTTGCATCCGGGCGCGCACAATAGTGCTCCGATTAGATCAACGAAACGCAACGCTAACGCACGTACCTATCCTGGATACAACGGTATCCATGACAGGCTTGCGCAAACATTAATTAATAAATACAGTTTTTATGTACGCTTATATCTATCGTCAAAGGAAGAAACAGCTTATGTCTAAACAGTTGGTAGTAAGCGAACACCTTTTTCATAGTTAAGTAGAGTTTAAAGAAGTTAAAAAGAACAACTAACGTTTACAATTGATCATTTTTTTTCTACTGCATAAAAAATACTAAAAGTAGCATAATTAGGTATTATAAGTATATATGTAATAGTATGTAGTATAAATCTACTTAATGAAAAATAAAGTATGTGGATTAAAAATATAATAAATAAAAGTAATCGTTTGAACTAAAAATAAAGTAATGCGGTAGCGATTTAAAAATCTCAACATATATATATGATGTTGCTATCTATTACTAAGTACATAGATTGTACAAATCAATCGTTACCCGCATTGAGCTCCAATCAAGTACCTATACATATACAGAAGTGCGTAGGTAAACTGTTTACTTGCTTTTGATGCTTTGACACACCTCCATTGAGAAACCTTAGCCCAACATCGTATTAGGGACAATAGATCTTAAGATACCTACTATAGTTAAATTAGAATATCGTAAACAGGCGACAATCGGCGACGTTAAAAGATTTAAACCAATCATAGAGTGCACTCAGGCTTATATAAAAAAGAATGGCTCGGTAAAATAGATAGCAAGATTTATGCATCTCTTTTTTCTGGTATTGACATGTATGGCGATGTTCTGCTCAAAGTATTATTGTTAGTATCATATGGCTGTATACAAATTAAAATCTTTAAGATAGCATAATATCATCATTTCATAGATAAAAATCCCGACGCAATAAAAGTTTAACATCTGTCGAATACAGCATTGTCATAATCCTCTTACCTACATAGACAAAGATTTATTCGGATTTTTGTTTTTTCACCGACAGGAAGGAATGGGGACCGATATCGCCGATCCATCCATTTTCACCTTCCGCCATATCCTGCCAAAGGGTAAGCAGATTATAGAAATCTCTTAAAACAACTAATTTAAGATAAACCTAGTCTGTGACCAGTACGCGTACTACCCGTTTACTCCCATATTGGCAAAGTGTGAAATTACTACATCATCATCATCAGCCTATCGCAGTCCACTGCTGGACATAGGCCTCTCCAATTGTACGCCACTTTGCTCGATCTTCGGCTGCTTGCATCCAGCTCCTGCCAGCCATCTTACGCAAATCGTCACTCCACCTTGCCTGAGGACGTCCTACACTACGCTTGCCGAGACGCGGTCTCCACTCCTGAACACGTTTTATTAGCCGAAGAAATTACTACAGGCGTAGGTAAATATGACTTGAAACAACTGTACCTACTGTAAGTATATGTAAAAAAACAGGAGAAGTCTAAAGTTTCGAAGTCTTTAGTTTGGAAGTCGCTTCAACCCAGTTGTTTCAGTCATAACGGTAACTTGGATCGTGTCGCTTAGGCAATTAATTGAAGCGACTGAAACTTCTTCATATTTTATGTAAGTGTTCTTAAGCACAAATTTAAGGGGACTTAAAGTTATCCAGTTATATTCATAACACTTAATATAAGTATCATACTTAATACAGATTTATGTCTATGAGAGGATTCAAACTCAAGAACAATAGAACGAATGTTCGATTATTTTTCAATGATAATTAATGGTATCAGGATTAAACGGATTAAAATTCGAAACAATTCATTGTTTATTTATTGGAGATGAAACTTATTGAATTTAACAATAATAAATAAGAGGAATTAATTAATCAAAATTTAATAACGGCATCATGTCATAACTTTTAATTCTATTTTGTTGCACAGATAATAATTAATAACTACAAAATGTTATTTAAACTACTTTGTTATATTAATTTTCGAGCTAAAATTCAAAGAGTTCTCGAATAATATTAAGCGAAGCATCTCAAGTTATCTAATATTGATTTTGATCACCAATACATACTCGAGAGGCCTATGTCCAGCAGTGGACTGCGACGGGCTGATGATGATGATGATGATGATGATACATACTCGTGGTTTGTCCAATTTGTGCTCTAGTCGCAATGAATAGACCACGTCCTGTTGTAAATGTACCGGGGAACAGCATATTTATACGACCAAGAAAACATAATAAATATATTAGACTCTTTTATGTAGAAGATAGATGATGATGATAGAGGTAGGTAGATTAAAATCGATATGGTCTTGATTATTTGCATAATATGACCGGGGAAATTTTAAAATAAATTAAAATGTGCGTGTGTTCTTTAAGTTTCTTAAGTTAATAAAAGTCATGTATAAGGTTTTGATATACACATGCAGACTTTTTATTAAAACGTACGACTGGCTACGACTATGGGTAGTTGACGAATTTATTTACTAATTTAACAGAAGATAGAGACAGGTTTATTGACGACGACAGAAGAGAAAAACGTTCTCTTTAGCTGTTCTAAATATATTCTCTATAATTGCTGTAGTATGTATTTTCCTTTTTTTCCATAATAATATTATTAGTGCTCGTCATAGAGTAAATAACTTAGGTATACCGAGTACCTACCGCAAAACTCGCTTTCCTTATAGAATAATTATGGGAAGAATACTTGACTTTTAATTGATGGTTCTGTAGGTATTCTTAAGTTTAATTCAATAGGTATATAAAATTAGTATTATTTATGAAGGTTGAACCTACCTAGTACCTCTACAAATATGACAGTCGTACTCAGAGGATGTTGTTGTAAACCAACTAAGCACGCACGCACATTAATGGCAAGTATCAAACAGCTCGAATAATGATATATTTTCCGGTTTTCATTTAAAATAATTTCCCTTCATTAGGTTAAACGATTAATCCGGAGTTGCTGGCGATACCGACAATTTTAATTGGCACGTTTCAGAGCAATGATGCTACACGTGAGTTTTAGAATGTCAAGTGTGTTATATTATTACTAGTTATGTTAATGGTTTATATAATTATAAGCAAATACATAAACATGGGTACCTGAAATAAGATCCATCGTTGTATCGTACTTACCACCGAATCACTATTATTATGAACTCAGTTCAATAGCAAAATGCAGTAGCAAAACGTAATGTCCGTTCAATTCAGGTTCCTAAACTGTATTCTGTTAAACTACTCGAATTTTACTTAGACTGGTAGAATCGTATTTAAGATATGAATAGGACCTAAATAAGGTCAGTATACGACTAAATAACTTTCGTCATTGTATGTCATTATTTACTTATGTTAATTTAAAAGTTATTTTTAAATATCATTATTGACATGAATTATTGATACGTTGTCATATGCTATTAACAGGATTTAGATTTGTTGAAAAATGGATTTATGCTTTTAAATGTCATCTGTTAGTTGGAAATAGACTGTGTGTAAACAACGTATAATCGCAGCTTACGTGCTAATTGTAGACTAGTTCCATTCTCTTTCCGGACGCACTTTAATAATACTCCAGGAAAACCGTGCGTGTGTTCTCACATAGCAAGTATATAGATGCTAATAATATCATTAACGACCTGTAAGTACACGTTACGCAAGACTATATTTCCCTAGTGAGGAAAGAGTTACAGCCGAGCACAGACGCATTGGTTCCGGTAACCGAAGCGCCGCAATAAACCGTCGTATTTGTGGTCGCAACAAATCGTTGTTTAAACTCTTTCGAATTGTTTACTGCGGCCATAAATGAAGTAAATTTACCGTCCCGTAGAGATCTATTCTCGGTGTAGGCATAAAACACCTCTTTTGGTGGAGCTGGAGTCACTGTAATCCTAGTTGTAATAGCTTTTCTTGAGTTTATTGCGTTTTGCTTACGATCTGTAGCGGTTTATTGAATAGCGCAGACATTCCGTGACAAATCGTAAAGATGCTCTTAAACACCTTAAAGTTGGATTTATCCCCGCTGAATCGCAGTCAGAGTAGAACAGTGTGTACGTATGTATTTTATTTTAAGCCTGATTATAGTTAATCCAAATAGTATTAAATGAACAATAAGTTTTATGGTTAACTTAGAGTTCCTTAATAATAAAAGCGTGTCAAATGTCATTCACCGTGAAAATTTAACAGATGGACAGAAGTTACTTTCGCAATAATTATAAGTATTATCAAAGATAAGCTGGAACCCGAGGCATGTTCGAAAACAAATTAATTAAATTGTTAAAAAATGTTGCATACAATTTTGAGAACGTCAAGGAAAAATAATGCTATTTAATTTATTTGGAAAAGTTTCGATACGGCGCCATCTTGGACTGTACACAATAATATTTCAATAAATAATTTATAATATTTTATTACTATTCGACGTAAAACATATCAATAAGTATACGATAGGTACTATCTGGAAAATTTTGTTAACATTGGCTTTGTTTCTAAAGATTTAATACGCTAACATACATAAATATATAAATGTACATACTTATAATATACAATAATTTCTCGTATTATTATAAAGGGATAAGTAGGGATGTGAATCCCTCTAATAAAAGACCTAAAGCCTATTGTGCAATAATCATTTAGTCAGTATTGTATGTCAGTGACCGCTAAGCTTTAATCGCGTCCCTTTCAGCGGTACCATTTGGTCACGGGCTTAATCTACATATTTAGATATATTTGACCTGAAAACATTACCGGTGTCCGGTGCTTCCATTGCGGTGGTCCCGGCGTTTAATGTCAAATGTGAATATAAATTGAACTTCATAAATTATTTATTCCTGATGCCTTCGCGTTTATTACAGTGCACACTAGACCTAAAGGAAGCTAACTCAAAAACCTGAATATTTGAGTTTATACACGCCATCGGATTCGTTACAGCAAAACCCACCTACCAATAAAACAGATTTAAGCTAACTCTGCTAGCTTGATTTTAAAAAGCATAAATGTGTACAGAAAACTCACGCGTGCATAATTATGTACAAATTAACTACTTAATCAGTTTTTCACTTCTCCTGAAAAAGTAACTTTTTATTTGGTATTAGCTCCCTTTAGATCTAGACCGACACATTGCGATGAAACAATTATAACTGATTTAACACTCGTATTTTATTTTATTTCCTGACGTTAATCCAACGCTAGACGCTGACGTAGTCGTAACGGAACTGTAAAATTTTCCAAACGTAGGGAATTAAAATAACAGAATTTAATCCGATTAAATGATTACTTAGGTACCTACTTACCTCAGATTTGTACCTCATACATATATTAATACTTATTAGTACTTACCTATTTTATATCTAGACACGACATGACGTAATGAAATGTTGCCAATACAAAAACAAAATAAAACCAAAGATTACATTCTTAGTCATTAGTTCACCATAACGTGAGATGAATCAGCATGTAAAAAGAGTAATAAGAGTAGAATGACCTTTTCCTTATTTTTTGGGCAAATCGGATTTATTCAAAATTGGAACACTGTTATTTCGAGCACGTTTGATGCGGTGAAATTTGTTTTTCCTATCACTAAACAAAAGGTTGGAAGGTACGCAATCATGGAACCCATCAATACGTTGTCACTGGCTGTGAGCATCCAATTCTGCAACGCGTTATGAAAGAACAGGTGTACTGCTAGAGTTATTGCTAGTGTAAGCATAAATAATAGTTCTCTTTTGTTTACATCTCATTGGAAAGTTAACTGTATCTTGGACTTTAGAGATCTCTTTTTATTGAGATCATAATCCTTAAAGTAGGTACGTGCGTACTTAATGAAAGGTTCAGAAATATAAACATTATAGGTATGGTATAAATACCTGCAAATGGGTTTACGAGTTTTTTTTTATAGCAAGTTACATTATTGATTGAGAATTAAAACATCTAAGTAATATTATTTCTCGATTGATAATTTAATTTAATAACTAGGTATTATCCATATTTTAAACCCCACGAAAACTGATAAATAGCTTGCAAGAACCTCATATAACAGACCGTAGAAGATTACTTAATCAATTTATTGAAAAATTCATTTATCAGCAAACCTTTGTTATTTTAACACAAGTAATCCTCTTTGCTTTATATCCACGTGACCTAAATTTTACGTAAAAACGTTTATAACCAATCTTGCCAAGGGTATACTCGTATATAAATCTGCATTTTGGGGTTTTAGAGAAAAAGGGTTTAAATGTAAAACTGCATGTGAATGACTTGTAACCTCTTTTACGGATATTATAACATAATAAATAAAAAATTGAATAATACTCAATTTACTCGCGTATATTTATTAAGTATATGCTGACGTTTCGGAAGCTTTAATGTATCCACATTTGTAGACATTTGTAACACACCGAGTAGACGATAATCTAACACTGATAAATTTATAAATATGCGAATAATTTTTTTTCCAAAAGAAAGTTCTGTTATAGCACTGAATCGAAATTGTTGTCCAAAAAATCGAAAAGTACCCACTTACAATTTCGGTTCCATTCGGTGTCCAAAATAACCCCCTACGTTATCATTGGAGCTATCATTGGAAACACGTTTAACGTACCTGGAACAATTAAAGCATAAGTTAACCTAACAGTATAAAGTCAAACGTTTCGTACAAACTTTTCATATTCCATTTCAACCCGTTGAGGGGTGAATTATAAAAAACGTCACACACGTACAGGGGTCACATCAACTGTACGTGTGTGACCTTTTCATATATATATATATATATATATATATATATATATATAGCAAAGCTTAAATTATGTCTTTATCTAGAACACTAGCATATAAGTTTGTACAATATAGTACAATATTATATTTAAATAAACAGAGGTACAGGCTCTTTTTATGGATATCGGTTGTCATTCAAAGGCTTACAATACAATGTTTACATAAACATATATATGTTTCTATCAATACAAAGATTCAATAGCCAGGAAGCTTATTATATTCTAAATGTAGCTAATACCAATATAAACGGAAATATATTTTAGGATCAAGAAGAGTATCGATAAAAATAAGTCTCTTTATATAAAAGTAAGGGTTACATAAAAGTAAGTATTTTGGTATCCTAATCATACTCTGCAAAAGTGAGAAATCGCTTATTGTTACGCTGAAGACCAATTGAAAACATACAAAACTACGTCCAAAAAGGCACAATGTGGCTGTAGTGACTCTTTTGAAGTCGGATAGATGAACGCTGACAAGCACTTATCCCGACAATGGGGACGGCAATCATAAAATTACTGAATCGTAAAAAGGACGATCAAAGAAACTGCCAAGGTGGCCCGAGGCAAATGCGATACAAAAAAGAGTAAAAAACGAAAAGAGGAAACATCCCGTAATGACGTCATTCATCATCGCCACGTCATCGAGAGTCGACCACTGCCATGATAACTTTATGCTAATTTTGATTCATGGTTTGTTTGGGACGTTTTAAAAATAAACGAGATAAAAAATATCAATCAATTCAATGCACCGACCAACATATAGGTATAACCTATGAAGCAGGGTGAGGTAGACTTGTGTGTTCTGATAGGTCAATTAAAAAATTGATTGAAATATTTGATTTTGGTAATCTGTACAGAATGGATTCACGTCATTGGTCACAAATTTATACCTACCTGGACCTCGATCAGACTTCTAAATAAAACAATAATATTGATGGAATTGAGTTTAGCCTTTTCCAATCCACAATCCACCGAATGTAAATTTTGCCATAATCACTTATCTTTTAGAGACCTTATTTACGAATGTATGTAGATAGTAAAAAAATACATGTTCATAATAAACCTGCGGGTCTAAGTGTTGAGTTAACTATTATCAACATAAACAAGTAAATTACACCGCATACCAAGAAGTACGCAAAACCCGAACATTCAACAAGAGACAGAGTTAAACAACACCGCGACTAATGTGGAACGTTTTAATTATGCGGGACTTATTAATATGCAAATTGAATAAAAGGACGCCTAAAATACTCGTGCTTGTTAGGAGCCTACATAGACTTGACCTTAATTTGAGTCTTTTTGCATGTATTCTTTGGACGGGAGGATGTTCATTTCGCAGTCGAGTGAGAATTATGCCCCGCGCTGAAGCGTGGACAACCGACAGACAGATGTAGCCACCTACCTGGCATTTCCATGAATATACAGTCGTTTTGATATGAGCTTACATGCATGAATCTATTTTGATCAAAACCTAGCTCTGGTAACAATGCAAGCGGGTTGTCAATTCACAAAGCCTCATGATTGTGTAATAACAAAGACAAAGATATATATAGCAAAGATTATTAATTCTTGTTTTTGTATACATACCTATATAGGTATATAAGACACATGTAAATAAGATTCATGTAAAGTATATGAAAATAACATATCTTTTATTAAAACAATGAAGATTTTACAGTTAACAATTAGTAAAATTATTCTTAGAAGAAAATCATTACAACGGAATGAGATAACCACTCTTCAAGAAGTTAGCTAGCTCTTACATCTCTGGATTAACGAAAATTAAGTTTTAGAAGCTAACAATTTAAAGTTTATAAACGTTAGTCTGAGATATCTTCTGACTTCAATTAAAGTACCTACTCATCTTATTCAATAATATTCTGTTGATTGCGGTTATTGATTACGTTTTACATTTGTTAATTTGTATAATGGTGGTGCGACCGCTGTCGCAGGCCTACGTAAGTAAGTACCTACTCACCCGGATAGAGCCTCCATTAGCAAATGCGTTTAATTTTTCACGCGAGTAAAGAGCAGACTCCGCAAATGTGTCACACGGAATTTATACATACGAGTACGAGCATACACGACGTTGGTATACTTGTTAATATTCAGGCCACCATTTTACCTTTACCGTTTCTATTAATTTCGATTATTAAAAAATGTATTCCATTTCGGTCTTTTTTAACGTCAGCATTTCGACAAGCCAATTTCATTAATAAATCGGCCTACCATACCAATCCGTTCAAAACGAAGCTTACAGCCGGTCCCGCTCTCGTCTAAAAGTATTAAAATTTCGCTCCGTTTCCGATGAAAACTGGAAACGTGGTTTTACTTTTGTCATTGTAAGCCCGAATTACCTGGGATACAAATTCAACTCTGCTTTCTTTTAACTGTGCTATACTTTTAAAAAATAAATATTTACAGTAGCTACACAAGAGTAAATTCTGTTACAATCTGACATGACACAAAATTTCTATGTAATTTTCTTATTATTGGAGCTTAGGCATGCATATCCATTAATTTGACAAATTCCTACTACCTGTGTGCACAGCACAATACGGGCATCATCGTTGTAATAACGGCATTCAAATAGCGTAGGAATTATCATAATATCACGCTGCACCGGCTCGGTATGCACGGCGTAAAATGACGAGCGTTCTCCGAGAAGAACACAATAAAAACCGCATAAAACTTATACACGACGTGCCTGACGTATGTCGATCGCCCCCCACAATAACAGAAAGGGGGGTGCTTCGCAATATGCGACATACTTACAACATCGACTCAAAGGTTCCATTCAGATATGTCATAATAATAGTGGAATACCGTAACGTATTTGCTTGGTTTCATTGGGTATTTATTCTGTGGTTTATGCAAAGTTCTTGGCTCAAAAAACACATACGGTTATTCACCACAACGAACAGGTAGTTCTGTATTGCGTTCACTATCCAGCAAAATAATTTATTGGCGTTAAAAAAATTGGCGCCATAAAGGCTTAGCCAACGATAAGGCAGGTAGATGGACAGTAAACAAACAATTGCCAGTTGAAAGCAGACGGGCGATGTTTTTAGCAAATTGCTTTTACTTGGACAAATGTACTCAGGCGTTACTAATTCAAAACCTTTGCGTTTTTTATAGGGATTGGCCTAATTGGCCTAAGCGTGAGTCCTGATGGGAGGCCTTTAAAGCTTAAAATTTATAGGGGTCTTGGCTTAACAAACGTAAGTCCCTTGATAGAAGCTAAAGCTCAGAAGCTCTAGCAGTAAAACAGTGCCTCAATACAACGGCCGAATATCTAATGAGATAGGTACTTCTTTTATCATATATGCATTTAAAAATATGTACATTAAGGAACTGAAAACCTAAATTATGTGAAACTAACACCTCTTTTGCAGAGGTCGTATATTTTTTATAGTTTTCATTGTACCCATTACGTATACGGGCAAAGAAGTCCTAAGTAACCTAAAACATAGCAAACCACTTGAATTAAACAATGCCAATTGAATCCAATTATATCATGGATTTTAAGATATCCTTCAAATTAATTAACGGTCTCGTAGGCATCCATTAAAGCGAACCAAGAAATAAGATATACCCTGCAAGGGTCAAGGGGTCGCCTCTGGAGAATAATGTTTTCAAATATTAAATTTCGATATAAGTAATTGTAGGCGTACATTTCGCAAAGTTGTTCGGGTTCATTTGGGACTCTTTAATCATGTTTCGAGTTTTAAACAAGCGGAATGTGTTTCTGGATACTTTTGTTTACGTGCTATGGAAACTTGCTTACAAATTCGGGATCAGTCAAGAGAATTAATATCCATTTATTGAATATGTTTGATGTACCTAAGCATTTATTAATTACTGTTCGTATTACGCAAGAAAAACATTTTTGCAAACGTTAATTGAGATGACCTCTAGACAAAATAAGTTCACAGATAGAGATACGCCCAAATCTGAATAAATCGATACTTCACCTGCTTCATTTAAGTTACATAAGGTTTAATTCACATAATAAATATGATGAATCTATGCTGGCATAAAAGTAAATTTAGTTTGTGATTACTACGTTCTAAGGCTAATGACAAAAGTTTGAGGAATAACTGTTTCAAAATTTCCCAATCAATAATATTTACGACTCCAAACGAATAACGTATCTGAATGACTAAGATACTTATACAAAAGATTTTCTCGCGGAAAAATAGCTATCTCCCAAAGGATATTTGGGTGAATCTCTTCATTAGAAGCAGCGAAACAACACTGAATCAATCAACATGGCGGCTGTGACGCGGCCAATTTCCCGACGTCGAGTCGACTCCCTTATCTCGCACGATAACGCGAACGAAACCGTCTAGATGACGAAGCTTTGCCAAAGTCCACTTTTTCCCCACGTTCCCTTAGACGAGCGAAATTACCGCCCCACTAAAAAGAATTCCCAAGTGCCATTACCGAAAGTAGAGGACGTTAGCTTGAATAGGTAATTAAGGTTAAATTTTACGTTTTCCAAATTTTTTTTCAGGTCCCAGCTAACGTCTTGCTAATGTTATATCTGTAGACCATAGACTTTATTTCAATTTAATCAAAAACAGAAAAGTCACCTCACCGTAAATTTCGAAAAATTCTATTCTTATATTTTATTTCCAGGAAAAATACCAATACACCGCGCAGCGTACTCATTTTACAAAAATAAATATGTATATAAAAAAATCCAAGCCAGAGAGCGCTGAAAAGATCCAATTGAAAATGCCGGTTACCATGTCACGCTGGTGCGTTTCCTTTGACGATAGGACTCGAGAGTTCTTCGTTAGCTCGCCGCAATACGTAGACTTATGATCCCGCACGTCTCCTTGCCTTCAAGAGACTCTTTCCCAGTTACCGGAACGAATGAAATGTAGACGGGAAACTTACAAAAGGGCGGCTTAAGACTACGCCCTCGAGTCGATTGCCAGTCGTTGCGACGATATTGCTAGAATGTTATTGTGACCGCAAAAATTTACTACGGAACATGAGGTAGGCATGAGGCTGAATACATCATTGCTTATGTAATAAAATACTTACTGATTGTCACAATTTATGAGGATCGCAAATGAATAATCGTGAAATACCTTATAGCATAATTGAGCTGAGATGAACATCTGGTCGTTTCTCAAGAGAAGTAAACATGCACCGAACTACACTAGGTGTTTATTTGAACACTAGACAGTCCACACTGAGTTTGCAAACAGGGGACAGATAAATGATACATCCCCAAAGGCAGTATTTACTAATCCTCAAAGTATTCCAACCGGGATATGAACGGATATTTTGTAATTACCACAACCGAAAAGAACATACAATCCACACGATTCAATTTCAGTGCGCGATATACAATCAACATTTGAAATCCTCTTTTGGGAATTTCGGCGAAGCTTGATTACAAATACCTCGCGCAAACGAAAATTGGTTTCAAAGTAAGCATTCGTTAGTCTAATGGTCTTTTCACATGTCAACAAATTATGCCTTTTCCGTGGATCAACAAGCAGGAACACGAGTTTACAAGACAAATGAGCTTTTGAGGGTTACAAGACAGCTGTACGGTTTAAAGAGATGTTACGTTTATTAATTGCCACTGCTCATACACAGAGAAATAACGCAAACAGAGAAAAAACAAAGCTTGGCAAGATATTAACTATTATATTCATTCCTCCACCACGACCTATACATAATGTAATATTAAGTTATCAAAGGATATTTAATAAAACCAATGTTTACAGATATGCACTAATTAAAGCTAATTGTTATTCCAATATATTATTTCATGACGCAATTTACTCAAAATTATATAGGTACCCACCCTACCTATGTATGAAACATCCAGAATATAGGTAACATATTTTAAACAACAACCAATCAATTCATCAGATAAATATGTTTCCAAAATTTGGAAATATTAATGATAGCCAGAATTTCACATATTCAGTTAAAATTGTCGCAGCTTTGTTCTCCATAGAATCCTATCATTTTTCAACCATAAATTGTTCAACCGTCTGTCTCGCAATACCAGTATCTTTGTAGTCGTTGTTACAGGCTTTTGTTGTGAATCCTAGGTTGGAATGGACAAATTTGTTGGACAAACAAGTCTTTAAATTGGCTGCAGATAAGAATTTTATAACTTCACTGCATTCAGCGCAACACTTTGCTACTATGTTTATTTCACGTTGAATTTAAGTGAGGTAACACAGGCCTTTGAACGTACAATCAAAAGTTAATCTAAAATGTAAAGTCAAAAAAGCGCTGCTACTACCGGTTCGAAAAACATTGAGATAAACTGACAAAAACACGTTTTCGTCCTACAAAAAATATTAAGATTAAGAATAAAAAATTCAATTAGAACCAAAAATTTTAAAAAAATATTCATTGTTAAACTTTATAGAATATTACACATACCTACCTAAATAAATAATATTATCTTTTTCGAATTACTCGAATCGTTCTAATTTTACAAATTTCCTTCAAATGCGCAAGCAGGTATAAATTCAGCTAAACATCCTGGAGTGGTCGTATTGTAGCTTGTTTCAAAGTCTAGACTTCATGAACAGCGTTTATGACAAACGAATAGGTAGTCCAAGTTTCATACTTAATTAGTTCTCAGTCGGGAGTAGCAAGCTTGTTCGAGCAAAATAATTACCGCATGTTCCGACATTGTCTGGTCTATGAGTTGCTTAGTTGCTTTATTAACATACTTGGAAGATCAAGAGCCTGAATAATTTGACGAGGAATCTTGAATCGTACCAGATTCTTTACATATTGCAGCCATTTGAACTTATTATTAGTATATTTAGATTTTAGAAATGCTCAATAACCTACTCATAACTGGGTATTGGTGGATTCGATCTTTTTTTGGTAGACACGTACATATGTACTTAAAAGTATGGTTAAGGTTTTAATCTGTAGTTCTGTACGACACATTGTTTAAGTGAGACTAAATAAGCTAATAGAATATAGAATTTGTGGATGATCTGAATATTTTAGAAAACTACAACAAGCACCACACGGAATTTTGAAGAGCGGCATTACAATTCAATCCATTCCGAAAACCCATCCTAACTTTTTTAACCAACGTTAAATCCGTACATTTTGCAATCCGCTTCGCCGTGAATAATTTAGGCTTCGAAGTTAGGGCCTGAACAAACGTTTTCGTTTCGGGCAAAATGCATTTGTATCAAGAGCTGACACTACCGTGCCGTGTCTGACAACTTAGCGTAACAGACAGACTGGAGTACAATTGAATTTACATGTTCAAGTTGATATGAATAATAACATATTTAGGTATATGAGTAAGTAGTACCTATTTATTTTATTTTTCATCTTACACTCCAACAGCGCGGTTTGATTTCGATCAATGATATCAATAATATAGTACTGCTCAGAAAATGATATACTACAGCAAGTGTCAGCAAGCCTAAGATGGTTTATCAAATCGATAAGGACAAATTTTGTCATATAAATGTAGTTTTATTGTACTAAAGTTTATCTACTGTATTATAATTCATTAAAGTGATAAATACCTAGGTGTTTTCACTTAAATTCATAAGATCTAGTGTCCAGCTTACAGACTGACTGACAGAGACATATTGACAGGGGATTCCATTTAAAAAATGGAAATCTTTCAGATTGCGAAAAAGGAATAAAACGTGATTGGGATCGGTTCTGAAATGCCTTTTGAATTTTAACTAGTTACTGCTGATCCTAGCTCTGCGATAGTTAACTTATCAATGGAAATTGTGTCAAATGAGAAAACGGGTCTGAATTGTAATCCTATGCTGAAAAAAGGAAAAAACACGGAGAGGTCAATTAAAATGAAGTAGGTTACAGTTCTGTAGTAAGTATATATTGAAAGTAGGTCACTTCCCAAAATCACGTTGAAGGGATTAGACTCAAGATGTAAATCTATACTATGCATAATGTGAAACATGACATAATTTTGTATAAATCATTGGAAAATAATTTAACGCTTCCTTAACCCACGTTCTTGATACTAATTTATTTTATAAATTTGCTGAATAATATTCTTCTTTTGTAAGATGGCATGTTCATCATGTATACCGGCGATAACAATACATATTATAGTAAAATAATTCGAGATATGGGCCATATATAAGAAAACTAGTTAAATAACCACTTTGGCAAAGAAGTTTGATTTTTTGAATTAGATAATTTACATATCTTGGATATATATATTTTTATTATAACTAAAACACGATTTTCAAAAATTACTAGGTAGGTAGGTAGTAGTCTTCAGGAAAGAGAAAGCAAAATTAGTTTTTCATGTTTTATTTTAAAGGAGCAAAGATCAAATCTCTTGAGTATTATGAGATAAAACACATTTTTATATATATATGATAGAAGCATGTGATGAAATGGAAATAATATTTTCATACCCAGAAGCGTTTGTAAATGAGCGTACATTTCGCTGCAGGTATGAGTAAAAAAATAAGGATGGTCGAAAAGAACAACGGCGAGACAAGCACGACGGAGCCGGACCACCAGAGCAAATAAAAGAGCAGATTGTTTCAAATGGACTTATTATAAAAGTCGACGCGACCTACCGCGATCTCACGAACGTATTTTAGGCTCGCTCGTACGTTCCGAACGAATTAAAACATTTATTACAAATGTGTAGGTAGGTATACAATGCAAATGGATTTTTATAACATTAAATCTACGATAGACTTTCTGCTTGACACACAAAGTCATTAATTGCTAGACTTCATGGCTTGTTGTATGTTCAATACAATATCGGATGGCGCACTGCCCCCAATCTAACAAAAAAGCTCATTAGTTCAAATCTTATATTAAATTAGAGATAGATAAAAATCTGTTAAATTTTTTTTATATTTTTCCTTGCTAGTTTATTAGGTTGCCCGCTTTAGGAATCATCTAGAATCTTAATCCATGATCCAAATAAATAGTATTTTGAGTAAAAAACGATAATATGCATCTCGAATCGTAATCCGCACGGTATTCCGAGATGCAATTGCTGATGCATGACGCGGCATAGCGCACGACTGGCCAAAAGGAAAGCTCGTACGCTTTCGATTTCGTTATAAAAGAATTTAAATAGTTTTCCTGACACATATGCACTGCCGACCGTACTGAGACGTTTTCTAGTTCTTTCCTTCACATGTTGGAGTTCTCCTGCCAAACGAAAATTCCATTGCAGACACAACCATGTAAGATGCGCAAAGAGTATTTTACAAATATTACAAATCCTAACGATCCATTTAAATTTGATCGGTCTAATAAAGTAGGTACTGCAAAATAATAAACTTAAACTGTGTCCTAACAACTGATCAAGCATGCAAAGCAAAGTAATAATAGTAGGTCCGCCGCCGACCTTCATTAGGCAGGTACAAGGTACAAGTTTTTCGACTCGCTCCGATCTCGGACCACCTTTATTATCTCCCCGTAATCGCTCCCTAACATCCTAACAACATGACTTACTTTTTATTACCTACTTTACTTCTCCATTCAAACTAATTCTGTGGGTAAAAAAATAATAACCGAACAAAGATGCGTCGACACGCTTCTTTTTTTCTAACAAATGTTTGGACATTAATGAACCGTCGGAATCGATTGGTCCCTATCAGATATTATCATGTTGTAATAGGATAGTAATTTACGACTGCATACGACGACAAATTAAAATTGTATTTTATAATTTGTAACGAATGATGTTTTTGAATATTTAAATAAAAATAACTTTAGATCAACCTAAAAATTCTAGCCTGTCAGGTTAGTCAAGTAAAATTTGACAATAAACAAACAAAATGGGTAACTTTAAAATATTTAGAGAAAAAAATAAAATTACGTCAGTAATATCGCGAACACACAAAACTCTTGGATATTTGCAAATTCGTTAAATGTGTCTTTCTCTGTCCGTCATGATAGTGGAACATACTTTTTTAAATGTTAATAAATAAGTGAAAGTACTTAGGGATCTTTTGTTCTCTTGAATTTTATATTTTACCTTATTATGTTTGTTAAGTATCTTTGAACATTGTCACATGATGAAAATCCGTAGTAATCACTTCGTTCGCAACTGTTGTTCTTGCTAAACACTGTCGCTATATTATGCTTTCGAAGTTACAATTTTGGGTCGTCCTCGTAACGGATTGTAACTTATTTAAATTAGCCAGGGTCGTCGTCTACTCGTTTGTCAATTGTCCTCTAATCTCCTGCCAGTTTCGCAGTACTAGTATTTGTATAGGGTTCGAGATTTATTTTCTGCATTATTTTACTAGTATCTTATCTCTTCTCCAACTTAAATTTTAATCCTATCCTGGTAAGATATTCGGATAGTACAACTGATAAGATTATTTTCCTGCATTTCTAAGTACCTAATGATAACATTTAGAATAAGGGGGAGGAGGTGTTGTGCCTTTGCGATTAACTTTCATTTATTTTTCATATACATCATTAACCTATCCAAAGATCACAAATGTTGATCTAAACTCTTTGATAAACCATTTCACTAGCTTAATGTAATCACCTATTTAATCTCCAGCGAACCAGTCTTTAGTCAATATTCGTACCTGCGTAATCGTAGAACTTCATTGAACTCTTTATACGACTTTGCGAGGTTATACCCGAGGGGTCCCATTTTCGTCACAAATCCCGAGTCCCGAATGAAAACTCGTTTGCATAATATAAGACAAGCCTAGTATCGAGACTAAACGCAAATAAATGGTTCCCTCAAGTTAAGACGACAATTTCCCGGGTCAACGAAGCCAAGATAAATTTGAGAGCAGACCCTTCCGAATACACAATCTGAAATTTTTCTTCTTTTATATCACTTGATAATAAATTAATGCTTTCAATCACTCTAGACTCTTTAGTTAGGCTTTATGAAATCGTTCCCTTTACTTACATATTCCCTCGGAAAATCCATAATAATACAGGTCTGAGCTCACTTCGCGCCTACAAAGTCCCGTTATTCTATTCCGTATATGATAATGCAGGCCACATAATATCTTGAATCCACTTACGTAAACATTTTCGCTCTTGGTGTTGTGCCAAAATGGAGGAGTTCCAAACAATACTTAATCAATAAAATTCAAAATCCTGCCAATTTAAAGCAAGCCAACCAAGGGTAGGCAGGGTAAAGTTGAAACAGTAGATATAGGTACACACATAGGATAAGGACAAGGGAAGGAATTGTTGAATCAGTCTCAAATTGATTCTAATTTTTGTCGCTTGAGAGGTACATTCATTACACAGTTGATTTGTAAGTATAGATTAAGAAAGTGGTGTTAAATAATTTAATTATATTAGTCAATACGGCCTGAAACCCTTCAGTGTTTATGTGATCGAATCATTCCCCAATATTATCAAGATCTTGTCGAAAGGTGTGTGTGTGTATTTTAATATAAGAACACGATACCACTGACAAACTTTAGGGTCGCCTATCCGAGTTCCAAACAAAGTTTAAGGTAGTAAGTCCGTGAGCTGCATTGAGGTGTTATATGAATTTGATTGCTTACAACATTCATAAAATAACAACTATTTACTATGATCTGTTTCTTTAAACTTACATATTATGTAGTAATTATAGTATCAACTATGTATCAACTGAAAAAACACAGCGCAAATTCATCTTTGCTTGAATACCGTGGAAGGAATCTTCTAATAATATAACAATACTAGGCAAAACAAAAGACAATACTTAATGTATCGTATCAATAAACAATGTGCACAACTGTCAACCAAAACTACTGCTAAACAACAACAAGAAACACATCAATGAACGAAGTCATGCAAAATTTAATGAGTTGCAAATTCAATTCACAGCAAATAGAATTCAAATTGGAACAAGAACCTAACAAAAGGTTGCTGGCCACTTATTGTATTTTAAGTTAATTATCTAGTGGTTTACTCTAGGCATGGAGAAATGCAATCGGTGTGAAGCAGCTCGCAGTGGAGGCCGGCAGATCGTGTTTGTGGCTGGACTGAGATAAAGTCACCGAGCGGCGCACAAAAGCAAGAAACCCTCCGTCTCGTGTCTATGCCTCCCCCTCTCTCACCCCTCCCCTGCAGACGGGGAGCACATTTAAGCCAAAGACGATTGCCCCTACAAAAGGCACCCGTGGACAACCGTACCCCGCCCTCGTTCGACTGCCGAGCGGATACGAAAGAAAACTGGATTTCATTCCGAATCGAAGCTTTGTTTGTGATTCTTTCACAATTGCTTTTTCAATATCACTGCGACTATTCTTAGCTAGGTCAGAGGTGCGTCATATCTATCTATTGTTGATAATGTTAACAACAAGCAAAACTAAACACTTGTTGCTGATGTCGTCGCTGAAATATTTAGTCTAGAACTATTGTCGTGATAGTTGTATATGTTGTTTAATTACGACAATCACTTTAAAGTCGGTTAAGTCGTAAAATTCGTGGCTGACGAACTCGGGTGACACCTCATTAAACATAGCACACTGCTATGGATTAAAGATTTCCTTACGTAGATATAATGTTATGAGTCATAATATGTACCTACACTTTACTGAAGGTTAAGCAGGTCTATACTATCAGTAACTGTGGCAGTGACTGTTTATTTATTATCAATCATCTGTCATAAAATTAGTATCATAATAATAGTTTGGAAATGAACGTACGTAACCACATGTTGTAAGAAAACATAATCTTTCAAAAATCTAAATTTATTTATTGGACTATAATCTATATTGGGCGTTTTTCTTGTTTAAATACGGTAATACCGATGTATGGTGTAGTATCTAATTAGGAAATTTAAAAACGTTTTACGAATAAAGCACTCATCGCGTCGGTGAATGACACGTGCTGTAAAGACAGTGACACACTTACACAAACAAAGCGACGCAGCGTTGTGAGCGTTTTCGACGCCTTTTTGGCAACCAGCCCACGATTTTGATGATGCACATCCTGTATACCGAAAGGATGGGTAGTATGTTCATCAATGTCATTTTTTAAGTAGAGAGCCCTACACGGCTGGCACGCACTATTTTTAAAAGCTATGAAGTGCTTTTACTCCATTAGGGCTAGCACGTAAGATTTTAATCGCGCGAGAAGGCACGTCACTGTCGCTCTCTCACTCCTTGCAAAACATGACAGCGATAGTATTAATTATATGCTTTCTCTCGCTAATAAAATCTTACCTACCCGTGTTGGTTTAAAATAGTGCAAGCAATGTACGTACGTACAAGTAATTTGATACTTCTTCAAACAAACCAATTAATCGTAAGACAAATCGAATGAGACGTAGGTATATTTGTGCAGAAAATAAATATAATTAAGTAATTTGATATCTCGCGTGTCGCCATCTCAGATGGTCGCTTGCTGTTTAACTGCACAGCTGCAGTTATGTCTTATTGTTTGTTTTCTAACGGCCTTTACCGTTCTACTGGAGGGAGCAGGTCGTCTTAAAGGCTAATTGCAACTGTAACACAATCGATACCTACAGAGGGAAAAGTTAAGTTCTGTGAGTTTTACGTAGGTAACAATAAAACTATATAGGCCTGAAATAAATGCGAAAGTAACTCTTGTCTGTCTGTCTACCGTTACGTTTTACGCTAAAACTACTGGACCGATTTAAATGAAATTTGGTACAAAGAAAGTCTGGAGCATGAGAAAGGACATAGGCTACTTTTTAACCGACTGCAAAAAAGGAGGAGTTCCACGCGGACGAAGTCGCGGGCAGAAGCTAGTAAGAAATATATCTCAGAAAGTTGGAGTTTGTATATATCGTTTCTTCTATGTATAAGGTTGGTCATCTATTTTCACTACACCAAGTGCCATTAGAATTATTCAAATAGTATTCAAATCCGTCTTTTTTTAAAAGAGATGAGTTTTGTGACTGCCGTAATAATATGACGTTCACTAATAGTTTAGTCGAAACACAAGAAGACTCAATATTTCACTTTTTTAACATTTTTTATATATTAAACAAGGGGTTCGCCCGAACTTCGCAAAATCCTAATTTTTTTCAAAATATTTTATAGCCTATGTTACTCAGAGTGAAAGTAGCTTCCAGCAACAGTAACAGAATTTTTCAAATCGTCCAGCCGTTTTGGAGCCTATTCAATACAAACAAACAAGCAAACTTTTCCTCTTTATAATATTATTAGTATAGATAAATAGGTACTTAAATTTTAATGTGTTGTGTTACTTTATATTATTATGCTAACATTTATAATACGCCTCACTTTATTCTCTAGTTGAAGCTATTAGCCGGTGTAAGTAGATAGGTACTTGTATAATTTTGCAACTATATTCTGTTTGTAGAGCAGAATATAGTTTTGTACAAAAGCTAAACTTTTGACACTGTTTTAATAGGTTCCCGCGTACCTACTGGTGAGTTTGGTGATCAAATAGAGCTCGCAGTCTGTTTTATGACGATATTTGTATAGTCAGGGATATCATAGAATACCATTTGCTTAATTTTTATAAAGTTCATTCAAAACTCGTACCTATGTAATGGAAATTATACTCTTATGTAACAACAATGACTTTCCTTCCTTAAAAAACACAAAAAAAGACTCGCTTCACTATAATAATATATTATAATCGTACCTACGTACCTAATTTACCCATTTTAGCATTAGACAATTTACTTTCCTTTTAATTACAATCGACTACATAGACTTAAAAAATAATATGAATGTTATTTTACCGGCACGGCGTACGTATTATTCTCAACCGAGGATAGAGCACCTGTCACTTTTTCGCAAAGAATGTGTGAAAGGGACGCATGCCCTTACGCCTGTTTAAAATAGTCCTCGCTAACTGTGCTGCTATTGGATATTTCATTAAAATAGTAAGTAGGTACCTATATAAGTAGATTTTGAAATTCATAAGTGATTTGACAGTTATATTATGAACAAATGTTTAGTGTTGACTTAAAAGACGAAATAATTTGGTTCGTAAAATATGAATAATAATGCTAGTTAATCATATATATATTTTAGTAAAGGTATTTATAAATATAAAAAGTTAGTAGGTAGTGAATGTACAAAGATAGGTAACTAATATTTAAGAATCATGTAACCTACTACCCGCTTAATATATTTCCCATTCTGATACAAACCTTATTATAATATATTTATTAGGTATATCACATTTCCATTGAAATTTCATATTATTATGTACAAGAACTCTAAGCACTTTCCGCTTCGACTTTCATCAAACATCAAGTAAACTTGAAAACATATTCACGTCACGAACTATGAAAATTACACGACGAACAATATTACTTGGTGTAATTTCATTTTGTACTCATCTGGCACTGCTTTCATTTGGCATCGCTTGGTATTCACTACTTCTTTAAAAAAAATAAGACTAGCTGTTCGGGTCATGCTAGAAAACGGTAAGCAAAATTGTTAAAAAAGGTTGAATACAATTTTGAGAACGTCAAAATAAATAATGCTGACCGGTTATAAATTATAGAAAAAGTTTACAGCACGGCGCCATCTTGTATTCAATTATATTTAATAATTTCTAATAATATTTTTACGAATTCGTCTGGAATTTGTGTTACTATAGTACCTAACCAATAACAGGATACCAATTGCACCTTTACTAGAAGTGTGACTGTTTTCCTTGTAGTATTTTAATCAGCCAAACTATCGATTTACCATTACGTATCAATACTTATTTGTTACCTATATTGAAATGTGTAAGGTTTGTTGTGATTCACAGCAACGGAGCAGCGACGAGAATTTCGTATGAAAATATTTTATGGGTTGGAGAGCGACATGTTTATGTGTTTATGTTGAAAATATAAAGATACCTACTTCGGAAAAATGGAAATTCGGGTGTTGACTCTTTAGCCATAACTTATCTTGGGGTTTTTCCGTGCAATTTTCACAGGAACTGATTTAACTTAAATGTTTATGCGTAAGAAAAGGTGTAGATAAAATAAGTCATTTTTAACTAATCATGTACCTACTCTAAGAACAAAAGTTTGTAGGTATCGTTCTGAGAGCTAAAATACTACGCCCTGATAACGTTTGAGAGACATAACATTTAAATTAATTTGAATTAAAATGAGAGCAGTCGGAGAGGACAGAACACAGATTTATTCATCTGTTAATTAAACGTCAAAAGGTACACAGATAATAAACGTTTCTTATTTGTTAGTAATTATATTTTAATTACATAAAAATAAGCACACTTAACTTTACTTTGTAGTGTTTTAGAGTTTTGTGGCTAGTGTAGATTAATTTCAGTATACTATGAAAACATGAAGGTATATAATTCATAAACAAGTAATATCATAAAATGTAAAATATTGTTCTGATTCTAAGAATGATCTGAAACATAAAATACAAGGAAAATCCGACGCGGTTATTTACCATTACCTACACCTACAAACGTAATACTTAAATAAGCAGACATAAGTTACTGATAAGGTTAATAATTATTGTCACTGTAAATAGAAATGCAATTGACGCAACCCATTGTTTTAAACAATAACCAAGTTATTAAATAGTTAATAACAAGGTGAGATAACAGCCTAGAAACCATAACGTAAATACTATTGATAATTATAATAATAATTGGTAACTAATTATTCTAGCTTGAATATACCAATGCAGAACTGGAGGACTAGACAAGGTGACATCGCTCTAGGTTAAGAAAAAATAATGTGTAGGTATAAAATTGATGGAATCAATGAAAAATACAGTGGTCATTAAAAAGAAAGAGTAGGTACAGAACATCCAACAGGCGCCAACTGAAGAACATTTTGCTGATATGTATTGTTAAATCTTATTATTTGTTTTTATTTTGACGATCTTAATATGAGTAGGTACATATATTTTGACATAATAGTGTAATTAAAAGGTATCTTGAGAAATAGATAAATCTAATCTAATCTACTGACAGTTCCTGTTAGACATCCTACATTACAAGAGATATAAACATTCTAAATCTGAAATCCCTATCCTAAATTCGGCAGTATTTTACGGGCTTGTCACGCCTTTTCTTTTGATCTAATCTTATATCTAGTAAACACATCACTCCAGCCCCCGATCGTGTAAAAAGCGTGTTTATGTGTATTCACGATTAGTGCCCTTTATAATTATTTGATCAGATTTGTGATGTGGAAGAATCCGACGTATTTTTTTAATGAAAGTAGGTGTAACGATTTTTATGAACCTTATAACGACGAAAAGAGCTGACGTGTTGTATGACACATAAACTATATTTCGCTCATTATTTTGATGATGATTTCTCATCAATGATCGGTATAGATTAGGGGAGAGGGGGGCTAGAATTAACGGGGGTAAGTATTAACAAGTCTATAACTACTTAATTAAACGACGATACGGTAAGACGTTTAGGTCATAAGTTCGGGTGACGTCGGCGAACAAGTCACGACAAGTCGGTTGCCCGCCGGCTTCCGCGTTGTGCAGTTGTCGTACGGTGGTGCAAAAATACAGGTGAGCGAACATTTTTAAGTCTCGAATTTTTTGATTAATGTTTTAATTATTTGATTTTGTGATTGCAGATTTTTATATAATGAATGGTTATTTAGTTGTTAATTAAATACCCGTATTATTTTATTAAATATACCTATAGTTTTTTTTTTATAATTAGTTTTATCCAAAAAGGTCCTCGGGGGCTAGTTTTAACAAAAGGAACGGGGTAAGTATTAACCCGTCTAATATTTGCCCCCGCGAAAGGTGTCACGGTACAAGAGTAAAAGAAGTATATGATTTAGCGGTGCAAGAAATATTGAAATCCAATAGAAAATATTACCTACTACATTTTAAATTAAAAAGCCTTTTCTAAGACAGATTACTTAGTAATCTGAAGTAGGTTAGAATTTATGTTATTTGAGAGTTTTTATTGTTTTTTTTTAACATTTGTATGTCAAAAAATAAATAAATTATCATTTTATTATATGGTTAAATGAAATCATAACAAGTTTACTAGCGTTAATACTTACCCCGTCGCTGTTAATATTTGCCCCCGAAACGGGGCAAGTTTTAACCGCTGACTTTTTTTATACAAATGCGTCTCCCTTCGAATCCAAGTAATTTACATGAACTTTTAGCTTAGTATATGCAAGTCATATAAATTTCCGTTACTCGGGTATAAAAATAATAACATAAAGTTTTCAAATTGAGAAGCTAAATGACAATATTTAAAATCTGTTAGTACTAGCCCCCCTCTCCCCTATATACGTAATGCAAAGAATTACATTTATCAAATGATACTTTAAGACATACTTGTCGACTCACAACAGAGTATGTGGCGTATGTTATTTTGAACTGCACGATAATATTACGTCCTAAACTGAATAAAAGGAATTTGTTTTCGCATGTTCCTAAACCATAATGGTGGGGTTACTACCAACTCGTACTTTTCGTAGTCAAAGTGCTAACGAACTGCGCATGGTCAACCAACCGTGTCAGACAACAAAGACGACCGTTGGAGCCAAAGCACGATGCTTTTCGTTACTCGCTAAATTGGAACTACAATTTTCTCAAATGTACCAATAAAGCTGGTAACTGTAATATTTATGTGGAAAGACGCACGACATTGGACAGCGAAGTCAACCAAAATACTAAATTAAGACGTTTGTACAGTAAACGAGCTGGCGCTCAACAATAAATAAGTTAAACAAGCATGCGTAAGTTTCGACGCTTATGCACTGGACAAATAATATTGGATGGTTATACTATGCCTTTGATTGCAAATAAAAAATATATTTGGGGTTGACCGCGGCCGTCCTGCAATATACAATATTTATTATATCGATTTATGTTCCTCGAAAATTTAAAAAACGTTTAAATTATTTCAACTATACACACCGTATCGTGGGGTAAATATTTATGTACTATTGGCTATGTACACATCATAACTTGATATAAGTAAATGTTTATTCAGATGTCCCGAAACATCAAAGTAAGTAAGTAAATATAAAAAGTATTCACATTTTGTCAACTACAAACTTTGCTCCGCTATATTGTTATTTCTGTGTGTTACCGTTTTATTAACTTTTACATTGATGTATGTCGTGTAATGGATCAAACTCTCATAATGTATTCAAGAAAGGACGGTCACAAGCCAATAAAACCCGGGCCGTAGTGGTTTCGTACCATCGAAAAATAATATTATTCATATAGTCAATGCTTTTTAGTATTCAGAGGTAACCACTATACGTACCACCACACAATGGACATATCATGCGAATATGAATATAAAAGTGAATTTGTATGACCGACCCCAAATTTGAATGTTAGATTTGACTAAACTAATATTCCCAATAGGCATTTTCAAAGTTTAGTTACCTTTTTATTCCAAAAGTCGTTTTGTGACACGCAGTGTCCACAAAAAATATGGACTGACTTTTCAGCATTATTTCAATAATAAAGAAAAAAAAATTAACAAAAACATCTTTTTACCTTACCTATCTTACCTACATTTCAAGAGATTTATTTGAGCGCTGTGTGCTTGACATACAAGCACACAGCGCTCAAATACAAAAATAGTTACCCATAAGGAGAAGGAACCCGTTGTCACACCGAATAAATAAGTCTAAAGACTAAAATTTCCTGTTTATTTCTGTCTCCCCACTTCGCACTGCGAGTGCTTTCTAAATTTGGAGATGTTGTTAAGGAAGATTTAAGGATTAGCGTTTTCAATTTATCTGTAAGGCATCGCTTCAAAATGATAGCGAAAATTGACAATGTACTTACATTAATGGCTTCTTTACCGAATAACCGTGTAACCTAGATCGAATAGTCTAATGTATAAGTATATGTAGTAATAAATAAATAGGAGTGCTCTTTTGTTTCTTTCGCATCAGATTGTAAACACAACTCAACAATATGCAGACACCTTATTAAGCCTAACTGCAAAATTTATCAAAAGTACACTTAGCCAGAGCGTTGGTTTTTCTGATTATATGTAAGATTCAAAATGGCGTATGCAAATGTGCATATTCAAAATACCGCTGACCTAATTAGTGGGGTAATCTGCATGTTTACACGAAACACTCAGTGTAATGAAGACGATGAAAGCACATGAATTGTACAAGTGGGCGGGATGCTTAATGAAATATTTCCTGAAATCCGTAACAACACAAGTGCGCATTTGCGTCCGTCTAGAAATAACTTACGCTAATTTTAGCACAGTGCAGTTTAACCACGTTTGAGGTTATGATTTAAATTTGCCGTAATTTTTCCGGCGCATAATATTATTATTATAGTTGGGGTAAATGTAACGGCTTGGCATATTAAGGTCTACGTTTTGTTGGGCATTTCTCCGGTCCCTTGTGAATTCTAGCATTTCCTCCTCAAATAAATTATCATTTCCTCCGGGTACGAAGTGTGTGCTGTTCCTTTTTATTATTTTAGGAACTTATATTAGGCACAGCTTAGCGATTGGTCAGCATTATTCTGCCAAATATTGGACATATGTCACCGTGTCGTTCGGCTATAAATGTGCTTCTACGAAATCTCGTAGGTACTTCTACCTACCACTTTGATTTAGGCGGGCCGCAGCTCCATTGGTCATTCATTGCGTGTATTCATATTTCAGCATGCAGAATATTTGAATATATAAATGGCGAAACTAGTCTGGCTTTATAACAACATAATCCTATATCGATATACAGTTTTAGGAATACCCTTTGTTCAGAAGATAATTTTTTTAACCGGAAACCTAGTTACGTCCGTTTCACAGAAATATAAAATTGTGACTCTTTTTTAGAAGTACAAAGAATATTGTTACTGACGGTTTATTAGTCAAGCCGGCAATTTTATTCAGTGTTGCATTTAGCAACGCAGCGTGTATAAGAATTGGCAATCAACTGTAACACAAGTTGCTTTTTTGTGTATGCTCGAAATATGGGTCACGCAAAGAGAAGGGAACAATAGAATATCTCGATGGTTTTCTGATTAACTTTTTAAATTGCGTATCATAGAGGACCCCAGAAAACATTTACTAAATAGTTAAATCTGCAGCACTTGGTATTCAATCTGTTTAACAATTTGTTTCCGTTGTTATTCACCTTTATAGTGATTATGAAACAATTAATTTACCTTATCCAAACAAATAATTGAACTTCCCTTCATTGATTTCTATTTAAGCGGTCAAGGTCTAATAGCTCGGCAATGACCGAAATTTCTTAAAAGTCAACCAACAAACATAACTCGGTGTACCGGTGAATTGTAATACATAATTAAGTATCCCTGAGGTATAATTATTGTCTCTGAATGTCTTAAAACTTAATACAAGGAAGTAGATACTCTAAATTGTTAGCTGTTAAATTGAAGGATGAAAGCTCCGATATATTAAATACCTAAACCCATGGAGACTATAATTAATATGGCGTGTCACACGAAATTTAGTACAATTAATAACTAATAACCATAACATAAATATGAACCGTATTTTATGTTCAAAAAATATATTATTCAATTTTTTCCTTCGGACAAACGTGTAGTTACATACACGCTATCATTATTACACTGGTATTTCCTTTATTTCTACATCTTATAAACATGTATCAATTGGAAATGTGTTAGTGATCCAATTTCCATCTTGATATTTAGGCTTTCTGCCTCGTGTAAGAAAATCTAATTGGTGCTAAACGATTGTAAAAGCAATTTTGTGTACTCAATATGTATGGTATCGGGGAATCAATAGAGCGATTAGAGTTTATCAGGACTTACCTCTCCTAAATTGATGAACCCGTGATCCCTCGCCACGGCGTCGGCGGATTCCTTCCCAGCCGGGATGTGGACGGCCCACGTCGGCGTGTAATGCGCACACGCCGGCCCCTGCAGCGCCGCCAGCACGCCCACCCACACCAGCGCTCGTAGCGCCATCGCACACACACTCACCGGCTAGTACTCACGAGCATGGCACTTTACAAACTATTGTCAATTTATTCAGTTTTCAGCGCAGAGGATGTTGCTAAAAATCCACAAACTTTTATTAAACTACAGAAGTGGGATCGTGAAGTTGTATGCGACGGAACATTGAACCGATTTTGATGCAAATCTTTAACGCGGACTGACTTTACCGAATTGGAAACACAAATAAGATCAGTTATGTACCTACCTACCGTACAGTCAGCAGTATCGTATTTACTGTGTATACAAGATAATTCAACGTCATAAGCGTGACATGACGTTTGCGCAAAGTAAGCACGACTGGCACGAGCAAATGGAAAGACGATGAATTATGAATGCAGTGTAAAATTATGCATTTGACCCAATTTTTGCGCATTGTGCATCTTAGCCGTTATTGATTGGCCAGCGGGAACTACGACCTAGAAAATATATAGAAATGAATATCTTTGATGAGCTCGTCAACATCGACAACGGCGTCGTAATAATTGGGTCAAGTATTCGCCGAGGACCGGCGGGCACTCCGCGTGCCTGCAGCATTACTATGCTACCATCAATCATAACTACACTCCATCGATGCCCGCACAACCTATTTTTCCCCAATACAACGCCATTGTGCCTGAAGCTTGACCTTTTTCTGAATAAACAAGATATGCAAATCATTTTCCACGCTCCCAGAATGAGTTTCCCTATCCTTTGTTGTAGTAAAATAAGTTATACGCGACGTTTTGTATGTTTTTGTGTGCCAAGATTAGCAATGGAATGTATTGTCTAGGCGTCCCAGATATTGTATTAAAATGTTTTTGCTTTAGATAACGTCTGTTAAAAAAACTGCTATAAAAAACTAAGTAGGCAAAACGATAGAGATAACCGTCTGCTTAAATTGAAATCGATTACATCCAACGATTTCTAGAAATCTATAGGTGGGTATCTAAATAATTGGTTTGAGTCATTCTAGAACCCAAGAGTCATAACAAACATCTTCCACGTTTTACTTTTATTCGTTTATATGACTACTGGGTTAATTTTCCTTTAGAAAAGTAACGGTGAGTTGGTTTGAATGAAAGTTAGGTTGCGATGTTAGCACCAGCGGAAATGGCGAGGTGACAGTATTGCACGCAGCCAAGTACAAAGTAGGTATTACCTATGCAGGTCATGATGATGCATATCAGATAAACGGGTACATACCTACGTACCTACCTACTGATAATACATATTACAAAACATCTAGGTACCTACTTACATATATGAGATACGGGTGAAAAAGTATATTATGTAGAATAAATCATATGATCTAATTCATGTTTGTTTACTTATGTAGGACCTGCTCGTTACACTTATGTACCTATCTAGTAGGTATTTCTTTAGGAATATATACTTTGCAATACCTATTATTATTTGTTATCTACTTGAGTTAGGTTGATAGTCTAGTAACATATAATTAATATAGTTATATATATGATTTTTTAATAAGGCAGTAACGATAGACGAACGGAAGTTAATCTTATCGGCAATTTAAAAAAAATATGTTATCAATTTTATTTAAAATAATTGACTCAATTTTACAATAAATCGTTTAGTACAATCGGTTAATACATACCTACTTTGTTTAAAAATGATTCATTACTTCATTGCACCTAAGTAAATTATGTTACAAGCACTCCGCAAATGTAAGCAAAATGCGGGAAAATTAGATGCCCCAGTGACCTACATGGGACATAATAATATAATATATGATTTTAAAAAATAGCTACTCAATTCTATTGTATTATTAAGCCTTTAGCCAACGTACAGTGCAATGTTTACCGTTACGTTAGAGCGTTTATTTACGAAGCATGTAAATGAACGGGTCACAGTAATTTATATCGCTATTCGGCATAATAAATAAATACTCAAATTCCGAGCGTACAGCAAGTTAATGAAGATAAAAACTTAAGACACTTCTAATCTTATCTGTGTTTCCATTAGGCCGCTATGTAAACATTTGGCTCGTGAATCGGCACTGCAATATTTCGCGTGCAACCCACGTCTGGAGGCGGATGGTCTCATCGATGGAATTCGATGGGAAGGACCAAGATTCCGTGGCACTTAGACAATAGTAACCGGTGAGAGTCGGCGCCGCGGTGACGAGCGTTCACCTCTAGCATCACAACTTACTGTTATTATCATAATCCTCTTTTTATTCGTTCTATAAACGTCGATCTCCTCACTGGCGGATAGAGAGCAACATCCACTACGTCACACTGTGTTGCACTATGGTCATTATTAGGCACGGCACAACTGTCAAGTGGCGCGTGGATAGAGCGGCGCGCGCGAGCGAGACACAACCATCACGTCCCCGCACGTGATGCTGACTGGTTTGATCTCCTCGGTCGCTCACCGCGATTGGTCGGCACGAGACGACGGCGGGGTGTTGCCAGGATCGTATATTTACCGTAAATTAACGGAATATTGCAGGCTTTTTGTTACTAATTTAGGATGTGTCATTACTATATAAAATAATTTAGCCTGGGTATAGATGTCCTAAGAAGTAGAACAGTGGTATATAAAAAATGGTACCTACGAGATCATACCTAAGTTTGGTATGATCTCGTAGGTACCATTTTTTAGGTAGGTTAGGTAACCTAACGGGTAACTAAAAACTTACAATGCGGGTTGGCAAATTACACGCCTTAACATACTTTTAGTGACATACTTAATATGAATTGACATAGACCACGGTACCTTAAGAGGTAGGTAGACAGAAATAATAATTTCTGATGCCTTGGCGGTTATTACACATTTGAATTAAACTAAGTTGGTAGCTACTAATCTGTTTAAACGGATCTATATAGGTAACTTGTTATGGTTGTTTCATTACAATAAATTTTACAAGTCTCAGCAAATAAGTAGGTACCTGGTCTACCTAGAAGAGAATTTACCTACCTAGATTTTAAATGTAAGAACCTAACTACATTTCAAAAGGTATAACTACCTACAAAATTCTGAAGGTTACAGCTATCCAATTATTAATACATTACAACTGAACTATATCCGTAACTAATAATAAAATGCGTGTATTGCAATCTTGCAATGGAATTGAATTCAATAGTTACGGGGCCGCGGGGGAGGGAAATGGATAATAATAGCAAGGGGTGGTACCTACCTACCATAATGAAAAGAAGACTTTAAATAGTACAAAGTATTGGAATATAACAACTATAACCGATCTCGCGTAGGTATTTTATTTTATAACAAAAATGTAAAGAGAGAAAATGGAGGAACTGTAAATTATTTCTGATGCCTTCGCGGTTATTACACATTGGAATTAAACAACTATTAACGGAATTAACTCGCGTATTTTTATTTTATTTTATTTGCTGACGTTTCGGAGTCTCAATGTGACTATTGTCAGCTCAGTCGTGCTACGATTATGGAAACTGTAAAGAATCCGAAACGTCAGCAAATAAAATAAAATAAAAATACACGTTAAATCCATTAATACCTAGTTGTTTCATTCCAAGGGAACTGTAAAGTTTTCGAAACGTCAGCAAATAAAATAAGTTACGCGTAATAAATCTGTATAGTTGTTTCATTCCAATAGGTAATAAGTTAATTTTGAATTACAGTAAGCTGCCTGATACCATCTGAACATAGTGTTAGAACACTCGTTAGCAAAATCCTCTTTGCCTTAATAATATGTGCTGGCACTGCGTCTGCGAGCCTTCCTAAGATAATGTTGTCGTCCAGTAGCTTAGTCTTAACGTGCTGTATGGTAATAGTTTTAACAGGTACTATGGTGAGAAATTGTCCACGAATAGCTTAAGAGTCGCTTAATAGATTTTTAGTAGGATTGGTAGGTAGTAGGTACCTACCTATTGTTTGTCACTCAAACAATGTACCAATCCTGACAAAATTTACAACTAGGTATCAAGTTGTACACAAAAAAGAATTAAAAATGTGTAAAAAGTTATGCGTGGATTGCGTGGTCATACATAAAAAAATATATAGGTACCTACGCGTCGACTTGGGAACCTCCTCAGTTTTTTTCGGCAATAATAAAAAGGATATCAGATACCTATATAGAATAATAATACCTATGTACATACATGTGTGTAACAACCTAGGAGTCCGTTTCTAAACAAATTTCGGCAGGCTCGTAGATTGCTTCAGTTTTATTTAAACGAACCCAGTTAAGTATTAAATTTTATAAAGAACTCTAATTAGGTATTCCAAAATTTTTCTACCGAATTGCGTTAATATTAATTTTAATTAAGTATACCGAGTTGAACGTGAATTTAACAATAATTGCTATCAGATGAATGAATGCCTGTGTTGAATCGGAATGATGTTGATGCCATGTTGATCTAATTACCAAAGCTTTACAGATTAGCGATCCATTGCGTAATGTTAATAAATGAATACACATGTAGGTAGGTACATAATTTGCTAAAAATCATTGAAGGTACGTGGACAAACGCTAGGTGCCAGCACTAAAACGTCAAAAGAGACTATGCGACCAATAAAGGCACTATTTATGCCTATCATCTTGTCATTATTCGAATAAAGTTATTACTTACAACAATTAAATACTTACATATTACATTATTTAAAATACGATAAGTTATAAAATATGGAAAAAATAATAAACGTAAGTATGGACAATGCTCATAAACTTTCACATTGACAGAAATTTAACAAAATCGCTTAAGCGGTTTAGGTGTAAATAGATAACCAACAAAAGAACTCACTTTCGCATTTCATAATTTAGGTAGTGGTTTACTTATACTCGTAAATTAGTATGATGACAGTAACAACTAGAGTTAATTAATAAGACGTTAGTCAGTAGGTACTTACAAAGATTTAGACTTCCAAGAAATCTTATTCATGAAATTTCGAAGTAAGTACTAATTATGAAGAAAAGCGTACTTAGGCTTTGTAATAACCTCTTAGATTAATATGAACAATTATATTATGTACATAGGTATAATACTTAAGTAAAACAAATTAAGCCACGCAACGAACGTTCATATTTTTAATCAATAATTCTTAGATAGGTCGATTATATTCTACATCCTAAGTATTTTTAAAATAATTAGAGGAATATCGTAGGTAAGTTTTATTTAATTTATTTTACTAATCTTATTTCAGAAACTTCAGGAGTTATTAGTGAAAAATATAGGCAAAAGTATGTAAAAAATCACCCCGCAGTATCACGTTAGGTTTTCTATTGTACGAGGGTTGAATTTGAATATAGGACGGAAGGTTTAAGGATAAAATACGTTCGCGCAAAAGTTTACCCTTAGAAAAGAAATCTGGAGGCATTCCGCCCATAAAGTCTGACACTTATAAGGCAATGGAAGTACGCCAAATAAGTTTGTGGATGAGATATCGTCAATCTACCTCTCTGTTTTAAGGATTGTATTTTTCCTCTAGTATTCAGGTACCTATTATTTCCCCCTATATCCCTTATATCATTTTATTAAAAAACTTTATTAATGTAGGTAAGTACATATATAGTTATTTATTGTTAGTAAGCGTCCCATTCGTCTTTTTTTTCAATTGACATATTTATTTTCGTATTATTTCCTCGTAATAAGGTAGGTTAAGTACCAATCTAATAGTGCATGCACATTACATAACGAGACCAAAGAGCATAAAATTACCTTCAAGTTAGCCTGATATTAGAACTACAGCCGAGTTACTATATGTCACCTGACGACGGTCTTGACAGGTCAATCGTTCGTGGCAGCCCGAACCGTGTACGCAAAGATAAGAACAACATCCTAGCAGTCCGGGACAACCTTTCGGTGGTTCGGGTCGAGTAATAGCGAAGTAGTAGGTACCTACCTAAGTTTTTAAAGGAGCTTTTCCATAATAGATTCACACGCTCAACGATCTTCAGGATATATTATATTACCTAAGAACGATGTTAAAAACTACTCTCAACTTTAAAGGAGGTAAAACATACAAACAACACGCCTTGTGTTTACCTCCATTTGTTAAGTAGAATAGTGAATACTCAAAGCAAATTTCAGTCCAAAATTACTAATAAATTAATGTCCTTTACAAAACGCAGTGACACCGCAATCCGCAGGCATTCAATGCTTATTGTCTACAAGCACAATGGTACTGGGTACCATGACACCGTAGCCATGACTTTTAAGTACCCAAGGGCCTATTTCAAAATGTCCAAATAAAGTTATTTGCGACTTATAGGATAGAATTACAGTTTCACAATCGTAATTCGTCAAAAGGATTGACATGATAAGCAGCGCCTTTAGGGGCGAGTAACTGAAACTTTTATTGTCCATATAAAATGTCAAAAATCGTGTCGTTTTTGAGTGACTGTACCTATAAGTATTAGGAATTTAGGACCTCAGGAGTAGTAGGTAGTCAGATATAGGTACACGTATCGTGTTCTAATAATATTATATTCGAGACGAATATTTTATTTAATGTTGACTATACACGGTTTATTATTATTGTAGGTACACGAGTTAATTTCATTATTTATTTTTTAAGATGCACACTTGTTACTATAATACATTCACGAATATAGACTATAGTAAATAATAATAATAAAGTAAACAGCAATTTACAATGTTTCACAAATAAAAGTTTTAGTAGGTCTGTACCTAGGTATACCAAATTATGAGATAGGTACCAAATGATTACGTACCTACCTACCTATTATGTAGGTACGTAGGTACGTGATGTTTATTGTCATAGTGATAAGGTTTGGTAGGTACTAAGGTAGTAAATATTTTTATGACCTTGACTTACCCTACTTTAATTTAGCGAATCTACTGTTGAATACTTACGTAAACAGTTTTTTTTTATTTAAGTAAGTAAATTTTCTCAGAATTTTAAACACTAATTCTGAGAAAAAATTTTAAGTACCTTACTTATTTGATAAGGTGAAAAAGTCTTGGAATTTTATTAAGAAACAAAAACGAATTTTACATTCCAATAACGTGTTAATCAGAGTTAGGTGTGAAAGGAAACTTCATAAAATGTAGGCGGCGTTTTCTAATAAAATGTTTTTTATAGCTATGTCGAATTGAATAATTTCTGATGCTTTCAGAGAACAAAACAACTACCTAACTGTAACGGATTTAACACGCGCAGGTACTGTAGGTAGGTACTTAGAGGTTGCGATTCAATAAAAATGCTGGCCGCATAAAAAGTGTTCTAAAATTTTAAAAATAATTGGGGGTTGTCATAAACCAAAGAGTAATTATATCATATAACGGTGCGGAGGACGATAACAGTTGATATAAATATAGGCTTCTAAGCTTTTACATAATATAAAAATTCGGTATGAAAACTCTTTATCAAAAGTGACGAAACACATAATATGAAATATTTTTTCGAAAATCATCTATGAAGGGAAAGAATGGGGGGGTGGGTTAGTATGACAGTTGCATACAAAAGAAAAAAGAAAGTATATTATTATTATTCTCAGAATAATAATAATATACTTTCCCACTGAATTCAGAATAATATTCTGAATTCAGCGGGTAAGTACCTTTCAAAAACTTATAGCAATAATTATTTAAACGAAGCAACAATGTTAATACTATTTTATTTAGAAGGCGCTTCTTAAAGAAAAAGTAAACTGTGGGAAATGTTATTTACTACTTATTTGTACCTATCTGTTTATAATACAGCTACGTATAAGGTTAGTTCCCTTACTAGCAATTTTATCTACTTTTTATTTGTACCTTACTACCTCCTAAGAATATTGAGACTTTATTTTGTCGTTGAAACAATATTTTGGTCTCCCAAATACCTAATCCTTAGAGAACACTTTGAAGTTTCAATGAGTAGTTTTTCTTCCTATGCCAATACGCTGTAGGGTATCCGGTACCCTCACCCTACATGATTTACTTACCCTCTTAGAGGACCACATTTTTAATATATTATGTCTCTAGGGTCTCTGAAATCAGCTTAATAAAAAAAGTTTATTATAGGTACTTGCCCTGGTAGGTATGCTTATACTAGTTCGTATAGGTATGCTTGAAAAGAAATAAATTAAATTAAGAGAACGCTGAATAGACATGGTGTGTGAACAATACCCTTTTAATATATTATTTACCTTAACTACCTATAGTTAAGGTAAATAATATTACTTTTAAATACGAAAACAATCGTCTACTAGAACTTTTGAGTATAAATTAGGTACGGGGAAGACAATAAATAATAGATTTTATTATAGTCGTAGTCTCATACTTTAGGGGGTCTATAGGTGGATGGAATTAACTATGGTAGCGCTATAAATAATGTATCATCTGTAGGTAGGTACATATATTTAATTATACCTAAGTTTACCGGACCTCTATTTAATTACTATTAGGTATAATTTTATTTTAACTCTAGAGGAAGTTACCGCCAGAAGCTAATAGGAAAAATAAGTATTGAAAACTAAACGAAAACACTATAATATTATGAAAACCAGTTTAATACCGTCAAAACTGCATCAGGACTTTCATGTTTTTATTTAAAATCATATTTTTTAATTCTGATTAAGCGTGCTAGCATTCTTTTGTGTTCATAGCGTGGAAAGGAACGTGAAAGTAGTTTTTCTCGTCATCAACAGATGGCGCCTGTACTAGTACTGCTTTATCAAAAATGCACCAATGGGAATAAGCAAAGTGGCCCCGCATGTGACGTCATTATTTCCACGTTGGAAGTTGTCCCGAAATGTCATTCTCAGTTTTGTGTATAAATTATTGTTTGTGATGCAAAATGCAATAATGTTATTAAATATACCATTTTAAAGATGCAGTGAATCTATGCAAACATATTTTCATGTACTAAGCTGGATACCGTACGTTTATAATGAATAAATTGTGGCACTACGTTCTTCGTGATGGCTCTAGTTAACGACGAATTAAATGGCTTATTGGATTATCTGTCGACAAATGAACAGGATTTGGAAAAAATAAATTCTAAAAGCGATAAAATGGATGACTTTCAGCAAGACAATTACATGGTGAGTTAAAAGGTTAACCTTATTTTTATCTGTAGCTACTCCGCGAATGTTGCAATCTACAATTGATAAGATATCAAAATGAGTACGGACTCTGACATCCAGACAATTACTATCGCAATTAATTTATAAAACAAAATGCACGAGTGATGCTTGAGACGGCCGGTGAAGTAATAGTGATCGCGAATGGACCTCGCTGAACAGCTTTCGTGGCTCCCACTTTTACCGTTACACTTACGTTCATTTCGTTCGGGGATCGGTCGCGGCCCGCTCGCCAACGAACCAAACTCCAGTGGTAGTTACTTAATTAGAATAATTAGTAACAACATCTAATTACGTTCAGGGATTTACCTCATTGTGTTATTGTTCGCGTGCTAGTGAGCGTGATAATAGCTGCGCCGCAAACCCGGCGTTTCGCGTAAACAATCTGCCTCAGTTGCCAGCTAGGCACCATGCGGTTGCTATCACTGCCATATGCCATCTGAGTTTCTATCAGTTCACATAAGTTTGTGCTCATCTGGAGTAGTTGGACATCTCAGTGAATGTTGTGAAATGTTTCATATGCAAATTTCCCTGTGAAACATTACCTACTTTGTGACAATTTATGAATCAAAAGTGACTCATGTTATAGTTTTGATGTTGTAATAGGAATTGTGTGTGGTCAAAATGGATAAAAAATTGGATCTTTTGTCCTTGTTGGAGGTAAATTTAAGTAATATTTAAGCATGTTACAGTTGCCAGCGGATGTCTTATCAATTGTTATTGTAATGTTTTAATGATAAAAATTTGAGTGAGATTAGAGAGCTTGGTTAAATCAGCCTTGTTTTGATAAGTGATAAAATAGGAAGTCTACATATTATATACCTACTTACAAACTATTGAAACCTCATTGAAGCCACATTTACACCTTTCTCTTGCAGACTTTCAGAGTTCTAGAAAACGAAAGTAAACTGTTGCATAAAACTTACATTGATACTGAAAGATATAATTCACCATGCAATTATTTATTTATTTATTATAATTGAAGTAGGTATACTGTTGTCTAACAGGATGTTGTTAATTTAAACATAATTTTTTCCTCATATTATTTGTTTCCTATAATATCCCGCTAACAAGATAAGCTGTACTTCTGCAGCTGACATAACCAATAGTGTCAATGTTTTCTATTCTGGAAATCCCAAATAAAGGCAAGCTTTATTTTACTCATAATTTACCTGTGTATGGCAGGTCAAGATAGTCAAAACAGAATGAGTCATGAATAGGAACTTTGAAACTCATTATACCATTTACATTTGAAGATTATCCCCTTATCTTGTTTTGTTAATTATAAATGAGCCAGTAACAATTGTGGGTTAAAGACACACATTGTATTTTATTAATGACAGGTCATCAAGTTACCTTTTAATAAGGATTTAAAAACAAAAAGATGTTCAATGATAATTATCATTATAATTAGAATTTTGAACTTTCATATTTACTTAGGTATATTTTGACATAGTTATTAAATTAATAATATACTTAATGTAATTATTGCAAAAGTCACCTAACCTCTTGTTTGCTCAGAGGGCAACTGGATGTCTTAATAGGATAATTTCATCATTGTCATAATAACTTTTTAATTCATCATACCTATTAAATAAGTGTTATTTTGGTCTGCGCATTTGTACTTACTTCATCAGGGTAAAATTTTATACATTCATGACATTTTGCTACTATGGAATTCTCGCCTTTGACCACAGAGTATTAACAGCAAACTTTTCAAGTATATTTATCAATCTCCATTTTGTTCCAGAATGACTCGTGGCAGGCTCCCGATGACCTGCTAGAGAACATCTTCTCCTTGGAACAAGGTTCCCTGAATTTTCTAGAGGAATCCTTACCGGACTTCAATTTGTGTCCAGACAATATCTCCCAGCCATCAGGAGCTGTCAGCAGTTCATGCTCTGACAGTGGACTCTCCAGTGATCCTGCAGAATTGTAAGTGCTTTTATATCTTACTAGCGGCCCGCCCGCGACTTCGTCCGCGTGGAACTCCTCCTTTTTTACAGTCGGTTAAAAAGTAGCCTATGTCCTTTCTCAGGCTCCAGACTATCTTTGTACCAAATTTCATTTAAATCGGTCCAGTAGTTTTAGCGTGAAAGCGTAACAGACAGACAGACTAGAGTTATTTTCGCATTTATAATATTAGTAGCGATTGTACTTATTGGGAATACTGATAAATATTCATTGGAGACATACAAATATACACAAAAAACTATTAGTATAGTATTGATTACTAGGTGTGTATGTTGCTATTTATTGGATTACAGGTTCAACTCTCACAAAATAAATTATTTGTATTTGAATTTTTACTTGAGTCTTCGTTGTTGATGATCAGGTCACTTATTTGTTGGTAGCATCAACTTTTATAAACACTTGTAAAAGCCAAAAATGTGAAAATATGCTTTTTGCTTTTTACACACAACACAAACATTATACAGTGAAACTTGTTTAAGAGGGACCTGGATAAGTGAAAAACCTCCATATCTGGAACACATGCTGAGGTCCCGGCACCTTGGCTATGAATTACCTCTGTTAGTAAGACAAAAGCAACCTCTTTATCTGGGATAAGTTATTTCTATTTTCTTGTCCTAATTACCTCTATAATTGAGAAGTCGCGTGTATTTATCTCTGTAACTGGGATAAAATCAGTAGGTACACATAGGCTACCTCGGACCTCGGATGTCTCCTCTCTCTTTTACCTACTCGAACTTCTCTAAATCGGCCCTTATATAACTTAGTTTTAATGCGGTTTCTCTATTAATCGGGTATTTATTTAAAAAAGACCGAAACGAGGACAAAGTCTTTATAATTACGAAAAATAACTAAAATTAACGTCAGTGCCCGAATCAGTAAAATAATCTGCCTCCAACTTTTAATAATTTTGTAAACGTCAACAACGAATTATTAGTTTCAGGAGAACTGTCTTTAAACCACATTTTTGATATCTTTTATGGAAAATAGTGAATTGTTTACAAAATAAATACGTTGCTTTATTGAATACACCTCTATAACAGAGATTACCTCTTTTCTTACCTCTGTTAATGAAACCCTCTGTAAATGAGACAGGTATTTCTTTATACCTAGATATCTGGGACACTGCGTAAGTGGAATACCTCTTTAAGTGAGACTAATTTACAGGTCCCTTGGAAGACCCAGTTAACCAGGTTTCACTGTACTAAATATCATTTTTGACTAACACAAACATTCAATTATGAAAACCTTCTCCAAATTGGATTTGTATTATTAATTTCCTCTAGTGTTCATTTTTCTAGCTTACAACACATATTGCTCATCTAGCTCAGGTATTTTCTATGAATGAGTCATTGACCCATGTGATGATGCAATGGTCATGCAACTATCTAGGAGTTAGTACTAGTTGTCCAAAATATCGCGTATGTTTAACATTCTAATCAGGAATGACGTTTAACTGGGACATGACAACAATACAAACATACATATAGTTACATCCTACGCCAAAGTACAGTTGCCTACTAAGTGTTAGTAAGTACCTAAGTATACGAAGTACTTAACAGGTTATTGGTGTTTTGCGCATTTGTTAAAGTGATTAACTGTTATTATTATTTTTTTATTTTAGATATTATACTTACATAAGTAATATAATTTATTATCATAAAATAATATCATAGGTATCGATTGCAGCTTAACACCCAAACCAAACGTAGAATTGATAATTGTACGGATATATACTTAATCATAGGTACTACCTATTATATAGATAGGAAACCTTATTTACTGTAAATAACATACCTATGAATATTACGATTGTTTATAATTTTAGATTTTTAACTGTTTTTAACCCCCGACGCAAAAACGACGGGGTGTTATAAGTTTGACGTGTCTGTCTGTCTGTCTGTCTGTCTGTCTGTCTGTCTGTCTGTCTGTCTGTCTGTCTGTCTGTCTGTGTGTGTGTGTGTCTGTCTGTGGCATCATAGCTCCCTAACGCATGAACCGATTTTGATTCTGTTTTTTTTGTTTGAAAGGTGTATATGTCGGGAGTGTTCTTAGCTATGTTTTATAAAAATCGGCTCAGTAGTTTAATAATTAGGGGGGGTTAAAGAGGGGATGTAAAAATAAATGTCTACTAATATACTCAAGTGGGGTATCCAATGAAAGAGGGTGACGAGTACATTACAAAATTGAAATCATAATGAAAATCGGTTGAGTCGTTCAAAAAATATTGGGAGTGAAAGTGGGGATGGAAAACCATATATCTACAAATATACCCGAGTGGGGTATCAAATGAAAGAGGATCGCGTGTACATTACAAAATTGAAATCGAAATGAAAATCGGTTAAGTAGTTCAAAAATTATGGGGAGTAATAGTGTAAATGGTAAGCCCAATGTCGTCAAATATACTCGAGTGGGGTATCAAATGTAAGAGGATTACATGTACATTACGAAATTCCGTGTTAAATAGAAATTAGTTAAAAATGATAATATGTACCTACGTACCTACTTACAAAAAGTATGAAATAAAAAAATAAATTAAAAATTTAACAAACCCCCGACATAAAAACTAAAAGGCCCTCTAAAAAGTATAACAATAATAAAATCTTAATATTAGTCACCTAAGTATTAATATTTCTACAAAGAAAACGTCATGTCGGGGGACCGTAGGTTTAGGTAGATTGTAAATATTAGGTAAGTAAGTACACCTAAATGAGAAGCGGTCCCCCCGACATGACGTTTTCTTTGTAGAAATATTAATACTTAGGTGACTAATATTAAGATTTTATTATTGTTATACTTTTTAGAGGGCCTTTTAGTTTTTATGTCGGGGGTTTGTTAAATTTTTAATTTATTTTTTTAATGATTGTGTCAAAATTTATAATAATATTTCGTAATACACTGAGTTGATTTTTTTTTTTAATTAATTGTGAATGTAGGTTTTTTTAATATAGTTCTGTTTGCATTTTAACACGGGTAGATATATAATCAACTTGCGTCATTTATTTGCTAAATAATAAATAAATAATGCAAGAACAGTGTTATTTGAACATGGTTGCACCTACTTACATCATAACAAAGTCAGTCAATATTTAAACATGTTTTCTTAGAAAATTATAATTATTATGTACTAATTGACACTAAGAATAATTTCTAGCGACATTAATAATGATACAATAAATAATTTTGGCCAATTCAGATCAATAAATTTACTCCCAAACTAAGCCAATATTTTACTACGAGTAGGTACTAAACAACGTATAAAGATACATGCATACAAGTTTTTCTACCAGAGTTTTGGATCATCCAACACACATACCTACATATAGGTATGACATCCAAATTGGATGTCATACCTATATATGTAGGTATAACATCCAAAACTCTGGTAGAAATACTTGTGTTTATTACTACACCTGCTGCCCCTAGAAAGATTTGAACCAGCAATCTTCAGCTTAGTAGTCCGGGGATGACCCCTATACCAATAGGCTGTTATCAAATCTAAGTAAGTAGGTACCTACTTATATTTTTTTGCATTTTTTAGTGTACGTGTAGTACGTATGCAGATTATAATAACAGTGACACTGCACTATTACTGTTAAGATATCTGGTTTGTCTGCCTACCCCAGTGAAGCTATACCGTGAATATATTATATAAATTTCTTTATACGTATTAATTACTAGTGGAAACTGGAAAGTTATTTTGTAATATACTTTAATGCTACTTGCTTACGTTTGCTATCGGGCCTACTGATAAGAGGGTCACCACGTGTATATAAGTATTTACGCATGATCTTTCGTGTTCCTATATATACCCATATATTATATGCTTCGGGAAAATTCAGTGATGCATCATTTATTGGTGGAATTTACTATGGAAGTAGGTTGTAAATTCCACCTACATTTACAAGGGATGATGTCCGGGATAAAAACTAAACTTTAAATCAGTTCAGCGTAATAATTTCTGATGCCTTCGCGGTTATTACACATTGGAATGAAACAACTATTAACGGATTTAACTCGCGTATTTTATTTTATCTTATTTGCTGACATATTTTCGCGTTTATAGTATAAGTATAGATTACTACGCTATATTATTTAAGATAAATATTTTCTGTAGTTTGAGCGACGTGAGTCAACTTTTTTGTCACGAGGAAGCACTAAAAGAGGATAGGTATCTGAAATATCAGTTACTATACAAGTACCTATAAAGAAAACTAGTTCTCGTACGGTAAACCGCAGACAAGGGTGTATTTAATGTGAAATATAAAGCCTTTTACAATGTGGTCGTCACGACTGCCCTTTTAATCACCTTGGACTGATCATATCCTTTATTCATGGTTAAAATACTTAAAAAACTTAACTGTAATTTATGACTGTAACTTTTCGCTTGGCAACGTCTACTATACACTCCGTGCGTAGTTGCATACCTGTTATGTTATCAGATAAGAAAGCAATAAATGTGTTTATTAAAATAGGTCCGTAATTTTGATAAATATACCTACCTACAGACTTATATCTCTAGAATTAAGTATGTAGTGATAAATTGATATGATTAGCAGACACGGATTAGACTATTGTTTGTCAACTCATGGTGCTACTAATGCTTAAAACAGTAAGCCGTCGAAATGTCACTATAAAATCAATATATGTATGCAAGTTAATCCGTTACAATTTTTTGATTCCAATCACTGTAACTATCACTACACTGTATAAAACCAAAGTCGCTTTCGCTGTCTTCCGTCCCTATGTATGCTTAAATCTTAAATCTACACAATTTATTTTAAAGCGGTTTTTTTAATAGATAGAGTGATTCAAGAAGGTTTATAGCACTTGCGTGAAGCCGGGTCGGGTCACTAGTGTATAACAAAACCGAAACAGTAGTAGGGTCAATTCGATGCCTACTGTCAAAATATTGAGGCGATTGTTCTTAGCTTCGGTATAACAAACATGTCGCTTGTTTCTCCCGAATGAGCGTCCAGGTTTTATATCTAGGTCATAGGTACATGGACTAGACTAAATTTACTCGCTCTTCGGCTCGACACATACCGGTGCATAAATATGAACTTAATGACCGCGTCTACATCGCAATAAGAAAAACAGAACAGCCATGCTATTTTTAATTAATTATGTTTTTATTACGCTTGATCACTAAAGGGCGGTATGTGCTTACCCACAAGACTAAATCTAGATTGATGCGTTGTCAACAATATTAACAAATGAAGTAATATGATGTGTGTTTTAAATTGAGACCATGGTGTACAATTTCAATTGATTTTTTTAGGTGTTGCGTAACAACGAAATACGTATCATAATTATATTATATATATATGTATTAGTAAAATTATTTTACATCACAATATTCTCGTAACAGGTTTGAATGTCACATGAATTGTGTTTAAAACCAGTCTAACTGGTCATTATATCGTAAAACCTTAAAGTATATCTCAGAATTGCTATCAATAGATAAAGATCAAATAAAAAAATGGTATCTTAGTCCTCCTTTTTTTGACTTTAGAGTTAGACTATCGTCGGCGACATACGAAACTGTAAAGTTTTCAAAACGTTTGCCAAAAAAATAAAATACGCGAGTTAAATACGTTTATAGTTGTTTCATTCCAATAGTGTTTTGCTTTAAAATCTAATTACTTATCTATACAATTATTGCCTCTTTGTACAGGCAAGAGATTTTTTCTTGTGGGTAGTAAGAAAAAAATCTATTTCAAGTTGGTAGGTACGGCATCGACATTTATTTTGTTAATGACACATAACATCAAGAGGTCATAAAATATATAAAATAATAACGAATATTTGTTGCGGACTACCATGAATAAGCCAGCTACGGAACCGGGAACTGTAATGTTTTCGAAACGTCAGCCTGAAATCAATGTAAGCAAACTTCTTTCGGTTGGTATATTAATTCAGAGTAGTACCGTAATGACCTTTTAGCGAAGTTAATTACATAAAAATCAGGTCACTTCGTCTTAGTGTTTTTTATATGACAATGAAAATGTTAGCGGTACTTGACTCGTTCAGCGATGATGAATAATCTTTGCGACTACCATTTCGATTACAATCTATGTATGACTGTATGTACATCATTATCATGATTTGAGCTATTAAGTTTCCATTTGTTTTGCGTATTTAACTTTCTGTGTGTTTTTTTGTTAAAGTTTGCCGACATAACAATACCTACTATAAATCAGATATGTGAAATACTTGTATATAAAATACAAAATACTTATTTTTATTTTCTTTTTTAAATAAGTACTGTATTCTAAGACTAGAGAATTTTAAATAATTCTAAAACACGTATGTTATATTTAAAAAAAAACATAATACTTTTTTGGACACTTTGAGCTTACTTATACTACTGTGGAGAACCTTTCAATAAATATTGATTTATATACATAACTAGCGACCCGCCCCAGCTTCACACGGATGTAATAACTTTCCTCTTGAATCACTATTTATTAAAAAAACCTCATCAAAATCCATTGCGTAGTTTTAAAGATTTAAGCGTACATAGGGATATACGGACAGAAAAAGCGACTTTGTTTTATACTATGTAGTGATATAGATAAAAGTATGTGACTTAAAAATCAGTTAGCTATTAGAATTTCCCGTAACAAGTTGCAATAGTAGGCTGTTAGTCACTCTTATGGTATGCAGATACGGATTTTATCTCTGCTTCTTTCTTCTAACAGAAAACAATGAAGTTGTCGGCACCAGTTAAATATTTTAAGTTTCATATTTCCGATAAGCTATCTGACCATTCAGTCTTATTCTTGAATTATTTACGTTTTCTTATCAATAATGTCGCTATGCATTAAGAAAGGTGATTTATAAGATAATAAGGTTTTTTGGGTCACTATATAATATAGGTGTTATGTAACATTACTTATTGCGTTTTAATTTTGCACTACAGAACAGTTTTCTTTAACTAAAATCAGACCGACCAACCCAATAACTTATTTTTAATAGCGAATACCACATACAACATAAAATGACGACTTCATTTTGTTTTTATATATTTAGTATTTATATATAGGTACCTACATACTTTGGTACCTGTCATACCTTCTTATATATACGTATATAAAAATAAAGGAGATTTTAGATTATGTAGTTGAAGTATAAGAACATTCTAGACGGCCTGTTGATCTCGTGGTCTGAACCCCCTAGATCTCAGTGTGATGAGCACAAGCATATGTATCTGAATCTTGGATGTCTTATACAAATTTACATCGTACAAGCCTCGCATAGTTTGCCACTGGATTAATTCTTGCAAATTGTCCAAAGATATTTCTATAAATGACACTGTAAAATATTTCTACGATATTTGTATTTGTTCTAGTGATTTCGAGCAGCAACTATCACCGTTCCTCATCCAGAACTCCTGCGATGAGGACCTTACCTACACCCCTGGTCTGGAGCCGACCAGCCCCGGTCTCCAAGACGTGGTCATACAAGACGCCAGCGAAGCCTCCAACAGCTCCGCCGATGAGACCTTCGACCTGCTCAACTTCGAGCAAAATGTCGTCCCTGGATTCATTAACAAAAATACATTCCAAAGCAATGGTGAGTGTTTGAACAAGTGATCTTTTGTACGGGGGGGTTATTTTGTAATTGTTATTTTAGGATTGTGAAACCATCGTTAACATTTCGTCATACTGAACTGATCAGGTATAGACTATAGACAATGGAATACAATTATGTTGAAGGTAGACTATATTACGTAAACACCGATAGGATGCTCTGAATTGCGATTAACACTTTCTAGAACTGCCAAAAGGGCGGAAATAGGTTATTTTATTAAAAACTTTTTGAGTTAATGCTCAGCGAAGTTATCGGCGTTAGATTAGTGTTTTTTTGAAGTGGCCTTGTTTGTCTAATTCTAAGAAATTTCCTATAAATAATAATCAAGATAATAGTATAATTTAGATAATATGTAAAAATGATACTAACTACTTAAATTATGTTATAAGAAATTATCTCTAGGTGTTGACCTTCGAACGTATCGGTAAATACTGACTCACGAGTGATACCACTTGATCAAACACCGTTATGTGATCATAGACATTTCAATTTGTAATGAAAAAATGTTTTACTAATAACGAAGTAATGGAAGAGTTTTACTTTATTTATATGAAGTCGATTATGAATATGTTGAAACTGTTGAGATCTTAATGCCTTTCATTATGCATTTTCTACTATTTAACAGTTAAAGCAATTATTATACTTAAAACATAAATTTCATAAAAAACATGCTAGCAACGTAGGACTAGGCAAAATATTATGTTAGTAGTTAGAGTTAAAAGGTGTTCGAAAGTAACATTTTATAAAGTCAAACAAAAACGCAAACGCTCTAGTAAAGATCAAGAACACCCTTTAACACTCACACGTTACCAGTTCGTTACATAAAATGCGATCAGATTTGCAGTAACTTTCATTTCAATGTGTCTTTACGTAACCGCAGAACTCGTTTCAGACAAAACGGCCAGAAAACGTCGCCTGTCCCAAACGCCACAGGCAGTGGTCCAGCCGAAAGTTCAAAAGCCCTCAATTAAAATATCAGCGAGCAGCGTTCAAAAACCCCAGCTCGTCGTCAAATCTCAGCCTCAGAAACCTCTGAAGGTCGCGAATGTCCAGGTCATTAACCCGCCGCCCAAAGTTTACTGCAAACCAGTGGAGTCGGTCGCGCCTCAGCGCAAAGTTATTAGAGTAGCGCCTATGGCCGGCAACCCGAGGTCAATACTCCTGCCTGTCACTATAAAGGACATGAAAGATTTGAAGTCGATAAAGATCATAAACGCGTCGGATTTGAAAAACGCCTCGAATATCAAGTTGGCGGCGGCGAATCTTCTCTCGCAGAGCAAGCGGCAGGATCTCAGAGTGGAGTCGAGGAACGATTATGAATACGAACATAACAACAATTGCGGTGAGTTGAAGTTAGCGCGCGATCACCCTATTGAACTGATTGAGTGCAATTGTGCTTATTTAGATGTCTTGACGATCTGTTGAGTCGGCGGTATAGTTCATAGACCGAAGTGGTGAATAAATTAATAGTCGCGACTTCTATTATTCTTAAATATGAATCCAATTTGATAGCGATAGACCTAATTTAGCATTTGTACCTACCAAATTCTTGGATTTCCTATACTTACACATATAATAATATATCTAACCATTAATTAATACTATTGTTCGTCTTATAATATTACTAATTTCTGCCGGCTACTTGTCGTTCTATGGGACTCCAAACTATCTCTACGATCAAATTTTTCATCTAAATCTGTTTAGCACTTCATGCTTCAAGAGGGAAAAGACGGACTGTACTTTCACATTATGATAATATGTTTCTTATTTAGACGACTCTGGAAGCGATCACAGCGACGACGACGACGACAAGGAAACACAAGTGAACGACGGTCGCAACGGGTATCCCCGTCTCGTTCTAACGTCCGAGGAGCGCCGGCTGCTGGCCAAGGAGGGCATCACGCTGCCGACCAGCTACCCCCTGACCAAGCACGAGGAGAGGGAGCTGAAGAGGATCCGCCGCAAGATCAGGAACAAGATCTCCGCCCAGGACTCCAGGAAGCGCAAGAAGGAGTATGTTGATGGGCTCGAGGACAGGTGAGTTATTAGTAGCTTGAATGATGTGTTTGTGCGTCATATATAAATATCTTTGGACAAGTCACACCAATTAATATTAATTAGTTTCAAACTAAGCAATACTTGTACTACTATGGGTACTAAATAATGGATAAACATGCATAAATACAAAAATGCCAGTGTTCCCCGCGAATAAGGATCATTTATGGTACTATTATAAAGGGGAAAGATTTGTGTATATGTTTGTAATGAAAGAACTCAAAAACTAATGTGGTGATTTCAAACATTCTTTTACCTACATTCACCCAGAGTTTGAAAAATAAAACTAGAGATTCGTTTGTAGCCGGCGTGGGCCGCTAGATTTATTAAGTCCTTTTTTAAATATTCTACCAGCAAATGAGGCATTTATTATAAGTGTCTTATTTTTAAAAAGTCAGTACGCAATTGTGTTGCTATCTTTAGTGTGATACATTTGTAACCTTTTGTCAGGGTGAAACAATGCACGGCGGAGAACCAGACTCTTATCAGGAGGATAAAGATACTGCAGTCACAGAACCAATCGCTCTCCACGCAGTTGAAGAGGTTACAGGTAATAATTAAAACCTAGTTGATTGTTTTCTTTATGAGAGAGATTTTCATGGTTTTTTTTTAATATGAAAGCTAATTTTTATTACTAGAAAAAAATCCCAATAAGTAATTTGTTGATGTATCATGGAATTAACGACTTGCTGCTCATTTATTTGAAATAGTTTGGTCACAATTTTAATTTGTTGCCTCAGTTATTCATGAATTATAGAATTTTTTTTTTTTAGGAATTTAATTTTCTGGTTAACTTCTATCCATCTGTAGTTGGAGGAAGGGTAAAATCAATGACCCTAGTTAAGTCATAAGGTTAAGAGCAATAACTCTTAGTAATGCTGAACTATTTAACAAATTATTCCTATTTTGTAATCAGAATGTGTTGACCGGCGTGACGAGCGCGACCGGCGGCAAGTCAGCGCAGCCGGCGACGTGCTTGCTGGTGCTGCTGCTGTCGGTGGCGCTGGTGGCGCTGCCCTCCATGCGCGAGGAGCCGCGCCGGCAGAACGAGCAGCCGCCCGCGGCGCCGGCCATCACCAGGGCGCTCCTGTCCGCCACCAACAGTGAGTACATTTTTGGAACGAAACAACTATAACGGATTTAACTCGCGTATACATTTTATTTGCGCGTGTTAATTCTTTTTGAAGTCATTATTATTGTGATTTATATTTTACGTTTGATACTATTATTGTTTTTTTAATGATATTAGTCTATAATTGTTCATACGTACGAGCTGTAGTAAATAGTCATAATTTTTTATTTTTAAAACAAGCTCATCTGTGAAATACATAATTATATATTAAAATAACTCACCAAAATTTAAAGATATCACATACCTAAATGTCACGATAACATTTATAAATATATAAGAATGATTAAATCACATCTACTTGACGTAACTCTACTGACCTTTCGTAATCGCTTTTTCAGTTCTTTGGTTATGTAACATCCAGTTTTCGTTACGCTTTCTTGATTGTACTGAATCGTTATTTGTTTCGAATGAAAACGGTATCTTTTAAGGGTGAATTAAATAGAAAATGTGTTACTTTATGACACTTAAACTTGTAGATTCGTGACATCGATCACTAGATTGTGAGTTTGATTTGAGAGCATTTGTGTGATTGTCAACTGGATGTGTTTAAATATCACATATAGCACTTATAACTGCTTATTGTTGCTTAGCAGCGACGCTTACTCTCCTTTTAACTCTCACTGGTAGGTACTCTCTGTATGCATCCAAAATGATTTTAAGATTTGCTCCTAAAAGTGTATATATACACACGGTTGTCAAGATTACATTTATAACTATAGTAGACGTGCTAGTTAATTTTGATAGCTCACTTTTTAGTGTTCTGAGCATTAACAGTAGTTAATACTACTAAGCCATTTTATAAATATTGAATAAGGACGAGTCACAATGACGTCTGACTTGTGACCATTTTGGCGGTCTATCAAAAACTATTTGTTGTTAAATGTTAATTGAAGGGATAGGAATCATTGACCAATAGTTTAATTGTTATTATTACATATAAATGTTTCTTGAGCTCTCCAGTGTCTGTAACTGGTCTTTATCCCTTGTGAACAATCAGCATCAAATATATCGTAGCCAGAAAAAAGAGGTTGTGGTAAAACAATACGTAAATATGTATTTAATTTTTAGAAATTGTCATTTTCGTAGATGTCGGCTCTGCAACAGAACGGACGCTAAGAAAACAGTGCTACTTTGTGTGCACAGGGCAGACACTGCATAGTAATATGTTTATGACACTGTGTCTATATGGACTGCACGTCTTTGTAGCGTTTACTATTTCATTTATAACGTTTATATTTTTTACAGAAATGGTGTTTGATGAAGCGGTGATCGATGATGGCGAGTTCAACATGGAGGAGCTGATCACCTTCAACCGCCCACACTCGGACCACGACTACCAAGTCATCAAGAACCTCGAGACACACAAATCGTTGCCCGCTGGATACGTAGACCTCCCAATAGGTAATATATCTATGTATTTGTGACACACGGCCACAGAGACACGCGTGTCTAAGAATTTTGGCAAAATATCTGAATATTTCTGCTAGTGACTCGCCTTACTATAGCTAATCGCGTGAGTTTGTAGCGGTAGGATTCAAACACATCAAAATCTGTGTGGCAATACAATAAGCGATTAAGGTGCTTTTGTGACTGAAAAAAATAATTGTAGAGTTGAAAGTTCACAAGTGTTGCATATACTCCTATTGCACTGTTACATATAGAACTAGAACATTGAACAATGAATTATGTATTAAAAAATTCTGCTAATACTACGTGTATGTTTTTTTAATAGATCAGTACAATCTGTAGTAATAAAAGTTTTTTTTTCTTTAATAGATGAGGACTGGCCGCCGAACCTTAAGAAACGAATGAAAAAACTCGAGTTCGACTATGACGACGGCAGGGACTACCTCCCTCCCATCGTCAAGGAGGAGAACTACGAGAACTTTTACAAAATAGAAACGAAGTTCGACGGCAGCGATATAGAGGACAACGGATTCTTGGGCAATACACTTTTATCGACAGGACGGAAACTTGGCGAGTTGATTGAAATGATACCACCGATCCCGGTGAAGAATGAAGACATCTTGATCGAGGAGGTGTCGGACTACGACACGAGGAATATCACCGAAGTTAAGAGTTTCGTTGTCAACGGAACTATTAATGATATTTAGTTTATTACATAGATTTTTTATATAGGTGACTATGAAAGTACCATATAAGTTCCTAATGGCTCGAAGAGATTCGATTGGGGCCGCCGCGTGTCAAAAATCTACTAGTGTGCTGATGTCGAGCTGTCAGGTTTCTCCAATGAGAGACAAGTTACTTGTCTGTGATTGGTTACTAGCACATCTAGTGAATTTTAGACACGCGGCGGCCCCTTTTATGGAAGTTTGGGTGCAATTTGTTTCTAAGTATATTATTTCTTATATGGCACTTTCACACGTACAAAATGATTTAACATTTTTAAATTCCTTTTACACATATTTTGTTACAATAAATTTTGTCTTATATTTTTTTACAGTTTCAATGAAATTATTCCTTGTGTTAGTGAGATCGTATGATTTTATATAGGTTAAGTATTATCTCGAGGTGAAGTATGATATTATGTAGACAAATTACAGATTTATTTATTTGAGACTTCAAAATTAATATAATGAATAATAATCTTAGTTTTACTATATTTTAAGTACGTATAATTTGACTTGTTACGCAATTAAATGTGTTTATTTTAAGCATTTTATGTTACGATTTGGTGCAATTATGTGTAGTTTATCGCCGAATTTAGTGTAAGATAATTGTGTAGACTTAAGTTGCATACACATTGTTCATCGAATTCACCTTTGATCATAGGTTTAGTTCCGTTACATACCTACTTATATGATCGTTTCAAGTTATTGTCTTATAGTTGTATTGGAATGTGGAAGATATAGTTGAAATAAAGTAAGTAATATTGATCGGTTTTTTATTTATCGTATACCTACACTTAAAGAAAAAAAGTGTAAAATCAGCTGGAAATGCTATTTAAAATAAGAGTCATTTAAATAATGCTGATTTGACTCAATACTGTTTATTGCATTCCATGTTATTACAGGCGTTACAGTAAGTGACAGTTTCAATAAGAACCTAGTTTAGGTACAGCAATATGAGAGGGAATAAGTAATCTAAGGGAAAATTTGCAAGTAATTAGGAACTGCACTCCGCTCAATTATGACCGCTAGTTTGTCAGTAGCACATTGGCGTAGCCTCATGTGAATAGTGTATGTGTCGCAGTGATATGATGAAAACAGGGATTTGATCAAATCCCTCAGTGATATGATCAACTACCGGTAGATGATAAAAATACCACGCGTTGTATCATTTCCCTAGCGAAATTCAGTGATTTGATCAAGTCTCCAAGTCATTTTAGGGAAATGAAAGAATCATAGAAATGGCTGCCAGATTTCTTCATTTCACTTAGTTATTTGATCAAATGCCTGGGCTGTTTTAGGGACATGATAAAACGAGTAATTAAGTCAACTCGGTTTTAACATTTTACCAAACACGTCTAGTGATTTGATCAACTCCCTCAGAGAGATGATAAAATCCCGGCACATGCGAAAATATAACGCGTTGTATTATCAAAAGTATCGGTTCTAACGCTTCGCCGGCCGCTGCCGCGGCACGCTCGCTTCGCTCGCTCGGCTCGCGCGCTGCAAGGTCACAGTTCTACCTAACACTCCTCCTCGCTTCGCTCGTCATCGTACCTAAAGGAGACCTTCAGTTGCCATTAATTACGATGTCCCCTACATTATACCCACTGTGCACTAAGAAACAGTCTGGATTTGCTTTTTTCGTAATTATGGCAAATAATAGTTATTTCCTAAAGGGTATCTATCTTGTTTCTAAGACCAGTTTTATCATTTCCCTAAATCAGCTAAGAGATTTGATGAAATCACTAATGGTAAAGAAGAATTCCACCAGTTCTTGCTGTGATTCTTTCATTTCCCTAAAACTGTTTAGGGAGTTGATCAAATAACTAGACGTGTTTGGTAAAATGTTAAAACCGAGTTGACTTAATTACTCGTTTTATCATGTCCCTAAAACAGGTCAGGCATTTGATCAAATAACTAAGTGAAATGAAGAAATCTAGCAGCCATTTTTATGATTCTTTCATTTCCCTAAAATGACTTGGAGACTTGATCAAATCACTAAATTTCGCTAGGGAAATGACACAACGCGTGGTATTTTTAACATCAGCCGGGAGTTGATCATATCACTGAGGGACTTGATCAAATCCCTGTTTTTATCATCTCACTGCGACATATGTATGTACTGAAATCAATGGATATGTAGAACCGCACGTCTATTAGCACCACTAAGGATAATAAATCAATACATACATAAACAGTATCCACATGAACGAGGCAGGCGATTAGACAAGATAACTAAACCAGCAAAATTAAGCTTGCGCGGCACAGTTGCCACGTTATTTCCTAGCTTTGCAGTTTTTGTAATTAGGCATAGACATTGCGTGTGTGAGGCATTCAGAGTGAATGAATTTTTCGAGATATTTTAAAAAAACATGAATATAGTAGTAACCTGTCCCTCATTCATATATATGTTATTGTCAAAGTAAACCTAATTGCATTTTTGCAGATAGGGATCCTTGCTTAGTCGCGACAACAAAGTAGGATTCACAATTAACTTCTATAATGATTTGTCACATAAAAGTCACCACCATGAAAGAATAAAACAAATATCTTATAATAAGCTTTATTTAATTATGAGTTAACAAATATTTTCGTATTTTTGAACAGGTTGTGACCTTAACTGAATACAAGTCAAATTGCGTATGCGAATTTTACCATACATCTTACAGAAAAAAAATTAAACACTGAGAACTGTTTCTATGAATAGTAATATTTATTTATACTTACAATAAGAATTCAATTCAGTTTCAAAAGCATCATGTATTATAATACATAAAGTTAATAACTATAGCTCAAAACCTTCCTCGTGCGTTCGCAAGCCGACCGACTGAACATGACTTACTTAGGTAAGCAAAAGGGTTTAATTAAAATATAATTTAAATTAACTACACAGTACATACATCCGCACGCGGCTTGTCCGCCGCCTTCGTTCTTCGCACATACATCTACATTTTTGGTGCAACTTTCACAGTACATAATCAAATTGTTCACTTTACATAGCAGCACATGCGATGTACGATTTACGAAATAATAAGGTGCTCCATAACGTTGTGATTAATAATAAAGATTTCTTTAAAGGCATGTTTGCCACAGATCACTGTTGAGGGCGTCGTATTGCCGAATTTATTTTTAAAGGTAGGTACTCAAGTAATAGGTACTTATTTAAATAATTTAATTTCAACTATATCTATCGGCCGTCATCACGATCTGCGGAACACAAACATTGACTAAAAACATTTAATGCGCAATTTTAACATACGCGGATTTAATTTGATCGCGAGTTACAAAACACTTTAAATTTTCAATACCCAATCTAATTTGATTATACTATCTAGCAAATAGAAAGTAACAATTAGGTACTACTATGGTATTTATCATCATTTATTAAGACTTACACGGTTTTATTACACTCGATTATACAGTAATGCTTGTACAATACGCATTAACGATCATTAAACGAGGGGAAAACTTCGATTTGTTCATAATAATCCATCAAAAAACCATCAAGGAATTCAATGCTTAAAATTTCCCTTTACATATCCACAATTTTCGACAATAATCGCATTACTTTTTCTAAAAATATGAAATCGACACAACAAGATGTTTTATGTTATAATCATTTCAAACATACTTAGCCAAAATGAATAAATTCTAATGCGGGATACAAATTTGTGATGACTACATTTCCGTGACTACTTATAATTCGAAACTCGATACCGTCACGCCAAATCAAGCAGCGCCTTTCCTTCCCAAACTGCCGCCACCCGACGCCCTGGCTCGCCTGAGCGCGGAACCACAAGTATCGTCGGCAACGACACGCCGTTTGACACTACAAAATCTTACAACTACGCAAATCACGCACTTGTCGAAAACACTTGCCGCATCCCGTTCAAGCAAAAATATACAAACGTCTCTCATTCTAAGCTGTACAATATTATACACCGTCAACGTAGCGGTCGCTTCGTTCGAGTGACCACTAATTTTGATCTCGTCTTGCTCCAAGAAACGCCAAATATGTTAACATTTTAAAAGTAAGAAGTTATTTTAGATTGGAATGAAACAACTATTAACGGATTTAACTCGCGTATTTTTATTTTATTTTATTTGCTGACGTTTCGGATTCTTTACAGTTTCCATAATCGTAGCATGACTGAGCTGACAAAAGTCTAACGCTAAAGTTAAGTTATTTTAGTTAAAATGAGGCGAAGCGCCAGTATTAGTGACACAATAAGTTATTGTTTGTAGTGATCACTCGAAAGCGGCCGCGAGAGACACGCACCGATGACTACAATACCCAGACTACTCAGTCTATTCGCATTCCGACTCCAACAACTTTAAAATAAATAACATAATGTTGCAACATTCCAACGACAACACTCCGCCGCGCGCTGCGTCAATGGCCGCACACGTTTGCAAAACTGAGAACAGTCACAATTTGGAATTAACTGATCTCATAATACTGAAGCTGCAGCGAAACCGATGACCAAACACTTCTCAATTGATCATTAAATCTAATAAAAATGATATACCGTCATTAGAGAACGATTATGAAAAGAAAGCTTGCAAAATGTAAATTGACATGAGCCCAGAACCGCGTTTTGTACACAATGTGAAATGTTTCGATCAGTCTTGTAGGATAAGCCAGTTCACTCGGGACTCCACGCCGAGGTGCGCCCATTGAAACAAATTACATTTTTACATACATAATTGTAATGAATTTCTATATAAATTATTGCACGTTTATAATTCATCAAATTAAGATCAACCAATTACTTTTATACTCAGAACGACTTTATTAACTCGCCACGAAAACACTATTTTACTAATTGCATAAAATTGCCAGTTCAAGTCACGTCATATGTATATTTAAACTATAATAATTAAAGAATACGAGCATAAATAGTGATAGGTATGTGGCCACTATAGGAACGGAGCCAATATTAAATAATTATAATCATACTTGATTCTCGCACAAAGTGAACTTATTTTATACATGACTAAATAAAATTATAACCTAGAATATGCATTATCCGACGTGCTGAATATCTGCGACGCACACATTCTAAAGGTAAGGCATCCCGCTTCGACCGTCTTAAAGGAATCGTAAACCGCCCAATCACAACCTCTAATGAAATAATAATAAAACCGGTTTCATTCCGCGATATTCAGCACGCCCAGCAACACTCAACACACATAAACCTAGTAGGTATAAAGTAAGTCAATACTCTATGTTATGGTAATTCATTATGTAATAAAATCAAATACACTGCATTCACAGAGATATTAAACTCAGGGGACGTATAAAATATAGATCTGCGCCACTAAATGGTATAAAGCGGTAGACAACTAATCTGTAAGTTAAACTACGGCTGACATAATTTATGGAGTGTACAAATCGGTTGATTTGTTCGATCGCGTTGGAATGGCCCATCGATGCGAGTGACTGGATACACGTACTAAGTTATGTATATGAGGTACTTAAGAGTAAATCTCACGTCGCACTAGAGAGGGATAAGTATTCAGTGAAAATTAAACATAATTCGCTACGGACGGGAACACAAAACTGAAATGCCGACCGCACCCGGTCTACGATGAAGACGATGACAATGATGAATGATTAGCGATGTAGATGAATTTAATTCTAAGGTCATGATTGAGTATCGATTTCCTATGAAGTATGCTCGGGGATTGTCGCAGACAAATCCGTTAGTATTAAGAATTTCAAACGTGACACGATAAACGGTTTTCTATGTGAAATAAGAGTAGATATGGTCGAAAGTTAGTGAAATGATTGATGCGTATAATTGGCCATTCTTCATACTTCGGTTTGATATAACTTTAAAATATACCTAACGTGGTAATATTTTCATAAAATAGCAATGTCGCGAAAAGTACAAACATCAATTTTAGTAAGGAACAGTCACAGAATCAACATCCAAACAAAATAAAAGAGACAAAGGAAAAACTACATTTTTGTTTTTTTTTGTTATTGCTTATCTTGAGCTTTACGCCGCGACTAGATTTTATATGGATAATATTCATACAGGTAGTTATGTGAGAGAGAGCGTCGCTCACTGATAAAATAATTTTAAATCGAAGTTAAGTACTATGGTTTTCTGTAAATTTTGTAGCTTTTCAAGGCTTTCGCTACTCTCAGTAGTTAAGTTATTAAGGCTGGTAAGCCTAGATGGCAAGGTTTTCAGAGCAATGGCAGAGAATGCTTACTGCGTCTGTAATATATATTGTAAGCTTTAGCGAAATTGTCTCTTTATCTTCCCCAAAATCAACCTTTATTTCTTAACAACGGATCAACCTAGCTAGGCGTTAATGGGTTAACCAAGCTAGTTTTTCCAACGGGTTGACCTAACTAGGCATTCCATCGGGTTCACCAAAACGGATTAAACCTTATTGCAGTAATTCACTTAGCCTTTGGGTATGCGCAAGCGCATATCGTGGTCATTAGTAGTCTGTATGGATGTCGAAGCGTGGCCGTACGCATTATGTATGTATGTATGTAAAGTGTATGACTTTACATACATACATGACATGCTGTATGAGACGTGTATGGGTCCGGCATGATAAGTGTACGCGTGTGTGTGTGTGTACGCGGGGTGCGGTGTGGGCGGGTCACGCGACGCACTCGCGTCACTTGCCAGCTCTGGCGGCGCACTTCTTCTTTTTGCGCTTGAAGAAACAGCAACACCTGGAATAGACAGATTGCCTGTATGACGATTTACAGAGTCTGCCGGGTAACTAGTTGATATATTTTCTGGGATTTGTTAAAAATAAGCGGGTCTCGGTTGTACTTGTAAACATAGTTGTTGTTGGAATTATTTTCTTAGTGATATTTAAGTGATATATTATTTTTGAGCCTATGTTTACAAGGTTAAGGACTAGTTCACAAAGCACAATGTCTGGAGTAATGTATAATAAATAATAGTATGTAGTGTCTTTTATTTAAAGAATATGTTACCCGTTTGGAGCTACAAGTTTATCTGCTAGAAAAAATGCAAATAGTAACCTATTTTACAAACTTACTCCGACATTGTAAAATGGGCACTAGACAGAAACCCTTCAATTTATAAAAAGTTACTTTTAAAAAGACTTCTTCCAGTTTATTTGAAGGAACGTTGAAATTAAAGGAAGCAGTTTTCGTAAAGTCACAAAAAACCAAATAAACAAAATAGTTGTAACTAAGTGAAATTTTAATATTACTTTAACTGTCGTTATAATTAAATGTATGCAAAGACACCTTTTGTCCGGATTATTGGACAAAGTATACTATGACAGAAGTATACTTTTCAACTTATAACAACTTACAATTGCACAAACGTCATTCATCAAAATAACTGGCTAATTATAAATAGATATCTGATTTCGAAATTATCAAAACCAGAGAATGAAAAATATATATATATAATTTAAAACAGAAAATCACCAAATCTGAAAAAATACTCTTGTTTCCTTATTTAATTCGTTTATGGATATATTTTTTAATTCGTTTATGGAATAACTCTACATTATTTTAATATCATAAAGGATCGTTGGTGCAACTGGCCCTAGAAAATAGAACTTAAAATAAAAAAAAATAAAAAAGGTTCATACAGTTGAAACACTGACTTGGTGTCGTCCACGACATCTACGTCGTGGTGGGGCTGAGTGATCGGAGTGTTGCTGTGCCCAGCAGTGGGATCGTCGGCGCCCAACTCCCCGTTAGTAGAACTAACCACCTGCGAATTAAAAACAGTAAAATAGCTTCAGGTGACACGGGACGAAAAGTCAAAATTTATAATCATGGGATAAACGATTTCTGCGTTTGAATTAATTTATATCCATACTTATATAATTATAACTAAGTAGTACGTCTGAATCTGTAGTCTAATTGACACACCTAGAGGGTTTAACTGCAGAATAACAATGAAATAAATAAGTAGTGATTCGTTTCTCGATGTATAAAAGTGCAATTTAGCTCGTAGTATTGCATGTACCTATTAATTTGCCTCGCTTAAAGGACGGTCGCCGAGCACAGCGAAAAACGGACGTTGCCCTTTTTTGTCTCTGTCGCATGCGTAGTCGTAGTAAGTGTCCTCACGCTCGCACAGTAACTTAAAAAAGGCAACGTCCGTTTTGCTCTAAGTTTGGCGACCGTCCTTTAGTTTAAAAACTATTTTTAGAGTTTATTCGGGCTGATCTTCGACCGTTTCAAACTACGTCATTGTCGTCTTTGAGATAATTTCGAAACATTAATTAAAATAATGCTTAAGGAATCCATATAGATTTCAATGATATTTTTGATTATTGTACACAATCGATTAACTTTACCTAATGGCAATGATTTTGATACGTTATCATTTGATGGCTATGTGAATGAAATTACGCAGATTTTTTGCGGTTAACGTGTACATTTATAAATTATTACTTTATATCTACATGAAACTAATGACATTAAATAATACAGAGCATCTATTTTAAATGGTCCACTTCATAATATTATCATTAAGATTAATTTATTAATAAAATTAATAGACAGGACAATATAAACTATGCTTATGTTAGTTTTAATTATTTCTGTCATATCACTATATCATTAAAAAATAAATCTAAAAGCATTACACATAACAAAGTAGGTATAGCTTTTTATAGCAACATACAAAGGACCAAAAATAAATTATACTTGCTAAAACGATCTTTAATAAGAAGTCTCACCAGTTGGTCATTAATATAATTTTCTGTTATATACTTAACATAATAATCCATTTTATTTTATAAATGGAAAATTATAAACGTCTCCTTTATGCATAAACCGCTGAACAGATTTAGATGATTTTTTTAGGCAGATAGTTTAGGAATATTATAGAATATATTAAATCCCGGACTATGAAAAGAATGGTCTTATTCCACGTTGACGAAATCGCGAGTAAAGTCATATAAAGAGGGCGTAAAAGAACTTTTCCGTCCTCCGGCCAGAAAGCGCCAACATTGTGGCCGCTTCGCTAAATGAAATTTCCGCTTTCTGGCTTCGTCGAACAGAAAAATAGTATACTGACCTCGGCCAGTAAAATAAAAAATGTCTCAGATCACATGTAATTGTCGTCCGAGGCGAAGCCGAGGTTGACAAAAATGCCTAGGTGCGTAATGTACTATTGCATAGTTTTAAAATATATAATCAGGGACAAACAAAAACGCAGCGAACATTATTCAATCAATCAACATTTGTGAACCTTATTGTGATGAAATAAGGTAACCACAAGATATTTAGCACGCAAGTGAGACTTCTTACAAGAATCAAAGACCCACAGAGGAAGGCGATATTACTCAAAAGTATCACATTTCACTGAAGGCAAATATTTATGAATGAATATTGGCCGTGCTCCATTGAATGCTTTTCAAATAAAAAGAGCTTAAGCGCCATGCAGACATCACACAAGGTTTGCCGGAATATGTGTACAACTGACCGTGGAAACCGATCCCGGGAATTTCACATACCGAAAATGCTTATTCTTCAACAGCTAAAAAATAAATACACCAATATACATTCACAATATACGAAACAAAATGTCACAAACATCAATATCACAAATCATGCAAAAGTAAAATTCATTTGAACAAATTAAACTACAGAAGTACTCAATAATTAAAAAAATAGGTATTTAAGTAATATTAACAAATGGAAATAAATTGTTACTAATGAATGAAATGTAAACAGAAAACAAACTACATATAGTATATATTTAATAATTTTTATGTACACCGTAAACAAAATAATCTGGGTTTAAAATAATTGTACTATAAGTACTTCAGGTTGGCTCTTCACATTGGCTGTTTTAGATAATATACATTTATATCTCTTTCTTACTAACATATAAGTAAGGACATCGTCGCGCGAGAAAGCGTCTGTTAAACTCGTTATCACTTATTACAAAAGTATGAATCCACCACATCTCGCACAACAGAAATCTTACGTGCCAGCTAGATGTGAAAAACGTAACAATCGACAACCACGTAAAGTTTAAACTCTGAAAAACGTCGAAACGTATTGCTAACACAACTAACCTGCACAGAACCGTGTCGATCAGCGGGGGTAAGATGGCCAGTGGTGAGAGGAGTCGCTTTACCGCTGTGCGGCCAATTACCGCCGGTGTTGGCAGTCCCACCCGTGCCAGAGTCCTTTGGAGCACCCTGTAGAATCATTATATTAAAAGATGCAGTAAAAAGGCTGAATAGGGGGCAGTCCTATCTAATATAAACAGGATGTAGACAAATAACAATACTAGAATAGATAAAATTAAATACATATGTATCTTAAGTGTCAGTGTTCCTGACTACGAAATCGTAGGTTGCGAGTTCGCATCCCGCTAGGGGCAGATGTCAAACACGAGCATGTGTACCTTAGTCTTGTATGTGTTATATGTATGTTTATCTCTTATATAGAATACAATTGTCTGAATATTTTAAAGATATTATTAAGCTAAAGTATGTTAACGAAGTCACGTGATCCTGTCATATACACGCCATAAATGTTATTCGTTTTACAGTCGTTAAACTACTTGTTTTAATATATTTTCTATTAATTACGACGATGTAGTTTTCTTTATTGACCATAGCATATTTATAACGCTATGTATACTCGCACAAAATACATAGGTAACTATCTTATAGAATAAAAGCAGAATAAATACTTCTAGAATTGGTATAGGCGAACAGAATTTCATATTATGACTTTGAATATATGTATTTCTCTCTTATATATAGCGAATGTAAAATTTCACCGCCATGACTCTATAGATTAGATTAATTCCTTAGGACAATAGGTACAGTACCACAGGGAAACAGAAATACACAGAAGGGAAAATCACTGGCGAAATCACATCAGTTTTGCTATTTTACTCATAACATCACCTAAACCACAACACATTTACTATGACTTTACTTTGCTAGTAAAAGAAACATTATTGCTTTTTTTAGATACCTACAGTAGTAAAAGACTTGACAATACTTTCGAGTAAGTACTCGTACCTATAGATATAATTTTATATGTACATAGCCAAAAATATTTCTTTTCAGGATACTAGAATTAATCAGTATAGCAAAATAAAATCGTAGTCCAGGACACAAACATCGCTTTTTGTCTGTTTCGAGCGTTTCCGTCGAAGGAATCGATATTATGTATGTACATTATAACTCGAAAAACAAGGTTTTAGTAACTGAAAAATAACAAATTCGGAAATTCCAAGCCGTTTAAGGGAAGTGGGGCTTCCTTTTATGCAGCTAAACACTCTCAAGCATAGAATACACCAAACAGGTATAGTACACCTTGGTAGAAGTGATGTCAAAAAAACAAAACACACAACGAATGATGGTTAGGGAACTAGCTGACCCTAGAAGCCTTAAACACAATCACGTAGGTATAGCCTGATCCAGCATTTTTTTTATAAATACGAAAATGATCAAAAACTATTTTTGCTTTGTTATTACCACAAAAATAGATTAAAGCTGTAAATGCCGAAGATTTATATAAATATAAAGCAGACATTATTCGTACAGATAAAAAAATCTAAATAAATAATTCAATCCAAAATTCGATATATTTTTTTTCAAAAACTGCATTAATATTAATACCGTAATGTATGTCGAATGTACAAAATGTGTTTGTTAATACACTAACGTAGAATAAAACAAAATAAAACAGTGGATGAGAGCCAAGCAGCACTGAAGTTCTATATAAGCTGTACAACACTGTATAAGAGAGTTAACTCTTAAACAGTTTTTGTGCAGCTTAAATATAAGACTGTGCTTCTTGGTGAGGACATGGTGTCTATGGAAAACACGTCAAGGGCAGCGGGTCTATCAGCAAACAACAAAAGGGTACGAAAGGGAGCAAACCTCTCCGGTAATGAGCGCTGCTTCATCGTCCTCAACCAAACCAATTATATAATCACACAAATCATCCTGCACCGACAAAAAAGCAATGTCAGGGGGACTATTCTTAAGATACATGACGCCACTTCGATACTACATCGATATTGAATGAGGAATAATCCGTTTTCTTTTTGACATTAGGTATCGAAGTGGCGTCGTGTTGATCTTCAGCATAGACCCCCAGATCTATGATACGACAAATACAATTAGAGCGCTATAATCTATCTATGTAGAATCTAACTTTAAATGTATTTAATTATTTAAAAGCTACATTTGTAAAAGTAAAAACGTAGTTGTATGCTATGTTTGAAAATGTTTAGAAACTACTATAAAAATGACATAATAAATAAATCGATTTACAAAGATATGTTAGACATATATTTCTATGAACCAAAATATAGAATTTAAGTAATTTTATTATTAAAATGATACTGAATGTCATACCTACAGTAAACTCACGGCAAGAACGGGTATGAAAGTGTGCTTTGATTCTTACCTTATGGAAGGGTTGATGAGCTCGGTTGGGGGACACCACGATTTCATGCCCAGTCTGAATCGATCCCACAGGAGTGGACTGAAATTAAAACAATACACAAATAAAAATAATCCAATTTAATTGAAATAACTTTCTTAATTACATACACTAAATACCAAGTAAATCTTTTATATAGGTACATCTAATAAAAACACTCATTCGAGTATTCAATTATGTAGTACAAATAATACAAAAAATATCTCGAATAAAACTGATAATTAAGTATTTAAAACGAATTGTGAAATAACAAATACAGATATAATACAGTTAACCAAAAGTAATTATGTACAATACTAAATTACCTATATTAGATGTTTAACAGGTAAAAATACTACAAGCGGCCAAATGAATAATTTTAAGTGTTAACGAAAGTACTCAACCCATAATGTCATTATAATGAACCTTTATTTTCAGTCTGAAAATGAACTTTTGTATTTCTAATTATGAACTTGTTACATAATTTTTTCTCATGTAAATATTCCCATTTATGTAGAATCCGATATCTACAGATTTCCAATTGTGCATATGCCTATGTTACTGTAAAGTTAGAAAATTGTAGAATTGAGAATTATAGATTTTTAATTTCCAGCTAAGAACCTCTCAAAAATAAAAATTATGTAAATTATGTATCATACATTCTCAGTCGCATTTTACGGCTGTACGCCCAGTGCAGAAATGAGAACACCGGAAGAAAGTCTATGTCCAGTATAAGGTACTGTAAAGATATAGCAGATAAAAAAATATTAAGGTTTCACAATTTATTGTCAAATAGGACTAAAATTGATCTTTTACTACCACATACCCGACTGATCATTTATTTTAAATAGTCTGATAAGTATTTGACAATGTCTTATCTGCTAGACCTTACATAGTGAAAGCCACTTAATTACCTTATAAACATAGTAATTGCAAGTTAAACAGGTCATAAGGATCAAATTACTTATCACTTTACAGCTGACATTCTCAAAGATATATTCCGTCACTACTAACCTTGTCAGATTTAGTTCTTACAACATTGGATGGCGGCGCGTTGCGTAAGATTCTCATCACATGGATATTGGCAGGCTGGTTAAAGCAAGCATGCGGCATGCAACATCCCATTAAAAAATTAAAGTGACATGCGTGATTATGCATAACATCCACAAAGCCAGTGTACCGTTAGGACTCACAATCACAGAACATATAACCTAAAGATGTGATATGGGTGATTCCACGGGCGGTTCAATTGCAGTCAGTCTTTAGTCTGTAGTTCTTATATTGAAGAATTGAGTTACACCAAGAGGCACATTTTGCAACGACATACTGCGTTCGTACATATTGTCAGAATTCATCGAGGTTAACTCTTATTGTAGCTTATTCCTTTAATATTCAGAGAAAGTGAACGACGGCGGTTGTAACGCCCGTGGAATCACCGATACACAGATATTTGAATAAAAATAACCAAAGTTGAATATTAAAAGTTACCCACACAATTTTTTTGATTTTATGTTCTGTGACAATATATTATAAAGATCTGTCTCAACTTTAACAGAGTTAGTCGATATTCCGCTGTAAAGATTTGCATGTTGTGATCTCTAATTTTAGTATATTACGAAACAATTACTAATTGCATATAAAGGTAACATACAATAGTTCATGTTTTTATATAACACAACTCTGTAATATACAGAAGTAAAGCTTTAACTATGCAAAAAGCATACAATTGTCAAAAGCTACACAGAAACACAGATATAAGAGGATATTTATTTTATTTGTCAATTATTATAAATGCCTACGTATTTTGAGTATTATTATAATAAAGAGAAAATTTTGTGGTGGCGATAATTTACCAGTAAGACAATAAGAACCAGTTCCATATTGTCCAAATAAGCCCCATATAAGCTATTCGTGGTTTTTGTAGAAATAAGTTAACTATTTATAAAATTGGCCAGATATGCAAGCAGCTTATTTGGACTTTGTAAAACAAACCTTCAGTTAAAGAACATTTTTTGTATAAAAAGTGCATTATTTAAAATATGGACAAGTATTTTGGGGTTACCTACTCCAAGGAAACCGATAATTTGCTCATATTTGATTAATTCAACACAAAAACAAAAAATACTTAACAAAAATTATTTTACTAAATTAAATACGACTACTTGTGCAGTTGTGCATATAAATGCATACTTAAGTTTTCGTAGTACAAGTGCTGCTACGTACCTACACCTCACAATATCTCAAAACTGTAAGATATAACCACTTCCCTTACATCAGTTTTTTTGACAAAAGTATTAACAAACCACAAAACACCTTATAGTTTCAAAGTCTAAAAAAACAAAAATATTTTAGTGCATATAAATTGGCTTGTTGATACTTCGTTCATATTGATCAAGGATATGATAGCCGACAAGCATTGTATATACGACAGAACGTTTCAAGTGTAAGTCCAGAAAAAAAAATAGTTTTTTTAAACCAAAAAAATATAAATTAACAAAATGCCCTATCTATCCCCAATTCACAAAAACACGTCACACATTTCTGTAATCTATTTTAGAAAAGTTATATATAAATTTTGTTTTAATATCATTACAGAAATTCTTTATCGACTTATATATATATATATATTCAATTATTAATTGGCTGAAGCTTCGTAAAATACATAATATAGGTACCATTTTATAACAAATCTATTGGATTTGTTGTTGAAAATGTTATATTAGGTATGTAATTGGCTTCACCATTGTTTATGAATAAGGAGTAAATATATAATTTAGGAAAGCATACAGAAGACAAAGCACATGAGAGTTTAAACAAAAGAGACAGTGCAACATAATTTAGCATAGTAACACAATATATGAATATATTTAATTTGGTCTACTATTTTCATAATTATCATTAAAAACCTTTATACATAATACTTTCTTCATTCAACTTTGAACATAATATCATATAACTCTAAATCGGATTCTGTAGAAATATCATAACTTCATTGAATTTATAACAAATAGTATTTAAATATTATATAATGAACTTTAGTAAACCAAATTAGATATAACATAGCTTAGGTTTAACAAAGATTGAGTTATAGATAAAACAGCTAAGAGTTAAGAAAATACATAAAAAACGAAAAAAAATATTTAAGTAATATTTTGAAATTTGCAGTTAAATGATTAATCAATTTTTTATATTACTTCTACAAATAAACAAAAAATGGATAGGACAAAATAAAAAAGCTTTCTTTATATGCAATAAGCAAATTTAAAAGTTAAAACTATTAAAAAGAAATATTACTCATTTTAGTCATTCAACAGTGTCATAAAAACAAAATTTAGTAAGATAAATTTAAATATAGTAGTTATTATATGTAATTTAGTTTATTTAAGTAAATTTTCATTGTGGAGTGGAAATTGTACAACGTTATGCCATCGTTATGTGTTATTTTTTGTGCATGGAGTTTGAGAATTACAAGTAGGTACATAAAAATATTTCTAAATCGAGGGATTTGTTGTAGTCTTTTAGTACCTACAATATAAATGTAGGCATTAAGAAAAAAAAATACTTAAATGTTTCTAGCGAAAGGAAAACTAATCTCTCTTTGATTCTCTTTGACAGTAAGCACAATAATAATTAATTTAAGTTTTGTGTGTTAGAAATGTTTTTTTAATTAAAAATTAAATAAATAATTTTTGTAATTTTCGTGCAAACGTGCAATCAGAATGTGCGTCAATAAAATTAAATAAGTTAGATAAATACTAAATTAGTGAACACATTTGCTAATATTAAAATTAGTTAAATATGTAATTGTTAGGGCAAATTAAGCATTAATTTTATTTTTGCTACAAAAAAGCCATTAACGCGACTTAGGATTGTATCAATAGTCATTATTAATGGAGTATGTCAGCACATTGTCATTATTGATAATCAGTAACGTCATAATGAAAAAATAATTGTTTTAATACCAAATGCAATCATTTAAGCGAAACAGTCAATGCGATTACTTTATAATTGTATAAGTAACTGCGGAATGACGCATGCTATGGTTACTTTGTTTATTCATCCGTTACCCGTCTCTTTATATAGCGGCACACCAGTGACACAAACCAAAATGTGACGTTACTTAATTTAAGACTCTTAGGTGGCACATTTTGAGTAGTGTCACTATTCTATTTCAAAAATATTTTTTAATTGTTAAATGTATATTTCAGAAATGTAGTTTATGAGGGAATGGAACAGAATTTTAAACCAAGCCAAATACATGCAAAACAGTATTTAGTAAGCGTGACAAATTTAAATATTTCATAAAGGAACGACCACAACTACCTATACGACACTTGTATGCACGTAAACCATATTGTTATTTATTTGGTAAAAGAAATTTACCAAATAAATAACAATATGGTACCAAGTAAATACCAGAGAGAATTTTAAACTGTTTTATCGTATGTTTGATTGAAAGAAGTCTCCGAGTAAAATATTTAGTTTAACCTTTTCACCGCCCCAGTCGGCAGTTACCGACTACAAAAAGCAGTACCACTAGCGCCTCGTCGGCCCTTACCGACTGAAAGTTAGAGGCGAAAATTATAAGTAAATTAAAAGTTTAGTATACAAATTATAAACTTTTATTATTGGTTAAAGCCTAAATTACCGTAAACCTAATACATAAACGTGATACAATATAACATCATTGAATAAATAAACATTTTTGCGCGCCGTGATAAAATGCAGCAAATACGACTCGTACTGAAGCCCTAGTCGGCGATAGCCGCGGCGTAGTGCTGTCACCAACCGTGTTTTGTTTGTTGCAATACGCGTTACAAAAAATTTTATGTAAGTAGGTGAATTTATAAATGCTCGGTAGTTCTACTATTATAACCAGAGATGGGCATTAATCGATTATTTACTTGAATGCGATTAATTAATCAAAATGGGAATAGTAAAATACATTTTACAGCATATTTTGAACACTTATTTAAATTAGTCTCGTGGTTATAACCAAATAATTAAAGTATTTTATTTAAGACCAGTAATGTATGAGATCGGCTCGTTCAAGTAAAGAAACAAACTTTATATTAGGTACTGTAATTTTTATCCTGTATACCTCTGTCAATTATTATAATGAAGTATTTCGACGAGCAACCGAGACAAGTGTTCTAGTTTAGATAATCTTTGTTAAACAGAAAACGACCACATACAGGTAAAGAAATGACCCTTTTATTAATGTTTCTTTCTACCTGAAACACTCATTAGCAATAACAATAGGCTTAATTTTTGTGAGGAATTCTTAGTAAATATGTAAAGCATACCGCACGTGCAGGCGGTATTTCAAACGAATTCCTGGAAAATGCCGACTATATGCTATTTGTACTTCCTAAACAATTATCGGAATTTATTTAAAAACTTTGTTTGTAAGAAATCTAGGTACCTAGGTACTGCATTTTATTATTGGTTTGTTGCTAAAGAATGTGTAGGATTTTTTCTTTCGATTCCCTGCCAAAATGTCGATAAATGCAGTTAACACATACCTACAACAGTTTCACATCTCTAGACTCAAAGCAATTTGCAATACCTAAAAGCCCGGGTCGGCCGGTGCCGACAACGCGTGACGTCATCGCGTGAGTAGTGTGGTGACTTTCGTCACTAAACTGTACTGTAAATAATGCAAATATTTTGATCTTTTCATTATTTAATGTAGTTTTATAAGGTTAATAATCAATGAACATGTAGTAACAACATGATTGTATTATTCTTTTGACATTTCTTCGACTTTTTGGTTATAATTATCGAGGAATTATTTAAATATCGATACACCATTTCCAAGTCACTATGGTTTCTCGATCTCGAATGCTTGTTTTTGTTCTGGCGTCACAGGCTCAGCGTTTTGTATTGTTGCGTGGCGGCGAAAAGGTTAAGCTTTAGGAGTACAAGGTACATATTAAAATTTAACATAAATAAGCTAACAACATAGCATGTTGCCTAAACTATTAAAAAAATAGTTTTTGTATAAAAATAATTGCTCGGTAGGTACTATTATAAACATTAATTATGAACACAGCATTTAGAAAACATATAAATTTGCACAATTCATAAAATATTAATCAAAAATCATATAACAGTAGGTATATATGATTTAAATGACTTTTTTCACAGACAGTGCAAATTGAGATGCACCATTGTTTTTCATAACGCAATAAATCAAATACCAATTTAAGTAATAGGCTTTACGTAAACCATTAACAACTATTAGAATTAAAAAATATATATATACTTTCTATTAGTTAAATTTTTCTTCCTGACCTTCAAATGACCTACAAGTAACTTTAAAGTTAAACAGCCGTCAACGAAATTACAAATACACTTAACAAGGCAAGAAAAAAAAACGATTAAAATAATTTAGTTTAAAAATGTGAATATTATTATATTATTATCATGCGCGTGCAGTGGGGGATGCACCTACATGTACCGCGGCAGGGTAGGCACTCCGCACATGTCACATTGTGTCTGTATGAAATGCACGCCCTTGCTTAAGTAAAAAAAAAATCGTAGGGTTTGTAAAAGATGGTGCATCCCAGTCTTATATAGCGTTCGAGGCAGCCACATAGTCAAGCGACAGAGTTGTTTACCATTGTTTTGCCGGTCCAGTCGAACTCGCCGTCGTCGACGTAGCCCCGTCGGTCGAATAGGTCGCGGAACATGCGTCGCAGCTGATCGTAGTCGGGCGTTTCGAAGAAGTCCAGCCGGCGCACGTAGCGCAGGTATGTCGCCAACTCCTCGGGGTGGCCCTCGCATAGCACCTGGAAATTTAAAACATATTATAGATCCTGGAGAGTTTTATAGGTGACTCTCATCTCCTCTGTCACATGAGAGGAGAGAGAGGATACCGGCCAAGTGCAAGTCGGACTCGCGCACTTAAGGTTTCGTTCTGTTTTTTAGTATTTGTATAGCGGCAACAGAAATACATCATCTGTGAAAATTACACACACGGTACCAAATAGAGCTTGGTGACAAACGGACGGACATTAAAACCTTCAAAATATTAGTAGCTTTTAAATTATACAGAAATCAGACAAAGAGTGTCGTTTATATTGTTTTTATCATATTTATTCCGGAGGAATCCTATGATGGGCAAAATTAATATAATTACCTCTATAGGCGTTGCTCGCTTGGTGTCACCAATTTTTTGGTATCTTTCTTTGAGTGTATCAGCTTTTAAACCCTGCCAGGGTAAGGAACCACGTAAAAAATACATAAACATATGCCCGAGAGCCTCTAGATCATCGCGTCTTGATTGTTCTGAAAAGCATATAAAAAACAATTAGGTAACATACATACTATACATACATATTACTTATAGTTGTAGGGTATTGGGACCACACTTTGCTATGAATATAGTAATTGTAAACACCGTCACAAAGAGATCTAAGTAAGGACCTATTTCTAAGTGTCGAAGTAAGTTTCAAGTAAGCTAAATTATTGCGTAAACTCCAAATAGTGATTTAAGTTAATAAATGTTCCACCGGATAGATGGTTTTGAAATATGGTTCTAAAAAAGAAGTATTTAACGGCTAGAAAAACAACAAATTGCTTACATGACACATACATGAACATAGTGAAACAAACGTAACTAAAAACGAAGGTAAAACGAGACCAAGTAATCTTGTTATTTAAACAAACAATACATATTCTCTTACACATTTAGTGTTAAGTACTTAAAACAACGAACTATTGATTACTAGTGCAGAGTCTTTACAGAGCACAATACATTTTTCGTCATAAATAAGATTACATATATTTAACTACTTATCGCTTATGACATGGTTGTCATGGTGATTATTTTTTCCTAGAATTTTCTGAAATCCTAGTGACAAAGGATATAAATCCTTCACATGCGGTATTAGGACTCAAGATATATCTTAATCCAAAGGAGTCAATTGCAAGTTAACTAATATGGACTCAATCTTTAGGATAATTAGATCTAAATTACAAACAAATAAAATGTAAATTAGTCTTTTAGTCATAGCTTATTTGGTTCTATTTAATTAGTTAATTCTACCAATGGTTAAACAATGTCAATATAAATAATAGTTTTTAGTAATATGTACCTATCTTAAACGGTAACTACGGATTAGTTAAATTGTGTCAAAAAATGTTTTAATTGAACAGTTTTCAGTTGTAATACGACTAGTTTAATAAAGTCTAAATGTAACAGATCTCTGTATGAAGGTATTCGTACTTTAACAAAAATAGAAGATAAAAATATTTCATACCTTTTCCTAAATGTGTATTTATTGACATGTATCTTGCGGTCCCAGTGAGTGACTTGTGCTCCCGATATGGAATATGTTTGTTTGTCTCTAAGTCTATATATTCTTTGGCCAAACCAAAATCTGTAACAAAAATATGTACCTATATTAAAAAAAAAACACTGAATTTTTTTTTCTAGTCTGTGGTCGACTTTGGCTGACACTTGGGCATTAAACGCCAAAGATGTGACGTGACTGGTCTATATTTTTGTATCTATATTATATCTATATTTATTTTGCTTATTCCACCTATTACTGTGCAAAATTTGTCAGACACGGTTTACCGATTTAGATATAAAACAAAAACAAGCATAAAAATTAGCTATTTTTAATATTAGTACATATATCGAAATATATACTAATGCTTACTAATATTAAAATAGATAGTGAATCTGTTGGTCTGAATAATTTTGGACGAATCTTCAAAAAGAACATAAGATTCCTGATCATCGTAAATAAATTTGATGCAGATGAATCCGCGGGGTAGTTTGTATTTACATTCTCAAAAACTATAATTAAAATGGCACACAAATGCAAATAGGTTGTTAGAGTAATGGATTACAACCGCAGACCTCGGCCGCGGTCATATTATATTACTCTATTCATTAGTTATAGTATCTTGTTACCTAACTACAAGTCAATTTATGCGAATGATAAATTCCCTAGTTAGTTTGACACTGTGGTCAAGAGGTATCGAAGCGTACTATTACAGTCCATGATTATAGACAAACTTAGCTATCTATTTATTTTTCAACTCGATTTTTTTGATTAAATACGTGTTGTTGATTATTACTACTAATTAAAATAATCTCCATATTTATGAAACAATACAAAAGAAAATTATTATTTGCAATTTTACGGTAGTGTTATCGAATGTGATCGGTATTAAAAAAATAAGCAAAAGAAGACCACACGGAAAAAACAAAGAATGTCAAAAAAAGTACAATTAAGAGAAAAACAGTTAATAGAATGTTTCCCTAAAAAGGTAAGAGATGACTTTAAAACGTCAGTTTCACAAAAAAGGTGACATTTATTGTTTTTCCCGTAAGGTCTTCAAATATTTCAAGGAGAAAACTAAACTATTTGATTTTAATAATTGCTGCCTTCGCGGTTATTATACATTGGTATGAAACAACTATAGACGAATTTAACTCGCGTATTTTATTTCCGACTCCGAAACATCAGCCAATAAAATAAAATTCGCGAGTTAAATCCGTTTATAGTTGTTTCATTGTAATATTTAATTTTACTAAAAATAAGTAAATCGTTACTCATATTTACAATTTATACGTACCAATGATGTGAATGATTTTTTCCCTTTTAGTTGCAGTTCTACCTATTAAAAAATTCTCTGGTTTCACGTCCCGATATATTAGATGTCTCGTATGAACATACTCGATACGATGTAACTGAAATACAAAATATCAATTAGCTTATAGTTAAAGAGTTATGTATACGATTTTGAACCTTACCTACATACAATTATGAGTTACATATATGTAGGTTGTTTCAGAAACAGGGCAATATCAATTAAACTGTACACTTGTTCATCGTAACTAATTGACTACTTTATCTAAGAATCGGAAAAGATGGAAATAATAAAACTGTTGCTATAAATATATCATCTAGAACGAAATTACTGTTTGTTACCATATTCTCAAAGAATGATTACCAAGAACTTTGGTAATCCTATTAAAGATAATATTTAAGGCTCACAAAGTAAGTAGGTACTTCTTTAATATATTCGTATAAGCCGTCCTTACAAACCAGCATTAGAATCAACCAATCGTACTTAGAAACTCATTTCTATAAAAAAAACTATAAATGTTGCGTGGATTAAAAAAACACAAGGAAATAGTCAGATTATCCAAAAATATTACACATTAATTTTTCCCTTATCACGTCACTAGTAGGTAAAAAATGTACCTAGATATGAGGGTATAGTCGTCATTTGGTTTGTTAAACATAATGAAAATAATATGTACAATATTTTTTTATTAATCCAACTGACAGCCCAAAGAGACTTACGTATTACCTACATAATAATTAAGAGGGTTCAACTTACCAGCTGCATAGCGATCATTAACACAGTCTTAAGAGAGAACCGTCGGCCGCACAAGTCAAACAGGTCCTCGAGCGACGGACCAAGAAGTTCCATCACCAAGGCATTGTATTTACCGCACGGGCCGAAGTAGTACACCTCCGGGATACCCTCCGCTGTCGACGGCGCTACAGGATTCAAGGGAAACGGGGCGAGAGGGGGCGGAGAAAGAAAAAAAAAATACAGTACTCACATTGGACAACGAGCAGTGCTCTCGCGCGGAGAAAATCGCAATCTGACCAATCGTCACTCTCGTAGAATGATATAGGTGATGGTGGATGACACAACACCGTTGATGCTTAAAAATGGTCCGCGAGAGCATTGCTTCATTGAATTTTTATATATTTATAGCGTACCGTACAACAACCATGATCAAGGGTATACGGTGTTGTGTCAATGTGTGATTGCTCTATCTACAGAACGCATCGCTTGCACTTACGAGTTGCATAGCAATCATGAGAACAGTCTTCAGCCTGAACCTTCGGCCGCAATGTACGAATAGGTCTTCGAGCGAGGGCCCTAGCAACTCCATGACCATGGCGTTGTAGCGGCCACCACAAGTTCCGAGATAATACACTTTTGGTACGCCCTCTGATCAAATTTTATAATAAATATCTCGTCTCTATATATTATATTTCTCATTATTATATTTGGCTTACATGTTTGAGAAAGTCACTGCCATACCATAATTATGGTATGGCAGTGACTTTCTCAAAAACGTATTAATACGTTTAATTGTTAAAAAAACATAAATTTACTTATTATGAGATGACGCACCGACTGTGGTAATAGGCTGTAAAATCTCCATACGAAGCAACATAAAACGAATAGTGAGTGACGTCAGCAAACAACACAGGAATTTTCACTTCAGGTAATGTACGACTAACACTATATTATAAACAAATAGACCGGTTAATTTGTAATGATTTTGTCGCGCGAGATCTGTCACATCTCATTATTTTGCAACAAAACAGCAACAATGGACAGAAGCTGTAAGAAAGTGTCTGTCACTGTCTCTCTTTCACTCCTCTCATACGTATGACAGTGTGAAATGCTTTCACGTGCGACAAAAAATACACACTCACCGGACTAGCACATAAGATTTTGAAACGCACTCATTGCAATAGTATGACAGTGACGTTTGCTTTCTCATCCAAGAATACTTGTAAATAAACGCTAACCGCAGTTTGTAAGTAAAGTTGTGTCATTAATTGTATCAAGATTTTGTCGACTTACCATGCGTCCCCAACAACTTGTAAAATCGGTATTCTAGATGCAATTGCGGAGCCTTGGATTTCATAGGCTCCATCTTTATTGCTACATGATCATTGTTGTAGAGATTTTTCCCTGTAACAAGATAATTAAAAGTTAATACCAGGGTTAGTACAGCCGCAAAACATTATCTTCTTCATATCTTTCTATTTCCAAGAAATTCCTTCTACTCGCTGCTATAATGACAAGAATTTTGTTTTTTCAACTTTTTTATATGTATACTATAACAAGTCCAACGAAACCTCATTTATAAAAATCCTTCGAGTAGTTCACTAATTAAGTACGATAACACATGTAAAGATTACACTGACGCACGTACGCAGATTGTTAAAATCATAAACCTTTCTCATTTCATGAAATCGGGAGTCATGAACAAGATTCACAAAAAAATCTAGGTTAGGCACTTGTTTCGCAATGTTCAATTCTGTTCCAGGTAAGCTGTGTCATTTTTCTAGCAGATAAAAACATTGCATAAGCTCCTAAAATCTTTTGTGAAAGCCGTGTACATTCCATTATCTCACGAAGCTATAAAAATACAAAGGACTTTCAAAGATTATTTACTCGCACGTAAAGTCGCACGAAAGAGTTTAAAAATGTGTTATTGCACTGGTAGCATTTAGTTTAGTAGACCGCTGAAAAACACTAACAGTAGTTGCATGTTTTTCATTTTCTTATCTGATTTTACGGAATTCGGTATTGCCTTTGGCTGAATTCCAGAATCCGAGACAGAAAGACGATGCAAAAGGATATTTTCATTTGTGGCTTTTAACCAAGTGTTTGGTCTTGGAATTCAGCTTTATTCTGTTTTACTCGTGATTTCATTTCGGTCTAATCAAAAATTAAGCGAACAATATTTAAGTAGGTACCCAATTGTAACAATAGGGTGCTATATACTTAGTAGGTACTATTATTATAAACGAATAACTATGTAATAATTTCTGATGCCTTCGCGGTTATTATACGTTGGAATGAAACCACTTTAGACGGATTTAACTCGCGTAGTTTATTTTATTGGCTGACGTTTCAGAGTCTTTACAGATTCCATAATCGTAGCATAAGACTATTGTCAGCTCAGTCGTGCAAAGATTTTGTAATATGTTGGTGCAATATGTAATAAATAGATTTACGACCTACTGTTGAACAAAAATATCTCTAGGAATATCTCAAGGATCACACCTGACCCATTACGTCATGCGATCTAAAATAAAATCCCATTTCAGGAGAAAAGAAGACAGGTGCGAGAGACTTTGTTTCATATTAGAGATAAACAATACCGGTAACAATAAAGCAACAAGTGGGACGTCAATATTATTTATCAAAGATATAAACGACATCGGGCATATCTTATCGGTATTTATAAAACACCTGAATAGTAACAACTTGAACTACTCAAAAGCAAGCACGATTCTAACGGATTGCGAGTTTCTTGCTTGTATTTATAAAGGTCACAGGGAAAAGATTTTCAGTACGTATTTTATTTGCCATGCACTTAGGCTTCAAATATATATTGTCTGTAAATTCAAAAGAGATTTATAATTTAATTAAGCATTAATCACATAATTGCAAATCTTACAAAATCCTAACATTTGCGTAAAATATTTTATCATTGGATATGTATATTAAAATATTTGTCTCGGTAGAGAGATTCTTATAAATGTTATTTCGCAAAATAGTCTTGATTATAGCAGGTATTTCTGATTGTATGTCATATGTTTTTAAAATAATTAAATTCAAATATATTTAGGTATAATAGGTTACATAACAGACATAATAAAGTTACACCTCTTTCCCATAAACATATGTTCAGACCACTATCTTGTACCTACTTGCTGCGACGCCGACAAACGTCTTTAGCTTTTTCAACTTTCATTAAATCTTTCATACACGCTCTTCGATTTAGAGTAGGTACCTAGTATACAACAAATGGTATCTGTGAAACAATCCAATTTGTACGATGAATCCACACATGATCCTTAAGGTGACTTTCTATTGACATCACAATATGTATCATGAATGCTACAATCAATACTTACTGCGGTAATTACCTGTTATGCACACAGCGAAGCAAGCCTAACTTCTATTGTTTTAAGACTAGGTCATACACTGGACGCTATACGTAAGCCAATTTAAACCTAATCCTATTAAAATAAGACCCACATTGGACTATAGCACAACAAATTCAGAAACCATATATTATGATTGGATTTACTTGAAAGCAATTAATTGCATGTGGTCGCATGTTAATTGTAAGTAAACGTTAATTAATAATAATAATTATTATTTATAATAATTGCTTCCTTTCAAGTTTCACTACTATGCTAGTAGGTATGCCTTAAACTTTTATCGCCTACTTAAAAATACTTTTTGTCATGTCGTTGTTTACCTATTTTTTTTAAATAAGTAGTATAAATAAAATCAATAGCTACAATAAAAAAAGAAAGTTTAAAAGAGTATGTTCTCCAAATTAGTTGTTTTGCTACTGATTTTATACTTTGTATAATAAAATCCAGGATATATCGACCAACTATAAAAAGGAATATCGTCTAAATTCATTCAACCTTAAGATTACGCATCACAGAGTAACGAACGTATAAACATCACAACCTTTCAAGATTATATAATAATTACACCTACCTATTATAGAACAGTAAGATAAGATTAGTAAAACAATATATAAATTGCTAATAGGAAGCCTTACACGTTGGGTTGCTTTGTATCTGCTAACGACTTTTCTACGATTAAATCGTTGAGTAATTCAAGTGGTAGATAGATAGCAATTATCTCGGGAGGTTCCAAAGGTAAACAAGGTAGGAATCACCTCGCCTCACGCACGTGTGGTAGGTAATAACATTTTCAGTGACGTTGTACTTGAATCCAATTCTCATCTACACGCAGCCATATAATCTCACGGACAAACGCCCGCCAAACGAAACCTTATGGTTTAGGCAACAAGGCACATGTTCAGGTCACATTTGCGGAGATTACTGAATAATGAAATGTCAGACGCGTCGACGTAGCTTTTTACCTATTGTTGTAATTAATTGTAGATCGATTTTCGTCTCCTAAATGTTCTAATTCGTTTTATATTATAGATGAGAAATAAAATATTTGTTTTCATTAAAAATTCCTTTTTTAGATACTTGAAAACGTGAAACTTTGTTATTTGATAACTATTGCGATCGACCATTTTGCCTAGTGATTAATTACTTCTTGGCAACATATAAATAAGTAGTAAAATTCGTACATTTTGTTTGTATTTGACTCCTGAAAGTCCTAATTATTTCAGAAATATAAATTCATGTAAGTATACTAATAGTAAATAAAGCATTCCATCTAAAATATTAATAATTAATATTAATAATATTAAAACCGATGATAATATTTTATTGAAACTACTACATAAACAATCACTATAGGAAAGGTAATGCATTATTAAAACCAGAATAGTGAGTAATAAGTGAACAGCGGCCAGACAAACCACTATTCCACGAATGGTCGTTAAAAACTAATAACCTCGCAACGAACCAGCCCTTCAAAGGTCAAGAATCGGTTGCTATAGCAAGTTATAATTTTTTTTAAAAAAGACAGCGATAGACCAGTCCCAATTTATGCAGTGGCTAAAAGTAACCAGTCGTTTTGTGCGTAGATAAAATTAAATAAGATCAAATTAACTTATGCAACATATTTTTTCTAAGGCCCAAAAAGTCACTTTCCAAGTTCCTAATGATTTTAACCAATTACGTTTAATAACCTGAAACTAATAATTATTCACGCACAATTAGGTACAACGCGTCTTCAACGCGGAAAATTAGTACAAATATTTCCTAGTAATAAATTTACATACAAAATGTACCTATGCAAAAATTACATTCACCAAAATTTCGTGCAAATATACTTATATAAGTTACTCATACATAGGTAAGTTTTAAATAATTGAGTTCGATTTAAAAATCGATGACCGATTTGGTGAAACTAAATACAAAAATCACAGAGTACCTAATTGTATGAAAAGCTCGAATTACGATTGATGCAATTTTTGCTTGAGGCTTAATGGAACGTTTCAAATTTCAATATGATTGACTCCCTGTAGTTTGAGATCGCGTTGCAGATGTGGGAATTATCATCTTCGCAAATAAGGTTACAGTTTCTGGGTCGGTTCCAAGATTTTATAATGTCATTATTATTTTTATTATTTATTGCTTAATTAACTGCAGCGAGCGTTAACTTTTTTTAAAACTATATTGGTTTTGTCAATTGCATATCAACATTTAGATATACAAAAGAAACAAAATACATGATCAAAAACATCATTGATTGCATGGAACCGAAAACTGCTTATTTAATTATTAAGTACCCAATAACGTAGACTTTCATCATATTTCCCATACCGGTACCCACCCATTAGGTAATTCTCCAAAAAGCTTGGGTATATAAAAAAATCTTATAACACAGGTAGGTATTTAAATAAACGAAACCGTGACAGGTCAATAGTGTTTACAAAATACCTCATGAGAATGTCGTGATTTTGTAATTTGCGTCAACGTCATAGGTTGATCGAGGATCCGTGTAAGCAGATAACTTGTTCATTTCTGATGATGCCACAAATATCTATACCTACATATATTTTTTAATGCAGGCCTATTTATATTCGGTAATGTAGGTATGGAACATAAGCACATAGGTAAGTAATTACTTTTATGTCCATGAGGATTCGTTGAATTCGTAACAGAGTCACGTCATAGACTATAAAAGATTCGACGGGTCTCACGGTGTATCGAAATATAATAATAGGTAGGTACTTACAGTCAAGGGCAAAAAATATTCATTGTTTTTACTTTAGGTTCAAAATATACCATTAATACTAGGTTTACTTTTTTAGTTAAGTAAGTACTATGTGTTTTAGCTTCAGAATATATGATCACCTGATGGATGTACCCAAGTCTCATATAGTGCTTAGGTAAGGCGTATAAGAGGTGGTCACATAACTACGGTGTCTATACAAAGCACATATTTTTGCCCAAAACCTACCCTGGCGCAGTAAGTAAGTACGGAGGGTCAGTTAAGATCTGTAGTAAACTTACCGAGCCTGAGTTCACCAAAGTTGCCGCATCCGATTTTCTTGCCGACACGGAAGTTGGGGCCCACCATGAGTACGCCCGATGATGACGTGACGGAATGCCGTGACGAGTGCATGGCGCTGCTGCCGCCGACTCCACGCCCGCCCGCCGCGCCGGTTGCGCTGCAACATTGGACACACGCCTTTATATCAATCGCGTAACAATTAGGTACATATATTAATATTATTATATTCTATATGAGGGATAACATTTGAGATACCTAGTTCTAAAGATAGGTTTGGCTCTAATGCTGGTTGTATAGGTAGGGTATGAACCTTAGTTCTACGTAACGGGATCTCAATTGTTTAATCAGTGTAAATCACCTTTATGTAATGTATTCGACGATACAAACAGGGAAGTGGAGTTTACACTATATAGCTACAAGGTGACCCTTAACCCTAGAAGTACTCTAGCTATTAATTAAAAAAAAATACAATTCGGTCATGTAGCTATCTAAAATATGAAAATATAGCACAAATGCAAACACACATAGTGCAGTAAACTTTTTAATACACCTTTTTTAATTTATTCAGATAGGTCTTTTTTTTAAGAACCTATGTCACCTTTCAGGGTACCTATAAATTTATTTATTATTGTGTTTATTTATAGATTTATATAAATAGCTAATTACCTATACTGTCAATAGAATTCAAAGGACTACCTTTGAATTCTATTGACAGTATAGGTAAGTAAGGAGACTACTCCAGAGTATTAATTTCTGATGCTGTCATGTACCCTTGTCTAGGTAGTATGCATGATGTAAAATCACTTTCGTTTTAGACTATATTCAGTCAGTCAGCTCATTCGGCTACGATGAATGAGCTGACAATATAGTCTAAAACTAAATATGGGAACAATAAAGTTTTCGAAACGTCAGCAAATAAAATAAAATATGAGATTAAAATCTGTTTCTTATAGTTGTTGCATTCCAAGACTTTAGAATAGATCTTGCAAGGATCAAAAGAAAATGCTTCTGCCCGATACTTCTTTAGCATATAATAGTATCTAGGAAGCTTTAAAACGAAGTGATAAAACGATTCTCACACTTCTAAAGTAAATTCCATCCCCTATAATACAAGACTTTTACTATATTATATAAAAACTTTCCAAAGTCCTTTCCCAAGTTTCAAACTATCCCGATATCAATATCTTCAACGATCTTAGCATTAAAATAGTATGTACCTATAACAAACTGACTGTTTGTTTTTAATTTATATGAAGTATTAACGAAAGTCTACAATCAGTGCGTCCTACCCGTCATGACATACGGAGCCGAAACGTGGACACTGACGGTACGGCTGGTTCACAAATTTAAAGTCGCTCAGCGGGCTATGGAAAGGGCTATGCTCGGCGTTTCTCTGCGGGATCGAATCAAAAATGAGGTGATTCGGCAGAGAACCAGAGTCATCGACATAGCCCACCGGATTAGCAAGCTAAAGTGGCAGTGGGCTGGCCATATTAGCCGAAGAACCGATAACCGTTGGAGTAAACGTGTTCTAGAGTGGAGACCGCGTCTCGGCAAGCGTAGTGTAGGACGTCCTCAGGCAAGGTGGAGTGACGATTTGCGTAGGATGGCTGGCAGGAGCTGGATGCGAGCAGCCGAAGATAGAGCAAAGTGGCGTGCAATTGGAGATGCCTATGTCCAGCAGTGGACTGCGACGGGCTGATGATGATGATGATGATGATTAACACAAACCTACCTAGGTAGATTTAGACACTTTGGTAATGATTTGACCTCAATTTTGTCATTTCATTTCATTAAAAAAATATAGATTGTTAGTTATATAAAATTTGATTTGCATACATTATCACAGGGTACCTAATTACACCAACCCAATGATAGCTATAATCTGATAAATAAGTATTTTTTATCATAGTTTTACAGTATATCATGACATTGTGTAACACTCCTACTTATAATAAGTAATCTTTTCTCTTAATAATATGATGTTTGTTCTTTCTTATTAATACTCACCTAAACCTAAGGAAGGAAATGAAGTTGATAATAGTAATATAATTATTTATATACATACAACAGAAAAATAAACTTCAGTGACCTGTGAGATGTTAAAAACATGAGTGATAACGAAAAAAGCATAATGGCAATACAAAAACAAAATTAACATGATACCTACTTAATACAGATCTCATATTATAGACTTAAATATATGTAACAATGGGTGTACCTATTCTAAATACTTGGCACACTGATCCATACTCATAGCAGCAGTTCATTATTAATGTAAATGAAACACCTAAAATAAACAGGGATACTTATTACATGTTCTATTTGGATGCAATAGGTAAGTAGGTAGATATATCCAGCATAGTGGAATGACAGAAAAAAGTAGAATGACTTTTTTTTAATAATAACAAGATCTATATTTGTCCCCTGCTGAGCACAGGTCTCCCTAGAAATATCTTGAGGATAAGCCCTTTATCTGGGTCAGCATGGTTTAGTACAAAAATAACCTAAGGAATGTTTTCATCTCAAAACTATTATCAGCATAAATGCATAATATTAATATAAATAGTGCAAACCACTTTGAAAATGAGCAATCAATGCATATATTGTTATAAAAACTTGATTTAAACACTTTAAAACTTGGTATAAATGTTTCACTATCAGCCTTGACACTGTTGATACAAACTATAAGTTTTTCTATTTCTGATATGATAAATAATCCTATTTAAGTATTTGATTTGGATACTTGCTTTAAACAAACATCATATTAAAATTGAACAGCACATTATTTCAACATGGAGCATTCCAAACATAGGGTAATAATTGTTTGTATTAAAAATGAATAATTAGTCGACTACATGACTTTTTTATTAGCATATGGTCTGTATAACACCAAATCAATCAAAAAGGCAATGGCTTTGATAACATAACAACCTAAAAAAAGTGTGATAACAAAATATTCAACTACTCACCTGTGCAATGAAATCCACAACACAACCATGACTTCAATGAATAAATTAAAACATTATCTAACAAACTGGCAACCAATTTGGTTGTCCATTATCGAAAATTAAACTACTAATGACCCAAGTCGTATAAAAGCATAAAGAACAACAATTTTACATTTATTCCAACCATGTTTTGTACAAATTAGTCATAGCATGTCTACAACCTATGGTCAGTGTTGCCATGGTGTAAAAAAAATATTGCAAGAATATTTAATTCCTTGTGTATGAAGGAATTATTTTACAAAAAATAATGCATTATAGTGGCAAATCCAAGTGCTCACTGGCTCTTGTGAATCATACTAAGTAACTGTTATTGGCATTGAGTCTAAAAGTGAAAGTCTTAATGCAGTGCAAATCACCAAAAGCTTGGAACAGAACTATCTAGTTTAGCAGGAAAAAAATGAGATGCCTATTTATAAATACATATTTTTTAATACTCTTATATAATTTTTGGTTTAGATAGATAATTATTAATAGTTGTAAAATTATCTTTATATACCAAAACTAAATTAAAGAAGACAATTGGGTGCAACAATGATTTAAACTGAAAAATAAGAATTAATTTGACATTGATTGACTAGTGTTATTGAACAGATTGTGTTGGAACTAGTTGGATATTGGAACATCTTCAATAAATACAGACATGTTGTAAAACTTACAATTTCCTATGCATTGGTGTAAATAATTAGGCACCACAGAGAGCCATCTGCTTGAGCATCCATTATTCATTGGAGGCAAACAGTGTATCACAGATACTCATCACTTGTCATCTGAATGACAATAATTACCCAAACCAGACTAGATTTCAGTTTTTTAATTAACATTTTAATAACAGCTAATACAATTGTAAAAAGTTTTTGTTTATTAAGGTAAGTAGGCTATGAAAAATATGAGACAATGACCAATATCTCTAACAAACACAAATTATAACCATAATAAAGAGATAATTTATGAAAAACATAACTTAACCTTATCAAATATACCTATTGTGTAAGATATTAATATGTTTAATGTCTGTTATTCTTATTTATCATCAGATATTTATTTACTTTTATGATGCTAAAAATAGTTTGATATACCTATTCTGAGTAGTGGCATGAACTATTAAGAATATTTGATGCTTGTTAGTCTAATGACTCATCATTACCTAATGTGAGTGAAAGTAAGTACTTAACAAAACAAAAAGATTAGAAAAGTAATAAACCTATACAAATTCTGAATCTCACAATGGAAACCAGTTTGGATACCTCAATTAAGTTACTGAGACTAAATATTGGACAAGACAGAACAAGTCAATCAATCATAACCAGAAAAATATAACAAATTTTCCTTTTTCATTCATTGTTCGTTGTCTGTTGTATTGATGATACTTAAATATTTAACAAAGAAAAGGTTGACTAGGTCATTTATGTGATGTCAGGTTTTCCTAGAACTCTAGATCAGTGACCTAGATAACTTAGCCCTTTAACTAATGATATATATCTGTAGGTAAAACGAAAAGAACCTTTAAAAGAAATAAGGAAAACATAGAAGCAATTATTATACATATTATTTCAAGCATGAATAAGATAGCCAATACTGATTTTCATATATTGTAAACTGAAACTGAAATAAGTTGCTTTTTTCCACATTTTAGTATGCATCCTTTAAGTTTTAATAAATTATAAAAGTGTTAATGAAATGCCTTTCACTGTAGCAGTTATACCTACTATCATGTTATTATAGTAGCTAATCAATCTATGTAATAAGGATAAGTAAACAAACAAGTCTTACGTGGAAGTTCTTTTGTCGTCACTTTGACGTTCTTTATCCTTGCTACTCTCACGCTTGTTCATAATATTAGATGTGGTGTGCGAGCTTCTGCCCGACACTACCGTTCACTCCCTGAGCCCGGCGTCTGCAGGGGCCTTGCCACAGCCCATGTCACCACACCCTGAGGGGCATGCAGTAATCTCTCGCCATGCCACACAGCACTGCACACACTGTTAACACTGTTTCAAATTTATTATGTCCAACTATGATTTTTTGAGCAATTCAACACTTTTAACTATAACACTTTTATACAATTTATCTCAAAATCATTTTTGTTACACTGCAACCACCAATTTGTTTGATGTTTCGACCACATACGACAGCTTTAAACGAGAGTAAATATCGAAGCAACCTAATATAATTTTACGTACTTGGGAGTGTTATTACTTTAAGCTAATATTTTTAAGTGATTAACATATAGAGAACAAGAAAATTAGGCGAGTCAAGGCGTGCCAATGTTATGCTCAATCAAGAGTAACAACAAGCAATGTGGGTGGTTAGATATCCGCACTTTTACCAACACCACAATTTGCTTCTTCAATCCACACGCAATTCAATAAAAATAAACTATACCACAAAACTGTACAACGATAATGTAGACAAAATAAATGAATAGAAAACGTAACAATTGACAGTTCCTTTTATGTGGGAAATCAACCTTAGTAATAAATCGTCCGTCGGCTCGAAAGCAGTTTCAAATATACTGCAATATTTCTCAGCAATAGAAGTAATAGCACTCACAAAATAAGAACTATAAACAGATAAAATCACGGGACACGAGTTTTAGTTTGCTTTTCAAAAGATTAGTCATAACGTCGCCGAAACATCAAGTGGACATTTGTCCTGATAAAAAAGTTTAGGTTTTGTAATGGCCACCAATGTTACACTAAATATTTAAATAAATTATTTAACACAGGTCATGGTACTGAAATAACTATTTTAAAAGGTGTAGTTATGTTACTGATTTGGTGGACATATTACCGAACTATGATAAAATTTCTTATTTTAGAAAATATGAAAACTCAAAGAATTATCACTGTAAAATCGCCATTCGGCGCATGCGCAAACTTGCAGGCGGTAATGTTGCTACTATGAAAAAAAACTGCATAAAAAGTTATACATTATATAGCATTTAACTACGCTATTTTAATAGTCAAAACAAATACAGTACTTATAATTTTAAATTATTTACATCATCCACTAAATAATAGTTAAATATAACGAGTAAGTAAGATGCGTTAACGGTGATCGACATAATTTTTTTGAGTAGCAACATTATTCTAGGTTTCTTATGATTGCGTTCATAAATAATAGTCTATGGTTGATAGAAATCTAATATTTTTGCTAGCACACTTTTGAAAGTATGTAATTACGTTTTAAAATAAAATCGGATTAATTAGCATCGTCAGACGGCAAACATTATTATAAAATAAAAATTGTGTTTATTTTTTACAAGTATAATGATAATTATGGATATCACTTGCACTTCTATATAAACGCCTGAATATTTTTTAGAGCAGACTATATCCAACTGTCAAAATTTTGCATTACTTACAACTGATTTTCAGTATTTTTCAGATATTTCCTATTCTGAGAGGTTGGGAGTTTCAGTGCTTCAGAATTTCTAGAACTGAACATTACAGGAAGTTTAGAAATAGCCAAGATTATTATTCTTCTTTATATATATGTAAATAACTGCTAGTAGTAGTTGTTCTAACACGTCGTGCCTGTGTCAGAATAACTAGTAATTGAAGCGGTGACGATAGTGATAATGTCGAACTTAAAATATTTTTACTATTGTAGAAAGACGTAAGTAAGCAAAGTAGGTATGCTAAGAACTGCTTATTATATAGGCTTCGTAAAAGAGTTCTGAGTTTATTTAAAATTTATCAATTTTTACAAGGACATGTTAAGATACTTTTTTAATAAGTACCTACCTACCTACATAGTAGGTAGGAAGGCAGGTACCTAGCTGCCTTTATACCTACTATAGACATATTTTTTCAATTATTATAATTATTAATAGACAGACCGTACCGTAGCCGACCAAGAGCGGGTTGAGCTGTTCAGGCACTTGGTTCTTAAAAAAAAGGAATAATAATGATATGAGCCAGATACCTACATAAGTGACTATCTGTAAGATCAAGAAGGGTTTATGTCAGGCAGGTGGTCTGTCATAAAATACGATGGCAACAAATATCCCACGGAATCTACGTTAATTGTAGGTATTGCAAATATCGCCTAAAACTCCTTGCCACCAACATATACTTTTATATTAATACCTACGAATATTGGGACCGACCTAGTTAATCGCTCTCTTTACAAATATACGGGACCTATGTACTTACATAGGTACATATTAAACATAAGTACCTACTTAGATATTATAATAATATAGGTATGCCTAATAAAAGTTATTTGGTAGGTACTTATTTAGGTACCCATAGGTATTTAAAATTTACTTGTTTAGGTACCTACTTGTTTCCAGTAGTTTTAGAGCAAATGCTCCGTGATAGACAGGTTTAAAAGTTTTACTTGGGATTAAGTAGATAATACTTAATAGATGAGTAGTAGGTAACTCACTAACGACACACTAAATGCGTACGTAGGTATGAACAAAATCATCGATGTGAACCAAATGTCATAATTGTAAAAATGTTTGTACTTCTGTACTCGGCTGTACAGTTTACTCTTGCGCCTCTCTGTCAGCCGTCCATTTAATATTTTGCATGGCGACAGCGCCAGTGTTACGGCATACGCGATGCTAATACGTCGCGTGCGAAGATACTTATTCTGAAAAACCTTGACTAAAACCCACATCCGCAGCCCGAACATTATTGGATTAAATGCTCTTTGCTCGATCAGTCGACCAACTAGTCTACTCTGTGTTAAGGTTAACGTTGTGTTATTGAACTCAGTGTTTGTTTACGATAGGTAAGTACTTATTAGATTAAGTTTGATAATACGCGAATAAATCATATGGATTTTAATAATTCTGAATTGACTCATCTCTGAACAACAGTTCTAATAATTGTACCATAGTATTGCATTGCATTCTAAATTTTGTTAGACTTGTTCTCTATCTCAACATAACAACCGGTCTATACCTAGGTATAAGTAAAGCAATTTAATAAAAGACTGGTTCAAGAACAAAACAAACCTGTTAGATTGCTTACGAATTTAATATATCTACCTACTTACCAACCAGATGGATTGTTAGTCATACTATAGGTAGTTTTCGTCACGCATCTGTTTCGTATAAAATACCTTCTTAGTTCCCAGGTAAGGCATTAACATGATTATTAATAAGAATTCGTAAAAGTTTCAAAACATTAGGAACCAAATTAGGAATTGAGGAAATTCTGAGAATATAAAGGCATTTGCACAAAGCATAGTAAGTTGGCATCAATGTCAATAAAAAGCAGTGCTATACCAGTCGCTAAGTGATGAAGCAATTGTGAGATAAGCTGGTCGAGTACATCTAGTTTTATCTATCTAGATATACCATGCCATGTGTAACATAGGTACTTAAAAGTAGTACTTATTTATACTATAATATACCTACGCTACAGCTCAGTGGTTGCTAGACTGATCTTATCTAAGAGGGTTCAATTCTCAAGACTGATGTAAGTAGGTAGTATAAAAATACTTTGACTAAGATTTTACACTATAAAAAAAATTGTAATACAATGTCTTATAGGTAGTAGGTACTATCGGACATAGACGTGTCTTATCGATTCCACTTCATGTGTTGAAACCATGACTAAACAATAAATGGAGAAATAAAATATTAAACTACGAGTTAAAACAATAAACTAAAACATTTACCATAGTATATTCCAGTTTAATTGTGATTTTAACTCAGTTTTCCACATAAATTACATAGTTTTTTTTTTAACTTAGGTACGTTACCGTAGGTACCACTTTACAGTATGTACTGCAAATATAGCGGTTGTCGATTTTAATTTTTAACGGCCTAGGTATTGTTTTGGTTTAGCGCGCAATATTTTAAGCCATTGATAGGTATTGTAGGAAACTTTTAAATTAGTGATAGATGATACTTGTACTCTAAAAAATAACATGCCTATAGTTAAATGTACCTGCCTACCTAGTTATTCCTAGAACCTAAAAAACTTGAAACACTTACATTTCGATGAAAACGACTGATCACCACAACATGACTGCTGTTTTTTGTAGGTACCTATTTAAGGATTTTTTTCCTTGTCACGTATACTTAATTAGGTACTTACTTACCTACTGCTTTAATCAGTTTTAGGAAAATAAGTAGGTACGCCATTGCCATAATAATTAAGTACTTAAAAAAGTATTAATGATTATGTACATCGTAATGTACCTATATATTTGAAAAATATAGGTACCTACACGATATTAGGTACTATCGAATGATCCTGTGCTGTAATAATATTGTACTTATTACAAAACGGAAAAAAATACTTAGGTACTTATATTAACAATGTATTTGGAGTAGGTACCTGCTTAAACATATTCCAGAGATGTACTATTTGATTTGTATTTTTTCATGATTCACCATTATAAAATACTTTTAACCTTAAATTTTTATCCTATTATTTAGGAAGGTAGGTACCTTAGTACCTACAAAGTTCGCTGGGTCAGCTAAATTTAAATTTATAGTACCTACCTAACACAGCTAGTCAGTTGTATTCTTAAAATATAAAAACTATATGCCTACATAACGATTGTTATCATTCATTAAACAAAAAAGAACATAACACTAACCAACTAAATGTGTACTTTTTGACCGTGTATACACATTTGGGAAAACCAACGGTAGGTATCATAACGATGTAAATAAGCAAGTAACAGTTGTGTTTTTGACTGTACACGGGGTCAGCGTATGAGAGGGGAACTTGGTAGGTCTGCAAATACCCCATATCAAAAGATTGAATTATATTTTTTCAACGTAAAGTAATCCGCCAAAATAGTTGGCCGGTTATAATATGGGGAAGAAAGTTGTCGGTAAATTAAAAACAAATTACCTAAGCACCGCCATTTTGTATTTGAGTTCCATTGAATGCTATTTTTAATTATTTCGTAGTCACTTTTACTAATTGTAATGTACATAAAGCTATCATTAATATTAGTTATGTTGTTCTATCTTTAGTTTGAATCATCCGGCTTTAATACATACCGCACCTACTTACTTATACTCGTAAATACACTAGGTACATATGTGACAGTGGAAAAATATGTACCTACCAAAGGAAAATAGTTATCTACCTATTAGATAATTAATATTAAGTAATATAAGACATCTTGTTAATAAAACAAATTTGGCGGTAGCGGATTCAACTTGGGCTAAGGGCAGATATTAGTGTGACGAGCCTTGTTAGTCAGGTTATTATAGTACCTATGCCTACCTAGGTGGAGTTTTGCTTAGTCGGGGACTATATAAGTTATTTATGTAGATTCTTTAAATTAATTGCAGATTATAAAACATGGTGGATACAAAAAGCCCTGAAGAACTACAAAAAGGCACAGAAGCTCTTAAGGAATGGGTCAAGAGTCAGCCTCATTTGCCAAAGGATTTGGGTAAGTTTGTGTGGGTTTTGCCTAATGTAATTTAAATCTATGTAATTTGTCATTACCTATATTTTTAAACTGTGTCCTAAAGACAGAGATACACCTAAATACCTACTTACTTAGTATAATTGGTAGTAAAATGTTTCATAATATTATATTTAATACGCATAATACCGCTATTATGCGAGTAAAACAAGTGATTATACCTTTATGGGACCACTCCTATAAAGATATAGGTACGTAATCACTTTTTTTTAATTTGCTAAATTAACGCGACACCACTTTTGTAAGAATTAAACTTCAAAATTGAAACTACAAGCAAGCGCCGCGGTAAACCAAAGTCCAATCGTCGTACCATTATCGATGTTTGGCAAAGAACAGTGTTTCTTAATCCTTAGGTCCGTTACCCCTATGACCACTTCGAAATTCAGCGTTCGAGATAACTACCGCTTACCTAATTACCCCCGCGGGGTTACCCCCGGTAATTAGGTAACCCCAGATGAAGAACCCAGGGCATAGATAGACTTTTGATTCTGTTAATTACCTTGCAATTTGGAAAATACGTTGATAATATGTAGGTATTAGTACTTACTTTACATCTTAATATCGTCAAACCGGAGTAAGATAAAGACTATTATCTATTCTGTGGTTAAACAGGTAGGTATTTTGTTAGAATGATTTCCCAAAATTTAGAAGATTTAAGATTGTTTTTTTCTTGTGTAAACAAGTTTAGGGTTAGAGTTAACGTATTAAGTGAAGAAAAAATAAAGATCTCTTAAACTAATACGTACTGTACGAATGTAGCAAGACAATCAATAATAATTATAGCTCTTTAGACATATTATTATCACGCGAACCTATTTGGATGGATTTTGAATAACTCACAAGGCCTTTTACAATTATTCAAGACTGAACTTTACTAATATTTCTGTGTGCTTGTTAACTCGAAAGAAAAATAAAATACTTTTTCTGTCCTCCGGCCAGAAAGCGCCAACTTTCCGGCCGCTGCACTAAATGAAATTGCCGCTTTTATTTGGCTTCGACGAACAGAAAAATAGTATACTGACCTCGGCCAGTAAAATAAAAAAAGCCTCAGATCACATTTTTGTCAACCTCGGCTTCGCCTCGGACGACAATTAGGTACATGTGATCTGAGATATTTTTTATTTTACTGGCCTCGGTGCGTAATGTACTATAGTATGCCTAAATCATTACATATCTGCACAGATTTTGATAAAATTTGGTACGGAGATAGTTTTAAGCTTGGGACAAAGGATAGTAGGTATTTATAGGTAGCTACCTAAAAGAGGCGACTACAATTAATCTTTTATTTTTTACAGACGACAAGCTAATAAAGCGGTTTTTACACACATGTTATTATGACATGGATCTGGCTAAGAACACCATTGACGTCTTCACCGGCATAAGGGCATCTTCACCAGAGCTGTTCACCAATAGAGATCCACTAGCGCCGCACATGCAGAAGATTTTAAAAATTGTGTAGGTATATGTCCATACTAATGTAAAATTATAAGTAGGTATTATTTTTTTCATTATGTAAACCTACCTTATATGTAAGTAAACTATAGACTCATTAGATTAAATAATAAATAAAAATGGGCGATTGGGTCAGTCTACATCTATCACACAGAGTGCAAAAACCGTATGTACCTGCTATTATTATTATAATACTTAATTTAAAACTACCAAAATTAAAAATGTCGATTTGATAAATATGGATTCTGTGGTTATCGCACCTAGTTTTTTTTTAATCTATAAAAAAGGCACCAATTTTCACTTTATAAAAATCCATCTAGATGCGAGTTGCATTGTAAGTATTGATTTAATAACAGCAAAAAAATCATCTTCCGTCCAACTTACCGGAAGCGATGCCATCTGACATTTCATTAGGTGTTTTATAGATGCTGACGTAATTTTTGACATTGACATTGATGTTGATTAATAATAACACAATACAGGAAAACACCACAGCAATTAATGGAAGATAATGTAATAATTGGCTATCCAATTGTTAGTAGGTAGGAACTATTAAAAAAAAATACATTTTAGATGCATGTAGGATCTGCCGTTTAAATATGTGCCTAACTAATTATTGAGAGAAGGTACCTTTCGATCACTTTGATATTTATCGCACGAAAAGCGTCGTGTCTACCATAGGTACAGTACAAATATGGTGACAATCGACACAACGGCATTTACCTAAGAATTGCACACCCAACACACAACGAACAATAGCCGACTTTTCGAAGTAACGTCGTTTCGATCTTCGGTAGACTTCCAGATTCCACAGATTAGTAAGGCACTTAAGTAAAGACATAAACATATACCTATAGGTACTTAGGACCGTGTTGAAAGCAAAGTCACGCTAGTTCAATAATTACGGGAGGTCTATGTTGAGATCGACCCGTTCTGAAAAGATATCCACATCTTCAGTATTCATATGAACGAGCGATAGCCGGGCGGTTATACCGAAATGGCGTGGTAGGTACTTATAGTCTTATAGTTCGTTTAAAATATATGTCTAATGTTATTTATAATATCTGACACCTTTTCGATAACGGATTTAACTCGCGTATTTTATTTGCTGACTGAGTTAAATCCGTTATAGATATTTGATTCCCATGTCTAATGTTTTTAAACTATAAAAATAATTACCTGGTCTATTCATTTATGTCCTCAGAAACCTGGCACATCTACATATATCCGGCAACAGAAACCTCTGGATATGGCAATTAAATGACCCTGGCTTGGAGAATTACGATTACCTCCAGGACGCCAGGATCTTCTTCCTCAGCACCGACTCCTGGCTGCTGGAGACCGATGTGCTCCAAGAATCCGATATCGCCATATTGGATGTGAAAGACATAACACTGAAGTTTATCACCAAATTCAATATGTCCGTCGCGAAAAAGCTGTCAAAGTATCAAGAGGTGAGTTCAATGAACTGGTTTTGTCTGAAGTGTCATCTGTAGCTAGGGTTGCCATAAGTGTAAGGACTCGGACCGGGACATTTCAAGAAAAACTTTGTATAACGTGATTTCAACCGACGAAACGGAGGAGGGTATATTTCAAAGTTGGTACCATTTTAATTTGGAAAAATAAAATCCAACCTTAAGGGTAGGAAAATAGGGAATGATAAATTTTTCACGGACTGATTGTATCGTATCACCACGCGTAACTTTTTACATAGTAGTCCGATTTTGATAATTCTTTTTTTTATTGGATGCCTCAAAGTTAATCCCATAAAAATTAGGAAAAAGAAACCTCCCGTAAGGGAGGAAAAAAAACACGCAAAATAGGCGCAGTAGAAGTCGTCGAGTTGCGGAAAACAAGCCCGCGAAAACCTTAGGGTGGGAAAATAGTGGTAATTTATTGTTTACTAAAAGTTAATAATAAAAACAAGGTAAATAATTTGTATAAATTATTTACCTTGTTTTTGTTAGAAAATATCTAATAACTTTTTAATAAAAAAAGACAAAATTATATTTTTTTTCTAAATATTCGGTGCGGTATTGTTTTTTGTTGTCTTTTAGTTTTTTTTTTCGGCAGTTAATTTTTTTTATTTACATAATAATATTCGATTATTTTTTTTCATTTTCACGCTTATTAGGTCGATTTTGCTCAAGAAGTATCAATACCAGGTATCAACTAAATGTATAAAATCGATATAAAATATCAATACATTAGAAAAATCGATCTTGTATCAAATATCTCTAAGTCACATACTGGGCTTGATAGCGTGCTATTGATGCGCTCTTGCTCTGTCAACGTCGAGATACTGCGATTTCGAAATGCGTTGACACTGTTAATAGTACAGTCATTTGGTCGAAAAAATTGAGGTTACCTGGAAAGTTTTCCGGGAGTTTTGAAATTTCGCAATTTTATAGATTTTGGTATGCTCTTGCCAAATTTCAACTTTGCCACCTAGTATGGCTGCCGCTCGCGCCGCCATTTAATGATTAATTACCAAAAGCAGTTTTTTGATAATTAATCCTTTCTGGTGCATTTTACAGGAAAAACATAGTATACAAAATAAAAAGAGAGAAAAATTCCTACAATTTATGTCTTAACCTTTTCTTTCTTAAAATCAATAGTTTCGGCGTAGGAGCGCCGTAAAGTGTAATTCAATACACGTTTCGGCAGAAATACTCGTTTCTCAGCAGCACATAAAAAGCAATGATTTTTGAATTAGAACGTTAGACTTCCTCTACGCAAAGTTGCAGCGATAAACTTCTCATTTTTATATATATATATATATTATATATATACTATCTACTATATCGTATAATTTTTATAATTTACAAATCACAAGTTTAAAGTAAATATTACACGGATGTACAATGGTTTACGGTCCTCGTACGCCGAAACTATTGATTTTAGGAAAGAAAAGGTTAAGACATAAATTGTAGGAAATTTTCTCTACTAAATTTTGTATAAATGTTTTTTCTGTAAAATGCGCCAGAAAGGAGTAATTAACAAAAAACTGCTTTTGGGCGCCATTTTTTCAAAATGGCGGCGAGAGCGGCAGCCATACGAGGTGGCAAAGTTGAAATTTGGCAAGAGTATACCAAAATCTATAAAATTGCCAAATTTCAAAACTCCCTGAAAACTTTCCAGGTAAAAATACTAAATGACTGAATTATAACGTAAATTCGTGAAACGTGAACGGACAAGTGTCAGCGCTTACGTCGTTCTATCCACGTACGGCTAATCGTACGCTAGTTAGAGCGCGTTTATTGGAGGTATATTACTGTTTACCAAGTCCAGCCCTCTATTAAATAACTATGATTTTGAAACCGGGACAATTTGCTTATCGGCCGGGACGCCGGGACACCATGCTTCAAACCGGGACATGTCCCGGCGTACCGGGACGTATGGCAACCCTATCTGTAGCAGAAGATTTTACAATTCTTGACACATTTTATTTCACATTGTTTATATTTCGTGCAATAAGGCTGAATTTAAAAGAAAGCTTTTTTTTTTTAATTTTCAGGAAGCTATGCCCATAAGACTGAAACAAGTGCACATCGTCAACGCGCCCTCTTTTATTGACAAGATATTTTCTCTTATAAAACCTTTCATGAACAAAGATATGACGAGCATGGTGAGTTTATAGAGTACTAGCTTCTGCCCGCGACTCCGTCCGCGTGGAAATCCTCCTTTTTTGCAGTCGGTTAAAAAGTAGCCTATGTTCTTTCTCAGGCTCTAGACTTTCTTTGTACCAAATTTAATTTAAATCGGTCCAGTAGTTTTAGCGTGAAAGGGTAACAGACAGACAGACAGACAGAGTTACTTTCGCATTTATAATATTAGTAGGGATATTAGTAGGGATTAATATAAAATTTAAGCAATGAAAAGAAAGTCTTTTAGATGTGATCTCTTATTGAAGTTCTTTTTTTTAATCCTGTATAAGATACTTGTTAAAGAATAGTGAAGTAAATATAAATATTCCGGTAATTCTCAATGCCCCATTGCAATAGGTAGGTACAGAAGGTATCTTAAACGTAAGTTTAGTCAGCAACAAGTTATACCGGACTTGACTTTATTGACGACGTTGGTCTAGTGATCAGAGCGCCTGACTACGAAACCGGAGGTTACGAGTTCGAATCCTAGGGGCAGATGTCAGTGTGATGAGCACTGGCATTTGTGTCTTGGATGTCTTATATGCTGAGAATTGTTTAAAGATATTTATTTATACTTATTTATCGGCTATATGTCTTTAGGTACTTACAGAAGTATTGTAAAGAGCCTTTTAGAGCATTCCGTTATTATTGATACTATAGCGCGCACTGGCGATTATCACCGCGCCTTAAACGTGACAGCCAAGAAGGCCAATCAGGGCGCGATATTCAAATCTCGCCCTGATTCTGTTCTGGAATCGACGCGGGCTGGAAGAGTTGTTCGACGCCCAGCCCGCTTCCTGTAGCGTCGGTTGATTGCCTTTTGTTTCAGTGTATTTAACTTTGATTATTTTCTCAAGTGTGTTTAGTGTTACCTATTAGTTCTTTACGTTTTATTATAGTCTTCCCTTCTAACTCCAGTGCATATTTCATTTCACGCAGACTATAGAAACCCGGTCATATTACTAAAACCCCAACAAACCCTCACTGAGCTAGACGTGCTATAATACTTAATGTATAACAGCACATAGTAGTTATCAGGGTTTAAGTAGAATGGGTACGGTATAACAGTAAGAAGTACGAGTAGGTATATAATAAATTCTACAGGATAATAATACAGGGTTTAAGTAGAATAGGTACGGTATTACAGTAATAAGTAGGTACGAGTATATAATATATTTTAAATTAATAATTAATGATTTAATTATTAAATGTACAACGTTACAACGTCACTATGCAAATCTCCGACGAGTTGAGAATTAACTTGTAATCTATAAATCTTAATTAATAGCTGTTCGAATATGTCGTTAAATGAATCAACGGCGCGACTATTAGTTACTTAATCGTTTGAGACAGTGGTGACGTGAATCGATCAAGGGATATATTTAGAATAAGGGTGACGACTGGGTAAAGAACATGAAATTATATTTAGTCCGTCAGCTAGATTACCTATTAAAAATTATTGAACACGTATTTTTTCTTTTCTCAAACTAAAAATTACAAAGATAAGAGCTCCTAAATTTCGGAAGTCGAGGCTCGTGACGTTAGTATAGTACTATTTCGCACATCTAGATCTAAAGAGAGCTAACTCAAAAAAGGTACTTTTTCAGGAGAGGCGAGAAACTGATTAATATGTCCATATGCACGCAAGAGTTTTCTGTATAAATTTACCTATACTTTTTATAATATTAGCTGAAATCAGTTTTAGTTTAGGTGGGTTTTGCTGGAATCCGATGGTGTGCATAACTCAAATCTTCCGGTTTTTGAGTTAGATCCCTTTAGATCTAGGTGTGCGATTTATACCACGCCGTGACGTCACGAGCCCCCACTCTCGACCTTCTAAAGCGCTTAAATCTTTGTCATTAACTGTTGAGAAAATAAAAAATACGTGTACATTTTTTTTGTAATCTACTCGATTGACAAAGAAAAAAAAAACAGTCGTTACGTATATTCTGTTAGTTATGACACCTGATGCCTTTGTTTTCTATTTTCTTTACGTTGATGATTTCAGATTCACTTCCACCCACCCAAGTCGGAAAGTCTTTACCAATATATCAGCAAGGAAGACTTACCAGTGGATTTTGGAGGAACACTCCCATCCATGAACGAGCAAATGAAAAGTGTTACTGAGATTATTTATAGTAAAAGGTAAAAATGTACTTATTTATCATTATGTTAAACAAATTAGTTTTCCCTTTTGGCCTGTTTCTTTTGCGCTAGTAAATTCGTTCTACCTATTGGAATGAAACAACTATAAGGAATTCTTTAACTTTTTTTAACATTTTCCCTATTTTATTTTTCAGAGAATATTTAAAAAATGACAACCTTTGGAAAGCTGCAGATAAAAAATCCAAGAACAAAGCAGAATCCTCTACTGAGATTGGTTCATTCCGAACACTTGCCATAGATTAAGTAGATTATTTTTCGTTAAAACATTTATGGTGTGCCTAATACCTAGGTATTTTTATTAGGTCTGTTTTATTTAGATTATTACCTATTTCATTTGTTTGTAGCTTTTACGCCATGTTGATTACTTTGTAACGGAGCTTCTACAAAAAATCTTTTGAAATATTTGTGTTTTTCGAAATCATTTCTGATGCCTTCGTTTTACGTTTTAAATTTTATCACTTAGGTATTGAAAGATATCTTCATATATATTTTTGTTTGGCCTGTTTTTTCTACAAGTTAACCACTAAATAAGTAAATTATCCATCGGATCCATAAGGTCCACGGATTTGAACGGCCTCTTCGTCTAGTGGTCATTACCTACTACGAAACTAGAGATTGCTGTTTGGATCCAGTTGGCAAATGCCAGTGTGATGAGTATTTGTACTTGAGTCTAGGACTTTATACAGGTTATGTATTCTTCATTTATATCTGTTGTCTAGTACCCATAGCACAAATTTTGATTATTGATTTGAGACTGGAACAATTGGTGTCAATTGTCCAAGATGTTTTATTATGTTATTATTTAGATGCTTAAGATATTTTGGCACAAATAAATGAGTCGTGTCTCAAAAAAGCACAAAGTAAACTGTATGTTTTCTGTAATTACCATAGTTATTTACATCTATAACTTTATTTGTTACAAACATAGGAATGGTTTTTAAATCTAGAATTGGCTTCAGCTTGGCAAAAAAGGTACCTAAGAAAAAATAAGGGGGGAATGGTATCAAATTTGGTCCAGCAAGAATGTATTATGGAATAAGATCTTACTTGTGTATTAGGTACATTATTAATTACGTCACATTTGTTAGTCGATCTCTAGGATCTAACATTTTACATTTTAAAATGGCGAACTTTGACAAAAAAAATCCCCCTTCCCGCGTCAATTAGGTACTTTTTTGCCAAGGTGTAATTACTTTGCATTTGTTAGTTTCCCTTTTTAGATTCATAGTTTAGCTAATCTCAGTTTCCCATCTTGTGCAAGTAGTGTCAAAAGTGAGAAGTGATGTGAGCCCATCAAAATGCCGAGGCAAAGTGGTTTACAGAATTGTAAGTAGCAACTTACTTACCTAGTGTTGTTTATATAATATTCAAGGTTACTCACCTGTTTTGTTTTAAAAAATCTACAAGAAATGGTATTTTTAAGAGTACTTACACTACAATAAATTTTAACATACATTAATGCTCACCTAATTACAGGTATCAACATATAATTAGTACTTTTAGTAAAGAAAGAGCGAGTTAGACTCCCTTTCCAATTATTTTTTAAATTTTAGATAGTCATTAGACAAGATGTTTCGATTAGATGTTACCCACTTGTGATAAATATTTTTAGATACTTGCCTGTTTTATACCTATAAGTATTTTTGAAATCAAAATGTCGATGGTTTTCAGAACGCCATTTTTTTACTGAAATCTGCGCTCTAGACTAGTGACATGACATTTTTTTTCTGATGCCTTCGCGGTTATTATAAATTGGAATGAAACAACTTTTAAAAACGGATTTAACTCGCGTATTTTCTTTAGCATAGGTACCTAAGACTATTATTGTCAGCTCAGTCGTGCTGCGATTATAGAATCTGTAAAGTCTCCGAAACGTCAGCCAATAAAATAAAATAAGTTAAATCCGTTTAAAGTTGTTTCATTCCAATGAACTAAACTGTGTTATGACTTTATCGAGACCTTGATAAAAAAAAATGTAAGTACCTATTTACCTACGCAAGTTGAAAAAAGGTTTCTATTTTCGATTTGAGCAATTTTAAATTTAGTATAAATATTTAATTAAGTCAAGGCTTCTAATTCCGTCTACGGGGCTATTCCGTCACGTACACGTTTTTGGCGAAACTAAGCACAGTTCGCCGCTGCCGGCTCAGTTGGTAAAGCAGTAGGGTTTTCTAATTCAAACTAAAAAACACCCATGACGCTGTGCAATAAAGGAAGAAAAATATCTGCTTTCAAAGTTCAGTTGCGTTTCGAAGTTGAAGTGCGAGTATAGTACTATGCAGTTTGATCGAAGATAAATATGAAATAGTTAGATTTCTAGGCTTGTTTGTATGATTATTACAATGTCTATGATATGTATAAACGTGTCTACCTGTTCGTGGTGCGTAAAACTCCGATAGTTTTTAGTAATTCACCATGAAAAATTAACAACTTCAAAATAGTCAAGTGGGAAATTCCGTCTATTTTTTAAGAGGCAAAGCCGTCATATGCCGGTATTTCCCGATTCCAGACATCGTCAACATTTTTTTAGTGTATTACATTTTAAAATAGGTACACTTGTCAATCTGGCAATAATAAGCTGAGCTGTGACGAAATATATGAGTAGGTAATTCAATAGAACGTAGTACGAAAATACTCCGGACTGCAAAATGCATAAATCCTTACTTTATGAAATAATATATATAAAAAATATATATATTAGTAATTTTTTTAAAGGTTGAGCTCATCTGATTGGCAAAACATGCCGGAGTAGCCCCAAAAAATTGTGTTTGCGGATAACTCCTATTGTAAATCTTATATCTAAGGTCTAATAACTCATATTTGATTGAAATCGACGTGTCTTTATTTTCCGCTAGCTAAGACTTGAAAAAACTGCGTAGTTCTAGGGAAACTGCTTGCATGACGGAATAGCCCCACTCAGGCGGGAAACTCCGTCTACCTGACTATTTTTAAAAAAAAATATATAATAAATTAAGCAACCTAGATACAGGGAATATCATACTATTATTTTATTGCCAAGTAAATTGTTGGTCTAATACATACGCGCCATGGGTAAATAGTTAAAAATAAATGTCTCAAAACTTTAACCAAAGTTGATCTAGCTCAAAAATATGCCGGAATTAGAAGCCTTGACCTTATAGTAACAGGTTACCTGTTAATTTATTATTCATATTTTATTATTGTTAATAACGTTTTATTGGTGTAATGATCTGAAAATAAAGTTAATAACTACAATGTTACAGTCAATGATGAATTTTATTACTTTGCCCTCAAAATTAATCGGCTAAGAGTGTTTCTGGATAGCCAGAGTGCAGTTTGTAGAACCCCCAATGAACGTTATTTTAGACTTGATAAGTATTATTAAAATTACTTAGGTAATATATAAATACCTACATATTATTATTATTCCAACGGATATGTGCCCCACACAAACGGGCAGAATAAAAATAGACCCTTCTTCAGGTCTGTGGGAAGTACCCAAAAATTAATATTCTACTGTTTTCTGTACTATACCTATTGAATATACCTACCTGCAGGTTGATGTATGTTTAAAGATAATTTATTATCATTAAAGACATAGGTACCTACAAAGAACTCTAGAATTTATCATAAATTCTTTAGCTAAATTGTAAAGTTGTACCTAGATTTTGCGTCCCTACTTAACTATAAGATTGCGAGTTTAGATGCTACGGAACCCTAATAGACAAACATAGATAGGTACCTACACCCGTCAAACTTGTAACATCTTTTTTGTCGAGGATTAAAAAAGACTAAAATATCTTCGAATGTTTCCAAAAAATATTAAAATTAAGATTAAAATTTTTAAAAAACTATAATAATATGGTAAGTAGCTAAATTTAGATTTCAACCTATAATACCTAATATCCAATATGTTTTTTAAGAGTATTTCAAAAAAGATTATCTAAGTTACCTGCATATTAATGTAACCCTCGAATATAGACCAGTTACTCGCAAGCTTCTACTGGTTTATTAGGTCAGGACTAAAGCAATACTTGTATGTACTAGGTATGTTCAAGGTACTCTTGTTATTAGGTATATATGCTATCTAGTACCTTAGGGTTGCCAACCACAATTTCAAAGAACTAGTTATGTAATTGGACCGTGTTAAACATTCGTGTGTCAACCCACAAAAAATCGGGTTTTGAGTTATGAATGCAGTTTTATTAAATAGATCATGAGGAATAAGGCAGTGCAATCCATTTTGTTAAAAAAAAATCGTAGAATATTCTAGAGCACAAAATTGGTTATTGCCTTTTTTCTATGTCAGATTTGTATTTTTGCATTAATGTGTTAAGCCACATATAACACATTATTGCTTATTTCCCATGTCAGATTTGTATTTTTGCATTAATGTGTTAAGCCACATACCTATTACATTAATGCAAAATTCTAATTTGTTGTTTTAAAACGAATAGGTATACATATTATGCACTAATTTTTAGAAAATGTAATAAAATAAACAACTAACGCATTAAAACTTTAATGTAAATACTTATTTATTTAAAGTTTTTATTCTTGTATAACATGTATCAAATAACATTATAAGTTCTGCTAAAAATGAGAAATAGGTACAAGTTAACACTAACTTATTTTTTTATTACTTATTATTATTTTTATCATATTAAATAAAATATTTTAGGGTTCCGTATCTTAAAAGGAATAAAAATTAACCCTTACAGGATTACTTTGTTGTCTGTGTGATCCTTTACCTCAGTAACGCGTGGAGGTAGGTATCAAACAAAAATTCATAGTAATATCAAATACTCTGGACTACCGTCCCTTGAAATTGTAACATAATTACAAAAAAATCGCCGACGCAATCAAAAGAGCCGCCGTTTATGCCGCGATTGATAAAAGTTTTTAACACTCGCTAGCGAATCAAAACCTACAGGGTACTCCTCGTGAACTCAGGATCTTGAATTAATTTAGTAGGTGCGAGGTAACGTCATATAGCACGGATAAAGAAAAAAATACGAAAACCATACATTTTAAATGACATCATTAAAAAAATATATACCTACAGGTTATTTATAGTACGGAACCCTTGGTGCGCGAGACTAACTCGCACTTAACCGATATTTTTTTATAATATACATCATTAGATTTAAACGTGTGTGATAAAAATTAGAATATCATAATAAATAATAATATTAAAGAATGTACGAATTGTCGCCACAATTTATCAACTCTTCGAAAAATGGTTTTTAGGTGGATTATTAACTTTTTAGGTACGGAAGTATATATTATTGGTTTAATTCAATATGATAAAATAATAATAATAAATCAATTTGGTTGAGCTTTTAAGTAATTGAAATAATATAAGTGTTAACTTGTTGTACCTATTTCTCATTTTAAGCAGAACTTATAATGTTATTTAAAACATGTTATAACAATAAAAACTAAATAAATAAGTACTTACATTCAAGTTTTAATACGTTAGTTGTTTATTATTTTACATTTTCAAAAAAATAGTGTAAAATATATTCATTATAAAAGAACAAATTAGAATTTTGCATAGTGTTATGTGGCTTAGCACATAAATGCTAAATGTAATAAACCTTATAGCCGATAAGCATTAACCATTTTTCTGCATTTTCTATTTAATTATGAATTTATTGAAATAATTACATTTATATCCTTAATCTATGCACTTCAACAAAAAAAATGATACCACATAACAATATTTTTTTGCTTAAAATAAGCGGAAAAAGAAGAATGTTCTCAAAAAACTTTAAGCGCCGATATCTCAAAACTAGCTTGGTGTGGGTTGAAACACTAATGCTAAACACGGACCAATTATTGTTTAGTTATTTATAGTAAAAAGATCGGACGATTTGTTATAAAAACAAGACGTTTTATTTCGAATCTGTTTTCCAGCTTGTCTCTGAAATAATTTTATTCAGTCTTAATGTGTGACGACCATTTACTTACCTTCTTTGGCTAAGTTAAGAATGTATTGTTTCAAGGCAGATTGATCGAACAATAGACAATATTTTTTATTACTTACGTCGGCTTATGAAAATTCCATTTTAGTTCATAAGATAAATATATATTTTGTTGTATGAATATGTATCTAGTAGGTACTACCTGCCTATGTATATCTTAATCCTAACTAATATTTTTAATGCGAAAGTAACTCTGTCCGTCTGTCTCACTTTCACGCTAAAACTACTGAACTAATGTAAATGAAATTTGGTACACAGATAGCCTAAAGCCTGAGAAAGGACATATGCTACTTTTAATTGCTAATTCCACGCGGACGGAGTCGCGGGCAAAAGCTAGCACAAAAATAAAACTGATTACTTATCTCCGAAAGATAAACACTAAAACGGAACTTGCTCTTTTCCAAATAAGGTGCATATTGGTACACCTCACAAACACAAACCGGTTTTGAAGCTGCGATGACCTGGATTATATGACATTCAAAATAAGTTCAATGTGAATGCTACCTCTGCTGATGTCGCTTCCCTATCATTTTGTCGGGTAACCTAATTTAAGGCATAATATATAAGTAGTATAAGGTACTTAATTATAGCACTTATATAATACTAGCTTCTGCCCGCGACTTCGTCCGCGTGGAACTCCTCCTTTTTTGCAGTCGGTTAAAAAGTAGCCTATGTCCTTTCTCAGGTTCCAGACTTTCTTTGTACCATATTTCATTTAACTCGGTCCAGTAGTTTTAGCGTGAAAGCGTAACAGACAGACAGACAGACAGACAGAGTTACTTTCGCATTTATAATATTAGTTAGGATATTAGTTAGGATGCGTACCTATATGATATCCTCGGAAGACGGCAATAGGCTCTAATTAACATACAAGTAACACATAAGTAATAGCCAACGTCATTCATTAACAGATCTTAGAACACGTTTGAACCTAGCAAAATATTTAAAAAAAACGTATCCTCGCAATTTTTTACACCAAATGCACTAGCCAAATAATTGATTAGCTGGCCGGTTATAAACTGTACCGAAGTTTGCAATTTAAAAAAGTTACGGCGCTGGCCTTGGTCATCTTGTTAAATATAATACTTTACGGTAGGTATCATTCATTTAATAGACGTTGGGAACCCTAATAATAGAACATCTAGGTACATTTACAAAATAAAATATTTGTCGCAGCAGACGTCGTTCTGGTAGGCAAAACAGCGCTACATAATCGATCGATTTGACGCTTGTTGTCATCAAAATGGTAGGTAATACGTTCATATTTTCATAAAGTTTTTTTTTAATTTTCCAATTTTGTAGACAACCTTTTTATAAGATGAAAAAATTAATTCCGTTAAATTTGAACCTAATTCATCGGGGCATTTCATCCATTTCTGATGTAGGTAAGTAGGTAAGTACATTAGGTAAGTACATATAAGTTTAGCAGTTTATAAATTTAAAACGTGTTTTTTGCAAGTTCCATTGGCACATGAAGTCAGTAATTAAATATTTGCTCATTATTGAGCAGCGATCGCCGTCGCGTATTTGTTTAAATATTTTCAAATTCTTAAACTAGTTCGAAGGATATTACCTATTAAGTTCCAAAAACTAAAACTAAAAAAACAGTTAAAAAATAATACGTCACCAAAAATAAAATAAAAAAATGCACCTTTATTAATTTCCGATTAATCTATCATAATAGTTACCTAGGTACTCTATGTAACCTCGGATGAGGTCTTACCTAGAGCTTTAATTCCAATACGAATTTTCCTCGAGTGAATTAGTACCTACCAAATGAGTAAATAATCAATACCTAATACATGTATTTACTATTTATTAACAAAACTGTGTTTAGCATTAATTTCAATGTTCAAAACAATTTTGAATATCGAGAGTGACGTCGCTGCGTTTTTTTTTTAGTGAACTCCTTTATTGGACCGAGGCAAAACAGCTTGACAGATCGCAAAGCCAGTTAGTATGAGATGTGATACGGACCACAACGGTTGTTAACATATTATATATATGACTTTTACGTGATATATATAAAACTTGCATCGCAATTTTCCTATTTAAAAGTTTAAACTGACAACGTAAGTAATTTTGTAAAATTTTAATTTGTTTTTTTTTTATATTAATATTTTTCTGTCTAATATTGACAATCCATTAATTTTATTGCTTCATGCATGATTCTAAATAAAGTTCTTTATCTATTTCACAATTTATTGACCATAACAATTAATATTTTTTGACAGTTATTTGGTCAAACAGCCTTGTGAAATTATAATTCTTTTATATTATTACGTTACGGAGGCCATAATAAAGGCCTCGGTCATTTTAAGCTTTTGATTTACAAAAATCATGGCCACGGATGATTCGTCCCACTTTCCCAACTTGTAGTAGGTAAAAGGAAAAACATTGTTATGCCGTCTGTGTATTGTATATGTTTGTGTTCCAATGAAGCTATAATGTGTCAAGTTTTAATAGCGTTATTTTAGAACTATTTTAAACTAGCGGTTCGCCCCGGCTTCGCACGGATCCCTATTTTTTTTTCAAAATATTCTAAAGCCTATGTTACTCAGGGTGAACGTAGCTTCCCAACAGTGAAAGAATTATTAAAATCGTCCAGTAGTTTTTGAGCCTATTCATTACAAACATACAAAAATAGGTACAAATCTTTCCTCTTTATAATATTAGTATAGATAACAAGGTTAACTTAAAAACGTAATCTGCATATTTACGAAGCATAAAAGAATCTTTTTTACCAAGTACGCTATCTAAGTTCCTTCCTATTCTATCTATACTAATATTATAAAGAGGAAAACTTTGTTTGATTGTAATGAAAAGGCTCAAAAACTACTGGACCGATTTGAAAAATTCATTCACTGTTAGGAAGCTACACTATTCGTGAGTGACATAGGCTATATTCAATTTTGAAAAAAAAATGGTTCCGTGCGGAGCCGGGCCGTACTGCTATTTATAATATAGGTACGAAAAAAATGCCACGTCCAATGCCCACCCTTATAAAAAATAGTGTGAATTTATGTATAATTATAGCATACCTACTTTAGAAAATAGTAGCCTACATACCTAACTTCGTGTAACACTTTACTAACATTATTAACACTTTATTCCGTTAAAGATGCCGCAACAACCTCAAAAAGTGAGCGATGTCGATGTGATCACCATCAAGGAATGGATGGCGAAGGAGTCGCATCTGCCCCAAGACTTGAGTAAGTAGGATCTAGGATCAGTCAGTCAGTCACATATCGCACACCTATATCTAAACAGGATTAACTCGAAAAAGTGCTTTCTTGAGGGAAGGCCAAAAACTGATTAATATCTCCCTATGAACTGAAGGAGTTTTCTGTATAGATTTATGCTTTTTATATGAAGCTAGAAGAGCTAGCTTAAATCTGTTTTAGTGGTAGTAGGTTTTACTGTAATTCGATGATGTGCATAACTCGAAACTTCAGGTTTTCGAGTTATCCCCCTTTAGATCTAGGTGTGTGATATTCTGTAGAAAATACTGGATGTGATACAATGATACGCATCCGTCTTACCTTCCTACTCGTGAACGGGTGCTGTTTGTGGGGTCTTTTGTGTTTACACCTGCAAGAATGACTATAAAGATAACCACCAAACCTTAACTTTGAGATGACATACGAGTACCTACTTAGGTACCAATATTTTTTTTATCTATGTAGGTATCTGGTATATTTTTTGTTCGCTAAAATTGTAATTATTATTATGTAGGTAGGTAAATCGTTTGTTTTAGTTAGTGTAAGTTTAAATTGTATATTGACAATGAAAAAAAAGCTTATCTTTCCGCTGAGTTTTTTTGTGGCGTTTTTCTCGGCAACGATGGTCTACCCGAAGTGTTTGTATAAGTATATATAGGTAGTACAATTTCAATTACGGTTAAATTACTCATCATCCTTCATCAAAGATTCGTCAGTGGTACCACACTTTACGGAAAGCAGTCAAGATTATATAAATGTAGGTATGAGTTTGTGGGTGATCAGGCAGTTGCGACGGAGTGAGCGTAGGTACTTACTTAGGTTCACCACCTTGGTTCGACAACCTGAAGAAGCCGTTATGAAGGTCCTTGGCGGCGACCCATGTCCAACAGGGGACGACACTGAGAACTAAAAATACTCATGATTAATTTATTTTTAAATTAATACCAGTTTTTAAATTCGTAAAGTAAAGGAAGTCACTTTATAACCGCGGAACTTATTCGAACAAGTCAATGTCATGGAAATGTTATTTAAAGTTAAAAAATAATAACGGTAAATTACTTGAGATACCTACCTGATGAGATATGTTGTGTTATTTCAGAATATAAACTGAACTATCAAAATATTACCATACACATAATATACCTATGTACCTACAGACTTACCTACCTACTCGTATCTATGCCAGATCACCGGTCTCAAGATCCACACAGGATAATGTAATTTTAACTAATTTTATACAAAGAAACATTTTGATAGGTTTTTATATTCCACTAGCTAGCTGAGCCCGCGACTTTGTCCGCGTGAAAACCCGCAAAGATGAATACCAAATTTTCCCCGTTTTTTTACACATTTTCCACTGTTTCTTCGCTCCTATTGGTCGCAGCGTGATGCTATATTATAGCCTAAAGCCTTCCTTGATAAATGTTCTATCTAACAAAAAAATATTTTTCTAATTCGAACCAGTAGTTCCTGAGATTAGCGCGTTCAAACAAACAAAGAAACTCTTCAGCTTTATCATATTAGTATAGATAATAATAATACCGCGAAAGAAACAATTGAAATTAAATCTTGCAGAAACTTTTTTTCTATTAATTGGCTGTCAAATTATTTTGTGACCTTTTTCAACAATTAATTTAATTGACTGTATTTGAGCACAACTTTGTTTACCAGCTAGTATGAATAAGTCGATGTCTACACATAATAATCTTGTATTTTAACAATTTTAACGTGACCCTGTATTTACTCACGTCTACGTATTATTTTCGCATAAGATAATTAAGTACTTAATTAGAAAAAAACAGTCATAATACGTTATAATTTTTTCATGGACTTTGTTTTATGCTAATGACTTACTTATGTTTCGTTGTCAAATATATAAAAAAATTGAATTAAGTATGTTTGGCTCTTAAAGTATGCCCCAATGGACGCAATTCATTCTAAAATTGAATTTAATTAATACTGTAGGTTATCTTTAAATTTATACTTGTTTGTGATTAGGTTAAATAGGTTAAAAAGTTAAGATTAAATAAAGTTAGATTGATGTTAGTAAACAAGAACAGATAACAAACGAGTTATTACCGTCGAGTTTATCCAGTAAGGCGTGATGTGACTAGGAAAATTAATTCAATTAACTAGTAGAAATAATACATAGTGGTTATTAGGTCGGACCTGTCTATGTGTGCTAAATCTGCCTCGTGAACTTGAACACACATAGACATTTCACCTTGAAACAATAACCAACTTGTGATCAATACTTTCAGTTCAAAATGTATGTTCTAAACTATGCCAAAGACTCCTTACATAGGCAGTCAGTCGGTCATACGTTTTATGTCAATTTCCTATAGTAGGTAGGTACTTATATTATAAATAGGTAATACTCATAAATCTCTTAAGCGTGCGTTCATTTGGATACTACACCATTGCCAATTAAATTACTTAATTTAATAAGACAATTTAATATAGGTAACTCTACTATGAATTTAAAAAAAAACGCTTCACAATCCTTTGCGTACCTTTCAAGCATAGGTACAATGTACATAGGGACGGACAAAAAATTGGTTGACGTTTCATTACAGCTAAATAAATAAATAATTAAATAATGGTTTTTCGCATTTAGTTTTTTGACGTTTCTTAATCTTTGCCCCAGAGCGACTACTTTAGCGCTAGATGAATTTTCTAGAATTTGTTGAAGGAAATAGATTTTATGAGAACAAAGCCACGCTAAAATACTTTATAATCACTGTAATCATAAAATGATCTCTATATAGTTAGGTGTTTATGTAATCGTAATCATTTATGACTTATCCTTAGTGATAGCAACTATGTAGGTAATGAAGGAGATTTATAAGGAAAAAGAAAAACTTGATAAGGTGTAAAATAATGCATAAGTAGGTATATATCTACTAAGAAAGTTATCTACTTACTTAATTACTTGTGAGAATCGTTATTTACTTAGGTCCATCTATATACATTACTATTATTTGATCTTGTCGAGTTCATTATTTTTTTGAAGGCGACTCACAAACGAAATTATCTAAAAAAGGTAGGTTGCATTTTTATAAAAAAGCACTTAGTTAAACGTCGAAAAGTTGAAACGAGTAGGTACATATTGTTTAGGTACAGATAAGTGTTAACTTAGTAACCTTCAAAAATTTGCCAAACCGGTTTCTTATTTATTTAATCGACTACGACGACTATTTTAGTTTAACATACAGCCAAGCAAAATATTTCGTTGTTTACTATTACGCTGGTTATTTTTCACTTAATTCGTTCAATATCATTAAAATATAATTAAAATATAATTCCGGATTCTAAAAATAATCGTATCATTTTGATTGTTTAAGTAGCTGTACATATTTTTTTCGAATATTTAGAAGCAAAATACCTCATGTAGGTAAGTACCGTCAACCGGGGTGTTTAGGAATGGCGGGGTGAATAGAGATAAAAACCCGGAAAGTTATAACAGTAGTATTTTAAAAAAAACTACCAATGGCACAGAACACAGGGTGGTTTAAAATAATACTAAAATAGTTGCTTTCGGCAATGGCAACACTTGGAAAACATGTAGATGGTGCTAAATTGTTAAACTAACCGTTTGAAGTTAGGCCTCTTTGGGGGTACTTTTTTTGCTCCCCAAATCTTCATCAAAAAATCATAGTTTCACTTGAAGTAAACACTTTGTATCGTGAAAAAGGTGTTCATTAGTTCATCCGGAACCTATTTTAAACACGGTATATGCAGATTTTCTTTGTTTTGTTAGTAAAAAATGTAAAAAACTAAGGCATGGGATTTTTTTAAAAAAAACGAGGTTTATAGGGACGCACTAGGGTTCAATAGAGTCTACACGAGGGGTCAAAAGGCATGCCATTTGCGGTTTATAGGAACGTAATAAGTTGAAATCAGGACGGTACAGGGTTCACAGGGACAGGGCTACCAAAACTTAGTTTCTTTTTGAAATAAGTGAGTAAGTGTATTTTACTCGACTATGGCAAAAGGAGGATTATATTTTTCAAGTTAATTAACGTATATAGGTATGTCTGTATGTACGTATGCATAATATATGCATGAATGTAAGTATACACGGATATTTATGTATTTATCTATAAGCGTACGTATGTAAAAAGTAAACAAAAGAAAATAAAAATACTACATTATTTGGAGAAAGTCGTTTACAAGTTTTATCTTAAGTAATAAAAAACATGTTGATATTTATTGGTCTCATTTATATTGAAGCTCTCCATTGATCTCTTGTAAAGAAATAAATACATTTTTTTTTCATTATATTTATTTTAATATGCATTCATTCTACAATATTGAGTACATTTAGAGTACTTAAGTAGGACCACCTAAGTACTTACCTATCAGCGTATCATATTTGTGACAACCCTGACCATTTTTCCCTATTGATACTTCTATTAGTTGCTATAGACCCCGTTTATAGTATAAATAGGGATGACCGGTTTTTATTTAAAAAAGGGGGTTAAAATTATATTTTTATGGAATATTTTATTATCAAACGATTCTCGGGCTCAAGATTAAAGTTTTAAAATATTAACATTGTTGACTTACATAGAAATATTCCGAGAAATTCTTAGTCAAAGTTCAAAATTGTCCCTATAGACCCCAAATGACGGTACATCATTTTGTTCCTTGATCTAACTGTAAACTGACGTACCTACTTACCTACTTACCTAATTATAAAATAGGTACCTATATAACGTCATTATTCCAATTTAAGATGGACTTCTTTTGCTGGACTCTCTCCCTCAAGGTACTTTCGGAATTGATGTCCAGGAATCACAAATCAATTTGCTTTGCTATTATTCGTTAGTAATTCAACGTATTTCAAATTCTAGGTGATTTTATGATTAAGAAGTTCCTACACAGCTGTTACGGAAGCCTGGAGCGCACCAAACAGTGCATAGAGAAGTTCTGCACCAATAGAAGCTTGATGCCAGAAATATATACCTCGAGAGATCCACTCTCAAAATCACTTCAGACTGCTTTCTCTATTACGTATGTATTTTTTATATGTTTGGGTTCTTGGTTAAATATGTAAGTTTAAATAGGTATTGTAAGTAGGTAAGATATTAGTACTTACCCCGAAGCTCGAAACTAACTTGAAAACGTTCTGTTTATAATAATCTGTACCTACTTTGTGAAGCCTTAGTAAGTAGGTGTATGTATTCTATAAACTTATTAAATTATAAGTATAACATTTTTTTTTCTTTAGATTACTTTTTATAATTAATTTTTACGTGCGTTCTTTATATGAGTGTGATAGTTTAAATTTAATTTAGCATTTGATAAAGTTGGAACATTTTAATCTTTTTTGCTGTCAAAATTTAATTTACATGGACTTAAAGCAGCAAAATGTGTTCTCCACCTAAATTAAAACACCTACCTACTATAAGTATTTGCGTGGAGAATTTTAAGTATAATATAAAGCTACTCTATATTATAATGCGGTGATTGCTTTTCTATTTGCTATTGTCATCCATTAACGTTATATGTAATTGGCTATATGTCATATAATGCAGACCATTTCGTTTCCGAATACAATAGTCAATGAAATATTTTATTTTTATATGTTTAAATTAACAAGCACACACGCAAACTAATTATAATAATAATCACGACCTCCTTGTAGAAAAGTGCGTGTTTCCGGCTGTGACTTTACACTATAAATATTTGTTTGTTTTTAAAAATATATGTTATGGTAGTGCTTTGATGTTAATATACTTACGAGTACGTTCCTTAACTTAGGTCTTTAGTAGGTAGGTATATTATATTTCTTAAGGTTTTTATAAAAATCTACGTGTTATGATAGTAAGGTAAAAGGCTCCTATTTCGTGATAGTACGTAATTTCGTTAGTTTTTTTTCTGGCGCAAAAAATAAGCAACTAAATTATTATTTATTTTAATTAAATATAAATAAAAAATCTCTATCTATTAATCTATTTAAGAAACCAAGTACCTATTTTATAGTGTCAAAACTGAAATTAATACGACTCTCCAAACTATCAGTCGGCTATAAACAGCTGAGCGGTGTGTGCGTACTCCTTGTAGACGTAAGGTTTACTCTCCGACTTCGTAAGCTTATGGAACGGCAAAGGTAAGTCCATTTGAATCAAACTTTTAACAGTGCTTGTATGGGTTTCTACAGAATTAATTGGGCATAAGAAAATATCATACTTAAGTATAGAAATCCCTTAAAACTGCAATAATTCGACTCACGAAGTAGCGGACAAGTTATTTTTCATGTGTCCCTTGTTTCGTGATACTACCGAATTAAGGATTTTGTTGAAACATTTAGGTTGCTTGCATATTATTATAAAAAACTAAAGTTATTTAAATGTGTATTGAAAAATAAATAACTTGATTAATTAAGTTTCGTTTGAGCTAATTTCGGTATATGTTTTGTTCACTACAATTCTCATTAAACAAGTTTGAATGTGACCCAAGTTTATATTTTTAAGGTGAATATGCATATGTACTGTTCGCACAGTTTTATTTATAATTCAGTTAATTTTAGTAATTTTTATGTATAATTATGACGTAAAGAATATTCAATGATAAATTATTATACTTTAAACTTCATTTACAAAATTAAGCGCGGTTATTCAAAATAAAACACTGACACGAACTAAGGGACTCGTCTTTGACACTTTTTCCTAAGTTCGTGATAGATAATGGTAAGGTAAAACACCCAATTATCAACACTATAAGATAATTTTTTGGGCATTTTTAAAATATCTGGTAGGTATCTTTGTGATATTATATGATACCTACCTACTTTAATGCACCAGGTAAAATTTTAGGGTTCATTCTATATTATTTTATAGCAAAAACAAGTGTGATCCTAATAGATAGGCTGTTTTGAGAATATACTGAAACATTGGTTCTTTTTATTTTCAGGGACAAGCGACAAAATGCCGTACAAAAAGTACAGTGCAGAAAATCTAGAACAGGCATTAGCGTCAGTAAGGCTTGACGGAATGACGGCTTACAGAGCTTCAAAATTGTATAATGTGCCTTATCAAATAATTTTAATTATTACATTACGCACTTATAATTAAGTTTTAATTACCTAAGCATCAATAAAAACTGTAAGATTGATCTCACTCTCAAGTAAATCTTTTTTATTATTTAAATAATGTTGTCCTTACAAATACAGTAGAAACTCGATTTTCTGGCCCTCAGTTATACGGATTCGCGATTATCCGGACTACCGGACTAACCCCGACCAATATATTAAATAACTACAAGTCATTTAATATATATACTTACATTTGTTATTTTTAATTAACACATATCATTATGTACAACATATGCATAAAACCCCTATTTTTCATACATTCGATTAACCGGATTTTCGATTATCCGGATGCCTAACGACAACAATTAGTCCGGTTAATCGAGTTTCTACTGTAATTAGTAAATACATTAAGTAATTGTTTTTTTTTTAAGAAATTTACATAACTTACTCTGGAAAACTTTATCCCGAACCAAGAGCCACGAATTCACGAACTTAGGAGCAGAGCTAAATTTTATCACGAAATAGGAGCCAAATAAGAGGTCCTAAAATAAATTCATTTAAAAAAAAGTTCGAACTGAAATGATATAGTTCATGCATTAAATTACTGTCAAAATACCAATATCCACCACTGAAAAGCTTACAAAGTATTATCATGTTCAGAAAAATTAAGAAAAAATCAAAAACTCTTGAGAGCCTTAACATGCCGAAATAGGGGTCATTTACCTTAAATGATATTTACATTTAAGCTCCAACAGCCTACCATAACTTTTATTAGGTACCTTACTATTTTCTAAGTAAGATTCTTATCATCAATTCAGCCGTGCAACGAATATGGAACTGTTAAGTTTTGTTATTTAAAAATATGCGTGTTAAATCCGTTATAGTTCTATTCAATGCGTACTAACCGCGAAGGCAACATAAATTATGAAGTAAGATTCTTTCTTATTAATAATCTGACAGAGGTCAAATAAACTTTCAGTAGGTACATACCCACGATTGTTTCTGTAATGAACTTGATGTAAACAAAAACACGGTTTTTTATTTGTTTATTAGTGACAAATGTGTTAATTAACATGCTTTGTTTTTACTACGTAAAGGAAGAATATACGTATTTAAAATTCATGAATGTTTTAAGAGATCCGAAAGAACAAAATAGTTAGGTACTTAAACAGCCTCTCCGTCGTAAGAATTAATTATTTGACTGAGAAAAAAAAACAAATTATATATAATAAAAACACGGATAGTTACGTTTTGATTGACCTTCTGTAGATTTTGTCGGAATTCATAAAGTTTGACATAATATAGTTTACTTATTCCATCAATATTCGGGGCAAAGGACTGACGGCGCCGTAGCGGATGAAACACCCGTGGAATCAACCAGAAATATAATATCATAGGTACCTAATTGGTGTTATGATGCTATAATTGTCGAACTCAAACTAACATTATACAAAGCAAAGAACAAAGCGTGCCAACATAAGAGTCACGACTGCAAATAATTACATACCGTAACTACCAACATATAAATAGCAGATAAATTAATCACCTATCTATGTAGTTACGTATTTTTTAGGGCACATTTCGCACTCGATTTTCATTTATTTATAAATTACCTAGGAAAGTAAACGATTAAACCCCTTCATCACTGGTATTTTTTTACCTGAAAATGTCAAGCAGTAACGAAGGAATAATTATGTTATTTACATTAATAAAATAGTAATTATAATTATATATATTTCGTATTTTGATTGTTCCCCGATAAACAAACTTAATGTAACGTGAAAAATAGTAACTGTTCTTAGCGTTCGAAAACTTTAGAAAAGTATGTGATATGTCCTGTCCTTTTACATAGACTGTCATTTGAAACTGCATTTTATAAAGATACTAAACACTATACACCCTCGATTAGAATTAAAGAGAAAGAAAACAAATAGAAAAACAAAGGCACTAAAAAAACTAAATTTAGAGTGATATTTTTAGAAACAAAATCCAAACAAATATTATAAATGCGAAAGAAGCTGTCTAGCTTCCACGTTAAACTTTCTAAACGATTTAAATGAAATTTGAGAAAGGACATAGGAGTCGCGGGAATAAGCTAATATAATTTCTAATATATTTACTCGACTTGCAATAGCTTCCGTCCTGATTTGCAGTAGGTAACTACCTGCCTACTTTTGGTTACATTGTGTCGGCAGCTTGACATAATAACAGCGTTTGCTTTGTATGTAACCAGTTGGTTACACCTCTTAGAGATCATTAATGTGTGATTTAATGCGACTTTTCACCTGAGCCATGGTTTTTTCCAACACACTTCATAGTTTCAGTTCTGTATAAGTATCTGTTAATGCACTATAATTATTTCAATTTTCATTGGCACGTGTAATCTACTATTACCTACTTTGTATTAGGTAATTATACTTATGTTACCTTATCAATAGTTGCCGAGTTCTGATGAAGGGGAAAATATAGTCAGTAGGTATAATAAATTGTAAACCCTACTACCTATACCTACTTATTAGCATGCGCGTGCAGTGGGTGGAGCGTTAGTATGGCGCTAGGGTAGGCACTCCATATATTAGTGACACTGTGCCTTTATGGGATGCACGCCCTTGCTTATTTGATAATATTTTAAGACATTAAAAACAGTTTTTAATGAAATTTGGTAGTTTAGGTCCTGTTGAAGGATATTTTAACTATTATGGTAGTTATTGTCAAATAATTCATCCCAGGCGATGGAACTAAATCTGTCTTCTCTTGACGCTAAAATTCGAGTCCCAGGGAAATATACAGGATGCCTAGTTTTTATGACGAAAATGATTACTTCTTATTAAGGAGAACTAAGTAAGCAGCAGAAACAGTTAAATTAAATGCTTGTCTAGAATAGTGAGTCATGTTGAAAACAACTTAAATTGATAAAAAGGTTGCGTTTAAATTTGACAGTTTCAACTGAACCGCTAGTTGAATACCTGCCTGATGCTGGCCGGTTATGATTCATGAAAAAAAAGTTATGGCACGACGCCATCTTGAATTGTTTTTGTAACCTATTATTTATTATTTTACTATTACATTTTGAACTGAATTGTTTTCTATTAGGTATTTATTATTATTCGATATAAAACCTAAATTTTTCTAAATATAATACCTATACCTAACTATACTAATGTACTTACCTATCTTAAAAAAGTTGGTGAACATTGGCCGTGTCTTTCTTGTGATGAAACCTCTGAAATATATACCAACATACATATTTATTTATACATACGAGATTTGTTTTTATTAATTACTAGCTTATGCCCGCGACTTCGTCCGCGTGGAACTCCTCCTTTTTTGCAGTCGGTTAAAAAGTAGCCTATGTCCTTTCTCAGGCTCCAGACTTTCTTTGTACCAAATTTCATTTAAATCGGTCCAGTAGTTTTAGCGTGAAAGCGTAACAGACAGACAGACAGACAAACAGAGTTACTTTCGCATTTATAATATTATATATAATATAATATATATATATATATATATAATATATATATAATATATAATATAGTAGGGATAAGGTCATATCATTATCCATTTGCTTTTTTTTTATAGAAAAGTGACATCATACAAGGCAGGCGAAAATGAAATTCTCATACATCAATATGATGATCCAAATCTGGACAATTTCGTATACTACGACCTGATAAAGACCTTCGCCATGCAAGCGGACTACTGGCTGATGGACAACGACTTCTTTCCCGAGGGTCACATCATCATGATGGACCTTAAGGACTACAGCCTGAGAATGATCCCAAAAAGCAATATCATGTTCTTCAGAGATTTCTTAGTTTTCTTATTGGTAAGTTTTTTTTACGACGGTAGCAGAATTGTGATTTTAAAGCTCAGCTAGTACCTAATATTTTGGTCAGGTGAGGAACCATTGGTTGCGACTCATCCTTTTGCAATGACATTTAGCCAGCGACATGACATTGTAATTGACACTTCATAACGCGACAGCGGCCGTCTTGATGACGTCGTAACTGGAGTCCTAAGTACCTCAGACACTGTCTGCCGGGCGTTTTGGAGTCCTGATGATAAGCCTAACAACATACTTACTAAAATTTGGTGTTGGTATCCGAAAGTGTACTAAGTATGTACCTACCTATATATTCATACACATTGGAAAAGTATGACAGTGAAAGATACTTTCTCATGCCGCAAAAAACCTTACGTGATTGAAGTGGAAGGTGCCTACTCATGTGTTGATTAGATGAATAGAATGTCTCGTGGGTACTAAACGTTCTGGTAGATGGTACATACTGATATCACCTTCCTTTTTTAAGGCAAAATATGAAACTATTATATGAACTTAAATTAAATAAATAATATTTTTTTCTCAAATCGTTATTTTACTTACATTTTTTTTAATAGAATAGTGCTCTTCATTTGTAATCGTACTGTTCCTCGCATATAAAGTGTTTGCCTTGTATTAAAAACACTGTTGAGTACTTACCTACCTGCAATCAACATTAAGAACACGTCCGCGCCATCTCGATTAAGTACGTCATTGTTGTTATTTGTTCAATAATTTGTGATTAATAGAGGTGTAGGCATGGACCTTATAAAATCTATGAACACAATGTTGCCCAGCATAAGTTCAAATTAGTACGTTGACTTCCACTTATGCTTATATAAGTATTTATACATTTATATGCCTTTAAAATTCTCTAGCGTAGAATGAGGTACTTACAGTTATCATGTATCACGATGAGAGACAAGCTATTGGCCTGTGAGACTAGATGGGTTTTTCTTGAATAAGTAGGTACATATAATCGCACCTTTACCTAATAGTGCGACATCTCGAAATAGTTTTTGTGATTTGAAATCATGTGGCGACATATTTCGAGTTGTCACCCTTTCCTGGTAAAGGTGCGATATGACTAATTTTAACAACACCATCAAAAATCACAAACGATATAGGAACATAGAATGGAATTAAAAATGTACAGAATTGACTGATCATCTCACGGAACTTTTCGTGAGCTTATGTCACTTCCTTACAGTACTTTTTATATTTTACTCTATCGTGTCAGCGAATGTAAATTGTCCAGAGGGACTTCGGGGATTATTAAAGTATTTTTATATTAATTTTAGGAGAGCATGCCCGTCAGGGTGAAACAAGTGCACATCGTGAACTACCCCTCGTATTACGAGAAGCTGTTCGCGCTGGTCAAGCCCGTGCTGCCTGCTTATATCTGCGAAGTGGTAAGTTCATTGATATTTTCTTATGCTTTCGCAGTTAGTACTATATAATAAGGAGGCCTACTCTTTGAACACACTTTTTGAGATTATGTTATATTATCATAACTTTATTTTTCGGCGGTACGCAAATAAGTTTACACTTTTCTTGAGAACACCTACATACCGAAATTAAACAATTTTAAAGTATTTAACTCGCGTATAGATATTGTTTTTTGCTAAAGATATGAATTTCATATATTCGTTTCACATATTCTAAGCAGATTGAGTTGATGACAAATTAAAACAATAACCGCTGTTTAAAGCACTATGGACACAATAAGACGGCATTTTATATCTATATATCGCTAATGCTAATAAAAATTGTACCTATAAGATACCACGTTTCGTCAGCTTAGGTTTAATTCATACGTTGTAGGTATATTTTGATCTTGTACCTATACTCAAGTGTTATACTTACGTTAAAAAATCTAGGTAGGTACATAGCTCTAAGTATATTTACAGTTTATGGGTATTATATTTACCTACCTATATTGTGTTTATTTTCAGCTCAAGTTCCACCCTGACTATGAAAGTTTGCATAAATGCGTTGATAAGAAGTATCTGCCTGTAGAATACGAGGGTGAAGCTCAAAGCATGGCTGAACAGCAACTGCACTGGGTTAAGAAAATTGAAGACACAAGGTAAATACAACTCTTTTATAAAATGGTTTCAACGTAACAGTCGATTTTGCTTTTTGGTCATAGGATATCGCAATTCCCTGCAGATAACTGTTTAGGTGAGATATTATGGAAAGCAAATCAATGGTATGGTACTAAAACGGTTTAAGTAGTTAGTTTTATCTATAAGAGAAATTTTATAAATCAGTAAGGCCCAATTGCACTTGCACTTGCAATTGGGCCTAAGAAAATCATTTGTCCTCAATTCAGTAAATCGGGGGTGGAAAGTCGACCCTACATTATAATACCTTAAAAACTAAATTAAGTATGCTCAGTATTTGGAATCTACCTATGCCCAAATATTTGGTTAAGAAGCCCGGGGCGGACGTCCACCCTTCCTGCGTCTAGACCTACTAAATCACTATATCAATTAATAAATTATGTTTTATTACAGAGAAATGTTTCTTAACGAGAATTTGTGGAAAGCAGATCTGAAGAAGAAACCAAAGAATAAAACTATAGAAAACTCCATGACTGGATCCTTTAAGACACTATCCATTGACTAAATGACAAATAGGTATCTACTTAATTTGTTCCAATTTTAAGTATCTTCACTCTACATAGTGTCAATACGATTGGATTTCAGTATAGGTATACTTTATACTGTGTAACTTAATTAAAAGTCGAGTCAATTGAATTGGTTTGATAACAATTTTATTATGTTATTATTAACGCTAAAACCGTTAATTTGAATAATTAATCAAATCAATTGTGTCCAATAATCAAATCAATTGCGTTACAGGAAGAGGCTCGATATTATTGCATATTGCGTTATTAAATTTTGTATCTTAGATACCTTAGTTGAATTTGTAAAACCGTATTTGCTCATTGTTCATATTGTTATACTATTAATTATTACGCTTAATGTTTATCTTAAAAGTAACTTTTAAGTTTTTACATACATTGACGGTTCTAAGTAATAATTAAATACTTTTCGGCTGGTTCCATCGAAGTATTCTATGAAATAATATATTTGTCAACCACATTTTTAATAGGTAAGTATAACACAAGTGTCAAGATTAAGATATTTTATGAAATATTATATCGTAGATATACTACGAGTATGACTTTAAGGTAGAGCGTAATTTACCTACTTAAGAGGATTGTGAACCTGTTAATTTTCATACAAAAGGCGATAACGTTTTACACCCAGTAAATATAGTTAGATTTTTATAATTTTTGGATATGTTGTAGATATAATGAGAAACTACGTCTGTACGTTTTGATTTTTAAGAAATATTGCTTACGCTAAAATTTATTAGCATCTAAAAATCTATATATCGATCTAAAAATCTATATTTAGATCTAGCGTAAGCAATATTTCATAAAAATCAAAACGTACAGACGTAGTTTCTCATTATATCTACAACATATCCAAAAATTATAAAAATCTAACTATATTTACTGGGTGTAAAACGTTATCGCCTTTTGTATGAAAATTAACAGGTTCACAATCCTCTTAAGTAAGTTTTGTACGTCATAGTAAAGCATAATTTTTCGGCTATTAATTTTTAAAGATTATTCGACATTATTTAAATAAACTGCGTAAAACGCTTACGATTAATATGTTTTATTGCAATACCCACCCCACTAGACCAGTTACCTACATCAACTGATTAAATAAGTCCTAGTAAGCAAGAAAGACCCTGATCAGGTCTCTGAACTTTAAAAGAAAATAATATAAGACCTAAGTAAGTAGGTTATATTTTTTCCATTTGCGTCAAAAAGGAACTAGATCCGTATCAATTTTCTTTGTGTGGTCAAATTTACTGTAGGTAATTTAAAATAAAAGATAAACTTCCAGATGGCTAAACAAACCTTGTGTTATTCGTTTTCAAGTGAAAGTATTAAGATCTGTATTCCAAACGCACAAAATTGGTACCTACTTAGCTATTTAAGTTCCAAGTAAAAAGAAAAACAAATTTTCTATCGATATATTAAACCGAAACGAAGCGACGTACCTACCTTCCTAATTATATACAATCGATAGCTCACTAGGTACAATACAGAATCAGATTCAATCGAATAACAGTAAACTTGAACCAACGGAATATTTCGAAATCAAAATAGCGATATAACTGGTCTTACGGCCTCGTGGACACCGCATCGCTCGAAGAACGTGGGTGACCTACAATTGAGTCATTTTGACGAATTTTGCCAAAATGTAGCATATATAGGCTTTCGTAACAATTTTACGCAAGGACGTATTATTTGTGCAATGTTATGGGCCAAAAATATATTTTTTTAGTTAAGTAATTTAATAATGCAGGCCATAGTAAAATAAATAGGTATTTTTTTTTGGTCCAAGAGCTATAGGTGTTTACACAAAATAGAAAAAAATAAATTATTGATTTGATGTTTATTATTAAGCTTTAAATGTAAGCTCCTTACTTTTAATGAAACAAAATTGTACGTAGGTGCAATGTATCGCTGCGTCTGATCGGATTCCATTCATTTTTACCTACTCGTTACAGAGATATCATAATCATTAAAACAACCCGATTTATATAATATAGTAGGTACTTAATCAAAGAAGTCGTTTTAATTACATATCGAATATGCCATTATAATATTAATAAAGTATACCACGCCACAATAACATCAATGTGACCTAACTAAAATTTACAGCTACAATATTAGTCTATTAATTAATTTTAAGTCATAAAACTCATAAAGAATTGAGCAACAATTTTTAATAGGTTACAAACTTAGCTAGACATCACACAAGTTCAATTTAAGTCGTACAAAGAGTATATGAAGACAGGAAGGCACCCCTATACAGAGTAAGAATATGGAACTCGCATGATATTTGGGAGTTGGTCTCCTAAATAGAGGGAAAAAGTTTATATGAAATTGTTAATTAATAATAGTTACAGTAATAACGCACCTTATAACGCCCACTAATAGTAGAAACGTGAAATTTGGACAGATGTTTTAAATTAATACGGACGCAAGAAGGGATTTAAGATATTGACCCCAAAGGTGTTGCATGTTTTTGATTGAAGATTTTAATAAAACTTGATATCATGCTCTTTAAAACATATTATACGTGTTTCATGGTTTATTGAAATTCACTAAATTAGTAAAATATAAGAATCAATCATCTTCGACTTATACGCGTACGAAGACGCGATCAAAAGCTATAATATTCTTAGGTAGGTACACTATTGGAATGAAACTTTAAACGGAGTTAACTCGTGTATTTTATTATAACCGCGAAGTTTTTTGTGAAAATTAACTTAGGTACATTACGGTCTTAGGTAAGTACTTCGATATCAAATTCCCTTATAAGTCAGCGTCGTTTTGAAGAATTAATTAAGTACATATATTATTAGGTACCTATATCATAATATATTTGAATGAAACAACTTTTGACGGATTTAACTAGAGTATTTTATTTTATTGGCTGACGTTTCGAGTCTTTACATATTCCATAATCCTAATTCCTAACACGACTCAGCTGACAACAGTCTTAGGCTATCGTCAAATAAAATACACGAGTTTAATCCGTCTAAACTTGTTTCATTCCAATGTATAATAACCGCAAAGGCATCAGAAATTATAATATTATTATGTTCTGTTTTTCTTCTAATCCAAAGCAAGTGTTCTAAATGATCCAGGTAGGTCTTTGACTTTATCGACGCGATCGTCTTTACAATTGGCAGGCCGTAGCGACTCGTTCACGGCCCACTTCGTGTCGTTTAAAAACCAATCTCTGAAAAAAGAAACAAATAGAAATAAATGTTCAAATATTGTCTATGATACTGTGTAGGTATATGCGTAACTAAAGATGGTTAATGCCGCGTAGAGAATAAATTTATTAAGTTTGAGTTTACACGCCAGTGAGTAGAATGAATTAAATTTTAAATTAAAAACAAAGACGTTAGTATTTGGGTCATTTTTAAATTTATTGCATACTTATAACTCATAATATATATAGAAATATTATAATATATATAAGTATATACAGATTTTTATTTTATCATAAGTTTTCAATAAATTTGAAACAATTTGCATTTCTTGTGGGACCAGATTTTCTGCAACAAAATTTAAATAACTCAAAACTTGATCAATTTTATAATCATTTCGTAAAAACTGTTATTAACGATGAGTATTTATACAATACACCCAATAAAAATATTATAATATTATGATATTTAAATGCTCTTATATTTTTCTATTTCATATGCAAAATACATATTTCACACTAAGTAGGTACCTAATTAAAATAAAAAACGATTTAGTGGGAACAAGAAAAAGTAGGTGATAAAGTTTATTTTCATTAATACCTAATGAAAATTTGGTTATAACAAAACGGGTCATTTAAATATGATTTTTTTTTTTATATAGGTACCTAAGCCTAATTTAAAAGTACTATTTAGTACAGATATGTGACCAATAAGTATTTCACATCACTGGATCTATACTTATCTGTAATCTGGTCCATACCTATTCTACAATTGTTTATGTTTTTTTTATATAAAAACTGCAATATTAGACCAAATTCGACACATATTTCATTATCCGAATACCTCTTTGCCTTTAATAGCAAACTTAGACTACACAACTCAATACAAAATATTATGTCAATACCAGTGTTGCCGTTTGGTCACATTTCTCACGTTTTTCGTGAGTTTTGGCCCTCGCTTGTGACATGTGCGTGACTTGTGATTTTAGGCCGATTTTTGTGACTTTTTAAGATTTCTGGAGAAGCTTTCGACCATAATTGTCATAAGAATTTTGTAGCCACTTTTAGAGGGGGAAGAGTTTAGCACCACATACTAAAAACTACAGTAGCCAAAATAATTAATATCGTTACATACGTACACTAATACAAACCGTCAACAATACGTGAAACTTATTCACACCATCAAATAAAAAAAATTGATGTCAGATCCATACAAAAGCTTTACATGTGTAAGTAGCCGAACTAAATGATTACCTAGTGCTTGATTAAGTTGACATCAATACATTTATCTCTATTCGACATGAAATGGCGATTTCACCATCTTAAGCATTAAATTTATCTAATAGATAGTTATAATATAATTAAATATCAGCTCTTTATTCTTTGACATCGATTATGATTTGGCCACACGCATGCCTTGCACACTTCTCTCACCACTATCCTCGCGTACCTCGTGAGGGTTTGGCGGTGCAGTTAGACACGCTAATAATAGAGAATAATATAATGTAACAATGTATGTTGCTTCTGCAGTTATTACACATTGAAATGAAACAACTATAACGATTTAAATAATGTTACATGTATTTATTTCCTTTAAAAATAAAATAAGTATCTACACGAATTTAATTTCAATAAAATAAATTCGGTTTTTATATGAATGAAAATATGCATAGCACGCATTCCACATTCATAGGTACAAGTACTAGGTCTTGTAGCTGTACGGGAAGTATTTTAGGGCAAGTAAATTGAATTATATCTCCAAAATAATACAAGAAACAGCCATTTTAGAAATAACTAGCGGTCCCGGCAGACTTCGTCCAGCCCGGCAAAGAATCGATTTGACAGCTGTTATTTTTTTTTTTCACTAGAACTTAATAAAAAGTATTCTATGGCCTTTTCCTGGTTTTGAGCTACATCCCCAGCAATTTTCAGCCGTTCTTGAGTTATAAATGGAGTAACTAACACGACTTTCTTTTATATAATAAAGAAAATGTAAATAAAAATAGAAAAGATAAAATAATATAATTATATAGATATGAGATAGATAACGAATTTTAAATTACTCGCGTATCACTTTTTCCCTCGCGACTATGTAGCCACTTACACGAGCTCGTACTCACTGTCCTTTTTTTTTTCGACCTTGTCGGTGTGCCTTTGAATTTGTGTAAATGTCATTGTTTTTAAAAAAACGAGCAGTTTTTTTTTATTTAATACAAAAAAAAAATTGTGACATTGTCACTCAAAATGTGACTTTTTAGGAACCGAAACGTAACTTATGACCCGAGAGCCCTGGCAACACTGGTCAATACCTCTTTGCCTCGATCATTTTGATCCAGTGTCGCTTGATCTGTTCAACGCTTCCTCCGTTGCCGCCGTATTCCTCTGGCATTATTTCTTTCGGCACATCTTTGTACAGGGTCTCTGAGTTTGGCTCGTGGAATTTAACCTGAAATTGGAAAATGCAATCTTATTGTTATTTTTGTTCACCTTCGATGTTGTTAAACATGTTATAAGGAACAATGAGGAGGTACCTACCACACTTGTAGGTAATCCTTACTATTATTATAAATGCGAAAGTAACTCTGTCTGTCTGTCTGTTACGCTTTCACGCTAAAACTACTGGACCGATTTAAATGAAATTTGGTACAAAGAAAGTCTGGAGCCTGAGAAAGGACAGGCTACTTTTTAACCGACTGCAAAAAAGGAGGAGTTACACGCGGACGAAGTCGCGGGCAGATTAAATATAAAGTAAATATAGTACCTAAGTATTTATAAGGTGTTATGTTAGCTACATATGTTCTTCTCTATTTGTATAGGCAGGTGGCTTTTTAAAGGCTTTTTTTTTACAATCTTTACATAGGTATATGTAAATCATACAGAGTTAAAACTAGCTTACCAGTTTGGCGACCTCCGCTTTCAGGAACGGTTTGCAAATGCTATATATCTTTCCGATGTATGACGGGCAGTTGATGATGTGTACCTGTTTTAGTCGTATCGGAAGGGCTTCCTGTAAATAAAGATTATTCCTGATTAAAGTCTAGGTATATATAAGTTGGACAACCGAGCCGTGCACATTAGTTTTAATCAAAATCATAACATATAGAAATGCACATGTCTAGTAGGTATCTAAAGCATTTTTTCTGCAGTAGGTAGGTATATACGATGAAACTTGGTAAGCTGGTCAAATAAGGGATCTGTAAATTTTTTACACTTGAAGGGTCTCATATTTTTGTCTCATATGTAAGTATAAATATATTATTTACGCGTTTCATTATTAGAGGTAAGAAAAGAGGTTATCTCAGTTATACCTATGCGACTATTCAATATATGCATCTTAGGTATATTTCGTAAACATTATATTAAGTAGTTTCCACTGAAAACATGAAAATTGGTGTTTTCATAAAGTTCTGCTGTATTTATTACACATTGGAAGAAAAATAAAACAATAAGGTATAACGAATACCTACGGTACAGTCTGTTATGAATAGGGGAAGTTTTCCAAACATCAGCATATCAAAAAATAGTATACCGACGCGATTAAATTCGTTAGGTACTTACCTATATTATATTCCAATAAAAAAAATATTTTTGCATTGCGTTTTAACTTCGTAACATATATGATAGATTAAATAGTTGTCAATGAGGTTACACCTTTGACACGAGTTGACACATCTAAATTGTGTCTTAACATTTATTTACAACAATCAACTGTGGTTTAATGATCGCTATGTACTTGCTTCCTGCCCATTGTATTCAAGTTCATTGCAAGTTTACGAACAATAACCACTCGTGAATCATTACATCACCATATTACAATGTCATGGAACGTTTTGTAAACGCAATGTGTAGTAATTTTATTGTGTGGAAAGCATAACTTGCCTCACTAGACGGTAGGCAAGATTTCAAATCAAATCCCTACTAATATTATAAATGCGTTAGTAACTCTGTCTGTCTGTCTGTCTGTTGCTCTTTCACGCCTAAACGGCTGAACGGATTTTGATGAAATTTGGTATAGTAATAGATGATAACCTAGAAATGGACATAGGCTATAAATAATCACGCCATCGTTCTTAGGGGGTAGGCAGTAGGCAGATAACTAAATTGAGATAGTGATTTTTAGTCGTTTTGGTTGGGACTTTTGCTTTTCACGTCTAAACGGCTTAACGGATTTTGATGAAATTTGGTATGGTAATAGATGATAACCTAGAAATGGACATAGGCTATAAATAATCACGCCATCGTTCTTAGGGGGTAGGCAGTAGGCAGATAACTAAATTGAGATAGTGATTTTTAGTCGTTTTGGTTGAGACTTTTGCTCTATTGCTCTATTGCTCTATTGCTCTATTGCTCTATATATTATAAATGCGAAAGTAACTCTGTCTGTCTGTCTGTCTGTTACGCTTTCACGCTTAAACTACTGGACCGATTTAAATGAAATTTGGTACAAAGAAAGTCTGGAGCTTCAGAAGGGACATAGGCTACTTTTTAACCGGCTGCAAAAAAGGACGAGTTCCACGCGGACGAAGTCGCGGGCAGAAGCTAGTAAGATTATAAAGATACGTTAGGTTCTATGGATGCCCTAATAATGTATTTAAATTAAGTAAAATTTCAATTTGTGTTAATAAGCTTACCTACATAACACTTCTACACTTCATGGTAAAATGGATGACGATTGGAAATTCTATTTCATCCGTAGTAAGATTGTCAAACATCGATCAAAATTGTACTGTAACGTGACGCCACGAGCCCCCATTCCCTAACGTTAGAAGCACTTATCTTTGTATTTTTAATTTTTTGCATATTAGAGAAAATCTATACTAATATTATAAAGCTGAAGAGTGTGTTTGTTTGTTTGAACGCGCTAATCTCAGGAACTACTGGCTCGAATTGAAAAATTCTTTTTTTGTTGGATAGACCAAGAAGTGACAGTTAGAAGACTTTGACAGATCTTTGACGAAACAATCGGACGGGCAGGACGACGTCCACCGGGGCCGCTAGTAATAAATATGCGTCTAATATTTTTTGGTACTTATCTACTTACTGGATCTACAAAGAATAATAAAAATGTTGGTAAATTATGTCGAATCGGTCTAGAATTCTAGATGATCAAATAAGCCTACACGTCTCTATTGTCAAGGCTATTAGAGCGTGTCCTGATATATTTTAACACTGACTATATTTAATGTCGACTGTATTAGGGTACCTATGGGTTATCAATTTGTTAACTAAGTCAATATTTTTTCTGCACTTGGAATTATTTGCTTGCAGTCTACATATCGTGGTTACTTTACCAAGATTTTTAACAAATATAGACATAAAGTAGCGTCGTATTGATCTTAGGCATAGACCTACGTTGCTTGGCAGGTATGTAAAATATATATTCCAAAAACTTGTATTTACTGACAAAACCAGTTCAAGCGGTTGAACCACAATAAGATTACTAATCTTCGACGCTGATAATGGCTGGCATTAGGCCTGTTTTTATTGCAATAGTCATCCGTATTCAAATTAAATCATTTAATTAACATACACGTGATCTCATACTTAGGTATATTTTCATAGTTTTGCAAGTCAGCGTTTGTCTATATTATTATGTTCTCTTAGCAACAAGTCGTATTAAACACGGAACCATTTGTAAATGAGATATAGAGTGACTCCATTAAGTAAATTTATAAATCCAAACCGACATACCTACTTTATTTTCATGATAAATTAATTATAATACGTAATTCTAATTCTGCGTAGACGCAGTCGTGGGCAGAAGCTAGTAAAAAATACTTTTGGCGTCTCATTTGGTTTATCTTTCCAGATTCTAGACTAGAACGTAATATAAGTTTAGGCTACTTATTACTAATACTAACCCATATAAATGAATTTCAACTTACTTGTGTGTAGATCATGTACTTCCGAAGCACAGATAAGTTAACTTTCCCAATGAATTTTAGTGAAACATTTGCCGCGTCAAACATGGGAATCTCCCCGGATGGTATTTCGTCATCTTCTGTCAATCTCGTGTCTGCCAACATGAAGAATGTTTTCACGGCATCGACGAAGTTGAACAGGTCAAGGTCTGGGTTATTCAGCCGGTAAATAAATACTCTGTAATTGTCTTTTGTTTTGTTTGGAAGCGGCAGCAGGTCTCTGTGGAAGTTCAAAGAATTAAAAAAAAAACTAAATCACTACAAATAAGTTAGTACATATAGGGCAAATTCAGTTTCTTCTAGAATCCATTTGCGGAAATTCGCCTCAATATTTTCGTTTCAAAGGTTACAAAAATATTTGCTTAACTTGATGACCTCATGTAGTATAGGTACTTAATGTTTATCAGCAATACGGAAATAACTGTCGCCGCTAATATTACTATTTTTATATTTTATCAGGTAGGTATCTACTAAATTAATCAAACTAGAAAATACGTACGTGATTTCAAAAACGCGCCTTATTTCCGGGGCCCAAGGGTCACGTTTGCAGAACAACTCCGGCGCAGTCGATCGGATTGTGAAAAACAGATCTATGGTGCGCTTAGTCCGCTCGAGGCTGTATCTGCAGCTGCACAGGAAACGACGCAGTAGGATCTCATCTGGAACATTGAAAAATATTATGTAAAATTATTGATGTAGGTACCTAACTGAATTTTGTGATCAAAACTGTGGCGGCCCTGTCAGCGCATTTATGAAACTGAAATAAGCAATAAAACAACGGAAATGAAACTAACGGATTTAACTCGCGTATTTTATTTTTATTGGCTGACGTTTCGGAGCCTTTACAGTTTCCATAATCGTAGCACGACTGAGCTGACAATAGTCTTATGCTAAAGTTCGGCCTTATTAGAAAAATATTCTATTCACATAATCGATAGGTAGGCGTACTAATATATTTATCCTAGACAAAACAGTACAAATTAGATAACACATGGAAAATATAAATCAGTATAACCTACAATGTAAAACGAGTTTATGGCTGTGAGTCTAACGGAACTAATGCTTTGGATGCTTTCTACGACTGCAGTAAATGTTATCATATATAAGGTATACTCGGCATTCATTATCTGATACACTCATTAATGTTTGATGTTATCTACTCTCCATAATTTGTACTAATGCAGTTAATGCGAGAAAAATGCTAATAAATTTTCTTAAAAATGGGTTGTTTAATAAAACCACAAAATGCCTCGAGGTATATAGAGCTATCAAGTAAAATATCTGATGAAAGAGAATAATGATAACATGTAGCCTAGGTGACGTTAACAATTTCTGACGGTTTCGCGGTTATATTATTAGGCTTTGGAATAATAACGGATTTAACTCGCGTATTATAGGTACCTACTGATGTTTCAAAACTTAGTTCCCATATACCTATTATTGAGTGTTAGGCTATCGTCAGTTCAGTCTGCAACGAAAATGGGAACTAGTTTTCGAAACGTGAGCATAAAATTAATACGCGCACGTTAAATCCGTTGCAATTGTTTTAAGTATTCTAGTAGACAAAGTTGATAGATGTCAAATTTTCTTGGTCGAAATTCCTTTCTATATTCTTGTAATATGTCCTTTGTGTTTATTCTGTACATCGTGTTAAAGTTATTGTTGACCCAAAGCATCTGCTAAGTGGCCGAGAGGATAAACCGAACTGGTGTGCACTTAACGAGTTCATTAACCTATGTAGCAACGGTAAAATGCGACATACGTCAATGTAACCAATAGGTAATATTATTTAACATTTTATATAATTGATTGTTACTTAACTGCATTAGGTAGTAAATGTCTTTCTGGCAATGTTTATATTTTAGTAGTGATTTGAATCTCATCATACAACCATCTCATACCAATGAATACTTGTACCTACAAGTCTTCATTGGTAGCTACGAAAACATTATGTAATAAGTATGTAGGTAAATAAGTTCATAATAATTCTCTATTAATTAAACGGAGTAGGTACTTTGGAATATAATTCGTTAGAAACTTAAAACACCACGCAATACCTACCTAAGTAAGTACCTAAGCATAAAATAAAAAATCACACACCTTTTTTTAAATTGTCTTATACTTACTTTGTAGAAGATTCAATAAGTAAGTAAATAAATTAAAAACATATACAGTAGCAGATAGAAGATTGCCAGGATAAAATTAATTAGGTGTACTAAATAATACAAAATAAAGTAAGTAAGTACCTAATACGTGCCATCTACCTATCCGGTTCAAAGTCAAAGTTGAATTATTTAATACAGTAGGTATACGTAATGTCCAGTTCAACAAACTCTTATTAGTGTAGGTATACAATTGGAATAGATAAGTAAGGTAGGGATGCAGTTATTTTAGGGACGTCAGTGTATATCTATATCTATACTTACTCATATATTACCTATAAAGCTGAAGAGTTTGTTTGTTTGTTTGAACGAGCTAATCTCGGGAACTACTGATTCGAATTGAAAAAATCTTTTTTTGTTGGATAGACCAATTAGTTATCGAGGCAGGCTTTAGGCTATATAACATCACACTGCGACCAATAGGAGCGAGAAAAAGCAAAAATGTGTAAAAACGGGGATAATAACTATTCCACGCGGACGAAGTCACGGGCACAGCTAGTATTAACATAAAGCGTAATAAACATCTGGTAGTCTGAAGCAAGATTTATTGATATAGGTATAAGAACCCTACCTACGTGGTATAACTACATGTCATAAACCGATGGACACAAAAGAATTAAAGACTGTAGGTACTTAATTCCTTATTTATCTATAATAACTTAATCGCTCAAAGGTTAACTGGGTGAGATCCTTTAAAAGGGACAAGTTTTCATTCGTTTTTTATGAGTGTTCACTTTATATAAATGTTTTGTCGGACAATTAACATGGAATAAAAAAAAAATAGGATTAAACTCGCATAGGTACGTATATTAACTTTATGCTGGCGTTCTGAAAACTTTACCGTTCCAATATTCGGGGCAGACAGAGCTGACGATAATAATGCACTATTGTCAGTTCAGACTTGTTTAAATAAAATTCGTGAAAATTAATATAAGTACCTACGCGAGTTAAAACCGTTAAAATTGGTTTACAATAGGTTATATGTAAAAATTGAGAAAGCTTTAGTAAGAGTTACTGTTATAATAACAAGTCTTTATTGTGTTCATATTGTTTTCATATTCAATTAGTTTTATTCGACGATTCGTAACAAAAGGTCGTAGGTTATAGGTACACAGCAAAGGGAAAGCTTTTTATTTTCAATCGGGCATTTTATTATACTCGTAAACAAGAGAAACGACGACGCATATGTGATGAAATATCTTTTGTAACTTTATAATTTATAAAAAGCCCTATTGGAAAGCGTTTCCGTAGAAAATACTTTCATTTAAGATTTAATCACCGGTATTTAATGGTATTTAAGAAAATAACCGGCAATTACATTATAAATGTTCAATTACAATTATAATTAGCAATATACATATATAAATGCCTACCTAACTAAAATAACATACCGTACAGTTTCCTACCGCAAAAAACATATTTTATCAACTGAGTTCCGTGTGTACAAAAATATATATTTTTTAAATGGTAGGTACTTACCTATTTTAATTTTTGAAAGTTTCATGTCAAATTTTCGTGAAGTTGTAAAAAATTAACTATTCACACAACATCCATACAATTACAAGCCTACTAAAAGGCAATAAGTCGGTTAGCTAAAACTAGATTTCTTTAATGATGATACCTATATTAAAGAAATCTGGTTTTAGCTAACTTGTCTTGACAAAAAACACTTACATAAGATCGCAAAACTCTGCTGTATAGTAGAAAAGGCGCACTTATCTAATTACCACTGTCATATTATGTTTGTAATGAGTATTTGCTCATTAGTTGGTCATTTGAGCGATAGCTTAGCGACAGTCACCTGCTGGCCCCCTTTTACTTAATACAAGTAACTAATTGACTTACACTATCATGCATTTGACACAAGTAAAATATGCCTATGCAATGCCTACCAAATAGTATCAAAGTACTTGTGCTTTCTGCAATGCACGTGCGTGCTTTAGGTCTTATGCAGCATACGCAGAGTTCAATACAAATCTCGATTTAGTAGAAATGTATAGAACTTACCAACGTCATGTGGAAGATGAGGTTGTTTCTGGAGCCAGTCCTGGATGGTTGCCAGGTCCTTGTTAGAGTCTGATTCTTGGTCCGGCATGTTTCTGAAAACAATTTCGTACAATTATTACCTACGTTTCCTGTCAATACGTCAAAACGTTAATACTCGTACAGGTACATGTTAATTTCTAAATTATTCACATAATTTGTAGACAAAAGAATTTGTTATTACGTGGTAGATAGTCTACCTTTTTTTACAGTATATTTTGAAACAAAAAAATCAGGAAAACATTTGTTGTCAAATACCCAACCAGCAAAATAGTCGTATAAGCAAGGCTTTTTACAGCTAACGATCGAGAAATAGTAGTAAAAAGGAGTTAAAGATGCCAAATCATTGTATAAAAGATCTAGACTCAACTATTTAGCATTTTCTCATTTTGGCTGGTAAACTCTGTCGACTAAACGTTCACTCCACATGTTTATAGAGCGTTTATTCCATTATTGTATAATGGTACCAAGTTTCGCTTTTATACAACGGTAAGTTCTAAATTGACTGTATAAATGCTTCGTATTTTCTAAATAGCTACAAGAGGCGTCTTTACAGCACTGTCCTTCGACATAATTCCTGAGCTAGCATTATAATGTTAAAAAAGCTGCTTATATGACAAAATAGCTTCTCAGTAACTCTTAAAGTACTAAGTGTAGTATAAAATATATCGATTCTCTATTACAGCACTTGTCGCGAGAAAGATTTTAAAGTGATTGTTATAACACCTACAGCAATTCAAATGCACTTTTAGGGCCACCATGCAGCAAAAAGTAACATAAATGATCTTTGAAATCTTTTACAACACCAAATTCTAATTACATCTGTTTAATACGTATCGTGCTGAGGCTCAATTATTCTAGAAAATGGATTATGAACAGTGGAAGTAGGTAACTCAAAAGAAGATGTGTGATGATATAAAAATGAAACAGTACTTTGTTTACAAACACTGCGGATTTATCATATGCAATAAGGAATCCAATATTGACAGTAATGGCGTCGGTATAGTAATGTAAATGTGATATATTTTCTATTTTTCAACTAAAGGATGAGTAAAGGTCGTAAGATGGCAAACGTTTTTCTATAATGGCGAAATAACTCCTTTTAATATTTTATTTTTTTAAATGATTTTACAATAACACAAAAATAAGGAGACCCATTAAAATTTTAACTAGAAATATAAGGTAGTTAATCGACAAATAAAATTTCGCATTGAAATTTGGTATCTTACATGAATGATAGCTAACACCGAAAACCAATTATTTTAATGAACATATTATTATAATATGGCTACCATTCGATAGTTGTTAAGAAAAAAAAAAAATCACCCGTGCATCACGCCGCAAAGAGCTGGAATACTTAGTGCTAAAAAGCTCGCTTTTTTGCGATTAGCCCACTAAATAGCTGAGTAAATGCGATGCAGTAGCTGTCACAGCACTATTAAGTCGAGTAAAAGCAACTTTATTGCATTCAACCGACATATTAGTCGATTAAAGGTGAAATTATTGCTATTATAGTATTAATAGTGCCGTATGTCGCTTTTTCTCGACTTTTATGGCATTATTTGGGTCCTAACTCAACTATTTTACGACAGTTATAGCATTTTAAGCTGAGTAAAATGTGCCCTTTTTGGGTCGAGTAAACGTTTCCAGATCTATTTCTCGACAGTTTAAAGTACCTTTTCTCAGCTTTAAGTGGAAATAAAAACGTGCTCTCAACTGTCATACGACTTAGTTTTGCTGCTTGGGTATGACCGTGTAACTTATTTTGTGCCTGCGCGGGCGCATGTGACGTGAAACTTTGTGTATTTAGAGTCACGGTCGTGATGGCTAAATATTGGTTGTTCAAGGGAAGACGTATTAAGGTAGTATGTACATAATTTGGACAAATCTCTAGCACAAGAAGGAAGTAAATATTAAAAGCAATCACAATATTGTTCCGGCCGTGATTGAATAAGTACCTACTTAAATTGTTGGTGTAGTGGTTGGAGCCCATGACTATGAAATCAGAAGTAACGAGTTCGAATCATGCCAGATGACAGTATAATGAATAAGAGCATCTTTATGAGCCTTGGATGTGTGTTTATCCGTTTTCTATTAGGTAGGTAGGTAACTAACTTAACCCATAGTACAAGCTTTGTTCAGTTTGAGATATGTCATTAGGTACATCTATTGGTGTAAAATATCCAAAGTTAGGTACTTAATTATTTATGTTATATCACTTACTAGAAATAAAATATATTACCTACCTACCTACTGCCTACCTAGAATTATTATACCTAGGTACCTAATTAAAGAATATGAGTTCCTTTGTTTAAAATTCTTTTTACCTGTTTCAAGGTTCCAAGGAACATTTGATTTAATTAGGATCATTATTAATGGTTCGTACATGTACCGTGACTTCATACAAACGTCCTTAGCTTGAGTGTTACGTGCATTGCTTTTAAACTCGATTGAGTAACACATATGTATCAAAAAGTTATTCATGTTTCGATCTTTATTGAGGAAAAAGTGATGACGAAGGTTGGAAGGTCAATTCCAATTGCACTGAACACATAATTTGATAAAATGATGAAGAATAACGATCGTCTACGGTCAAATTATATTGTACTTTATACTTAACTAGGTAGGTACATAATATTATAATACCTATGGCTTAGAAAAAAAACTTAGGTAGATGCAAAGTGCAGTAGCGGCGTTACGTCCAAATGTTATGATAACTTATTATGTAAGTAAATACTTAATATAGGTAGGTAGGTTGGTACTTATATTACAGATTTAAGGAAGTAATATAAGTAAGTATATAAAAATAATCTATGTGTTGGAATCAAACAAATAGGTATACTTAACGTTAATATTTATCTAACTCGCATATTTTACAAGCTGTAAAGTTTTCGAAACGTCAGCAAATAAAATACACGAGTTAAATCCGTTATATTTGTTTCATTCCAATGTCAAATAACCGCGAAGGCATCAGAAATTATTAAGTTAATTATGATGTTTGAAAATACCTAAGTCCCTATTTCCTTTGGTGACGCCGTACCATGACTTAAGAACAACTTAGTTTTGTTTTCTTAAACTTTGTAAATTTGAATTCCAGTGGTAAAACCGCATTGGTAAGTAAAATCGATCGAGTCTAATGTCTTAAGTAGGTACCTAAGTGAATTGATATTTTCTTATATTAAACCGGATTTAAACAGTTGGGCTTGAAAACGTCTCACCGCATCGATTGACGCACGTGATTTCGCGGATATAAATTTAAACGAATTGAATGGAAAATTTATACTCAGAGCACATCAGCAAAAAATTCTATTATGACATTGGACTTAAGTACTTACCTATATAAAATTGACGTCTACAAAGATACACGTGAAAAAAAAAGTAGGGGAGGTAGGGGAGGGACGGGCAGTCGGGAGACATAGGCACCCCCCTTTATTTCCAATTATAATATATATATTTTTAATTCCCTATTTTGGTACATTAGTCTACCCACTGACCACAATGTTCATCCATAGAATACGTGTTATTTCGTTCATTTGTGAAATACAGGCGCATATTTAGTTTCGACACCGATCAATGTAACTATTTTGTTATGATTTTAAAGTAAATGAAAAATATACCTGCTGAAGGTACGTTCTTTTTTAATATTATTTTTAATTATATATGTGCTAAGGTATAAATTAGTTTGCAAGTCACGCTAAAATATATAACTAATTTTTTTTACGAGAATATTAAAATCAATAAATATGCAGAGGGAGCAATGGCCACTTTTTTTGAGGGAGGTTTGGGCATGCCCAATGCAATATAAGAAAATATATAAAAAGAAAATATTGTTTTTTTCACTTGCAAAGATATCTGAAACATTGATACATAAAAGATTCTTCATTGAAATTGTAACTCCACATTTTTTTACCTCAAAAGAAGAAAATTTTGCGAAGTACCCACATGATGTATTCTTCAAAACTTCATTATATATTGAAGAAGCCGCAAGCTCGTAATTAGCCTATTTTGATTACTTTTGTAATTACATATAAGTTGAGATTATATATTTGACCATAATTTACTTTGTATATTTTAATTATTTTATAAATATTAAGTGTTTTATATGTCATGCCCAAACCTCCCATAGCCGGTGCCCGTACCTCCCTACCATAGGGAGCTTTGGGCACATTTGACATGGTTCTGAAATCATGGTATAACTTAGAGACTGCTTATAATTTGTAAACTGTTGTTTATGTAACATCTAGCCAAATACATTGCGCAACTCACCTTGGAAGTAAATTTTGATTATATTGTTAATTTAATTTTTAATAATTAGTTACGTGAAAAAGTGCCCATCCCTCCCCTATCTCCCCTACCTATAAAAGATATGGTTCGGAAGACCGTCTGTCGTTTCTTTTAGAAAATTTATGTTGTGTTTACATTTAATATTAAGACAGGCCTATCTATTCCGATATACCTACTTACATTATCATTGATGTCTATGCCTACCTTTGTTGAATAACAATGAAAACGTAAATGTAGAGGATTATTCGTTTAAATCAAAATCGCTGATATTATGTTCATTAGGTAGTGTAGGTATGTACCTGGTCTACTTCCGGACATAATATCGAAATAGTCAAATAATAGGCAACGTTCGCGTTGATTTTGATGATAGTTCTGATCGTACAATGTAATAAGTACATACATAGATTATTATTTGTTGAAATATAGTTTGATACGAATATGGAACTGAAAGGTTTTCGAAACGTCAGCATATATAGTTAATATGTTAAACTTTTAATAATTTTGTGTAATTCTTATATTCACCCGAATTAGAATTAAAAGTAGGCGGGGTATTGCCCTATATCACGCTTACCTACCTAGGTATTAGATAGGTATCTACTTCATAATGAAATGTATCTATAAGTGCTGTTGAGGAACATAATTTAAAATTTAGCTTAAAAGTTGACGTCAACGTTTAGTTGAATTGTAGGTAAATACAATGTGTTTTCCGATTTCTAACTCTATTTCCAAACCAAAGAGGTTTTATGCATGTTGTTAGTGTAGATAATATAAGTAAGTACTTCAACATTGTTGCGGTTATTTACCGTGTTAAATTTTGCAACGACACCCAGGCCATGTGCAGAAAATTAAAATTAATATAGAAAATTGCATGCTTTTAGACACTAAATAAAACAGATTTATTGTTGACGTGAACATTATGATTTTTTATGACCATTTTTTTTTACCCTATACACAGATACGCTTATATAGGTAGGTAACTACCTACCTATATATTAAAAACAGCGTAGACAATATAAAATTTAAAAAATGTCTCAAACAAGGATAACCATTGAATTTTTCCTAATAAGGGCTTCTGATGATTGGAATAAAACAACCATGAACCGATTCGAACTCACGTATTTTATTTGGAACCTTTACAGATTCCATATTATATAGGTAATAACCGTAACACGTTTCTTTGTTAGTCAGGTAAATTAATAGAACAGCATTTTACAGCTCTTAAAGCAATTTATACTCTTGCAATTAATAAACTAAGTAGCGAGGTAGGTTTACATATCCTTCCCTTTACATGTCGAGGTAGGCAAGTGAAGTAACATTAATGAAAATAATTCATATCTAGCACACAGATTAATTATATGAATCTATCCATTATTACTAGGTAAAGATAAGGCGCGACATGGAATTAAATGCACCCAAATTACCTATCAAGTAGGTTCAGTATACCTAATCATTAGAACATAATCATAAGAATAATAAAGTCGTCGAGGGCTGAATTAGCCCTTGGTCACCATTACGGCACACATGGAACAAGTTAGGGAGGTACTCATAGATACTTTTCTATGACAGTCTTGATTTAGGTACAAGAGCAAAATTAGACAAATCTAGGTACCTATATCGTGTAATTACTTAGGTAATTAGGTATAGCAAACAGTGTATCTTAATGCATGTAATATACATATATTGTTTCGTTCAGTATTTATCTCTAGGTACAAGTAAAATCAATTTAAGGTAGGCCGCATAGGCTGGTTTGTTCGTCTCATGCAGCGAGCGGTGGGTTCCATTACTCGATATCGATCATTTAATTGGATCAAGGAATACTAGTCAAATGATACAACCGTAAGTAAGATAAAAGGCAAATCAAACATCTTTACTAATTTACTTAAATCGATCAGTTTGGAATTAAGTATTTGTGATTAAAAATTTCATTGTATGACGAGGTAGGACTAAGTAGGTAAGTCGTAAATAATATGATGCGACGAATTACGATTCTGTTATAGGTAATTTTAACACTTTATTATTACTAAATATTTTTTATGTAGCAGATCTAACTTAAGGTATTCTAACACTAGTTTGGTTTTTCTTATTTTACTGTTTAAGTTAACCAAAGATTGAAATGCGAAAGTGATAAAAAGTCGAGTTGGGTACCTCCTTAACATTTCTTAAATGTAATCGCCGCCAAGATGGGAATAAAAATGTAGGATTGAAAACTAGGTATCTTATACCCACGGCATTTATAAACACAAGGTAAACACAACAAGTGAACTAGTTATAGGAACCTAAAAGTGCTTTATACTTTGTAAAATAAAACTAGGCTCATAAACTTCTATAGGCATCTATAAATGTATAGCAGATGCATTTAATATGCTCTTTGTTCGTTGAAAAAATTGCCTAATATGTATGAGCCTAAGAACTTATTTTGAGTAAGAAGTCTATGTCTATTTAACAAATACTATGCCGCCTGGCCCCGCTCGAGCGCTCATTTTAAATTTAATAAGAACGGCTTTCAAAAACCAGACTTTTTCCAGTTTGTGTACGGCGTGTATAGTGATTTGATGATTACATTTTAAGAACTTTTCAGTTCACATACTTATTTTAGCTGGTACTTATATTTGTTCTATTTACTTAACTAATAAGAGATCAAATAAGTTAATTACGAAATCATATATATACTTTTAAATGTGGATAAGAAGTCGTTCCTATTTAATTAATTAATTTGATAGAGAGGTCTATTATAATAACTACTTATTTTCCCATCTGCTTGCTCGGTTAATAGTGAAGATTAAAATAACATTAAAGTTTAAACATGGGACCTAAACAACTAAGCAACTTAAGTATAAATTACTATAAACTAAATTATTAATAAATAGTGTTTTACTAAATGGATAAAGGTCCGAAATGCGATTTCTTTATATTATAGATATAGCAATAATTTAATAAAAAATACTTACACGCGTTAACTAAGCAGTTTTCGAAATAAGTATTTTCACACTATCACAAAATTAAATTTGGCAAAAAAATATATAGTTACTTTATTATTATCGAATGAGATATATTGAAACGCGCGCGCGTCACTATCAGGTCAGTAACGGACTGAGTCGGAGTCCGTGATGTGATTTGTGATACCCGGCACAATGTTGGAGATACAGGAAAGTTTTTAAGTGCGTGTTAGTTTGTGTACAGGATATTCTGCAAGCGCTGTAAATATTATTCGAAAAACATGTTGTATTATTGGAGATAAATATTTGTAAGAAGGTAGTGTTTTTTTAAGTTTTTCTACGGAGAGTTTACTTAGTGAGTAGGTACTTACTTCAGTGAGTTACCTATCTTGGGGAGAAATATTTAGACTGTATAATATTTTTTTAACTTAAATATATATAAAATACTCCTACAATAAAGATATAAATCTGGTTTAAATATTATTAAAAGATATACTTACCTAAGTTTTTTTTTCCGAACTAAATACTGAAGCGCAGTTGACCAGCTAATGGGCATTTACTGCGAAACCGGGTGGCGAGTCCCCTGAGAGGAGGCTTTCAAGCCTTGGTTAGGTAAGTAGATACCTTTAGGTACCTACTACGAAGCCAAATATAGACTAAGATTTCTGTATTGTAAAAATACTTAGGTATTATTAATATGTTAAGTATGATAATTATGTTTTTCGATGAAAGTTTCAACGATCAACCGATATTAATAGGTACCTACCTAGTAATGTTTATTTGCCGCCTTTTTTAAACCAATTTAATATCAAGTCAACCTGCTTATAAATAGTGCTATAATATTGCATTTCGTTTTATGCGATTTCGAGACGTTCTTAAAAATATTATAAATAATTATTCAACTATCAACGTGTTATTATTAAAATTATTAAATAATGTAAGGTATATTTAGTTTTTACCATACTTTACTATTTACTACACTGAAATTGAGTGTCCGTTTTTTCCGTGAAAAGAAACGCAAGTGATATCATGCTCGAGCCTCGATGTATGTCAATGTGTCAAACTGACAGTTCATGAACTCTGTTTCAAATTAAATGTTTAAATACAAAAACACATTATTTTATTAAGGAAAAGTGAAGAATTAGTTTATATGCATTAGTAGTATTCGATAATAACTCTTGCAATGTTCGCTCTAAATTTAAGGCGCGTTTACTGCGTGTGTGACAAAGTTATTGCACGTACTTTGAGAAATAGGAGGTTAGATGGACTCGGAGCAAACCCTGGACTAGACAAAAGAGTGCAGGCTTTTCGTAAAGAGGGTATTCCAATCATAGATGATGCGGAAGAATTCGTGGAACAGTCTGAAAGTGAATTTTATAATGTAAGTACTTTTTTAAAGTACAGGTAATCTGTAAAGTAGGTACTTCATTGTAATCCGATTCTCTATGTAAGCATTATTTTCTTTATAGGTTGATGAATCTTACAACGCACACCTAACTGAAAGCCTCGCTGGTAAGCATCAGCAGCGGTTTAAAATAGTCAAGGAAAAATATTTCAAAGAGAACATGCCAAACTTGTTGACATGGAGTGAGAAGGAACAGATTAGACATTTAGCCACCTCAGAGCCAGATGAGTGGACTCCTCAGAAGTTAGCAGAAAGCTTCCCTGTAACAGAGGCTGTTATACAGGTAACAATTCTGATTATCTACATTCTACAATATTAACCTGTTGAATATATGTTAGTAGACACAAGTTTATTTATTCTATTTAGTGTTTGTTGGTAATCATCAATAGAGTAGTGTCTTTTTCAGATACTGACAAATGCACACTACACAAATTGATAATGACTATATTGACATAGAAATATTTTTTTATTATAACACTGCATACTTTTACTATTCCAGAAACTACTAAAGTATCCTTGGAAACCAGCAACAGAAGAAAGGATAGCTCGGCATGATGCTTCAGCCATGAGGAACTGGAGGGAGCTCAAAGATGGATCTCTGGAGATACCAGAAGAACTTCGGCAACATTTTCTAAAATTCTCTGAAAGAACTATACCACCATTGAATAAAAAATCAATTAAACCAAACATATCTTACGAAAAAATGGGTGAATTTGAACAAATAATTAAAAGATGTGCAGATAAAACTGATAACTCAAATATTGAAGAAAATAGTAAGGAAATAGCTTTACATACTACTACTAGCCAAGAAAAACCCGTGAGCAGAGATAAAAAAAGAATGACATTAGATGAGATGGCATTGAAAATTAAAAAACGCTTGGATAGTGGAAATGATGTTGATATTCCAGATCAAATCATGTTAAATACAATTCATTCAAATTCTCCTGAAATATCACCCCCAGAATTAAGTAAAGAAATTGAGTTATCTAAACAAGAAACAAAAGAAATGATAGAACATCATGAAAAGAATGAGGATAAAAGAGACATCATGGAATATCCACAAAGAATAAGAATACCAAAGAAAGCTTACAAAAAAGGTGCTACATACAAGGTCAATGATTGCTATTACGATCATGATGGTAAATTTTTATATAGAGTTCTAGGTATGAATTAGAGAATAGGTTTATAAAATAAAACAATTATATTGTGAAGCCTTATATATTTTTTTTATAAAAATTATATGATTTCATTATAGGTACTCATCAAACAAAAATAACTACAAATAACATAATATACCGAACTTGTAACTATCATGGCATAAAATATGTAATTGCATGTCCTTTACAAAAAAATCTACAAGGTATATAGTAACAAAAACATTTGATCAAACTAGGTAATGTTACAATGATCTGAAATTGTAAAAATATATTTCAATGACTAACTACCTATATCATGATTGGAACATACAAATATGGCTCATAAAAATCACTTGAGGCAAAGCTAAAATAATTGCAGATTAAAAATGGAATATAATTATAAATACCTACATGCCAGGTTTTACCACACCAGTCCAAAATAGATTTTTAAAACCCATGATGACTCTGGCTATGCTAGTGTTGACATGAGCAAAGCAAACAAAATATACATAAATCTGATATTGCTTATGTTCAAGTCCATAAGAAAGAAACACATAGTTAACTAACATTGCCTCTTATTACTACATAAAGAAAAAACAACTCGAGTTGTCAATTTAATCAAAATAAAATCTGCAACCAAGTGAAACAATAAACTCAACATGGATCTCATCCAGAGTTAATACAATATATATGATAATTATTTATACATTATATATTTCGATACGGTAATTATTGTTAGTGTCATTGAGTATTGTTTTTAAGAATCTAAATGTCAGTGAAAAAAGTCCATAATAATTACATAGTACATATTGCGAATTATATGAAAGACATTACAAATCTGTTGTAGGCCTTCTAATTTAGTAGAAATATTATTGCTCTATTACTGAAGTGATCATACGTCATAAGGTATATTTTTCTTCCATAATACTGTTGCAACCAATTCATTCACTCTTGATGCATACAAACTATATTGACACTCTTAATACTTAAAATTTTGGCAGTCACATTATCGCTTTCCTATAAACCGTTTGCTAGTATTTTTTCCACTACAACCCAGCGCGCTAATAAGATAATTTGTAAATTTCTAGTATAGAATAATCAAGGTAGTAAGAATTGAGTAGAAATGTTTCTAAGTACCCTAGAATATTTTTTGGACTGACACGATATCACGTCATATTTACATGACTTAGGCTATGAAAAGATTCTTTTTAATCAGTTAATTTGAATGTACGAACGGTTTTGAAGTAAGAAATAATGGGACTTGAACAATCATTATTTAAAATTCGTTTACGAATTTAACCGTCATGTTAAACCACTCACAAGCATAATTTATTCTACAATTTACATTTCTCGCGCCGCCATTTTTGGCTTGTTATGAGACGATAACTACCACAGAACAAAAGAAATTGTAATTTCAGGATACCATTACTTTACCAAGGGAGTATGTGTAAATTCCATACAGATACTATGTGATATATGTAAAATTGTATTGATTGCCTACCCTGGCGTTGTACGGGCCGTCCAATGCACTGCTCCTGCATAGCACCCACTATTACAGGGTATTTGAAGGATATGCGTAAAAAAAATCACAATTACTTATGCCATTTTATAAAGGCTCAAGTATGTAAGTCAAGATTTTAGTCACACTTAAATAATTGAATAATGAGCAAAAAATTCTAACAAATTCTTAGGAACGAACTATTAGGTACCATAAGAATGTTCATTCGTGATATGTGTTAATAATTATATGACGGTGACAGTGACCTGATCCAGTAACCTAATATTGCATTTAATTTAAACACATCGATAGTTTGCACTTAGTCTTTTCAAGATGAAAATTTATAGTATACTTTTTAATTACTTGTGCAACATTATTTTAATTACAGTATTACAATTACGAGTTTAAGATTCAAAATACACGGAGTAATAAATTTTGGTGTCAAACAGATTAAGGCAGTTTTCAATTAATTTGTGGACGGTACAAACAGCAAAACTTCGTGAACAAACGCTTATACTTGTAGAGTAAGTTATAATAGTAAAGTGAAATGTTACTTTCCAAAAACACACATGGATTTTGTTAACGCCCACAAATGAAATCCAGTCAAGGTTTATAATATAAAAGGGACCGTCGCACGCATTCGTAAGATTGGTATACGCTTGCTTCGACGTATGGATGGAAATTGTAATATTCATGACGTCCAAAAGATTCAATAGACAATTTTAAATCTTAACTCATCACTTAAAACATTCGAGCCTTAACGCATTATTGTCTCTCAAAAATTTAACAACCTCTTTCGTTGCTAACATACCGCACTCTATAAAATGGCGATGCAAATTCATTACGTCATAACAATACACTGTTATATCTATGTCGAGACATGTTAATATTGAGATGGTTCTATTATTAATATCTTTTATATTTTTCGTAGAACCTTTAATGCGTATAATACCCGATTTACATTACAATAATATATAAGCATCAGTAGTGAAAAGTAATAACAATTTGAGAACTCTACTAATACTAAATACTAATGTAACCGGGCATTATTGTATGCTGTTGCATGCATTCTTAGAACCATGCAATCAACCATTCCCTTTTACATACGTTATATAACCGAGAGCCTTACAGGAGGAAGTCATGTACTTTTTAACAGAATATGGCTTGCTGAAAGCAGCTGTCTTTTCAAGAAATTAATACATTATTTTTTTTAACACATTGCAAAAATATTTTCAATCAAAATACGCGACTATAATTTACAGCTAAACACTCAGAAAGACCGAATCAGTACACTATTTATATCATGACCCTTTGAAAAATTTATCAAGCTTTGGTGATAAGTACCCCTCTCATAATTGGTTATATATAAGGGTACGTTTACACTGTGGTCATTCGTCGATAGCTAGCCAGAGTCTCCTGAAGTAATGTCGGCAGCAGACGGCGGTGGGCGACGGCGGCAGGTCGTGGGGTCTCACCTCACCGCCCAACTGCTCGAGGGCGCGAGTGTACTCGCGTTGGAAAGCTATAAAATCAATGTTCTGCTCTCCTAATGCAGCCATCGCTAGGAATAGGACGTCTCTGCAACAATGAGTTAAAAAATATATACACGGTTTGTGTTGCAAATCACATTTAGAGCGTGTCCCAAAATAGGTGCCTTGCTGATTAGGCTATTTTATGCTCTAAAGTATTTTTGATTGAATAATAAGAAAAGTAATGTCACGTTGATGGTTTTTTTTTACAGCAGTTATATCTGATTTTAGTGACATTTTTGTCTGTAATTGTTAGGATAGATTTACAGCTATATTCAGGATTCGTAAAGTTATTAAAATACCTATAGAATGAGTGGTATCGTTTGTTGCCAGCTGTGTTTTCCCGCCACTTCGATAGTCGTCGAAGCGCGTCCGTCAAGTCATTGCTGAGAAGACCGTCTAGAACTGCGAGCACGACGCTGTAATCAAAATAAATATATAATCATTTATGAATGTGTGTATAAGAAATCATCTCATAATGGAGTCAATCGCATGTGAAGCCATAGCAGTGAAGCTCATAGTTCTACATAGTGACATATTGAACTCACGTGTGCGCTGCAGCGGATGGGCTTTCTGTCAGCAGCAGGGCCTGCAACGCGCGCGAGCGCTGCTGCTCGGCGCGCCGCTCGCGCCACGCGCGGTGCAGCGCCAGGCCCGCCTCGCCGTGCAGGCGGACCAGGTCCCAGCTGCAGACCACTCGACAGCCTAAAAATTGCAATTAAATAAAACAATTATATATTCTAACAATATAACATCACATCAGTCTGCTACGAAATGTTAACTGCGAGATTTATATACGGTATAATCAGAAATTATTGGAGCTCCAACACTCTATAATAAATGTAAATTGTATAAATATTATAAACATGTTTCTAAAGTAATACCTATTTATGTTGCAACTCGAGGATGTTTATGGCAAAGGAAATTATCGCAATTACTGTATATTTTTTTAATATTATTATATTAAATGTGACATCTAAGTGACTTCTGATATACGTAGAATATATTATAACAGCCACTTACCAACTTTATCCACATCGGGCAATGTGTCTGAACTCTGATACCTCGCCTGGTAGTCGTGGCAGACCAGTTCGGGCAAATGACTCTCGATGTTGGCTCTTTCTAGGTACCAAACTAAGTTCCAATACACGATGGGATGTGATTCCACGAATTCTTTCTCGGCTAGGCACGAGTCACCTTCCCTACCTGATGAATATACAATGTTTAGCACGTTAAAATTTATATAAGTAAAATTATAAATTAGTAGCGCCTTCAGTTTAGCGGTATAGTAGCGGTACCATTATATAAAAACCTTGTTGTGATAATAAACGACCAAAACAACCAAAAAATATTTATCTAATCAGGTGTAATCGTTCGAAAATTAAGCGGAAACATATTACCGATTCATTTTTATTTAGAAGAATTTTATAATTTAGTTATACGTGATGATATTAGGCTTACCTAAAATAGATTCGAATTCTTTTCTAAGCACCAGAGGATTCAAATAAGGCACACTAAGAGTTTCGGTTTGCGTTTGACCTTCACGCATTATCTGTAAATAAATAAAAGTTATATTTAATATGTACTTAAGTCAGTAATTTTAAACTTCGACGTTTATGTACCAATTATTAGTTATAGGCGATAATGTCTTGAATTCATTAAATGCACTTAAATTAAACAATATCATTGCGTGGTTAACCAATTCGATCCAATCGAATAAAATCAAAAACTTACAATTAGCATTATTAACCTTGCCAAATATAACCAAAATTACAAGCCTAAATAGTCCATATCTCCAGTTATCAAGGTACCTGTACGGATAGCAGCGGCACTGTATGCCGGCCGCAGTTGGTGCACCTAGTGTTCAGGTTGGAGTCGTCGGCCGCCCAGCCGGCCATGATGTCCTCGTCGTAGAGCAGCGCGTAACACTGGTGGCACTGGGAGCATGATGATATGTGTACAGTCACTGGAGCGTTCGGATTGTCTTTTTCCTGTAACAAGAAAAAATACAAACATGTTATTATAGCACGTCTAGCTCAGTGAGGGGTTTGTTGGGTTTATAGAATTTATGACCGGGTTTCTATTGTCTGCGTGAAATGAAATATGCACTGGAGTTAGAAGATAACACACTATAATAAAAAAAACGTAAAGAACTAATAGGAACACAAAAACACTTGAGAAAATAATAAAAGTTAAGAACACTGAAACAAAAGCTAATCAACCGACGCTACAGAAAGCGGGCTGGGCGACGAACAACTCTTCCAGCCCGCGTCGATTCTAGAACAGTTTCAGGGCGAGATTTGAATATCGCGCCCTGATTGGCCTTCGCGGCTATGGCGTTTTAGGCGCGGTGATAATGGCCAGTGCGCGCTATATTATGATATTTAGTTGGTGTAAAGGACGGTAACCTTGAAGGTTACTGTGCGAGCGTGAGGACACTATTACTACGCGCGTGAGAAAGAGACAGATAGAAAAAGGGCAACGTCCGTTTTTCGCTGCGCTCCGCGACAGTCCTTTAGATTGTTTCTTGTTGAGTAGATATCAAAATTTGCACCTGTATTTGATCATAACATTTATGAGAGAACTGCTGCTATAATTTTTCTAGAACGTTTGGGCAGAATAAAACGGAAATGATATAATAATACCCGCTTTCGCGGTGATTAAACATATGGATAATATAAAATAATAAATGCGCTACTATATTTTTTACTAAAAGTTTTTTTGGAGATTAGTACTCACAGTTTGTTGTGGATACAAGTTGTCCGGTAAATGGGACAGCAACGTAGCTAGCGATCCTCTTTCCATAGCGCACGCTAGTTCCGCATCGCTCGACGCCCTTCTAAAGCCCATGCCGCCGACCCATTCTAAAACAATAGGACAGTGTAGGAAAAAGAAAACACAACATAACTATTACCTATCTATTTAAAAAAAGTATAAAAGTGAAGCTTGGCTATCGAACCTCTTCTGTCACATAAAAACATGCTTTTGTGAAAAATAATGATGCATTATCTATCCTAACAAATCATAAAAAATTCTCGATAAAAGCAACCTGGGGCATTTTTGGTTAAAAGAAAATGTACAAGTAACTAAACATGCAAACTTTCACAGCTACTATATATTATATACTAATATTATAAAGAGGAAAGATTTGTACCTATTTTTGTATGTGTGTATGTTTGAAATGAATAGGCTCAAAAACTACTGGACCGATTTTAATAATTCTGGGAAGCTACGTTCACCCTGAGTAACATAGGCTATAGAATATTTTGAAAAAAAAATAGGGATCCGTGCGAAGCCGGGGCGAACCGCTAGTTATGTGTATAAAGAATAGCTGACTAAGTGTAAATTTAAGGTTGTATTTTTCAATGCCGTATCATAAGAAAAGACCAAAAAAACTTTGGGATGGATGGGGTATGAAAAATGTACATGACGTTGTCTGATTCTCCACGACCCACGAGAAACAAGAATTTTATATATATATTAGAGTAGATATCAAAATGTATTTACCATCGGGGTTAATTTCCGACGATCCGTCCGTGGAGTCCTCCTCAGCGATCAGGCTGGTGAGGGCGCTGGTGGCGTTGCCGATGGCGCCTTTGACGGGCGTCGAGTTGGCCGATATCACCTCCTTCATCTCGTCAAACTTCTTCGCCATGCTTGTTGCGGCGGACTTGAGGCTGCTAAGACCGCTTTGCAGGAGCTCGTTGGACTTCTTTCCAGCTATACTTGTTGGGCTAGAAAAATGTTTTATTAAATGGAATTATTTTGAAGACCTGTTGGGCCAATTGACAGTTCCTAGATACTAGTGTCACGAACATGAGCATTGTACTCGTGACTTGTTTCCTATGTTTTTGTGTGTCATCCATCACCCATAGTACATTTTTAGCTTAGTTTGAGACTAATCGGTATATAAGATAATAATATGTTTTAGATACAATAATTTATAAGACGTATTTTCGAATAAAGAGGGTTTCATTCGGTGGTTTATACGACCTTATACTCTTGTCTATTGATAACAATTAATCAACGTATCTTTTAACTACTACCTTTATTTATATGTTCTGGAATCATATGCAGTGGTATCCGATGACAAGTCATAAAATAAAAAATGTAAAACAAACACATGCAGCGAAATATGAAAAAAAAATGCAAGCAGATGACAATGACACATACCTGAAATAGTTCTCGATCATGGCCTTGCTAATTTTCATGTCGGCTTTTCGTATAGACAGTCTGGCCGGTGAATAGCGTCTACGAAAACAAACATTCTAGCAAACATGTGCGAACTAAATGTTAAATGCAGTAAATAATAATAAATAAAATAACAAGACCCCGGGTGAAATTGTAAGTCATGCTTGCATGGTTATCGATTGTTGTCTTATGTATTGATAACACTGGTCTGCAGTGGTTATGTTGCCCGGAATATGAAAATGATTTCGGGTCTATTTATGCCCACAATTCATGAAGCTATCAATGATTTCCTCCGTTTTTTTAATTTCTTACAAGTCGATAGTTCAAAATATAAGATATGTAGAGATCATGAAAATACGAGCAGATTAAGGACTTTCAAGAATATATTCGTAATCTGGGCACTTGAAAACATCAGTACCCACCACTTGTTCAATTTGGTTCCCATTTAATAATTGGAGTCATGATAAAAAAAACAACGATGCAGCAGTTCAATGGCAAAGCTTTTGGAATTATGCCAAGACAAACATGGCCGATTATGACTAAAGAGTTAAAATTGTTCCCAACGTAACTGTACATTTACGTGTTGATTTATTACTATATTTAAACCATGCTTTTAGACGAAAGTTATTTTTAGTAGAATATAACAGTGTACTGCTACTAAATATCAAAACATCAATACAACATAAACACCTACGTTAGCAAGCTATGTACAGATTGAGTTTCTTTTCAACAACATCTATATAGGTATGTAACGAATAACGAATTTTCTTCGGTGATCATTATTTTTCTTCAACAGATTCAGCATAAAAATACATTTGACGTTTACTCAGTAGGTATAGAAATTTCTAAGAACTCATAAACCTAAAGATTATATTCAGAGTTTGCAAACACAAACTGGCAAAAACAATCTGCACGTAGACTTGTTAACTACAAGCAATATTGACACAGTGTCATTTCATACATACCCGAAGCTGATTTTCAGTGTGTTCCCGAGGCTGGCAAGGCTGGACGACACTGTGCCGGCTGGAACCGTCTCGCTCCTGTGCATTTTCCTGTCGGACAGGATTCTATCGAGGTTATCGTGAATGCATGGGACGTAACACTAGCGGTACTACTGGCATGCGATTAGTGGTAACAAATGGTTTATGTGCCGCAGTTACATAATTCATATAGGTGCATATTGTATTAATAACTATCAACTAAAATAAAATCCTATTTTTAACGAATTATTAAAATAATCTTTATCCTTTCTTTCATGAAATAAAATTGCAAAATCACCACACACAGCTAATATTGAACAGACAATTTCTTACGAGCATTTGAAATAGTATAATTAAAAATATATATCAGTGACCTAGTTCACATTTTCGACAGAAACAATAATCGTTTATTGATGTTTTGATCATGACTAATTTAAGCAAAGTAGTACAGGAAGGGGTTTACCCGTGTTCCGTGGACGTGTCTTCTTGGAACGAGTTACTCCGCCATTGGAATAATTTGGGACTGTCGGAGTATTCGTGTCGCGGGGGTGGCGGTTCCTCCACCGGGGGCGGCGCCTCCTCTGACGGCGTGGGGGGCTCCGCTAACGCCCCCAAGGGGTCGTCAGCTAAGACCGGTGTCCGAGGAGATATTCTGTTAAGTATTAATGAATATAGTTATTTTATTACTTTTTTTACCTATCAATCACCCTGTTGATATCTAGGTTTAAGTTCTACTGGGGTAAAGTTGAGGCGTTAACTTTTTTTTAGTACAATATAATTTTCTACACGAAAAAGTATATAGTTTCAGTTATAGTTATAGTTACAGATCTAAATATACACATTTATAATTCGAAGAAATGACAGCAACAATTGTGTACCTACTTGATGGACAAACAAATTAGATATTGTGCTTATTGCATTAACCGTATGATGGTACTAACTTGAGCGGTGATCCTTTCAAGTCCACTGGTTCCGACTCGGCCGCCTCTTTCTCCGGCTCCTCCGGAAAACTTAGTGTCCGCGAACAACGAGACTTCACATTTGACGTACCTGCGTTTTACAAAAAATAATAAAACACCCAATAGATAACACTTTGTTCATATTTTAAACTTATTATAGAGCGCTTGACTTTCAAAGACAGTACAAAAACAAACTAAAAATAATGAACATGTCGTCTTTTAAATATAAATTCGATCGATGTTACCAACGAATTTTTCATAAGTACACTTTTTGAATGATTTTAAATATTTTGCATTGCACATTATAAACGCGAGACACTCTGTAGTAGATTTATTAATGAATACTTACTACTAGAAAAGGATAGCCTCTGTAAATTCTGCACAATCTGCGCATCACCCGCGAAGCTTTCCGATCTAGTCAGAATACGCAAATCGGAAGGACTGTCCGGGCTCACGTGTATTGTCTGAAAATCGTAATAAATCCGTACTCAATTATTAAAACAAGAAATACTAAAACGTTGCCGATCACGGATTAAATTTTTATCAAGCGTGACAGCATTTCATCATTCAATTTCATGGTACTCGCGTGACGAATCTTTATATACTAGCCGTCCTCTCATGTATATATGTAATAATCAAAATACACAAATCTAATTTTGGTTATTACATCTTCATTTTGTAGCTCACCTGTCTTTTCTCTGCTATTGTAACAGTAGAGTCGTCATTCACTAACGAATTGCTTCTTGGCCGTGCTGCCTCACAGAGGTCTGGATTTGACGGCAGTCCTAAAATACAATTCATAATGAATATAAAGTGTAAAGTAAAGAGAAACCAAAAAAATATTACTAAGTTAGGGATGTTTGGGGTCATTACTGCCTATTTAGCCGTGACTAGAATATTACGTGAGTTGCATTATACCTGTAACACGATTTAATACCATTAATACCAACTACGGTCCCTGGAGAAATAGATAATACCTGATATGAGTATGCCGGCGGCCGTGGAGAGCGCGTGCGCGTGCGGCCGCGCCGGCGCCGGCGTCGACCGCACGATGGTTCCGCGGCGGCACAACGCGTCAAACGCAGACGAATTCGCTTCCAACTCACGCACGCTCGCTATTAAACAATACAATTTTATTTAATCCATTACAGTTTAATTTTATTTATATTTGATATTATAAATAAAATTTGATTGTAATGGATTTAAGTCACGCGTATTATTTGCTAATGTATCGTAAACTTACCAAAAATGAAAGTTAATTCAGCTACAGTTGTTACATTCCAATGTGTAATAACCAGAAATTACTAAAATTTAATTACCTACTTCGTAACGTTGGAATATGTAGTTGTGAAAAATTCGGTAACAAAAGAGTCAATCAGTACTTTCGAGAACGCATTTCATACCACAATGTCCTGCGAGGAAGTGTCAATCGCTGTCACTCCTTTACTCTAGTAGTATGATAGTAACTAAGATTCAGTGTGAGGTCATTGCGAAATATTACTACAGTATTATAAAAGCTACAAATACTAAGATAGTGTACAGAGTGACGTCACAGTTAATGAACTCACCCGAGTCCAGACTGGTCCGACTGGCGGCGGGGTCGCAGGCCGCCAGGCTGGCGAGGCTCGCCAGTTCCCCGCCCTCGCCCACCGCCGCCGCCGATACTACGCGTGGAAGCGTACCGCTACCTAGTCACAAATATAAGATTAATCAGTTTCTGTTTACATGAGTAAGTAGGTAGTACGGATTGTTTATAGGTTTAATGTGGAATATAATGGGGCCTGTTTCAAAATGTCCTGGTAATTTCGAGTAAGTAACTTATTTAGCAGATAAAGATAAGATAAATAAAATCGTTATTTCTCCAAATCATTTTAGGCGATATTTTTATTGGTAACATTTGAAACAATGTATTATAGTAAAAAAGCCACCTAAGAATATCCGTGAAGGTTATATTATCTATCTTTCTATCAAAGTTTGCAATAAGTGTAATAAAGTATATTTCAATGTTAATGATTATTTTCCTTACTGCCAGTAGTGACTGTGCCAGCAGCGCGACTTGCCCTTTGCGCGCCAGCCTTCCTAAACAACGCCGCCCCCATTACAGCTATCCGCAATTTGTTCCATAATAATTGAGATCCACTGCGGACAAAAAAATACGTATTTCATGCAGAAATATAATCTGGCAATAGTAAATTAAAAAAAACCTATATCAAGATGTACGATTTGATGTTTAAATTTGTAATTTCGCATAGAGGACATTATAACGACAAGCATGCAAAAAAAAATCAAGTTTGTATTTTTGTTTAGACTAGGTAAGCCTAATTTTCAACGAAAAATTCGAAATCTGCCACGTGATATCCTAATAATAAACGCGAAAGTTTGTAAGAATTTATGTTTGATATCTTTCACTCAAAAACTACTGAATGGATTTTGATTATCATCAAAATAAATAATATAGCTTATACATCAGAATAGCATATAGGACATATTTTATAACGATATTGAGTAAAGTACACATCGTGTGCAAAAGAAGTCTCTAAAGCTAGTGATAAAATAAATATGACATACCTTGGCACGTCGTGGGGCCACGGCGCCTCCAGCACGCATCGGTTGTAGTAACCGTACGTCAGTGCGTTGGGCTGCAGGCCGGCTCGCTTCATGAGGAACAGCAGCCTCACCGCAAGCACCGGGAGAGAGTGGATGCCGCAAAGCTGCATCATCACTCGATAGCAAACCTGTAATGATGAATACACACTGCACTTCAAACATTCTTAGATTAAAATACACACTTAAGCGGTGTTTATTTTGATTGATCTAGGACGATGTAAACACCTGTTCGTTTTATAATTGTAGGGAATAACTTCCATTTATCTTTTATGTATTTTCAATACTTATTTCATGACGATGTTTTATAATCTAACAGAAATAATATCTCTAAAACCTCCAAAATACGTGATATGACACATTTTTTTGGAGCAAATTGTGACATATCAACTTAAAACAAATGATTCTACTTATTTGGAGGAAATGGAGTTTATTATCTATGTTTATGTAATTTCGATATTGCCCAAAATTCGGATACATAATCTTAGCCATTCCATAACATTATCGATTGGAAAGAGGTTTTATGGCTCAACATTTTTTACCTTTAGGTATTATATTCCTTAAGTAAGACCATATTTCCTTACCTCATCACAAGGTACTCTTAATTTTGTGGCCTTCTCTAGAAGTTCGTAGGCTGCTGTCAACGTTGCTTGCTCTTTGCCGCGGTTGAGCATAAGCCGGCACGGCAAAGACAAGAAATATAGAGAGTAGCAAGCGCCGAGTAGACATTTCGCCCACGCCTCCGGAGACAAACTTGCTTTACGAGCTAATCTAAAAAAATACATTATAATGATAGTGGAATATAGAAAAACAAACTTTATTGGCCTTTTCACATCATTTATACACTCAATTAAGTAACATTGGAAGTAATATAATACGCACTGCCCAAATAGCACGAAGCATTCAGTAAAAGAGTGACAATGGCAGATAATTTCTCACGCGAAAAATACCTTACATACCTACTCCCTTGGACATGGAAAAAAAGTATCAGTCACGTGCGAGCTAATACGAGTTTTACTACGTTACATATAAAGTTACTATTTATTCTCAACAATTAGCAAACGTAGCGAATGTACAACATGGTAATAAGTAAATTTTATTCACAACTTGTACAGATGTGTTTTTTTTTAATGTATTATGTTATAAGTTATAACTAAGATCTTATCATTATTATTTACCTTTGTGCCGCGGCTATTTCCTGCTTAGTCCTCCGCGCCATAGGCGAGGCATCGCCCAGGGACTCCGCCGACGCGAGCGCCGATCTATTAGCGGCCGACAGCGTCTGTAATCCGCCCCCTCTGCCTTTGCCTGTACATTTAGCTAGCAACACCGTGTCCAGCTCGAACTTATCGTAGGTGTATGTTTCTCCTGTAATAAAAAGGAGAATTTATGATATCGCTGAGTATTTACCGTACATAACGTTTAATATGCTTAATCACATTTTGATATACTTAAGATATATTCCAAGTAGCTCACAAGCTCTATATATGCTGTATTATGGCCCTATAAGAGTAAACTCCCCTATACAGACTTTGTACAGCATATATTATGTACATGTGGTATATGCTGCCTGGGTATAGATATCATATAGATTTATGTCAAAAACATTACAGCCTAAGTAGGCTAACTGTAAAATTACAGTGCTTAAAAACAACGAACTTATAAATCAATTATTTATTAAGTAGGTTGACTGTCGTAAGTTTTAAAGTTATATTTAATTTAGTAGTGTACAGAAGTTATTTTTTAAAGTTATTAAATTATAATTTCGGCCCCCGTGGCCTATTATACCAACAATTGTCGCTGACAAGTGATAGTTACGTTTACACTATAAACCCGAGTAGAATCAACGCGTCTTCACATTGACTACGATTTGCATTTAGAATTGTTACTTGTCACCGACACTGATTGTATAATTATCATGATTTTTCCAACATTAATAGTACATTACGCACCGAGGCCAGTAAAATAAAAAATGTCTGAGATCACATGTAATTGTCGTCCGAGGCGAAGCCGAGGTTGACAAAAATGTGATCTGAGGCTTTTTTATTTACAGGCCGAGGCCAGTATACTATTTTTCAGTTCGACGAAGCCAGAAAGCGGCAACTTCATTTAGCGCAGCGGCCCGAAAGTTGGCGCTTTGTGGCCGGAGGACAGAAAAATATATTTAATCGAACTCACCAGGCGCAGAATCCAGCGGCAGTGGCGGCAACACGAACACGGTGCGTTCGGAGGCGTTATTGTTCTCACTGCCTAGTAGGGAGCCGGTCTCGCCGCCGGCCACCCGCTCTATACACTCGTCGAAGAACGGCAGCCCCTGGTCCACGTCGCACACAAACGAACGCTCCTCTATGAACCGCGTGAACATCTGCGTTCGCATCATTAACGTGAAGAAACGTTGGTGTGTCTGAAAAAAAATATATATTTCAATTAAATAAAATAAAGTTATTAAATAGTACATTGTGATACATGTATGTTAGGTTGATAATCGCATGCGAGGGCGTATTATTAAAGCTTTAATTGAGCATTGTATGTAATTATGGCAATACACACGAGCTTCATATGACGTTTTTCGACGTACTGAGAAGAAAAACCAAATTTTGTTTATATCAATATTTTTTTATTTCTGCGCGCCAGAATGAAAGCGCAGTGCGATAATAGATTGTGAGCTTAAAACAAGTTAATGAGATCCCAATTACGAGCAAGTTTGTTAAAAATATCTTGTAGAACTTTGACACATAAGTAAAAATTATACCTATATAAATGTTTCCTTTCCTTAATAATCAACTTACTTTATCCCTAGATGCGATGAAGGCGTCCATGTGAAACAAGGCCTGTGGATCGGTGGTCCCAGCAGTGGGCGCTTTGGTTATCGGTATTAAGTAGCTCCGGTACCCTTGCAGAGTCACAGCCATAAACCTAAGAAATGCTTCTTGGATTTTAAGCTCCAATGCGTACTGAAAAAAAAAAACATTAGGTTTTCAGATTTGTTCAATTACACTGCACCAAAATATCAATAGAGACGAACTCAGAATCTTCTTGTTAAGGTTGGTTATAAAGTATTTTAAGGCTATTTACCTCTTTTTTTCTTCTTTGGAAATCTCTGTCTAAACTTGTCGTTGGTTCACCGTTAAATTTATTATCACTTGAACGATGGATAGGTGACGCTGTAAAAAACATAATAAGATTTTTTATGTATTATATTTTATACTTGCATTTGAAAATTTTAATGATTATAAGAAGGTAAAAGTTAAATTTAATGATCCCACCTGGTCTTATACTTCCATATAGGACATCTAGCGTATGCTTCAATACCCTAGCTTGTTTTTTAGGCAATAACTTCAACGATATGTGCCGTTGCGATTCACAAATCTAAAAAAAGCCGAAATTTTAGTTCATAATCATTACTGTGCAAGCAAAATGAGATTCTAATCGCATAGATATTAAGTCATTATTAGGACTCACTGTAATATTATTAGTGTCTAAATCAACACACGTCACGTCTGGAGGGGGTTCGTAGAGATCAAAAAATCTCGAATCTACACCGATTAAATAAGGCAATGGAGCGTGTAACACTTCAGCTAAACCTGTAAACAACACAATCAACAATAAACCTTCTGCCGATATAGATAGAGCACAATACCAGTTACATAGAACGTTAGTAAGTATGGCACAAATATTACGTAAAACCTTTACATTACAGTTATCTCGATCGAAGAGTTAAGATTTTTCTCTTGATGGTCTATTTAATTTTTAATAAGTAAGTACTTATTTGACAATTCTACTTAAGAAGTACGTACGTTCGTTTTACAATGTAGCTACAAGAAACTTATTTTCAAACTTTTCTGAATTCATCACATTCTGAAGGATTATGTGAACATTTTTTAGATTTGTAAAATAACATACCTAAAGGACAGAGTGGTATATAAGGACACTGCCATTTGAACGGAAACAGTAAACTGGACACGGCTTCCGAAACCGCCGTCAAAGTGTCTGGCCTGAAAATTATAATACAGTTAAATATATTTTAGTATATTTATTTATAACAAGTGTAAAACGATACAAGTCACCTTAATATCTTCATATCTTATCGAATTCTTTGTATCTTATATCGTATTGGATTCTTCATACTTTAAATAGTATTAAAATATTCATACCTTAAAGAGTGTATTAAAATCTTCTGCTCAGTTATAGCTAACGCAAGGAGCAGCAAACAGTTCTCAGGGCCTAGGTTCAACAGCAGCTGTCTGAAACCGGCGCCGCTTCTAACAAGGGGTTGGTCGTCGCGCCGGGTTAATATAACACGGTCGCTGGCGTTTGTAGGGGAAAGCTAAAAAAAAAGAACCAACCGCTGAATAAAATATGAAAATTATCTAAATAATTTAACAGAAAGCCAATCACAGGTTCTTACCAATAGAAACAAAGTAGATCTTAATAAACTGTTAAATAAAATTAGAGTCACACTCGACTATGACGAATATTTATTCATTCTGCTATATATTAGGGACATATATTCCAAATATGTGTTTTATAATAGAGATAAGGTGGAATTAGTAGGTTTACCTGCAACAATATTCTTGGTTCAGGAAACGGTACATCTTCTAATAAATGCGTCACGTATCGCTCTATAGGTATCGTTAGAGGCTGTTTGCTCCATGACATTTCCTGAAATCAGACACAAATTCAGCTATTTTTGTCACTTAACAATAGACTGTTATTTTTTGATGAACAAAAGCTTGTTATTCAGAGTTACATTCCACAGTGACGAAAAACATTAACAGTATTTTCAATCAACTTACAAGTATATACAGAAGCCACCGTTCAAACATGTCGCTGAAAGGCCACCGGGAGAGCAGACATACGCTCTTGCTGAAATGGACAGAGTGTGTGGTGTGAGTGAGGCCCGCACGCCACCCTAGCAGCTCCATCTGAGACTCGGTCAGCTGTGTGTGAGGGTAGCTCTCGTAGAACGTAACCGCGGAACCGTACACCTGGAAATATAATTATTATTATTATCATCATCATTTAACGGTGATGCACTAAAGAACTTGGATTTGACTGCATACTTATAGTGCAAAGTATTACATGTGCTTTGTATCAAATTACTGGTAAGTATTAACTGTTAACTCTAGAACAGAGTCTACAATAACTTGACAGAGATGTGTAAAGTTTATTGTAATGCTTATACCACTCAAATTCAAAAATGTTTATTAGTATCTACTAATACTTTAAAAAATACTATTATATGTCAGAAAAGTTTACCATCGCTTTAGAGAGACCTTGCTGAGATGAAACGCGGCAAGAAATTAAGCAGAACCTTCTCTCGAAGTCAAATATACAATTAAAATGTACTTACTAAAAAACTAATCTTATATAATACAAGTATAGGTTCATATAATCTGATAAATAGTAAATAAAGTAAGCATTAAAAAAAAAAACTTACTTAACAACTTTTTACTTTTATTTACTTTCCTTGTTATAATGGATTATAAGACAAAATATTTATTAAATGTATCACAAGTTATAAACCCGGTTTGAATATTGTTCCGTAATTTTCGTCATAAATACACCAATGTTTTTTTACCTTATCTGTGGCATCAGCGACAGTGAACACAAACGTAGAGAACACCGGTTTGGGTTGCGCGGCGTTATTCGGCCATAGTTCCAGTGTCGCCCCCATCGGCAGGCAGAACAGGGGCACCGACGCGGGGAATGCCAGACTACGTCGCTCCGTCATTGGATACCTTAAAAAAGCCAAGACATTCATAGCATAAATTTTAAATAAAGTTGTGCATGCGTGATATCTACCTGTCGTATTCCACCAATAAGAGACAACCTGCTGGCCTGTGATTGGTGGAGCATGACAGTTAAACCCTAAGTCTACACTAGCACATCTAGTCTAGCGAATTTTTGACACGTGATAGCACCTTTTCATATTTTAAGAGTGTAATAACACTAGTTATAAATAATGTTTATGACACAGGACATACATAATATATTGTTAATTGTAATTTCTTATTATACATTTAACTGACCGTATTACGGTCACTTTGTTTGAAGGCATCAGTCCATTTCTTCAATATTTATAACTACTTTTAAATATTGAAGAAATGAGATAGGTACACCAAGCAATATGTTTTGATACATGATATAATGTGCTCATACATGTTGTCAGAATTAATCGAGTTTAAATCTTATTGTAATTTATTCCTTCAATATTCAGGGCAAGGGACTGACGGCGGTTCAATCACACTTATGACTTCTAATTGAGCAAACCTAGGTTAAATACAGTTCAATTAATTTTATTTAAAATATTGGCTACCTTCTAACAAAATCATTGTCGATTAGCTTTTTTTTAGATCCTATAAATATATATTTGTAGGCTAGTGCAATTGTATTGGGCCACGCCCGACCTCATATCATAACACTAGTGTATTGTTAGTGCAGGAAGCGTTAATTAGCATACCTTGTATAATTGTAACAGTGAAAGCAGTAATTAACGTCATTTAATATGCTAACCTCGGTACAATGATCTACAAACATAACCTTTTTGTTATGAATTATGATCATCTGAATTAACTATGGAGGTATAGTAATAATATAATCATATTATGATGACTTACCTAAAAAGTACTTCTGGTTTGTATGCTATTAAAGGTGGACGGTTCATTGACTTCTTGTAACAGAGAAATACATCGCTTCCCATTAAGCCTGTAATTTAAAATAAATTAACAAATGTTATCTTTTATTGGAATATAAAAGTAGAACACTTTTAAATATCGGTGAGATAAAGTCGGTTACAGTGTCAACATTGTTACGTCAGCCTGCTGCATTCATGGGAAAGTTCCCGATAGGAAAAAACCTTTTTCGAATGCATTGAATAAAAATAGGATCGGATTTCATTTATTTTGCATACAACAAAAAACGTGCAAATCTATTGAATGAACGGGGCGATAATAAATCTTAAAGACCGTCGTAATCTTATTACACGACCCTAATAATTTAGGGTCCCTTGAAAACGTAATACCACTTTTACTACCGACCTACTCTACCGTTATTGTTTTATTACTTTGCACAAATTCGATTGATACTCTTCCTTTCATTAAATGATATTTATATATTCTACAAAGAAAAATTAATACCCCGGTAGAAGTCGAACCCACGCCTGTCTACACTCAGTGGTTTACCATAGAATACCAAAGTAAAACAGTATTTATACTGCTAACAATTACGACGTCTCAAACGTTCCAAGATCCACCCATTTATCTGGGTATAATCCTAGCTTTCCTTTGTTTTTTCACAACTTACCTTTATTCAAATTCTTCGCGAGCATACAGAACGCGTGCGGTGGACACTCCCCCTTGCTTGCTATTATGACGCACACATCGACGACCACGAGCGCGTTGCACGGCGCGCCGGGGTGAGCCCGTCGGTACGTTATGAACGTCTTAGCGGTGGAATTGTTCACGTTGGCTATCTTACCGCCCACAGACAACAGCACCATCTCGGCGTCGGTCATGAGACGTTCCTTACCCTCGTACATTACCCCTGTACATAATAGTTTGATGTTATATAGCTACAGCTGTGTGAAATAGGCATGATGGCTGATTTTTTTTATCCATAAAGTTATCAAAGAGTTCTGGCAAAGATAAGCGCTTAAAAACTTTAGGAGTCTGGCTTTGTAACGTCACGTCTCGATACAATTTATATTCGGACCTAACTGACGGAACAATAGAATTTCTATTTCTTTACCAAGTCATCATTCGTATTCAATATTTTGATAAGTAATGTCATTGGCTACAAACCATCATCACATAATAATTATGATATGGTATATGTCAAAATTGATTGATATTGATTCAGTGGTTACATTGGTCCACCTTCTTCGTATTTAGTTCATATTTTGTACTAAGAAATTTCGGTAAAATCTGTATTGTGAAATGAAGACTCGTCCGAGCGTAAAGTTTGAGAATGATAAAAAGTGAGCAGCAAAAAATGCAACGGTCCAACGTTGGTAGCAATGACACGCGGGCATTATCAACGTTATCTGAGTTTACCTACTTCATTCCGCAGGTTAATAGTTAAGTGACAAAAATCCCGCTTATCGCCAACGCCGCCTTTACTAAAATGTCAATAGGCTATTTTATTAAAACCGTATTAAGAATCTGTTGCGCAATATCCGAATTAATTTCAGTTCTTTATTTTTTGGTACATACAGCGTCAAATATGATTAAATATATTTAAGTATGAAGACTTTGAAAAACTTAACCGTTACGATATATTGCTGACCAGTGGCGTGCATTCCCTATAGGCCCAATCTGATAAATGGATGGTTGCGCCCTGTCACGCTAATGGTTCCCTTGACTGTTCTAGTAGCATTTCCTGGTTCTTAGTAGCAAGTACATACCTATATCAACTAAAGGCGCTCTATCCCGCCCCCGTCGTATACACAGAAAGCATTCCGGCGACCGCATGGAGCCATGGTTTAAGTCGGCGGGGAGTCCTGTCGGCGTAGACTCTATCAGCTCGAATCCACTGGGCAATGTCTCACCGAGACTAGGGAATATAACGCCTGTAACAAAAACAAGTCTTATGACATCTGACAAAAACAGGCGCGTGCAGTGTGCATGTATGCACCAGGGAAGGGTAGGCATTTTGACATTACTATAGACTGGGCGTGAATTGATACTATTGATACGTTAAATCGGATTATACACTACCCGTATATTATCTGCTTGGCCATGTCGCTCACTCAATAATCCGAGGTATAGTTTATGCATCAAAAGAAGTCTAAGCCTTATAATATGTTACGCTGGTTATGGTGATTATATCCCTAGGCTAAACATTTTGTTTTAGAAGTTTCTTCGTGAAGATTGATCGTTGCACCTGATCCCACTGGTCTAAACCATCACAGGTACGACGTTTTCCTTGATTGCTGGTTAACATGGAAAGTATGTCTTTATTTATTCATCTTTATTGGATTAATACAACAAACAGACATTACCTCTGCCAAGTTACCTCATCTGTTTTTACGAGTTTTCTACTTTACGGTGACACTAAAATCATTCACAGTAATAAAACTACTATAATTACGTAATAATTGGATATATTTTTTTAGCAAAAATAATTCCTAATGAGCTTGTTGTGAGTTTATATCATGATATTAAAATATTGACTTACTATATCAGCTGCAGCCTATTTTGTTGGGTACGATCATACCGTAGCGAATGAGGTCAATGAACTTGTCCATACTTTAATTCATCGATCAATGATACTAATAAAATATGAATCACATAGAGGTCAATAAAGAACGACCTTCTATCAAGTGACCGTGGATATGGCATGGCGTAAACAAATTTCACGTTATAAACATATTTGCACAAAGTTAAAATTAAGAGAATTTCCCACGCGCGGGAAACTTATCATAAACTAGCGATCCGCCCCGGCTTCGCCCGTATCCCCATTTATTTTTAAATAAATATAATATAGCCTATGTCACTCGGCGATAGTGTAGCTTTCTAACAGTGAAAGAACTTTTCAAATTGGTCGAGTCGTTTTGGAGCCTATTCAATCCAAACAAACAAACCTTTTCTCTTCATTATATTAGTATAGAAAAGTAGAAAATTACTTATGTCATTTTGACTACAAACAAATATGATTCACTGGTTAGTACTGGTTAGGCATGTCTATATGTTACTTTGTTGTATAATAAAATACCTATATACGTATTTGATACATTTACAAATTACCTATAAGGAATGCATAATAAACAGTACAGACCTATATTTATTAGGTAGGTATAGAAAAAAAATCGTTACCTATCGGTAGGTACCTATATATTCATTTCGATATCTGTTATCGATGATATAAAATACGGGTCAAGTGTGTAGTAATTTTGGGCGAACCGCGTAGCATTAGATTGTACAGGAAGAATCCTATTTAGGTAATATTATTGCTACAAATAGACGACATTGACATTGCGAGCTGTATCAGGAACAAGTCCCACGCATATAATTATATTCATTTATAGTTACTGCGTATCACAATACTCAAGTTCACTTTAAATAATAATAAATAATTTGCGAACATTTCTAAAATAAACAGATATATAGTAGGTACTTAATAATTTCTGATCCTTTCGCGGTTATTGTTAGTTGCTTGGTATGAAACAACTATAACGGATTTGACTTTATCGTTAGCTCAGTCGTGCTACGAATATGGAATAGAATAGGAATTAAGTTTTCGAAACCTCCGCAAATAAAATAAAATAGGCGAGTTAAATCCGTTATAGTTCCTTCATTTCAACGAGATATAGGTGCCTACTTAATTCATAAGATACCCAAGACTAACAATACTCCTGGTCACGCTAACATTTATCCTTAACTAGCTTCTGCCCGCGACATCGTCCGCGTGGAACTCCTCCTTTTTTGAAGTCGGTTAAAAAGTAGCCTATGTTCTTTCTCGGGCTCCAGACTTTCTTTGTAACAAATTTCATTTAAATCGGTCCAGTAGTTTTAGCGTGAAAGCGTAACAGACAGACAGACAGACAGAGTTACTTTCGCATTTATTCGAATTCTATCCTAACTAATATTATAAATTAGGATAGAATTCGAACCCGCAACCCTCACTTTTGTACAGTAGTTGAGCGCTGTAGCCACGTAAGTTCTGATAATAATAATAATTAAAATCATAATTATAAATATGAACGATTTTAACGAGGTTATTATACCTAGTAATTAATTGCAAATATGAGTTAGCCGGGAAGTGATACTAGGTACTAGTGATTTAAAATATGTAGATTCACTTATTAATGTCAACCTGTCATATATAAAATACCTATGTATGTTGATTCTTCTTTAATTAACTATTCCATGTTATGTTTTAAATAGATCGTATTAAAAAATCGAACATAACGTTATTTATTACGAATCGGCTGGATGTGAACTTTATGAAGGTTTAGTTTAACAATTTTAGGGTTCTTTAATCTGTACTATTCTATCCATCTGTACGTAGGTACGTCTCGGCATTTCTCGTAATTTGGATGGTAAATCTACCAACACAAACAAATAACAGTATTTAATTATACTACTTAATACATAATGGAGTGAAACAATTATAACAGATTTAACTCGCGTATTTAATTCTATTTGCTGACGTTTCGAAAACTTTCCTGACGATAGTCTAACATTAAAGATTCCAGTGAGTAATAACCGCGAAGGCACAGAAATTATCTATACTAATCTATACTAATATTATAAAGCTGAAGAGTTTTTTTGTTTGTTTGAACGCGCTAATCTCAGGAACTAATGGTTCGAATTGAAAAAATCTTTTTTTGTTGGATAGACCATTTATGGAAGGCTTTAGGCTATATAACATCACGCTGCGACCAATAGGAGCGAAGAAACAGTGGAAAATGTGTAAAAAAAACGGGGGGAAATAACTATTCCACGCGGACGAAGTCGCAGGCACAGCTAGTTATACATATAAGGAATACTAAAAAATGCTTCCGACTTCCAAAAACTATAATAATTATATATATAATTTACCATTCGTAATCAACTTAATTTCAACTATTTGTTAAAGAATGACCTTTTAATTTTTTATATTATTACCTGAGCTATTTTCTTGGTTCCCTTTGTACAGACCATGGTACCTTATTAGAGTAGTCGAAACACATTTCGTCGCTATTTCGATTTTAGCGAAAATGAGTCATTAGCGTTAGTACGCCAAGTTTCTACAGATAAGGGCTACTCCAGGTACTGGTATATTGTAGGCAGACAAACCAGTTTCGTAGCATAAGAAATCAGTTCATGAGTGCACTAACTTAGATCTATCTAGTATGGCTGATTTATGTCTATACATAAGTGAATTCAGATAAGACAGCCCAATAAGTTATTCTATTACTTAAATAATTATGTACAATAAAACTAAATGTAAATAAAATAAAATCAGGTAATTAGCTGAATAATGTCTGATGCTTTCACGGTTTTGAATTCTAATTCTAATTGAATTCTGTTTAAAAATATTAGTGTACAGAAACATACACATATCATATCAATATTTTTTTTCAGTATTTATTTCATTATTAAAAACCAATATGGTATTAATTTATTTTTAAACATTACTTATCTGAAATAGGTACCAAACCATCCAATAAAGATAATAAGGCATTATCATTGTATTTATTTACAATACTTATTTTTATAAGCCAGTGTTCATAACATGAGGTAGTTGATAACCAGATATCTTTTCTCTCAGTAATGTGATACTTGACCACAGGTCTTGGATAAGCTTGACAAGTAGGTATGTTAAAATTATAATAAAATTTAGTAGTCACAATAAAATTTATTACTACTTTCTTAAGATTATAATAATAAAAGATTAATGAATAGGTACTTGAGAAATATGTATGTACATTACACCATGTCATGTTTCCAAAAATCCAACAAAATGATTAATTGTTTTTGAACACTACTCATTACTATTTTTTTTTAATTATAGTAGATGTATCTTGCATGTTTTATTTTATTTGCTGATATTTCGAAAACTTTGTAGTTCCCTTAGCTTAACTTTAGTGTCAGACTTATCATTAGGGAAGCCCTCTACCCTATCTAGGGGACACAGGAATATAAATCAAGTAAGTGAAGAGTTACAATTGTTATAGTTTCAATCTAATGTGTAATAACCGCGACGGCATCAGATATTATTACTGAAAAGTATACAATTGTAATTTTAAAAACATCATTAAATTATTTACAAATCCGATAACAAAAAATACAAATGAAAAACAAAACATGTAGAAGCTGACAAGGTTCAGATGTTTTCCTACTTTTATCCAAACTGTAACTAATCTACTTTGTACCTAATGGAATCTTATAAGCTTAAAACTTGTAGTGGTTTGTATCATCATGTAATTTGGCACATGTATACATGTAGTTCTGATGATAATACAATAATATAGTAGTTCTATCATATAGATCTGATGATGAAGCCTAAAGTTGTTATTTAATTATATAGAAATGTAGGTAGGTATATAATTACACCCAAATGAATAATTAATCACTATCTAGATGACAAGAATACTTAATATAGGCAACTGTTTGTAATGAGACCTTTGTAAGAATAAATTATAAATATTTAAATTAAGCTAGTTTCATTGTTCTTGACTCTTGTACATACATACACTTTTGAATATATATCTATTAAAGATTGACCCAATCATTGCAGTAAGTATTGGAATTTCTCAGAAATGTATAATGACCAGTCAAGACAATTTCCATGATAGTAGTGATAAAATAGTGATGTTAAAACTTAAATAAAAGTATTCTGAATGTACTTACTAATATCAGTTATGGGTGCTTTTGTACTATATCCCTTTAAATGCCCAGAGTCAGAGTCATCCAGCAATTCAGGCGTTTCCGGTAATCCAGCGATCACAAAATAGTCTGCCACTCTTTTCTCATCCATTTTTATGAATTTGCCTTGATTATCCTTGGGAGATGATGACACTACAATAACAAATCAGGAAGCATGTAAACAAAGTCATAATGTTCCTAGTTAGTATAACGAATTCTCTAGTGAAAGGTAGTAATATAAAATTTCAACCATATTAACGAAAAAAATATATAATTGTACTTATCAAATTACGAAGGTTGTTACAAATAATACTTATGACACGAAACCTTTGAAGTGACAGTACTTACGATTTATTGCTAAGCATAGGTTTCTGGTAACGCACTAAATACGAATCATAAGTCATTTTCTCCAAATAAAATCGTAAATAACTTATTGCGTTTTGAAATAACCATTCACTGATTAAGTAAAATATAACACAGGTGCATCAGAAACGTCATTTTTAGGTTTCAGATTGTCTGACCACAGATTAAGTTTTGACTGGTCGAATAAATCACAGTCGCTCACTAGTGAAGAGCTTCAAATAAGAATTGTGATATAGTCTTATATGTATCACATTTATTTTATATTGACGATATAAAATATTTATTTCTGGAATATAGTACTCTTATTTATGAAAGATTAAAACATTCTTTCGTAAAACTTCACAGATTATTGGGTTTCCATTTTGGAATGTAATATAATTTGCCTGTGGCAACAACATTTTGCTTAAGTTGGTAGCTAACAATGTCATTTATTGGTTAGCGCGGGAGTACTTAAAAAGAAAACTGCATGATGACTATGATAAGTACTGGTGGTTGTAGGTTTAAATCTCGAACAAGGAAGACAAACAGTTCAAGGGTGGATCTTCGAGCGTTTGAGAAGCCGTCATTGTCCTCTACATCTATATGTATAATGTTTGCAAATAATATTATTAAGTATCGACTGAAATTGTATTTGTAACAGTACCGGGGAATAATATCACCCAAATGTTTGTTACTTATTGACTCTGTACTTAAATATAAATGTAGAGGACAATGACGGCGTCTCAAACGATCCAAGATCCACCCTCAAACAAGGAAGGAAAATTCAAAAATAATCGTATTTTGAATATTGAATACTCTAATACGGGTTAATAACCATTCAATACAATAATACAACTTGTTTATCAATAATTCCAATCAGATTTATTTAAAATAAGTAGTTGTAAAATGTTTTTTTAATCTATATCAATTACAAGTTCTCTCTGTGCTTTTAATGAAGGAAGGAGATTTTCAGTTGCGTCTAAAGTATTAATAGTAGTTGCAGTCTGGGCACCAGCTAATAACATGCCAATTGCACCTTCAAGTTCGCAAATTCTTTTGCAAACATCAATCTCATCTTTCACTTTCCTTAGTAAAGCAGTATATACCATTCTAAGTTGTTCTGGAAATTCATTTGTTTGATCACCAAAGACATCAACAAACGCATTGGTTGTATCAATGACTGTTCTCATTAAGTTTGTTTCTCCAATGTTTTTATAAAGATATTGAATTAATGCAGCTTTATGTTTTTCATTTAAACCCGATAATGCCGGATGTAATACATTCCTTTTCAACAACTCCTGAAGTACTGCAGCAGTTTTCTCTGGAGAACCATTTGATACTTTTGTCTTGAGAACATTTGCCAGAGCTTTGCTGTAATGCATTTTCCTGAGGCACAGGTCGAACCATTCTTCTTTAGCTAGTTTCTGTTTTGTAACCACTAAATCAACTTTAGAAGATGGAATGTGATCAGAGGTAAATTTGAATGTCCTTTTACTTTCATCTTTATTATGTTGCTTATTGCCATGCTCTCTTTTTCTTATTGATATAACACCATCCACCATTCCAACAGCAAGAATATCATCTTTCTCAGAAATAGCCATGCTGAGTATAGCATTAGGTAAATCAAAATTGTGGACAACTTTGAATGTAGATAAATCATAAACTTTAATGTGTCTATCTAAAGATGCTGACATAAGTCTGCTGTTATTGCTGGCCAGCCGCAATGAAGTCACTGTTTTATGATGTTGTGAGATATTTGCAAGAAGCTTGCCACCATTAAAAAGATCCCACACTTTAACTTGTGTCCCACCAGCACTAATAAATATGCCACCAGATGGCAGAAACAAAGTTGACTCCACTGGGTCACCATGGTTAACTGTAAGGACTGTTTCATTAGATCTACAATCATATAATTTAACTGTATGATCATAGCCTCCAGATAAAATAATATCAGGAGAAATGGGACTGGCAGCTCCAGCTCGTACATAATCAGTATGTTCTGAAAAATTTGCGATTTTCTCCTCGGTGGCTATATCCCATACACAAACTGATTTGTCATCAGAACAACTCAGCACTTTGACTTGGTCTTTTGTAAAGAATGTTCTATGTACCTAAAAAATAAAAACAATAACATTTAGTAAGTTGATCACAATCATGTTGAACACATTCACAAAAATGTATAGGAAAGGCAAAGGTACTTATAAGTACAGATAAAGTAAATTGTCGCTTTAGTATTATAGGTATGATTTAAGCCTATCTTGTACTTACAGGTCCTGTATGTCCAGTGAAGACTCTAAGAATATTTTTAGACTGAATATCAAACAATTTAACCACAGCTTCTTCACTGCCAGCAACCAGTAGTCGACCATCATTTCTAAAAGTAGCTCCATAAGCACCTTCAACAAACTGACTAATATTCTTTGCAACTACTTTTGTAATGGGATCATAAACCTGAAACAAAGGACATAATATTTTCATTATTAATAAGCATATACTATTTTTAATATATGTCATATTTGTTATAAATGTGCCAGAAACTTACTTGCACTCTAACCGAGCATGTTGCAGCGAAATAGTATGGTTCTACAGGACTAAAGTCCAAGTGATCAATGGCTCCGAACTCTTTCACCAAGGCCGGTTGCTATAAATATAAAAAAAGGGGTTAATAACTATAAAACAAACATTAACACAGGACAAAACACTTTGAACTAAAAGTTTATTAACTTTAACTAACCCCAAGTTTATTCCAATATACTGAATCTTGAGTATCACTTTTCGCCTGTTTGCGAAATACTGCTTTATTTGTTTTTTTATGTGGATACGAAACGTGAGCCATTGTTCCAGATTTTCATAATTTCATTAATACAAATTGAAAACAAGTGATCCCCATGCAGTTATAACCTATAACAGTCAAACTGTCAAAATGTCAATGTGAATTGTCAAAATTAATTTCATCCAGTAGTACCACAGATAATATACATAATTTAAGTACCATACATACAATCTTTATGCACAATATTATAATCATAAATCATAATAGTGTGTGTGTGTTATACATTTTATTTTTATTTTTCAATTTATCGCTGCTTTTCTAGAATAGTGTCTCACTATTCCAGAAAAGCAGCGTTATGTGTTTTATGACCTAAAATTACATGATAATTGTCTTCGTAATAATATTTCAATTTGTAAATGAAGTTTTTTGTAAGCTATTCAAGTCATTATTTTTATCATTCATTTAATATAATTGCTCTCTGTCACTGTCACGTCTGTCATTCTCATTGTCAAAACGCGCCTTGAGATTGGGTTAAATTTTAATTTATAGATAGTTTTTGCATAACAATCTATATTTTTCATTTTTTACATTAACTGGTAGAGAATATGCCGAAACGTATACCTGCATTTTAAACTAAGCTATTTTCTATCAGAAACAATATTTAGAAAGTAAAAATGTTCAAGTTGCTCAGTCGCCACGGGCGCCGCAGTGCCACTGTTAATTTGTTTTGTGAGAAATTTGAGGTTAGAAAAGCAAAGATTTATTATGTTTATGCGTCAGCTGGATCTGTTCGGTTCTCATCCACAGGAGGCAGCGAAGCAGGCAAGACTGCGAGTCTAGTTGATGTTATACCAGATCCTCCTTCAGTACCAGATCTTTCGATATCTGAAACTGTTCAATCTTTGGCAGCTAACGGCGAGCCGACTTTCGCCAGCTTAGGTCTCGGTGGATGGAGTCCTGTTGGCATGGTGCAACAGTGCATGGAATATTTACATGTCTCCCTTGATGTGCCTTGGTGGGGCGCTATATTAATAGGCACTATAGTTGTCCGAGTCGCCATGTTTCCACTTGTTATATTGGCACAGAGAAACTCAGCTGTCATGAATAATAACTTACCTGAGATACAGTTACTTCAGGTAAAAATGACACAAGCACGCCAATCTGGAAATCAACTTGAAGCAGCTCGTTATGCACAAGAGATGATGTTATTCATGAAAGAAAAGGGATTGAATCCCTTAAAAAATATGTTAGTGCCTTTGGCACAGGCACCCTTATTCATTTCCTTTTTCATGGGATTAAGAGGAATGGCTAACTGTCCTGTTGAAAGTATGACATATGGTGGAATGGCTTGGTTCATGGATTTGACTGTACCTGATCAATATTTCTTGTTGCCAATTATAACAAGTGCAACATTATGGGCAACAATTGAGCTAGGAGTAGATGGGGGACGCCTGGACGCATCAAACATGGCGATGATGAGATATTTCCTACGTGCCATCCCTGTGATAATGGTTCCTTTCACAATAAACTTCCCTGGTGCTATACTTGTTTACTGGTGTTCAAGTAATTTCATTTCCCTCATACAAGTGGGTGTACTAAAAGTTCCAGCAGTAAGGGATTACTTTAAGATCCCCAAACTTGTGAAACATACCCCAGATAACCTACCTATTAAGAAAAAAGGCTTTGTGGAGGGAGCCAAAGATTCATGGACAAATATGAAAATCTCCAAGGAGTTAGCAGAGCGGCAGAGGGTGGATGAATTGATCTTTACCAAAGCTGGAAAGGGCCCCCTACAAAAAACTTACAAATTTGATCCAACAAAGCTGAGCAATGTGCAAGCGAAACCAAAATGATTTTGTCACTACTAGTTTGTAGAATATTATGTTAGTTATAAAATAAAATTATGTTGACTTAATAAACTTGTTTTATTAGGTTTTCTATTGAAACATTCATCCTTGTGGAATCTGCTGAATCCAAATGACAGACGTGAACTTGATATAAAGGTTTTCAAAAAACTGAATTACGCTACATAATAAGCAGTAATATTGTATGTAGTAAACTGGAGTGTAAGTTGGCGGCAAAATTACCTAGATGGCGTTAGTATGCGTGTAATATCATATTTCTATATGGGTATAAGCAGGACGGTTTGATATTTATTTATAGAAGTTTATAATGAATATATTATGTACTAGCTTCTGCCCGCGACTTCGTCCGCGTGGAACTCCTCATTTTTTTGCAGTCGGTTAAAAAGTAGCCTATGTCCTTTCTCAGGCTCCAGACTTTCTTTGTACCAAATTTCATTTAAATCGGTCCAGTAGTTTTAGCGTGAAAGCGTAACAGACAGACAGAGTTACTTTCGCATTTATAATATTAGTAGGGATAGGGATAATTTATGTTGCCATAATTAGTTATTTAATTTCTGTCCTAATAAATAGAAGTTTTTCAGTTCGAACCTATCAAGGCATAAATAAGGATTTCGTATGATAATTGATAGGTAGGTAAGTACTCTAACTAAAAATATTCTTTGATTCCAACACAATATAAAGCCATTTCACTATAGGTATATAAGCACATAAGTACAAAATTAATCTTTTAGGACATTTTAAAGAACTATATATATATATAGCTCAACATAGCGAAAAAATCACATAAAATCCGTGATGCTTTGGTAGGTATACCCAACGGCGTAGCAAGGTACGGGCACGGGACTAGAAGTTGAAAATTACCTTAGATAATATAATATATTTTTCCGTCCTCCGGCCAGAAAGCGCCAACTTTGTGGCCGCTTCGCTAAATGAAATAACCGCTGGTTTCGTCGAACAGAAAAATAGTATACTGACCTCGGCCAGTAAAATAAAAAAGCCTTAGATCACATTTTTGTCAACCTCGGCTTCGGCTCGGACGACAATTACATGTGATCTGAGACATTTTTTCATTTTTTCATGCCTTGGTGCGTAATGTACTAATATTCTTAGTTTGTTTACGCCTGCCCCCCAATTACAAAATCCTACGCCCATGGGTAGGTAAGTATACCAAATATCAACATGATGCTATTTCGACTACAAATACCTTAAAATACCCTACTTTAGGTAAGGATAGGTATAAAACAAGTAACGAGAGAAATATGCTACGAATATTGAAATACAAATAAGTTGGAGCTCTCGAAAATATGTACCTACCTACGTACCTATTCTGTTACAGTAGGGGGTGACTCGCAATGTTTCGTCGGAAATAATAAAGCAGGAAAACCATTGCGATTCGAACAAAGCACAGAGCTCAAAGGCTGAATGTTTAGGACGCAAATACGCAATTACAGATGTTGAACGCTGTGGAGGGCAACTTTATTAACCAGCAATGGAACGATCGTGGGAATCATACGATACTGAATCGAGGCGAGATTAACTTTCGAGTTTGTGGAAATGGGCGGCTGTTTGAGGTTATACGAGACATTTGTACTTGTAGCCTGTAGGTATCAAAGTTGTGATAACAGGTTTCATTGGAATAAACGACAGGCTTAACTCTATATACTTAAGAATTAAATCTGTTATTTTAAGTAGGTACCTGTTCATGATGGCGTTTGAGAACTTTGCAGGCACCATAATCGTAGATGATAGACTTGATACCTACAAGAATAGTGTTAGACTACTAGGTCTAAGCACTTTAAATGTGCTTAGACTGAGTTGAGCTAAGTTGTTTCCTTAGACGCTTTAGATTATAATCACTACCCATCGATCGATACGTGTAGGTGCTTACTTATCAATATAAGTATTAAGTAGGTACCTACCTACCGACGTTGTAAATAAGAAACAATAAACCCACTTACGTATGCGTCTCAATATCTTCGGTAAATAGCCACAGAAGACATTTGCTCATAACTCAAGAAGAAAGAAATGGGCCGAGTGCGTGAGATGTAATAGCAAATTACTTGCGTTCCACACGTCATTCTCCAGGTGAGACATAAATATCCCTGGGAACGTAATATTCCTGTTTTGCAGATTTAGAAAATAAATCAACGTCTGTGTAAACTAGTGTGTGAGACGAATGTCTCTTTTGTTGGCGTGGATTTAATAAATTCTATTTCGGTACCAAATATGTATGTAATATCTAATTAAATACTTATCTTAATAGATAGATATTTAGGAATATAACTACTTAGTTAAGGTTTTGTCACTAAGCTGTCTATTCATTTTAAACTCTATAATATATACTTACTTAGGTATATTGGAATAGAACAACTATAACGGATCTAACTCGTGGCTGCCACGAATAGATGCCTATGTGAACTATAAAGTTCTTAAAACGTCAGCATACAATTAATATGAGAGAGTTAATCATGAAAACATCAGAAATTATGATCTTTACTTATACGAATACCGATCTGATAGGTGCAGCTGTATTTCTTACTTATTTTATAATTAGGTATTGATAATAATTAATTATACTTCCAATGCCTAGTATTAATTTTTCCATGACAACGCGTTTACCCACAAAAAGAGGGTAAAATCAAATTTGAAAAGCAATATTGTTACGTGAATCGACTGGGTAGGTACTTAATTACGTAGGTATAAATAAGAAAATAATGAAAAGGCTTTGAGTTTCTTTTCAGAGCATTCTTTATTGCTTTTGTTGTTGAAATATTGAAATAGATACAGAGTTTTAATTTGATTTGCCTCTGGTCGTGTTTTATTAGCATATTCTGATTGCTTATTTATATGTGTTAGGTATTTGATTAATTTATTTTACCCTTCAAAATAAGCCGTTTTTATGAAAAATTAATATTTTAAAATTCAGTTTTACAAAGCAACCATAAAGAACTGTGTCTGCAAAATACTTAACCTAATGTTTAATAAATATGAAAACATTTATGTTTTTAAAACATAAATATTTATAAATTAAAATACATTTAAATCATGAACTGAAATCTGTGTTAAGACAGTCAGTGCTACGGCGTAGCACCTCCGATTAGCAAAATTCGTAGCAGTTATGAATATTCAGTTATTCTCATACGCTGTAGCTCTACGTACCTAAGCTCAGGTATGGTATACCTATCCGAGGATCAGAGTAAACCGCTGCTCGTAAATGTAACCTAGTTATAGATTAGATTTATTTAAGTATATCAACCTTCATCTATCCAGCCTATTAGTAGGTAAGCAGTTCATTAAATTTATATAAATCCTGTCCAAAATTTGGACATACCTACAATTTTTATATTATAATAATTATACTCTTGTCAAAACAAAGTTATTGTAGGACATCGGTAGGTATACTTTTTTTATTAGAAACTATGTACCCTAGGCTAGGTACCTACTGTTTGTATAAATAATTTATGATTGAAATAATAAAAAATGTAATTTGAAGCTGTTGTTGATGATAATTCGAATTGAGGTTAAAAATGGGTTGAAAGTTTGTTATTACAAAATAATATTGCTTCTGTAAGTTTCTTTAAAAATGTTGAGTCAAATTTGAGGATTTTCGTAAGGGGATGGAAAAGAGAAATCAACTTCGTGTCTTGACACGCACACGTTGAATTTTCAGCCCGTGTGCCAAGGTAGTAGTAGGTTTTCTATAACGAAGCAGAATAGAAAATCTTTCTGTCATGCGGTATTTATGGGATTTTCTACACGTGAACGCCCATGTTAACGCCCGGCGGGTCTCGAGTACAAACGTCACTATTATTCTCAACATCATACCCATAATAATTTATTTCCACACCATCAATTCTTTGTACTTACTTATTTGTTTGAACAGAATGAGAAACAGCCGCTTTTGAAAATTTGTTTTGATCTCCTAGTGGCCTTTCATTACGGAGTTTCACCTCCGCCTTTGAAATGTTTCCGTGCTGTTTATGTTATTATTAAAATATTTCCTGGACAGGTAAGTAGGTATTTGTTATTATTTTATACTCGTCTTGACTCTTTAAGTTATTTTTGTAGAGTATGAAGCACGTTAATCGTAATGTCTATTGTCTAGGTTTATATGGAATATTTAAACTTTTTTTGATATAAATACTTAAAATTGTCTAAATGCTCACATTTAGCCAACTGAGAAACTTTTTCTTACAAAACAAGCTCTATTCTGCAGATTCATAAAAAAAAAGTAAATACTTTACTATAATATTCGAAATTACTTTTTTTTTATCAACATTTTTTATATTAAGTACAAATTACATTGACGACTATGATAATAATTTAATATCTTCTCTATTTATTTTTGATTACCTACCCATGGGCATGTAGCCCATGCTAGGTATGCCTGTTGCAAACAAAGGTTGACCTACAAAAGGGATAGAGACTTGGACAATGCATAACAGATAACATTCATGAGCGCTTGTAAAAGTCTAAATTGAATAAACATATTGTAATACAATTTTAAGGGATTTAAATAACGAGTGTTATTTTATTTGCTAACGTTTCGGAAGCTCTACAGTTAAAATTGTTCCATTCCAACATGTAATAGCCGCGTAGGTCAGTAACCAGAGAAGAATTAAGTGAAAAATAAAATAGAATTGGCTGATAGTTTAGTTTCCAGAAATATATACTTAGATGAAAAAGGTTGGACGAACTGTCTGACTGATAACAATGCACAGGCCAAATGAAAAAAGAATTAGCTTAACAAACACATTTGTCGTGGAAACATTTATTTTAACGTCGTATTGACTGTATAAGAAATTGCAATTGCACACTGGGTGAATAGTAAAGAGATTCAATTTAAACATTTACATAAACGAATGGCGGTGTCACACATGTCTAACGCAAAAATGTCGAGGAAAAGAACAGTGTAGTCACCTATATGTACCTACTTAGACTAAGATTTTTTTTATTTAGGTTATTATATTATAAGGTGTTTTTTTTATAATTTGTTTAGGTATAATAAGCTGCATGCAAAAATCCGGTCAAGTGCACTGAAGGTTCCGTACAAACCTGAAAGGATAGCTATAGCTAAGTAAAAGTTATAGGTACTTACTTAGTATTTTTAATTTTAATGTAGGTAACTGAAAAATTATAGTTTTCATATTTTTTCTTTTATATGTCGTATCAAATTTTAAGATTCTGAGTTCTGGAAGTACCCTGCAGGTTTTGATTCCTTTGTGACTAGGTACTTGCGAGTGTCCGAAATTAAGTTACCTACATGTTCAAAAAATATTTTTGTTACATAATGTAATATATTCAAAGAACTATTTGTACATAATGTACAAATAGTTCTTTGAACTTTATATTAGTAGTTATAAATAGGATATACATATATGAAGAGGGTCTATCACATACCAACATAACAGCCACACAATGCCGTATCCAGGACTTTTGTACGGGAGAGCCTTGACCCGGCATCATGTGCTTAAAACTTGGAGACATTGTATTCTCTAAAACATGACCTCCGTTAAATCTGTTATTGTCATCACGCATACAAAATTCTAAAACGGTTACCAAGTAATAGTATCCTCGGAAATAGACATGTTAATTTTGAGATTATTCTGGGGAATAGAAATAGGCGTCTGTATTATGAACTGTTTTTGACTATTAAAATTTAAAACAAAAAGCTATTGAATAATTGATTCGCATCTTTATTTTTGTGCTTTATATGACCTACCTAAATTTCCAAAAAAACACAATATCAACAAACGCGAAAATAAAAAAAATCGTTATAGCAACTGAAGTTAGTTCCGTAAAGGACTTGTGGGTTAGAAAAAACGGTACTTACATCAAAATTATATTCACCATATCGCATACTCCACTAGGATGAAGCGCCATTGTCCAATGTTCATGTCCATATAGATAATATCTGGAACCGAGGCTCGTTATTAAGGATCGGAAACATATTATAACAAACGTGCTCCCGATAAGCGGCAATAGTTATTGTAATAGACATCTGCCGACCATAAATATGATTTCTGTTTCATTATTGCGATATTCTGAATTGCCATTTATTATGAATATGTCCGATGTTAAGGGCCATCGGCAATAATAAAAGAGTCTTTTCATATTGAATTGTTTTATAAGGATATAGAATTGAAGGCGTCCACCATATTAGGTCAGAGAGTACCGTGGGGCAAGGTGGGGCACTTGCCCTACCGTACTCTCTGTCCGGGACCTAAGACTTTTTAGAAAAAAATAAATATGAATTGGAGTACCTAATTTAAAATAAACCGCACGAAACAACGTAGTATAACATATTAGTCAGTAGGTAAATAAAAAGCAGTTTTAGTTTCATACTAGGTACTTTATTCTTTGGTTTATTCCTTCTGCTCCACCCTCAAAAACACTGGCTGCTAACTTTCGATAGGTTTAAAAAGTTAGCTTCCTACCCACCCACGTAGTCCATAAAAGATCTATAAGTATATATATATGAAGTTAACTTGCTTTGAGAAGTTTATTAAAGTATCCATTAGAAATATTATTGACAGTGAGTTAGAAATTGTATCTTTTATTTTGAAGTTTTGCACTTATAAAATAATTCCTAAGTAAGTATACAAAAATGATTTTTCCATGAGCTACGACCGTAAAAATTGTTAGTACAAGCATTTGCTTTCTAACATACTGCATGGGATGCTCATTAGCCGTGTTTAATTAAGCGACAAAAAAAAGAAATAATTTAGGAGATAAAACAGTGGAGCAAGCAACGTTTGTACTAATTAAAATAGCATCATATTATTTTACAGTTGATAGTACAAACAATGAAGAGTTATTTTTTGCGGAATAAAGAAAGGGGATCGAAAATGGCCTGAACTACTTTGAGAAAATGATAGTACGGCCGTGTCAATTTTTTTTAGCTCAGCTCGGGGGGGGGCACTGTCGTACCCCCAGATATCTTTGGACAATTCACACCAATTGATCTAGTCCCAAGTTCGGCAAGTTCCCAACCTAAGCAAAGCATGTACTTTGGATACTAGGCTACGGATAAAAGTACTTAAATACACCCATATTCAAGACTCAGGTATAAATGTTCGTGACATCTGCCGGTAACCTCCGGTTTAGTACCTAGTAGTGGCGTAGCAATGTCCATTAGACTATCATGCCGTCAGGCAATATTCGTGGTAGTTTGAGTTTAATCCACCATAAGTATAGTCGTTTAATTACCTAGTATAGACATTATATTAAAATATTGAACTCTAGTTAACTTTATAGTTTTCATGTTGTATTTGTTGATTAGTTAGTAGCAAACACGAGTTAATCCCGTTAAATAACAATTCCCGTTTTCTGCGAACGCATTTAAATTATTAGCTTTCGACCATGTTGCTTATTTTGTTTGGAATTATTATTTTTCAACAATTTCATGATGAATAAAATTAATTTCAAATTCTTAATATAATATCGTGCTTTCAGGTTTGGCATTCAGGTGGGTAGTGTCATATTCAAAGGCCCATTCAGATTGTTGATTGGACTATAATTTAAAAACAATTTCGTCGTGAATGAAATTAATTTCAAATTCTTAATATAATATCGTGCTTTCGGGCTTGGCATTTCAGGTGGGTAGTGTTATATTCAAAGGCCCATTCAGATTTCAATAACGCTACGACAGTACCATCTTGCAATATAATACTAGTATCCTTGCACAAAGCTTTGCTAAATTTGCTTTGATATAATTTAGTTTCGGGGATATGTCGACTACTGCTTGTTAACAGAGCGTATTGGAACCTCGATTATGTCGCATACGTTACATCGTTTTGCTAATATTTAATAGGTACCTAGGTACTCGATTCGTAAGTTCCTATTCGATAATGTACAAGTCACCTGCTTGCCACTTTTCTAATATTCCTGTCAATTTAGACCGACAAAATAAGAGTGGAAGTAGGTACATGAATTCCTTGAAGCTGGAAATGAGTAAAGATGTTCAAAGTATAATTAAAAATAACCTGTGTAAGCTTCACATCGTTTCAGTGCTTGGAAAAATAAACGATCTAATTTAACCAGATTGTAAAAGGTAGATTAAAACACACAGAGTTAAATAACGAATATTACATATACTCTACGTCATAATATACAACTAACATATTACGATAGGTAGGTTAATCTTTTATTTCCTAGAAAAGAAGAAACAGTATTTTAATAAATACAATTTTATCTATACTAATATTATAAAGAGGAAAGATTTGTATTTTTGTATTTTTGTATTTTTGTATGTTTGTAATGAATAGGCTCCGAAACTACTGGACCGATTTCAAAAATTCTTTCACCTTTGGAAAGCTACATTATCCCCGAGTAACATAGGCTATATAATATCACGCTAGGTCTTATAGTTGCGGAGCAGTAACCGAAAATGTTTCAAAAACGGGGGAAAAGTATCGTTTCTGAGGCCTTCCGTGGCGTGCGCTGAGCATATAGTTAAAGTTATACAAAAATGCTTTATGGGTGAATTGTTCATCTTAACATTATCTTTAAAAAAGTCCGCGAGAGCATATGTCTATCTAGGGTTTCTGATTTCTCGACCTTTTTTTTTTCTCGGGGCTCGAGATTTCTCGACTAAAAATTCCCGGGAATTCCCGGGATCTCGAGAAATTTACAAATCATGAATATAAGGCGAAAAAAACACTTCAAATTTATTAACATCGCTATTTTTTTACCACCAACTAAATGTACCTACTTACTACCTACTCGCGACTCATACATAATACTTAGACATAATAAAAAAATAATTAACTAAATGACATTGTTTTTTTTAATCATTGGCATGTGAGATTGCACTAAACACTGTATAATCATCAAACTAATAACAATATAAATGAGAATCTTGACTTAAAAGACTAAAATAATATATGTACCTAATAGGTACAGTATTTTTTCTGCATCTTCCCCTGTAAACCCTGCGTAGTTCTTGAAGAGTTGCATACCTACTAGCGGTCCCGGCAGACTTCGTCCCGCCCGGCAAAAAATGTTAAGGGTGGACAACCCTTATCACTACTTAAGGGGTATGTTAGCCGATTATCAGACCTACTCAATATGCTCACAAAATTTCATGAGAATCGGTCAATCCGTTTCGGAGGAGTCGTTGTGACACGAGAATTTTATATATAAGATATTGACGTGTTTTGAATACTTAATAATCTTATATTAATGATTAGAGATACTTTGGGTATTACGACTGTTAGGAGATATAAATAGTATCCAAACAATCAAGCAAATTAAATTATTAGGAAGTTAAGCAACAAACTAATAAATCGTCTTTCACAGTCTTAACCTCGTAACACAGCAAATCTTAAATAATCAACTTGAAATTTTTCATTAAACAAAAACCTACAATAGGTATATTAGAGCGGGGCGAGCGGAGGAAGTACCTAGTCAAAATCGGGATCGGCCGAATCCAAGGAACTAGCGTGAAGGAGAACGCGTTGAAAAAGTGTTACGGAAGGCCATTTTAATCGAAAATTTACGAGGGATTATTTTGATGTGCGATTTCTCGACTTCTCGACTTCTCGACGTCATTTTTCCCGTCTCGAGTAAGGCCAGATTTCCCGGGAATTCCCGCTTCGAGAAATCTCGAGCAGAAACCCTATGTCTATCTTTTATAGTTTACCCATAACAATCGTAAAACTATGAAAAAAATCTTAAGTCCCCCCGTGCGAAGCCGGGACGGGCCGCTAGTTGTTAAATATGGGACTTATTCTGATTTTTTACAAGAGTTATGCATGGAATATCTACTGAATATTTTCATGATTGCATTCCAGAAATAAATCAACGAAAATCCATGTATTAATAGGATAGATGACTGTTATTGATTATTCTTTCCATTAAGTAGATTATCGTGACGTCATTGTCTCAATACAATTTATGTTGACGCGTTACGGGGTAATGTATCGCCCTGTTGACTTTCGACCACTTATCTTTGGCATTTCAGAAAATAAAAAATACTTTTGTTCAGTATTTTATAGGAATTTAGCTTTCTATGTAACGTAACCTACCCAGTAATAACCGCTATTTTTAGTGCCAAATTTTATTTAAAGGGTATTTACCTAATTTAAGGGATACAGAAACATTTAAAAAAGAAATAAAGAATTTTCAGTATGTACGTACCAAAAAATAAATCACAATCATAGCAATAAAAGTGCTTGAAAAGCTTATATGACGAAGTGTGAAGCTTTTGCCATTCCTAACTATTTTAAGTCTCTTTGATTTGAGTAAAGTTGGGAATAAATGCAAACGAGATGCAATCGTTTGACAACTGCAAAGTCGGGCTCCTCATTTGCGAATCGCTGCGATAAATTCAACTGGTTTCAAATAAGTAGGAAGAATTTAATTTAAGGATTGTGAGTAGGTAAGTACCTAAGTTTATATAAAGGAAAGATCGAGAACTAATAGAAAAATATGAAGACTTACGTCATTATAAATTACTGTTACCTATTTGAAACTGCCTATTATACAGAAACTATTACTTTGCACTAAAGTCTAGTAACTAAGACTTCATTAACATAATATTTTGTACCTAGGCAGTGAAGTATTTTTACCTAACTAGGTATATTATTTATCCACTTAAAGACACAAACATTTAAGGTACTTAACCCATTTTACAATAAAAACAATATGTTGTGCTGTGTGAATATGTTAAGTATCTGTATTTTTTATGATAACTTCTTTTCATTATATACCTAACTATGTAAGTACTATTTTATATATTTTAGTTTATTGTATTTTGTCAACTTTTCCTTAGCCATCTTTACATTCCTTTGCATTTTTTATATTAAAATAGAGACATGATCAGAGAATGAACGGTTTAATTTGAAGTCAGAAATACATTTTACATAAACATAATTTACGTCTATTGACTAATAACAGTATGTATACAATAGTGAATTTGATCAGCAAATAGTTCCAGATAGATCAGCTGTAACAATAATCCTCAAAGCATAGCTAAGGAACGTAATAACAGGTTTGCATGCTTGTTATATCATCATAATATTACGTATATAGGTATTAACACGTTCGGCGCCGGTGACACATATCTGTGTTCAAAAAATTCTCACTCCTATGCCAGTGACACATATGTGTGATTTTATTATAACGCCTTTTTCCCAATAAATTTCCAATATATATTTTTCAAATTGAATGTATTGTTATTTTATTTAAATATTAAACCGAATTATGCGTTGGTACTAAAATCTGAGAGTTTTTGAATTTTATTAAAAGTTACCCTTATACAGTGCCGATGACACAAATCTGTGTCACTTTTTCCACACATTTCAGCGGTTCTCAAAGTTTTCATTAGAACTTACTATACATTTTAAGTTTTCAGTTAATGTTATACCCAGTGAAGCTAAGACGCCAAATAGTATATTTTATATATTTAGTATTTATAAGGTACCTACAATCTTTCAAATTCCATCAGACTGTTTTTTGTTAGTAATTTTATTGCGACGTGCCGGTTTTTAATTTGTTGTATTTATTCACCATCCATAAACTTGCCAGGGAATAAAACAAAAATCGCCAAAAATGCAATATTTCAAAAAAAAAGTTGTCCTAGACTTTAAGACCTCATAAAAAATTCAATATTAAAGTTATCGTAACAAATCTTTTTTTACTGTATTCTTGAACTCAAAGTAGGTTGGAAATGTGCTAACAAAATAAATCTAAGAAGTCATACAAAAAAAAAAAATATTGTTATCTAAAATATTAGCTCAAAAATGGCGTTGTCCCAAGGGTACCCTGACCACTTCAAGTGAAGATGTACGCTTTTCTTATGCATATTTCGTTTAGCTCTCACTTCATATCAAAAGTATGATAGATTAACGATTATAATTATTATGTTAAATAATATTTATACTTACTATTTTAAATAGGATTTGTAAACCATTATATTTTTTGTACTAAATTCGAGATATTCTACGTTACTCATCCTTCGTTACCAATATCAGACTTTAGACAACTCAGATTTAAAATTAAGTAAGAGAATTGAAAAATACTCACTCGAAAAGTTAAACGAAAGCAAAAAGAAAAACGAAAGAAGCTACTTTGTCGCATTTATAGTTAAAAAAGTGACCGGAAATAGTCGTGTGCGGTTATTCGTTACGTCAGTTTTTGGGAAATTGGAAAGGTAAAAAGTATATTTAAATAATTACAATTTAAAAAAATATGCGGACTATACTTAAGTACACATTGATGTAGAGTTTTCTAGTTAATTTACTATAGTTTTTGAATTATAAATTATTAAAGTGTGCCTTCGCGTTACCTTAGCGTTACCTCTACGTTACTTTTAACAGTTAGGTATAATAGAGGTGACCTAAAGGTTTGTCCACATTGTTATAATTAACCTCCCAAACACAAAAAAGAGGATTATGATTTTAATACTCTGCTTAAAATAATTACCAGGGATTGAAGATAGAATCGGAAGTTTAGCATGCGCTGATGGAAAATAATCTAAAATCAGGAAAGACAACAGAATCTGGGTCAAAAAACATGAAGTGAACGACAAAATATTTTTCAGTAAAAATGATTTATAAATAAAAACCTATAAAATTAATGAATGGCAAGTTCAGTAGTCACAGTAATATTTTAGGTTCAGTTCCTATTTTGAAATAACTTTATATAAAGTGATGTACTCTAAAACAGTATTTTTTTATACTATTATGGATTCGACCTTAGCGTTACAGTAACGACAAAATTCTGCGTTACCTCTATGTTACTTATTGCCCATTTCCGCGGCCTTACCCGCCTATGTCACCTACATAATAATTTATTTTCAGTTCATTAGCACTAAAGTTTGAGAAACACTGAGTAAAAAAGTAATAACTTACGATTTTCTTCCATTTTATGAGTTTTCAAATATGTGGCAGTATTTTTTCGAACACTAGCACCCTTCCACTACATGTCAGAGAGCCGACTGAGGCCGCAAAATTAAATAAAACGCATTTTACCAATTTATCTATGAACTATGCCAGTTGACACGTATTTGTGACCATGTTATTCGTACTTCTATGCCAGTGACACAAATACGTGTCTACGATAATTTCGGCCGGCATAGCTTAAGGACTCGGTGAAACGCTGCCGGCGTCGAACGTGTTAAGTATGTGATATTACATTCATAACTTTAGTTTTAGACTATCGTTAGCTCAATGGTGCTACGAATATGGGAGCTGTAAAGTTTTCGAAACGTCAGCAAATAAAATAAAATGCGCGAGTTAAATTCGTTACAGTTGATTCATTATTTGTAAGCCAAATCAAATTTTATAGGTACCTCGTTATAATGTTATTAGATACTATAACGTGACTAGGTACCTATATAATATGCCATTTAAATTTTTCGTTGGATTTGAACATCTGACCAGTAGTTGGTGCCTCTGACTATAAGGTGGCGGGTCAAATCTTAAGATATCACTGTGATTAGTATTTGTACCTGAGTCTTGGATGCCTTATACGTATATTATAATTTACTCTTTGTTTTGTAACAATAGTACAGACTTTGTATAATTAGACGGCCCATTGTTTTAGTGGGCAGAGCAGTGTCGCTGATTCTACTCTTAATAGGGGCAAATGTTAATGTGATAACGACGAACATTTATATGATGAGTCTTGAATGTCTCGTATGTATATATGTGTGTTATCCGTTGTCTGGTACCCAAAATACAAACTTTTCTTTGGTATTGATCAGTTGATGTAAATTAATTAGGTATCATTAATACACAGAGGCAAAGAGTAAAAAAGACTTTTTATTATTGAGTTGTATCTTTCTAGTTCAAATATTCTAATGTAAAAATTCACTTACATCGAAAATACCGCATATCAGTCCAGTGCCCGGTTATTTTCTTTGAATTTTGTTCGTAAAAGACAATTGAACTTTTTAAAATTCAGCAAGAGACCTCTCGTTTATAAACTTCTACCTTCCAGCTATTTTTGAAATATCTCTCACCGTCTTTGAGTAGCTGACAAAGCGTTTTGCACGTTGCAGACTGTACATAGATGGCTTCACCGCGAAATGGTGACAAGATATAAAGAATGCGTTTTTACATTTTCCCACTCTCCTCTTCTGTGACAGCTGACAACTAGAGTGGCTCCTTACATGGAATTCACAAGGAATGCCATTATTAAAGTGTTTCTCCCAGGGAATTTGAGTATTGTCTGTCGGAGTATCATTAGTTTGAAGCTTTTGCTACAAGTACCTATTGGAATAAAGATGGTTCGTGGAAATGGTTTAATTTGGTAAGAATTACTTTAATGTCTATGAAATGTTTTTCTGTTGCCGTTTTATTTTTCTAACCTTGGTTTTTAATCTACCTATTATAAGATGACTCTAACGCTGACTGTGTTTTATATTAACATTTCAATAAGTTTAAGCCTAGGTCACTACTTAGTCCTAATATAGAGTAATTATTTATGTATCTTGATACACGTAAGTATTTGTTAAAGTCTAACTGAGAAACTTAGCTGTATAAAATAATGAAAAAAACATTTTTATAGCTACGTGTACATAAGTGCCTATAAAATTTGTACCTATATATTTTTCGTCTTGACCTGAAATAAATAATAATTTGTGATGATTTGGCGGTTATTATATATTGGAGCTGGCGATAATCTAATACTAAATTCACTATTTTAAGCTCAGTCGGCTTCAAATACTCGTAGGTATGAAAAGTGAGTAAGTGAGTGTGTTTTCTAAACGTCAACATAATATTATAAAATACCCAACATATTACCTAAGTCTGTTATGATTTAATAATTTCTGATGCCTTCGCGGTTATTACACATTGGAATGAAACAACTGTTAACGGATTTAACGCGCGTATTTTTATTTTATTTTATTAGCTGACGTTTCGGATTCTTTAATAATTCAGAATAGGGTAGTTTTTCAAAATTTGTAATTTAAATATAAGGTAGTTTGCATAGCTGTATAAATCACTTTAGCGTTAGACTATTGTCAGCTCAGTCGTGCTACGATTATGGAAACTGTAAAGAATCTGAAACGTCAGCTAATAAAATAAAATAAAAATACGCGAGTTAAATCCGTTAGGTAACAGTTGTTTCATTCCAATCTGTTATGATTATAAATATTTATGTTATGATTAAAACGGCAACTTCAAATTAAATTCAAACGTGACTAAAGAATCAATAATGGATACTTTCTGTCCGTGGCACGCTGAACAAACCAAACAAATATGCCTGAAGTGTTCTTGAATACCAAATAGGCAGCCAAATGCAATTTCGCCGACTGATGTGACGTTTTGAACAGGTTCCAACTCCGGGCAATTGGAATTTTTCATTCCGCGATGACTGGATATTTGTGGAAATAAGCATTTTCTGCCACCGCTAACCGCCCTTGTTGTGGTCTGTCTCAAATTGCGCCAGGCTCTTTGTCTAGCTTGTTGCTAATAATGGCTCGCTTTTATTGAATAAAGTGTTTCTTGCAAAGAGCGTGGAAATAATTTGAACAAGCTTCGCTTAAATTGTTAAAGTTTACTTTACTAATAGTGCTCTCTATATTTAGAAGTGGGTATGTTCTAATATGTATTTCTGAAGATCTTATTTTTTAGTTACTAATTGTGATTAATGTTTTTCTAGAAAACTTATACCTTTTCTTCTTAACAGTGTATTTTGGTCGCAGTATAACCATAACATAACATACAATGGTACTTCTAGAGTCATTTTGGCACAAGTTTTCACATAGTACCCAGTACGAATTTATCCTGTAACGTTAATTCCAATTAAAGGCAAGGTAGCTATTGCCATTGCGTTTTCCAATTTTAAAGTAATCAACATAACTGTATTGAGTTACAAAGAGGAAAACATGTCATTTATAATTAAATTCAAATTCCATGAACAACATTATTTGTCATATGACAAGCCTCTAAGTATTTAATTCTAAAATTAACCAAAGTGAATTTCAGACATAGTGTAGCAACTTTTGACCACCCTACATGAGTCACTCCGCAAAGGCTTCAAATCCCAAACAGACAAACATTGATGATAAATGAACGGAAGTAACCTAGTCGCAGGTACCCGTCGAAGTGTCGCCTTGCTTCTGATATATGGCGCGAGCCACCTGCGGGCGAGACAAACGTAGACATTCCTCATCGAAAGATATATCGCTTTCTATCTGTTATCAAGCATTTGCTTTAAAATATATTTATTAAACACTTGCGAATTTGTTTTACGGTCGGAGGATTCTGGAAATGATAAACAAACGTTTGGCAAGTTTCTTCATTCCTATAGCTATTTTAATGTCAGGTTTTCTTTATTTGGCAGTTATAGTCAAGGTTGTTTTTGTAAATAACCGAACAAAAAAACTTTTCTGTTCCAGTAAAATGGCATTGTATTATTAATTTTTATTCTGTGCTGAGACTGAATCAGGTCAAGTAATTTATATATTAAAAATATTTTTCACGCCAGATTGAAATCATTTTCATTGTAATAAGAAAATAAAAGGCGCATAATATTATGTACTAGCCTAGACAGATTGCTACATATTATGCGCCTTTTATACACATAGAACAAAATCAGCTTTGGTAGCGTGTACAACGAGCTTTGACTGAAGTAGTTACCTAAACAAATTCTGCATTTGTCTCTTGTTACGTTGCTACAATAAATAGCTAATTAAAAGAATAGTAAACATGGCGGACCATTCTGTTAACACAGCCCTGGAATACAAAGTGACGTTAAAGTCGTTGTAATCGTCGCTGCCGTCTCCTATCATTGCCATCCCTTTGTCCAGTATTTAATTAAAGACTATTGACCTTAACTTTTTCTTCGCTCACTAAACTGTTACCTACCTCCTCAGAAACGGTACTCTTCGACTAATTACATCGAATACTTAGTAGACGGGTATCTTCTAGTCTAAAAGCGCGCGTTAATAGGCTAATTAATAAAACACAAGTTGTAAAGAGCTCACGTTTCTTAAGCATTAAGTACCTATAAGTTTTCAAGTAATATAGGAGTGAATTCGCAAGTTGCGATTCCACCAAGTTAGCAGTCGGAAACGCTGATTCTAGTTTGGCCGTTTGAAGAGCTTTTCGACAGGAAGAGTCAGTGCTGCGGTCAAACGGAATGATTTCATTTCGGGCGATGTGCTCTCACGTATTCCACTAGTCGTATTAATTAAATGCAAGCCCCTGAGTCCATTTTACGAGCCCCGCCGGAGTGGAACTCGTTTCGTTTATCCTCTTCCACTCATAAGCAATTACTTTGCAGAAACGACTTTCGGAGAGAGCCAAACGTGCAAAGAAATTAAGCTGTGCGGATTTTAGGGTTTACAATTTTAATGGAGGTCAACGATTCTATGCTATGCTTCAGGTGTATGTGACTATTACTGTGCAATTACTAAGTTTTCCAGAACATTTATACCGCCACTTTGCTACATAATATGGTAATAGAAATAGTCTCAATTTGACAAGAATCGCTATACTAATAAAATAATAATGAACACGGGTAGGTAGGTACGTAAAAAGAATAACATTTTCAGACGGATTTCCTGTTACCAAGGCTTCCAGTTAGTAATCACTTGTAAGGAATTAACTCCGACTTAATGATTCTTCTATTCGTTTTGTTATAATAACTTTCTCAAGTAATAAATAATACATAATCTTCTTGTTTAGCTAAAATATATTTTAGCTAAGATATATTTGGTCTGTTTGAAAAATAGGGCACATATTTACGTTTTATTAAGCTTGTACGTAACACGTACTTTTTGTTTAAAAGACATTAAATTAGCTCGTAGCTGTCTATTATAGATAATTTCATTTATTTGCATTGTTTAAATACACATATCTGTGTCTATCTATTTCTACGCAAAACATAAAAAAACTCAGACAAAGTTTACGATAAAGAAGGGAATTCTTTAAGCAAATTCACTTTAATATCACTTATACTTCACCTACTTCAGATAATAGCGGAGAAACTTTTTACGACCCTCGATTAGAGTAAAGCAACTTGGATTCCGAATAAAATAGAAACGAAAATACCTACTTGCGGAAATTGCTGCCAAAGTTACTCGGCCAACTAAACGGCGTACCTGTTTCAAAAGTTGAGGTTAAACCAAATGAAATTGGTACACTTCACTATAAATAAAACCCTTTGTTATTTGTCATAAAAGAATGATTACACCGACGAGAAACCAGATGAATATTCAGTTGCGAGCAGCTCGTGTTTGTTTAGGAAATTGCAGGTGAAACTTTTACGTTTTCCATATGTCGAAGTTTGGCTCGTATGCTAACTTTGTGCATCTTGGAAAGAGTGTCTGCAAAAGAACTCTGTGCGAGCACTTCAGTGCAATAGAGTTCTTTAAGGTTTGAGTTCCGTATGAATTGAGTGTAAAAGCTTTCGATTCAGATATGCGGGCATCTTTGGCATTGCAGTTAGTACTCAGGCTGCAGCGACGAGCTGTCTGATGCACTCCACGATGGTTCTCTGCATCGGCACTTAACGAAAAGAAAAAAACATGTCGTTAATCTAGAACTAAGCGTGCATCTGCTATTTTGGGTAAGTGTGTAGAATAAATAAGTAGTATGTTTTGTAATCGTAATTTAAGTCACCTGAGTGATTTAAAGGCAATAATTATACTTATTATTTTTGGCTTATTAAGGCTGTAATTAGGTTTTTTTTTTGCATTCATTTTTGTACTTTACCTAGCTAATATAATATTTAAAAAAATATTGTTTTTTTTCTTCGTATTTTTTTTGGAAATTTCTAAACAAAATTTTATAGTTTTGTAATATAATACACAAACAATCATTACTATTACTTATTACCTATCTAACGCTAATTTGTTTTAGGAAATCGATGAAAAATATAAAATTTGTACTGTATTGTACATGGACACATTTCGGGGTAGCACTAAAAAAATTTGTAGACATGACGCAAGCAGAATGGCAAAACCCACTTCCAAAACACAATTTGAGGCTGTTGCGGCGGGCTACGACGAACAAAGCAGTGCAAATGAATCCTTTTGATTGCCTACATGATCCAGAGAGCTTGTAGCCTTTTTGCCGTCACGTGTTGGTAACTATTTTATAACATATAGTTTGTTTATTGTGTTTGCTTCACTGATTTGCAAATTAAATCATTCAAATTTGGACATGAGCTATAAATTTGTAATTTGAAAAGACTTAGGGTAGGAAAGCTGATTATTGCAGAAGTAGTCTACGTAACGTTACTAAAGTAGGTGCTGTAATTTATATTATTAATTATGCATAAAAAGTACCTAAGCGTTTTTTTTTATTGTAACAAAAGCTATTTGTTATTATACGAAAAAGGTAGGTACCTACCTACATATTATTAATGTGGTTTAAAGATTAGTAATTAATAATCAAAACAATTAGGCAATAAACATAAGTCAAATAGCGTTACTACTACGTTAAGTTTTTTTTAAATAAAACCATGGTAGGAGTACCTAATAATCACAACAGCCGCGAAGTTTAAAACTTTACTTACCCGTTCCAAAATGCCAGGTAAATATAAAACACAGTGTAACTCCGATTGTTATCTAAAAGTGATTTAGAAACATTCACGCCCGCAACAAAAGCATTTATTCGTCGGCCACAAAGCGGGCCAGGTCATAAATAAACAAAACTACGCTGCCCTAACACTAGGCTCTGCTTGCTTATATTAAAATGGCCGAAAACACAGCTATAACGACTTGATTACAAAATTCCGCACTTAATGCTCATTAAATTATCTGCATACGGCATAATGCGCTACTTAGTGCTATTTTAGAAACCGATAGGTAGGTACAAGGTACTACTGACCCATAACATAATATAATTGTAAGAATTCTTATAGAATCAACATACTTATTACTTACTTACATCGAAATTTGGAAATTAAATTGATCTGATAAATGAACATAATGTTAAACTCGACACTGAATGCGAGCTGCAAATTAGTAATTAGGTACCTACTTACATAGTGCATTTCATAGGCATTTCTTTATTTGTTTTGTTTTTTTTATTGTCCAAGTTTATTATATTGCATTTTGTTTATTTTAAATTGTGTTCAATAAATATACGAAGGTAATAAGGTAAACATTCCCGTTTGATTAGTATCGACTTACCCAGTCAATTGTTCAATCTCCAAGTTGGTTCGCCACTCCTCTCGGGAGAATTCCATTTCAATCTTCGTACATTCGCGTGATACCGATTTCGAATTCTGTTAGTTTATTAGAATATTGGTGGATTTATTCGAATTCCAAATTTGTAAACTTATCCTTCAAATATTTATATATTATATTGGATTACTTAATTAGGTGATAGAGAAATAATTAAACAATTAATTTATTTCCGTCATAACCACAAAGTTAGTATAAAAAAATATATACCATTGAATAGCTTTAAAATTATGGGTCCATTGATTTTTATTTTCGGAAGTCGCATTTGCTGAGATAGGTGCCGCTTTTGCCCTTATAACGGTATGATATATTAAGTAAGTACATACTTTTCCAAGCTAAAGTAAGGAATTTAGCTCCAGTAGTGGTGTTGACATCAATAACTCTCGTGAAGTAAGGCAGGCGTGTACGGCGAGTGCTGCCGCGCTGCCGTCCACACAGATTCAGTTCATCGTTTAATTGAATTTCATGATATCATTTCAAACTTTCTTGATTGAATTGGCACAGCAGACTATATTTCTAGTACTTGCACTTAGTAAGGAAATCGTTATTGCTAATTGATATTTTAAAAGTTAACTGGTTTTAAAACTATTATAATGTGATGTGACCCACATCAGGTTTCGTCACGTAAATATTTTTAATTAATTATTGTCTGCTTTTAATAGTACTTAGGTAAGTAACAATTATTGACCATTTTTCTAATTAACTAGGTAGTTATTACCCAATTAATATAAAAATGATCTATAAAACTATTATATATTTCAAATAACTATGGAAAGGGAACTTTCACACGTGTCATTTTCTCAAAATATGTACCTAATCATGTACAATTTATTCTTGCAAATCAGATTTGTAAAAATATTTAAACTGAAGATGTAAAAGGAGTCCAGATAATACCTAGTCAAATACAAATGGAAACGTTTTATTTAAATTTGAAATATTATTCAGCACAATTCAATATAGCGCTGTGTATTAAATTTTTCAAAATTTTACGCAATCGTTATTATTGAATTAATCTATTGTTTTTGAGCCGAGCCACGCTACAGAGAGCTTTCCAGCTAGTTCTATAGATGTAACATTTCAATAAAATCACGTGAGTTGTGAATATAAATATGGAAAACACAGAACAATGATGCATCATCAAGACTGAATATGCATATAATATGGATTTTAAATAACCCACCAAACAATTCAAAAACAATTCGACTTAGTATTCAGAACCGAACAATATTTTATTTCCGTCTAGCTTATGCCCGTGACGATGAATTTCAATAAATAATGAAATACAATAATAATTTCTGATGCCTTCGCGGTTATTACACATTGGAATGAAACAACTATTAACGGATTTAACTCGCGTATTTTTATTTTATTTTATTAGCTGACGTTTCGGATTCTTTGCAGTTTCCATAATCGTAGCACGACTGAGCTGACAATAGTCTAACGCTAAAGTGATTTATACAGTTATGCAAACTACCTTATATTTAAATTACAAATTTTGAAAAACTACCCTATTCTGAATTATGAAATACTAATGTTACATTTTACGCAAACAATTTTACTTTTATACATTACAATTAAAACCTAATAGGGGGCGTTACTAGCGCTTCGGAAAGACCATCATTACTGAGAAGAAACGCCGCAAGAAACTCAGTAGAAAGTCATTTTTTAGGACACTTATATTATTTACAATTAAAAAATAATATTATGATATTAAAATTAAAATTATACAAAACTAAAGGCAAAAAATTAAATTAAATAAAAATGAAAACTAAGTCTATGCAGTCTTCTGTCCGCTTAGGATTTGATGAGGTGGACTACTGGATCCCAAGCTGCTGGAACGGAGAAACCATCTTCCCTATTGAAATTCGGGTGTTTTTGAATTTCAATTGCCTCGCGAAGCATCCTAGGTAAGTAACGGACTTCCTTCGCAAGGACCTGGGCTTTATCAAATTAACTTAAATTAAATTAGCTAATAAAATAAAATAAAAATACGCGAGTTAAATCCGTTAATAGTTGTTTCATTCCAATGAATAATGAAATACGTTTCCCATCAATGGCTTGTTATAATTTTAAATAGGTGGGGCCAAAGAATCACGCAGTCTCATACAAACTTTGCCCCCTTTTTCACTAACAGGCTCGGTAGGGTAGGTAGGCTTTCGGAAAATCCTTCCTAACGGACGCTTACGTCATACAAAGAACACGCCCTCCTAGTTTCTGCCTAGGTAGGTTTGCTTGCTGTCGAAATTTAACCGAATTTCATAGAATCACCTATAAACATGTTCTTTACACTACAGTAGGTAATTATTAAGTACATTGTATCGCAAAATGCCTTAAGGGAGGTATGTTCCAATAATATTTGGATTGACTTTGATCAATTATTGGTTGAGTTTTGTCGTTGTGTGAAACAACCCGAGGCTACGATTGTGAATTTAATTTAATTTTATATTGTATTGGGAACAAAGACAACATTTTCGTCGTTTATTTATCTCAATCACAAATAATTTTACAGTGAATACTGTAGTAGGGACCGGGGGTATTGTACATACTCGCATTACTAAATTGAACAGCATCTGGAAAAAAATGGAAATGGTACGGATATTGAACAAATAGGTACGGGAACAATTTAGACACGAAATGTGTGTCGTAAATGATTGTTAATTTCGCGATTGACCAATAGGACTCCTGATAACTTTTTATGATGAGTCAGTCGAGCGCATGCCTTTGACAGTGACAAAAAGCCATGAGTTTATTTTATTTTCATTTTATGTACCTAAGTAATCTAATATTCGAGTCCCCAATTAATCCCTGGTAGTTTTCAAGGCCCAAGTCGATATTAATGAAGATACCGACCTTTTCTAGAAAGTCAATAAAATTCAGTACAATTCAGTCAAACAATATCACATTTTTATTTAAGTACAATATATGCAAAATGACAAAGTAGATGAAAAGAGATATATAATAAGAATCTCAGTCACAAAGTCTACATTATGAGCTCGGTTTACAAAGTGATGTAATGACAACGTAGTACAAACTGACATCCGTCTTCGCCTATATTGCATTTGTCCCGGTTCTCATGTAAATCCCGAAAGAGTGCCTCTGGCACAGCTTTTACTATAGATTAGAGATGCGATGTGATGGCCGACTAATGGAGGAGATACGAGCGGACACAAAATAAATAAAATATACCTAAATACAAGTTTGTGACCACTTTATTCAAACGTTGTTGTAAGCCCAGCTTAGTATTTACGATGTCGGGTTGCTTGAATTCCACGAGTGGCAGATTTTTTTATTAATACGTAACGCATGATGACCATTTTTGTGTTCTTCAAGTGGATAATACTGAAAAATACAAGAAACGCATTTTAAGCCACACTTTAAGGTAAACACTCAAAATAATAACTTTCTCCCCGAAATCTGTACTTAGTTTCGATATTTCTTTACATATTTTTTAAAATAGCCGTTAAGTTACCTACCTACGTCCGAAATAAACGCAGCATAATTCGATTGTAGACAAAGTTGTTCAACATATTTTAACCGATTCCTAGTCGACAACTTGTTGACATCTCTATAGGAAATACAATAAAGCACATGTCGCGGTACAATTCAAATAGGTTTTAGCGGCTTGTGCGCCATCGAATTTAAAATAAAATGACTTTGAAACTTTTTTTCTCGAGCTTTTTAGCTAAACCTTTTTGTACAGTATGGCAACCAACTGGTCAATTTTTATGATCTACCTAGTATAGAGTTCGCATTTGTTTGTTGGTTTTATTTATTTGATCAGGATTTATTAGATACCTAAATATATTTTAGCCATTAGCATTTGTATATTATTAGATAATCTTTATCTATCTTTGGTAAGTAAAGACTCACGTGTTACTTTAATGGAAAAATAAATTGTTTACTTAATGATAAGTTATCAAAACTAAACTAAAATTTGAATAATTTTAAAAACTTCGAATTCCGAAGATGGATACAAAACAAGTTACACGTGTAATATAAATAACTTTCAACGCATTTTACGAGCGAGTCTCGTACAATTCGAGTATTGCAGTTATCTTTTATAGGTAAAAGCGTTTCGTAAAAGCATGCGCTATTTCAAGAATTTTTATGGAACGCCGTAATCCAGCTATCAAGCAATTGTAATACTTAGATATGGAATTCGAAATGAGCTAGTGTTAGAATAAAGACTCATATATGCCCGGATGTTAAATAAAAAGACAATCTCTTGGTGCAGCTGAGATCCCGAATCCGGGGGAATTTTTATTAAATCTCTGATATGCGAAGTATGGTACATACGTACGGGAATCCATATTTGAATATAACTGTATTTTGTCGTTCAAGTAGACGAGACTCGTCTGATTCCAATATTGTTCATAATGCTCGGTATGATTTGATTTACTCTCCTAGAGGAGGTTTTGAACGTTTCAACGTAATGGATATTTGAATTCCGTAGCGTTATAGTTGGAAATCAAGATGAGAAGAAAGGTATTGTTACAATTGTTTTGTATTATTGTTAGGAATAATACAAATATTTTCAGATAATATCACTTTACCAAGCGATATTATTAGTGATGCTTATTAAAAAAGTCCCAAAAAAGTTTAATTACACGTATTATCAATAGACGCTTTACGAAAGTATAAAATCGGTTCCTTATTTAATTAACTACAAAACGATGGAAATAAAAATAAAGCGTTTTTTGTGCTCTTTGCCCTTGCGTAAACAGGAACACTCGTTCTAATCCCAGCAAATGAGTGAAACGGAACGTTGCGCAACGAGACGAACTCGCTAAGACTTGCTAAGTCCAATCCATCATTATGATTCCGTGAAACGGAACGGGGCCACGGTTCACACCTGTGCTCGCCTCACGTAGAAATAACCACGTACCTAAACCTGACAAATAGCTTCACATTCATATTGGTAGCGAGTGCTCAAAGCTACGTTGCCAAAAAAATAAATGCGCAGGAAAAGCTTTAGGATTTCGCGGGTCTGGGACGAGACCTTTCGGCACATTTGAGGGCATGTGAAAATTGCAGCCATAGCGGACAAGCGACCTTAAGACCCGGCTGGACTGCGACGCAAATGTGATACCCATTCTGATCATTGTCTCAACCGCAAATACTTTACCTAGTTTGGAAATAGTTTTTGTAACCTTCTAAGTAGTATATTTTTATTATGTTAAATGCGTTAAAGTGTTTAGGCACTTATACGTATAATTTTTATGGAACCTCTTTAATTGTAGATATGATTTTATTTGTTTTGTTATTTTTCTGTTTGTTTCCTTTTTAGAAATAATATACCACCTACCTATCTCTGCACTTCTAATTTAAAAAGCTTTCCCTTTTGTTTGAAAAGAGAATGATATATTTTAATCGGAATACACGTCGTTAGAAACAATTAGCATAATTTCCGACAAAGGTATTTTTTCGGGCACCGTTGTCCCTTCCCGAGGTTATTTAATAAGTATATTCAGAGAAGTAAAGGGTTGTAAAACCGTTGTAAGTTATTAATGACGGTTATCACACCGCGGCTTATCACTTTAAGTACGGTCCGGCTGCTGAAGCGTTCGTAAGTACATCCCTGTAAGCCAAAGATAAATGACTCGCTGAAACTATTGGGTGCGACGAAAAGTTTATAGGGAAACGGTACCGTTTAGCCATTTTAAAATAGGTTTAGTACCTATGTGGGAGACAGGGCTTTGCTAGAATAGAGCATCCGAATTCAGTACATAGAACTAGTAGAAACCTATAGATAAACCTATCTAGGTTTACTTATAGTTTTGTATCTTGATAATTTCTCTTTTTAATATATTTAGTTCCAGAATAACTTTCCAATTTCAGTTTTTTAACCTCCTATCGCTTATTATTCTACAAAGCGACATTTAGCATATATAGTAGGTAACTACGCTTAAAAATATAAATACCCTGTGTAGGTAGCTACAATATGATAAGATGCCCACAAACAAATAAATTAACTAATATAACACACATTGGCCGTTTAGCTATACCTAGTCACAGTTTTTTTCTTGATCAGAGAGATAACTTTATTTTTTAACTTCTGAAAAAAAAGGATCGTTAAACTTAAAATCAGTCTTTTAAAACACAATACAATACTCGTAGTTTTAAGTGAATTGAAACTGTAAACTATCGCAAGAGAGACATTTGTATAAAAAGATAATTGTATTTAATCTACCGCATAATTTAGAAATGTGTTTCACGAGGGTCACTGGATTAAATCCAGTCGGTGGCTGCACTTTCTTAATAAAATTGGAAATATTTGCATTGCAGATCCATCTCAGACTCCAAGATTACTCCGGCCGTCTGTTGAAATAAGTTTCAAACAGAAATCAGTGCTACTTTCTAATAAATATGTAACGTGCACGAAAAACTTTTACGTAACATTTTTGTAATTATGCGCATTAATGATCTATACATTATTTAAATTTCTGGCAAAGTCAAGCTCATTAGCTCGGAGGCATTACATTGTTTTTGCGTTAAAAGTAGCTTATTTGTGTAATAAAGATTTATGCATCGGTTTAATCCATCGAGTCCAAGATGTTGTTTCTGCTATTTTTCACTTTTCTAAAATATAAGAATGTTTAATCCGACGATAATTAACTAACTCATAAAATAAATAATCCACCGGATAAGTGGTGAGTTATCAGTATTTTATCTCTTAAGACTTACATGTTACATTGTGAAACGGACCCTCAATGCCCTCAAACTAATAAAAAATAATAATTAGAGTAGTAAATTTTAATTTGTGACTAGGTATGCTAGGTCTCGATTTCAGAAAGCCATCTTTCTGCGTAGGTACCTGAATAGTGATAAGGTTTCAGATGTAAAGCTTCCAATTATATATGTTGGATTGTAAGTGCCCCACAGACAGAATACCTAGTGTAAATCCAGACCCTTTTTCTTCTAACTGACAAATCTTACAAATGCGTGTAGCGCGTGAGATGCGTAGTCTGTGATTGATGCTTTTAAAATGGACGTAAGCGGCTTGGATTCGTCGCATCTGGACTCTCGGCTACTCGGATCAGTCCACTGCGCTTTAGATGCAGTCTAAAACCTTTTTGAAAACAGCTTTTATGAAGATAATTTAGAACAACTTAACCGATTTTCATTATTCATTCAATGTAAATTGTAGGTAAATGTGATCCTCTTTCATTTGATATCACACTCGGGTATATTCTCAGACCGAGAGACTATCGTTAGCCCAGTCGTACTACGAATATGGGAATTGCAAAGTTTTCGACGTCAACCAATAAAATAAAATACGCGAGTTAAATCCGTTCATGGTTATTTTATTTCAAAGTACATATTTAAATTAATCTCGGGACATAATTTGTGACTGAAGTTTAAGTATATCCAATTACCGATAGACAGGTACAATACAGTCTTTTTAGATTGCTTGTACTGTCATGGTAAATAAATATCTATGTTTATTCACAAGAATGCAATCATAAGCGTCTAGACTTTGCCTCGGATCATTGAACTGTACAAATAAAATTAAAGTATAAGGAACTTAATATCATAACAAATTAAGATATACACTTAGTTTGAATAACATTTTGGAATTAAACAACTATTAAATTAACAGATTCACTAGCGTTAGACTATTATCAGCTCAGTCCTGCTACGATTATGGAAACTGTAAAGAATCCGAAACGTCAGCAAATAAAATAAAATAAAAATACGAGAGTTAAATCCGTTAATAGTTGTTTCATTCCAATGTGTAATAACCGCGAAGGCATCAGAAATTATTATGATAAACATTGTATAGCTTTGTAAGGATAAGTCGTATGCATAAATGCATTGAATGGGTAACTCTGAGAAGAGTTGTAAGTGGCAATGTAGTGACAATTTGGAACATAGAATCCGGCTGCCTTTCTGATTGATTACAAACCAATACGTTAAATGTAAACTTAAAAACGAAATTATGTCTAAGCCAAATATAGGCTTTTGCGTTTGAAATTATTTTTCTCTACGCTAAAATTGACCATTATTTTAACCGCTGAGTTTCTTCAATCTTCCACTACTCTTAAAGACCGAACCTAGCCGCTTTTAAGTACATAATGGAAATTCAATTTCTCAACTGCTTCGTAAAACTGTCGTGGCACCCATTAGAAACTATAACCGGAGGTCCAGGACCGAGGTTTTTCCGCAGTATTGAACTCGTTGGAATTCAAGGCCCGCCGGCGGAATTATAATTAACTAGCGAACTCTGCTGCCTTGTAAGAAGCAAGATATCCAGACAACGGCTATTGTTTTTAATGAATTCGCAACTTTTACCCGAGTCCGCCGCTGAGTTAGGAACGTTACCTGCAGCTAATTCAGAAACAAACTTTGCGATATTTGAATGGAGCGTTTGATTTATTGGGTTTCTTTTTATTAATATAATTATATTGAATAGGTATGGAGGTACTTAGATAGGTATACTATTATAATAAATTAAGACGAACCTGCAACAAGCGATTTAAATTATGAATAGATACTAATTCTGTTTTTGGGGACTGATTGCTGAGGTGATCTACAACTAATATAACAAAATATTTTGACAATGTTGCATTGATTAAAATTGTTTTGGTAAGTAAGTACATGTTTAATATTTTAAATCATGTAACTAAAAAGTTGAGTTAAAATACTTAATTTAAATGCATTGCAATATACGAATTAACTTTCTGTAGATACAGTAAAAAAAGGCGTCGCTTTTGATTTGAAAACAACTTTTTGATTCAGTTTGTTAAATTTGTTATAGAGCATGATTCGGTTTTTCAACTAATATCTAGAAAGTATCACGTATAGGTAATGTACTACAGAGAATAGTGGTGGAGCAACAATGCACGTAACATTAAAATCCTAACATATCTGTAGATCACGTAAACACTAGTCCATTAGGCACGGCTTGTTGTGCGGGGTTCGTAGAACAAATAGCAATAATTCGATCTGCTAGCACCCCTCGGAGACTCGTATGTTACCGCTCTAGTACACCCATTCTGTCGGGAAATTTTCCACTCCGTGAATTATAAGAAGCGAGAACAATTAATTTGACCTGACGCTTTATTTTCCCGAAACGAAATGAGCGGGTAATGTAAATATTGATGATTGATTATTTGATTATCCGGTTCAGTTGTTATTCGCTCGAATTACTAATTGGAGTAACTATTCTAGTGGATTAATTGTCAACTTCGGATTGATCATCGTGATATTGGTCAACGTGTCAGATTGAATCCTCTTCTATGGGTTTTAGTGCGTAGGTACTTATTAATATACTAGCTGTTTGCCCCGGCTTCGGACGGATAATCTTTTTTTACCTATACTCGGGAATAGTGTAGCTAAGTATAGATAAGTAATAGATGATAGAATATTGCATACCTGATTTTAGCTCCATTGTTTATGTCCTTTTGCCGGGCAGGATGGAAATGTTATGTCCCCGGATTCCGGGGACATGGTGAGATGATGGTCCGACGTAGTGACACCAAGAGTATTGACTGCTACTATTATAATATTTATTTAACAAAACATAACACTTATATACTATATCGAGACAGCGCATATCGCTGCTCGATCTATCTACTACGTGATTTACGTGACTCTGTGGAATGCGCTGACAGGGCCGCCACAGTCCTGTTTGGTTTTCGCGAGTAGATATCTAATATTATTATAAGCTTACGTACCAAGAAAAATTACAAAGTTCGTCTTTGGAATATGAAAAAATATATAAAACTAGCTTCTGCCCGCGACTTCGTCTGCGTGGAACTCTTCCTTTTTTGCAGTCGGTTAAAAAGTAGTCTATGTTCTTTCTCAGGCTCCAGACTTTCTATGTACCAAATTTCATTTAAATTGGTCCCGTGGTTTTAGCGTGAAAGCACTGAAAGCGTAACAGACAGACAGACAGACAGAGTTACTTTCGCTTTTATAATATTAGTAAGGATAAAACAATATTTCATAAAACGTCTAATAAATAATAATCCTAACGCGTCATTCGGTCTGTCCGTTATAATTTAAATTAACAAATACCTTAGTCATTTATTCATCGCTCTTGCTTACTCGCCAGTCGTATTATTTAATAATAAGTCCGTAATGCATCTTCAAATATCCATTCCTGAAAACATCAGGTGGAATTTATTTAATTGCCATCTAGGTATTTGTAAAGTTAAAAATATAACTTAGTTGTCCCGGCAGACTTCGTCCCGCCCGGAAATGTCGATTTGACAGTTGTCATTGTTGCGTTTTGTTATACTATTTTTAACAAATCAGCTTAATATTTTTTTCTTTTTTTTTTCACTGGAACGTGATAAAAAGTATCCTATGTCCTTCTCGTGGCTCCGAGCTACATCCCCAGCAATTTTCAGCCAAATCGGTTCAGCTGTTCTCGAGTTATAAACGGTGTAACTAACACGACTTTCTTTTATATATATAGATAGATTTGGGATTGTTCCAAACCTTTTTTTAATAAAAATGTGATAACCTAACTTTGACATAAGCATATGTAGGTACGATAATTATTGAAGATTCATACTTATGGATTTGAATATTCAGGTATTTCAGGTTGATATATTAAAAGCGAAAAGTAACTTAAGTAACCTAAACTATGTATATATATACCTATAACAAAAATTAGGTATCTAAATAAGAATTACTTGGACACTAAAACAGCTTAATGATCTTTATAATACGGTGTATAGTGACGTAATGATTAAAACCCGCACCAGTCGTGTTTTCCAGCTTTTGTGCTATTTCCGTATGTTGCCTGCATTTTGAATAGCCCTCAATTCGTTTTGACGCCGATGTAGCTCGCAGCGTTTGCTTCGTTAGCCTTGATTGCTCTTTTGAAACCACACCTCGTGGCGAGAAATTGAAAAAAAATATTTCGCCTAAGTAAATATGTCGCTTGATGAAAGATAAAATACTATGCTTGTCGTTATTCTGGGGGGCTAGACAAGTGCCCAACGTTCAACGTTAACGTTAAACGTTAGCACCAAAATGTATGGGATTTGACATTTGTGACGTACGTGACAGTCGTTCGCGGATGTCAAATCCCATACATTTCGTTCATTTGTCTAGGGCCCCTTGTCGTTTCTGGAGAAGTCTAGATAGAGGTCAGCCTTTATTTAGGTAAATTAAATTAATTTCAATATAAACAATTTTAATGTCTTTTTCAGTGTCTTAATATAAGTAGGTATATTATTGCATAAAGTTCTTAAGAAACTGCCAGCAAAAACTATTAGGTATGACAAGACAAATAATTCATAAGTACCTACATGCATAAGTATTGGCAATATTAAAAAGCAATGAGAAAAACATGCTTCAGCTAAAATCATCACAAACATGCCCAGATACCTGAAAATGATCTTAATAAAACAAATAAAATCTACTTCAAATTATGAAAGACTGCTTGTTTAATACAATCAGTTAAGTTTAATTTACAGACGTACGTCCGATTCGAATTATCACATCCACAGCTCCAGCAAATAGCAAGACCGTGCAAATATTTGCCAGTAGCAAATTACGTTTTAAACTTATTTGTCGTATTTCCACAGAGGATGTAATCATTTCCATCCATTGTTCGACTCGGACCGGCGTTATTTTTTAAACTAATGGGTTTCGGATTCCAATTATTCCAATTTTTCACCTGTCACCCAGGAAAATGACTGGACATCCCAGACAAGATTCAAATCTAATTACTTACCTGTAGTATCCATCCTCCATCGTTGATGACGCGTCTATGTTTGCTTTTTAGAAGTAGTTCTTTTTTTATTTTTTAGGGTTCTTTACCTAAAGAAAAATACGAAACCCTTATAGAATCACTTTGTTGTCCGTCTGTCTGTCTGTCAAGATCCTTTTTCTAAGGACCGCGTGAAGGTCTGATACAGCACAGATTAAAGAAACATTGCGAAAATCAAGAAAGAAAGTCATACAATGGACGTATTTTTTAACTTAGGTATACGTACCTAAAGGTTTGTACGGTTCGCGAATCCGACTTGCACTTGGCCGGTATATTTTTAAAGCGGTTGTATTTAATGTTTATTTTGAATAATCTAATTATTATAATAATTTTCGTGTTTCCCTCGAATAAAGTCTTAGTGTTTTAAACTGTACTGAATCCGAATTTGAAAAAAAAATACCACAGTATTCTTTATTATTATTGGAAAGCCACTATAACTTAATTAATATACGTATTGATAAATAAATTAATTAGTTGCTGCACACGGCTGTTACCTGCAGCACTTTTGCTGATCAAGTATTAAAAATTAATCCGATCTGATGTATTGGCATAAAACAATTGCTACGGATTCGACTATCGTATATTGAATTCCTGTTCCGATATTGGTAACAGACCTAGTTCTGCGATAAGGAGAATTTCGCATATGAAAACCACAATGTTTAAAAAAGTAAAGGGTTTACGGAGATAAAAATTGTCGTAAAAAAAAGCACTTATATAGTACGAAGTCACCGTTCTGGGCTAGGCAACCTAGTAGTATAATTAGGTATGTAATTATGTCGACTTACAATGAAAATTTTAAATAGATATGCATTGGTACAGGCTTCAGCTTAAACCCATATTTATACATAATTACTAGGTAGGTATCTGAAGTTATATGTCAACACGTAAGTAGGTCGATCCGTTATAATGATATTTGTCTACACTATACAAACGGATCGGTATCAACACTAACGATGCCTATGTGAATTCTACCCTAATATCCAATAGACAAATATTTGTAGTAAACACGCAGTAGTTACCAATTGTCTATGTTAGAATTATCTCATATCAATCATACCTAGTCAATAAGCAAAATCTAATTTGATTTATTCAAAACTGGCATTGATATATAAATACTTATAAGCGAGACAGGCTTGGTCCCTTCACTCTCATTTTAAAACACCGATGGTAATTGATATACCTACTCCATTGAAAAGTTACATTTTAGGTCGCGTTTATCAGAGGATTAGTGTAAAGATCCAAATTCGTGTGGTTGCAGCTCTTGTTCCAATAGACCCCTTGATATCTAAAAAATAAAATTGAGTCCTTTAAAAATGCAGGCTAATCACAAAAAAAAATATTTCAATAGGCTGGGGTACTAAGCCATTTTATTGTTAGTTTACTCTTTTGACAGCGCGTCTAGTCTATGAGGTCAAACGGATTTTAAAGTAACAGTACAACGGCAAAAAACTGGTAGGTAAACACCAAATACCTATCTTAAGTTTACCATCAAATCGTATCTCAAATATCGTGTAAATCGTTGCCGGTACTATTGTGCTATATTCGGTAATAGCATGTTAGGTTGCAGCAGGATTACACGGTCCGACGCGCGAGAGGATCCAGACAGGCTCGCCGCTGCGGCTCAAGCCATTTGGAATGATTAATTTCGTCTTGCACATGGCCGCTCCTCAAGCCTTCAGTTAACAGGAATTCGGGACGCGCTGCACCTACAGGTAAAATAACTAACGTGTTTGCACTGACAATAAAACGAGTAGGTATATGTACCTATATTATACGTATTCTATCTAAGTAAGGTTCAACATTAGGAAATGTCATTCACGCAATTTAAGGTGGTGTTACACCATAACAAATTTTTTTGGCTTAGTAGGTATACCAACATACCTACTGTCAGAGCGTGTTTGAGACTGAATAGAGGCGTTACGCAGACGCGTTACCTTCGCCGCGTATTGTTAAATTCGCTTAAACAAAACGTTTCGTGGTTTACTTTATAAAAGTTTGAATTAACTGGGTTATGTAATTAATTATTGTATGTAAGTTCGTTATGGATGTTAGACTGGTTGCAATATTCGACATGCAATCAATCCAAGTGCCGCCCTAGGGAAATGTTTCAGACCAATTGTAGTCTGGTGCAATTTGAAATAGAATGTCACCGTGAGAACATAACGTCGAAATCGCTATGTACATATCTGTAATGAAAACGTGAACTCTATTTGCATATTTAAAAAAACAAACACTTGACGTGAAAACGATAATTTATATCACGCTTTCTGAACCTATAGGTATTATACAAATATTCTAAAAGATTTTTTGTTAATGAATGTCCGGAGACTAAAGTTTTTATACAAACCTGTAGTCAAGTTTTAATTCTCAAACTATACCTACTCCCAAATCGGTTAAGCCAGACTATATTGCATATCTACCGATATAATATTTTTTTAAATTATAACGGCGAGTCTACGTCACGCTACATGCCGATTATATATGAAATCGCGAGTTTAAAAAAAATACACGTACTTAATATCTTACTACATCCCCTCCCCCTTGTGACATTTCGTGATTTTTACCGAATCCCTCCTAATATACACCAATAGGTAATAATGTATTATTATAGCAATATTTATCTACCGATATGTAAATGTACAAACGATCAAGTGTTTGTCAAAATGTCTTTGTGAAAAAGTAAAATTGTAAACATACGATTATTCAATGTAAATTTTAATATGGCATCTCATCATGCGACAAGACTCGGCTCCGGCACGCGTATTTGTATGCTAAAGACTATTGTTACAGAAATTGCATTGTTTCCCCGTCTCCGGTACAAATAAAAAATATTAAATTCAAGCCATTCTTAGACCTTATACGTTCTTAAACGTATTTCATTGTAATAAGAATTATAATAAAAACGTTCCGATCATATTTAAATCCAACTGCATGTTTATAAAACACATTACAAATAAAAAGGTACTAAAAACAAAATGCTAAATAAGCATAAAAAAGTTAAAGTAGGTAACTACATAGATATCAAGAGAGATAATAAAGCATTTTTTAAGTGCTAAATTCGCACATAAAAATGAATTTCTTTATTATTAAGTAAGTAGGTACTTTTTGCATAACCTTGTAAAAAACTTTATTCGTATTAGCTTTATTAAATTACAGCTTTCCACTTGCCAACATGATACTGAGATATGATCAAAATTTTTAACAACGTTAATTTTCGCATTTTCAAGTTACCTACCGCTTCTCATATTCTAAATAAAGGAATTAAAAAAAATCAAAACAAATTGTCTCGTCTCCTCGCACCTTGTTCTCATTTTAAATGCTTCACGCCGAAATTAGGGTTGCCAGTTGAAGTATTTTAATTAAATTGTAACAAAATATGACGTTAGATAGTCAATCCCAAACGCTCTTTGGTAAATCAGAACATGTTAAGCTGATACTGAACAACGTTATCGTGTTAATTTACGTTTATTACCGAACTGACGTGGCGTATTTAGCACATAAGCGATAATTACATTTCCAACTGCAACTGATCGTGTAGGTGCTGCATGCCTGTAATATTTGAACGACAGCGGTAATACAAAGGGCTGATGTCTAGATTTAATCATACAGAAATTATTAATAATACCGGTCACGATTAATTATTATAATCACTTTATACGGCTGGATCATCGGAGGCCTTTATGTCATATCAAAATATGGTTAAGTACATTATTTTGGAATAAAACCATTAAAATAAATTCGCATATATTTTATGTAAGTAGACGTTTCAAAAACTTTACATCATTCATTTTTATCAGCCTATCTTGCTGAAACATGAAAATGCAATGCAATCAGTTATTTTGTCAGCATAATTTTATTTTATCCGTACTTGTCGTTGACACATTTAAACATTCACAGCCCTCCTAAAATTATACAGGGCGTGATGAAAACGGGCACCTACACGTTGTAGTGAAAAATTTACGCTTTCATAATTCAACCCGCAAAAATGCAAAGAGTCCACCCTGTACTCTCACGTACGAGTAGTAAAATAACTTCCAAAATTAAATGCATGCGTTGACTTTTACGATGCCAGCGGGACCGGAAAGTCATTTCGCTTATCCGGTGTTGCCAACCACTTCATTTCCAGCCACTTCCGTTACCCTAGGTTTTTTTAGACTATACCTATTGAGAAAATTTGATTATGGTACGAAAATGTGCAGACATCAGTAGTCTTTATTCGGGTTTATAAGTATAATCCTAATAATATTTAAATAAAAAGCGTTTTATTTCTATAAGCCAATTTAAAGTTAGTATTAAAAGACAGATAACATCATCATGTATTATATAATCATCTCACATCTATAGGTTATACCTACTACAACTTAATTATATAACAGTGACTCTAACTGATATGCATACATTAGGTTTGGTTACATAGGAACATATTTTCACAATGCAGGTTAAAATTAAAACGCACGCAAATTGCTCCAGTTTAATCAATGCGAGACACACTAATAAAAGCATGTGACAACGCTGCTTAAAATGCAAATACATTGCTCTTAAGCCTGTTGTTGGGTAAATACACTCCGCTAAGTTAGTATTTGTATTGGGAGGTGATCAAAGTGTGTATTCCACTAAGTATTGAGGCTCAATGTTTGTCGAGGCGTCGTTCGTAGCGTATGTGGCCTAATTGCAGTGTAAAAGTTTTAATATAAGTTTACGTGGCACTTTGTATTGTTATGAAGGTAGGAAGCTATTTTGTAGCGTAACTTTGTAAGTTGCAAGTGCACGCGTCTTTTCAACATAAAAATTTAATAGCATATACAAAAATATTAAGAAAATGTATAAAGTTGCGTTTTACTTGTGCGTTTTCGGTTGCATAAATGATAACCTACCTACTTGGTCAACCATTCTTATGTTAGAGGTGTAAAGTAATCGTTACGACATTATTTTTCTTTTTACTTTTTACAGTAGTGTTGTGAAAAAATAATTAATGGTTTCTTAATAAGGTTTTATTTGGTTCAAAAAGAATATGATGAGCTAAAATTTGTGTTAACCAATTGAATCGAATTGGTTAGTTATTCCACTAGACTCTTTGAACTAAGTAGATATAAATAAAATAGACGGGACTTCTTAATGAAGACACTTAATCCACCTATAGCGTGTAAGGTACCAGCTGGTTGCGCGCCGTCACTCGTGACTTGCAGTTTACTTCACGATGTCTTACTTCACTGAAGATCCTCAAATCATCGCAATCGAATTGAATTAAATATTTCTACGTCGTCACTCAATATGTTTGTCCTATAATTTGAATTAACGACTTACTGCATCATTTATTTATGGTGCATTCTTATTCGCCAGTCGTATCATCCAACAATAAGTTAGTATACTCGTATAATATAAAATGCATCTTCAAATATCAAATGCTTATGAAAAGTCACGTGCTCGGTTCGTTAGTGCTCACGGTTTCGTTAGTGCTCACGATGAAGAACCCGGGCCGCCTATCTTAAAATCTAGGTTAAAAACCTAACTTTGTAGGAATGTTAGATTTTTATCCTAGATTTTACGATTAGCTGTACTATTCCCACTTTAAGCGGTTGCTAATGGTTTACTAGTATTGGGTAATATTCTAAATGTCTTTGTAACCAGGTAACTAAATAACAGGTAGGTACCTAAGTACGAGTTGGTTCCTGGCTGTGCATAAAGATACGTCTTTCAATTAAACTAAGAAAAAGGACAAAATGTCATAATAAATAAAAGTATATATGTATATTAATACAAACGGTAGAGCTGAGGATTTAGCCGGATATACTACGCGGATTTAGCTTTTACCGGAAATTTAAATTTCCTCGTATGAGATTATAATTAGGTACTTTTCAGTACAAGTCACAATTTTAGAAGAATATTTGGTAGTAATATTTTATTATCGTTTTAGTAAATCATCCATTAATTACAACCAGATTTCTTGTTAACTAATTACGTAAACTTATTTATCTCTAAGTAATACTAAGTATTTATTGGACGTGAACGTGTTAACAAGAAAATAACAGCATGTAGTCGTTAATTACAGAGTCATATAAGTAATTAATTACACGACGTAACAAGTACGTGGTTCATGTATAATATAAAAAAAGATATACGCGTATAACTAAATCTTTATTGAGTTGTTTCATGTACAAATTGAAACGCGGTCCTATTTTTATTACGGTCAACTGTTCACCAACGCAAACATAATCACGACCTTTATATAAACTCAACACAAAAGCGTAGTAAACACAACATGCTCTTAAATAACACTACAAATTGCGCCCTTATTTTCCATATAAACAAACGGTCACAAAACATAGGTCTGTGCACACAAGCGCGTAGTGCGGAGGTGCATATTTGCTTTTCGCAAACATTGTCCGCCCTTCAGCTACGGTGTTTGCCCTGAGCTTAGCGCCGAGAGGGCAGGTGCTCGGGTATGTGGCTAATTATATTGACGATTTGGCTTCAAGTTCACCAGCAATCAGGTTAAGCTTACCTCTGTGATTTTTTGGCGACAACGGTGATACTGTGCTAGAACAACGGCTAGGAGTTAAACTGACACTTATTTCTTCTTTATTTATCCTCTGACATAATTTGAATTTGCGTGTAAACAAGCATCTTTTGAAATGTCTTGAAAATTAGCATTCTTTATACAAGATATGACCCGGAAAATTGCATACATTGGGGAGGGTGTTTCTTCTAAGTTGGTACCTCCGCATCTTTTTTCCTCATATGTTTAATTAGCGTAACTTTTTGAATAATTATTGTGGAGGAAAAAGCGCTTTATAATTTTTTTATTTCTGTATTTTGCTCACATGTACCACATGTTGTGCCTATTCAACAAAAAATCTGTCCCATATCAAAATTAGCATATGAATAGTAGGCACAGTTGTCTTCCGAGGGGTAAGTTAGGCACTCGTGAGGCTCTCGCAAAGCTTTCATTTACATAAAATGTACGCGAAAATCACAAAGCATAGGCCCTCCGACCATCCTTTTATATTAGCCATAAATTTTCAAAATGAACAATCTTATTAATACTAAAAAGATACAGCCAAAAATTACGCCAACATTATGGCAATACTTGTCATATACTTCACAACTTTGAGCTTTACCTGCGCTAATTACGGCAATTCCAAGTGGCGCAACTCGTTTCATTGATATTACCTTTGAATGAGCAATTTAATGTTATAATCAAGGGTAAGTTGTTGCTATAAAATTTCTGGAGTCGGGTCGGAAATGACTTTTGAGTTGCCCCTTTTTACACAAAACGGGGAATCCCGTAGAGCGCTCATTGACCTTTAACGGGCTTTGAAGTGAGAGTTAATTAAATTTCTGCTGCTTACATTACAAAGGAAATTTACATTATGGACGTGCTTGAAAACGTAAATCAATAAACACGGATAACGCAACGATTTTGTGTTCTCTTATAAAATATTGATTAATTCTGAGAATGTTTGTAATGTCTATGAGACATTGTCAACTATCACAATTTCATTTCGTTGCGGGTATTTTTATTCTGTGCCATTTTAGTGTGGTGATATTTATTTGATATATTTTAATAAATCTTTTTAAGCCGAAAAGTTTCATGTCGAAAATATAGGGATGTGCAAAAAGATCTACAATTGTGCGGTTACAATTGAGATACGAAGAAGCAGAGATAAATTTTATAAGATCAAGATTATTTAAGACGGCATCATAATGAAACGTTCCACACTTCACGCATAAAAAAACTTTCAGGTGGTAATTAGATTTGGGCAGTAATTTACATGATGCCACGGCGATCCTTTGTGCTGACCATTAGGAGACCCATATCACGTTCTTTGTGTTTGTATAATTTAGCCCACTGAGCGCACGCACCCACAAAACAAATTAATTCCAAGTTGAGAACAAATGTTGCCTCGTTAACCCGAAAAATTTTCACGAACCCGCCCCCTTGCCACTTTAAACAAGTTTCAACGTGATTTAGGATTTCGTAAACTAATTCTAAGAGTTTCTAACATTTATTGCAAAACAAAATTTTATGAATATTAAATCATTCGTTCTTTGGAAGTTTTAATAAAGATTTCGCGGGAGATAGATTTTCACGTACCTACAGTTTGTTGTTCGCTGTCTAATTGAAATTTATTTACTTATTTTACGTAGCAATAAGTCAGTTTTACGTACCATATAATGAAGGTAAAGACTTCATAAATTTGTCAAAAGAGGCAAGATACTGCTTTAAACAATATAAGTAAGTAGGTAAATTAATTATTCAAGACAATAGAACGTATAGGAAATAAGCTATTAAAACCCAATTGGTTAATTCAAAATATTATCATTATGATGACTGGTAAGGTTTATTCATTATTAAGGTAGGTGGACCCAATGGAACAATGAAAATTGATTGCAAAATATTTTTTACTGGGTATTTTATTTGTTTACGAACAAATTAATTCGCAAGATAATAGCTTGTCGCTTATTAGTGGAAAACTAGAGCAAGGCCTCATTCTAGACATAGGTGGATTTCTGGAGAAAGAAATAGACTTCAGATCCAGATCTTCAGCATAGTGTATTTTTATGAAAACCTAATACCTATTACCTACTACTACAAGCACTTGTGAATTTCTAATATTTGTACCATTTCGAGTTTTGGATATCCTAAACAAATTATTGGGGACAACTTACACCGACTGAACTAGTTCTAAACTAAGTATAACTTGTATAATGAATTCAAGACAAAGGAATGTACATAAGTGCCTTATACCCAGATAGAATAGGATGTCGAGGAATAGTTAGATATCGTAATTCAATAGTATATTAGCGGACGAGTGATATTGAGGTTGAAGGTTCAAATTGGCAATGACAACGAACTTATTTACTGTGCAAAGTTATCCAACACACATTTTTTTTTATGTACTTATGTAAACCACTCCGTAACTCCGAGCATATACTCGTATGTACACAAGATCTTTCAATAGTGGTGCAAGTTTAAAAATATTGCTACCAACTCTTAAGTAGATACCTATAATACAAATACCGCATGAATTTAAACCAGTTCCGTTCGTTGGCAGTCGATGCGCCGCACAAGATTTTGCATTTGGCACACGGCACACTCGTAAAAATGGTTTTAAAAGATATATAAAAATAACTCTGATTCAGCGACGACAGTAGTTCTGCATATTACGACCTATGATACTTATTGAATTGTTGATCTGATGTTTATTCATTTTTAATTTATTGCTGTAATGGCGTGGATATTCGTAGCCATGGACTTTTGAAATACATCTCTCGCTCCGACGTTTGATCAACTAACGAAGCAAAAGTAAATTTTGTTTATCGAATATTACTTGTTGACACGGTGTTGCCAGCGTCATTTCAGATATTCCAACTAGCATACACGATGCTTATACAACTCCTTTAACCCTGCTATATAACCTCTGTCAACGAAATAGTTGCGGTGTGTGAATTTATCGAGTTGTCCCCGATAACCCGGTAAACTTAATTAAGGTACCCACGTCAAGTTTCTTTGCCACATTAACTACGAGTTTTGCAGGATACGTGATCAGTTTTAATGACTTACTAACGTAGTAAGCACAGTTTCTACAAGAAATATTAAAGACCTTAGTTTAAACAACGAAGATGCGTCTAGTTTCAAACAAGTTGGGTGAATTAGGTATCTAGGTAACTTATAAAATAGAAAAACGTTTAAAGCTCTATGGTTTTGTGTACTTCAACATACATAGGAAGTGAACTACGTAGGAAACATCGCCATGAATAAAGCTGACTATTCATGGAAAAAATGCAAACCACAGATGTCGTGTCAACTGCCAGAAAAAACAAACCTCGTTGCGGGTCGGTATTAGCACACTGGCTGTGTTCCACGCAGTCCGAGTGAAGTCGAAGTCGTTTAGTGGTCAGATAAACAAAATAATTAAGCGCTTATGGTAATCCGGCCGGGAGTGTTGCCAGCCACGAGGCTTTATGTAAATGGAGCCCGGGACTTGATGCGCTCCGCAACAAATGCAGCTAACTGGCAACTCGTAGATTTAATCATCTTTTAATTTAAAACTACTTCGTTCAAGCTGCCAGACTTAAGCTTTTGTTTTTTTTTGTTATAAATGTAAGTGTTGTACAATGGTGATTTTGGATATGTTCTGCTTGGAAGTAAGTATACAACATAATACCTAATAGCAGTTGTTGAGTTATTTTTGAAATTATAGAAAACATACATTTAAATAAACATAACACATTATAACTGTAACCGTTTCAGTTAACTGTACAAAAACTCTTTTATCCAAAGGATAGCCTAAAAAACTTTTTAAGGATAAGACTTTTTATATTATAGTTTTATTTGTCATCGTGTTACGTTTCCAAAGGTGTATCAGCACAAATACTTGATCACTATAAATAGTATAAGTAGGTACACACATAAGTCACATCTCACATAGAAACATCGTCCAACATTTTCGCACACGTTTTTATTTACAACCCCCATTCCAGTTTACAAAACGGAGTATCAACAAGGCCATGTAGCTACATTATGAAAATTGCCTTCTTGGCGTAAATAGTTATTGTGTGCGAAGGTGTTTTCCTTGCAAACAACGGCACACAATGTGTCTCAATTTACGCGGCGTCGCCTACATCTGCCGAATTTCAAAGGCTCATTGTCACAGTGGATAGCAATCCAAGTTAATTGGAAAACTACGTAGCATTAATCCGTATGGAGTTGAGTTTAATGGCCACTGTTTATTTGTTTCCGGGAAAACAAACAGTCGATAATTGCAATTTCGACTTGATTTGTTATGACTGAAAGCCATTTTAGGTGAAGTGTTTTGGGTTAAGTTAAGCTGGTTCAGAGTTAGAAATAATAATTTACCGATGGAAGTTTCAAGAAGCTACCAACAACGAGTATTATTTCGGGGAAAACCTTTCACAGATATTATACAGGGAAGGATAATCACTTGAAAGTACTTACCTATTTATATTTTAGGAGTTGGGAAGTGTCAACAACTAAGGTAAGTAAAGTTGCTTTATTAGTAAAATTAAAACGAGCATAATAAAACAAATGACAAAGGTAACGATTTTTAATAAGTAGATAAGAATATACTTAGGGTGTCTATGCGACTTCCCCGGTTGTTTGGTGCATTGAAATTTTTCAGAAAGTCGAATTTAGCCGGCTACCACACAACTTTATTTCGCAAAAGCATGCAATCTTATCGATACACCGCATCAGACTCCTGGTCGGTAGAAAATACGGTCCGTTTTTGAGAGTCGTTGAATGAAAAGATAAAAGGAATATTTATTTCATGTGATATCAATGTATCATTGTATTTGTCCTTTAATTTTAATCGTTTCGGTCGTTGGTACCTAGTACGACAATTATGGATACAACACAATAATTATGGATACAACACAATAATTATGGATATAACACAATAATTCAATATAAATAATAAAACTGAATGTCTCTTATAAACTGACCCCTATAGTAATGTTTGATCTAGATTCTAGATATATTGCACTGATTTATAAAAATATTTAGTATCCACGAATATCATGTGTGGTATATGTGGTCCTTGAGGCACAGTAGCGAGCCGTACGTCAGCATCCCTTCATTTAATAAATTAGTAGCTCACAGTAGGTACAGATTAATTTTTTTCGACGACTTCAATATTTACTGGAATTAATTCCTCCGGGTATAAATCTATCTTTGTAATTGTAGTTTCTGTTGAAGGTACCTACTGTATTTATATCCAATAGGAGGCACGTATTACATTAAATACTTAAATTCCCCCAAGGTAATATATTTCTACTAGAATATGTTTCATTTTATACGTCCAAAAAAAAGTAAAATTTACGCAGTTCAGAAATATACTTTACGTATTATGCACCTAAGAACATTTTGTGGTTTGTCTCGTAAACTTGGAGAAAGTTTAAGATCTTCTCAAAGTAGTAAGTGTTGCGAACTCCTTGCTGTGTGTGTATATAGTTTTATAGTTTTACTTTTATTGGCTATTGCCCTTTTTTATATATCGATTGTTTTTATAATTGTCAGTTAGTTTTAGTTTTTGATTTGATTGTGTTCTGATATTGTGTTGTACTGTTCGTTGTAAAGTTACCTAATTAAATCCCTATATTCCTTTATCCTATTGTTTTTAGTACAGTCCATTACTCACCAACATTTGGTCCATCGACGGTAAAATTTGAATCACATTTTAACAAAATTTTCATTTTACACGTATCGTTTCATTTTTGTTTTCATTTTAGTTATCGTTATTTTCATTTTGTTTCCACTACATTTCGTTTCATTATCTAGCTTTCATAATGTTACTGCGTAGCAAAAGCAAGAACCTGGTAAGTGTCGCTCCAGAAACTAGCCAAGCCGAACTTCCATCTACCTCGGAAGCGCAGCCTGAAGTCCGTGCAGGCGACGATGAGGTTGCCAGCAGTATGCGTTCCTGCAGCTCATCGGCAACTCTCAAATCACGCATGGCTGCCGCGGAAGCTGCGTTCAAGCGCCGCCAGTACGAGAATTTGAAAGCACTCGCCGAACAACAAGCCGCGCAACAACAAAGCCTAGCACAACAGCTCGCGGAGGTTGAAGAGGCTGAATTTCGTGCTGAGCTCAAACAAATAGAGGCTGAAGCAGAAACTGAAGGTAGTCGTAGAAGTAGGCAAAGCGCCACCAGTCGTTCGAGGACACGCAAGTGGGTACAAAATGTTTCTAATTTAACTTTACATAACGATACACACAACGAGGCAAATATTGCACCAGAGGTCACACAGATTAGTCAGCTGTGCAATCTTCCCAAGGCAGGCGTTACTAATCCTCCACAGGTACCTGGGCCGGCTGTTGCTGACGCATCGCCACCCACCTTTGTGGGTCCTGAGGACTTTCGCCCCCTTATGCCGACGGTCGAGAACCAGCTTTCTACCTCACTTATACAAGCAATCGCCGACACAGCGGCTGCCGCTAAAACACTAGCAGCCAACCAATCTAAGCCACGACCAAAGATAGAGCTAGCTCAATTTACGGGCAACCCGTCACAATGGCTACAATTTAAAAAACTTTTTGATACCACTAAAACTTCCTATTTCCCCGCAGAGAACGTCGCGCGTTTACAAAACGTGCTGCGTGGCCCCGCGCGAGAGGCCGTCTCGTCGCTGCTCGTCACAGCGGAGGACCCCGAGGAGATCATGCGCGCCCTAGAGCGTAGCTTTGCGTGCCCGGAAATGATCGTTCTCGGCGAAGTCCAGATACTCAAGTCTCTACCGCGGCTCGGTGTGGACCTAAAGGAGTTAGGTACAATAGCCAACAGGGTACGAAATAGTTTATCTACTATGAGTTTGCTCAACCAACGCGAATATATTTATTCACCGGAGCTCTTTCAAACAATCTTAAGTAAATTAAATCCTATCATGAAAATGAGATGGTCTGATTATGCTTCGGATACGTTTAGCTCCATTAATATTCCAAAACTGGAAGCGTTGTCAAACTTCCTTACACGTGAGCACGAGCGACACGTTAGGTTTGCTTTACCAACCGATTTAGGGCTCTCACTAGCAACACAACAGTCACTCGTGACATCACCTGTCAACAAACCATTCAAACGTGAAAATATTCATTCTGTTTCTCATAATAAAACTAAAATTAACGACAAAATTATAGAATGCGTTTATTGTAAGAATAAACACGACATTAAAAACTGTAACGAGTTTAAATCGTTGTCAATTGATGAGAGATGGAACTGGTCACGCGAGAACAAGGTTTGTTATAGATGTCTTAAGCGTTCTTCACATCTATGGAAAACATGTAACGTGAAACCTTGTGGTGTAAATGAATGTACATATCGTCATCATCCGCTTTTACACGGTAGGCAGTACCCGTTAACGTCAACGCAGGCACCCTGTACGCAGTCGTTCAACAACGCTGTGTGTGCTGCGCCCTCATGTGAGGTTCCCTGCTCGTCGTCTTCGACGGCGGCCACTGCTACGGTGTCGGAAGAAAAGGTAGTCGTCTCCACCACAGGTATTCAGTGTAATAATTATACACAAACACGGTCTTGTACATATTTAAAAATTGTGCCTGTTACTGTGTCCGGCCCCTCTGGCAAATATGATACTTACGCTCTTCTCGATGACGGCAGCACCGCGACGCTGATTGACTCCAGCGTAGCTGCTCGTGTAGGTTTATCGGGACCCGAAGAGCTTATATCAGTAAACGCTATTGGTGGTTTGCACAAAAGTACTAAAATAACATACGTCGATTTTTACATACAAGGTAAACACGAATCTAATGTTTATTTAGTTAACCATGCTAAGGCAATGCCGTCGCTTAATTTAAGCGCACAGACATTGTCAAAGCATTCTTTACAGTCATATAGCCATTTATGCGACTTAGTTGATTTTTTAACATATAGTGATGCTACACCTACTGTGCTTATTGGTGCTGAGCATTGGCATCTATCGATATCGCACGATGTCCGCTCCGGCCAACGTAATGAGCCCGTTGCTTGCCACACACCGCTAGGTTGGACGCTGTATGGAGTAGCTTCGAATAAATCTCAACACAGTGAATTTATTAACCACTTTCATGTCGACTACGCTAGGCTGACAGATACTCAACGTTCGGAACCTCTTAAGAATAAATTAAAACTTAATTCACTAGGTATCTGTAAACGTGGAACGCTCCATAGCAAGCAAGATTTGCGTGCTATTGAGTCTTTAGAATCTACAACCGGTCGTTTGTCATCAGTAAACAAAGATGCGCGAACGTTCAAGCCCTTTGGGGCCCATCAAGTTGGCGAAATTATCGAAAACTCACGCGTTCAGTATTGGCGATGGGTTCCAACTGACTTGAACGTTGCTGATGATGCTACCCGAATAAAAACGCTAAATTTTAATTTGGATCACCGCTGGTTAACCGGCTCTAAATTCCTTCTTGATTCCCCGGAGGATTGGCTCACCGAGCCAACTGATCATCTTCCACCTGAGCAACCTCTGGCCCAAGCAGAACTAAAACGTTCTTCTGGACTAGTGGTTGACCATTTGATAGTAACCAGTAGTAACCATATGTCTCATTTCAGTGATTGGCCGCATTCACTTCGTGCCACTGCTCGGGTCTTGCAGGCTGCGGCTAAGTTCCGCTCAATTCTGAACAGTAGAGTAGATGTCACTGGCACCGCTGTCAGAGACCGCCGACGGGCGATCGCACCTACATCCACCACTCTACCGCCTATATCATCAGAATTAATACAAGCCGCAGAAAGGCACGTGCTGCAGCGAGTGCAACTAGATAACTTCCATGAAGAAATACAATGTATCCAGCAAAATGACCTGCTTCCCAGAACCAGTCACCTATTTAGGATGTCACCAAAAATGGGAGAAGACGGCTTACTCAGATTGGTGGGCAGAATCGGAGCAATCGAGAATGTCACCACCGACGTCAAATCTCCCATCCTTCTGGACGGCCGCCATCCTGTCGCTCGTTTGTTGGTTCATTATTTCCATATAAAAACAAGACACGCAAACAACGAGGTGGTGATAAATGAAATGAGGCAACGCTACTGGCTTCTTAACATGCGAAACACCGTAAGAAGCGTAGTAAGTCAGTGTTTATTTGGTCGGATTAAAAGGTCAAAACCAATGAACCCATTGACGGGAGATCTACCACCTCAGCGCCTAGCCCATCATCGCCGCCCATTCACATTTACTTGCATGACTTCTCGAGGCATCCACTTGGAGCTGGTCCATTCCTTATCAGCTAATTCGGCCATAATGTGTATACGCCGCTTTATCGCTAGGAGAGGGACACCCGACACCATTTATTCGGATAATGGCACGTGTTTTGTCGGTGCTGCTCGAATATTGAAACAACTTTATCAAACGGAAGTCGAAGATTTTGTGGCCAACGTGGGGTCCAAATGGAAATTGATTCCTGCTGCAGCACCATTCGGCTACATTCCTCCGTGAGAGTGGTGGATGTAGCCACCGCAGGGAGTTTGCTTCGCCGACTCCTAAAAACTAGACAGGCTACCTGCATCAGCTAGTGTGGTAGTCTGGCTAGTCTGTGCACTTTCGTGCACAAGGGGGTGGGATGTTGCGAACTCCTTGCTGTGTGTGTATATAGTTTTATAGTTTTACTTTTATTGGCTATTGCCCTTTTTTATATATCGATTGTTTTTATAATTGTCAGTTAGTTTTAGTTTTTGATTTGATTGTGTTCTGATATTGTGTTGTACTGTTCGTTGTAAAGTTACCTAATTAAATCCCTATATTCCTTTATCCTATTGTTTTTAGTACAGTCCATTACTCACCAACAGTAAGTATAAAGTAAACAGTAGTTTGCTGAGATCAAAACTTAAGTATAAATAGATAGGAATTAAGTTTACGTTTATACTACTAGGGGGTTTAAATATTGTAAAGTCTGTTAATACTTCTTGCCGAAAATTCGAATCGAACTTGGGCCCGATCTGACAAACAAGTTTTGGCTCTATGCGCCATTCTTTCCCACACTCATCGCTCAATAGAGCACCCAACGTAGCGCAAAACCAAAATTTCTCTGTAAAGTGACTATTCCGCACAAAATAATTGAGCAGTTATGCTAATGAGCTACAAGTTGAACTGACGCCAAAACGCTGTCCCCACAGCTTTATGCAAATCATCCGCTATACAGCCGTGTGTTACGCCTTAAGGCTAAAAGGGACATGAACGGATTTATAGAAAAGTTCGGGACAAATTATGTAAATAAATAATTCAATGACCACCGTTTGTTATGAACCTGAAGTACCTGGAGGCACCAGTTCATATATAACTATAATATTATAGAACGTGCAAAAAGGTTTACGATCAGTGTTTGCCAACTTTTATTTACAAACGCGCATTGTTATTTAAAAGCTTTTTCTCATGCTTGTTTTTTATTTTTGAGAGTAGCTCTTTGGTATATGCAATCTCATACAGGTATTTTGACATGATATGAAAGTATAAATGGAGGAAAACATACGTACAGATATACTACTAATATAACGTACAAACTAATGTGACTAGCACTCAATAATGCAGCCAGTCGATCCGAACAAATTTTAAGGATATCAAAAACTTGTTAAGAGCCTACGACCATCGTATTCAATTAAGTAGGTATTGAAAATGAGAATTGTATAAGGAAACTATATTACACAGACGCTATAGCGCACCTTCGACTGGCTCCTCGGATGTGGAGAATCAATGATAGGCTTACTCCGAAAATACCAGCAAGTTTTTAGCTGCTAATAGTTTTTTTTTACCGACTACATATTGCTTGTAAACGTTGTACCTTTAATACACAGCTAGTATGTCCTTATTAAATAAAACCAACTTGACTCATCATTAATACTATTGCTTTCACTCTAACTCTAAGGTAAGTACCTATTCATTTTTGATATTATAGTAGCACAAGCACAAACAAGAGTTTATAACTTTATATGAAATGATTTATCTGCAATTTGTATTAAGAGACTGCTTAATACTATTATTAAATTTAGCGTTTCTTATAAAATTGAGCCGAAAATTTAAATAAGCATTACGTAGGTCCGGAATCTGACGGATCTTCATTTACTTATCGACCTGAATAAACAGAGCTAAATTAATTTCATGATCGATGTTTGAAGTGCCAACGTAAATAATATAGAAAATATTTAACAAAAAAAGAAGTAAGCATTTAAAACTGTAATTGTTTCAAATACGAAAGAACAGAAAATGCAGAAAAAAGCGAAAATGTAATTAAAAAATAACTGCGACATTCGAGCTGTACCTACCTATCCTGACGAATTGCGTTCAAGTGGCAGTGAGCGGCCCATCGCTCGCAGAACTGACGATCTCTGGGACACTAAAACTGTCAAGTGGCGACTGTACACCTAAAGACAAAGTGATGGACAGACGTGAAGATGGCAGGAATGGGATGATGAAGGTGAGGAGAGGTTTATGTCTTAAAAAGAACCGTTTAAATAGATGTAAGAACGATATCTTCTTTGATATAATCTTGACATTAATTAAGATTAATTTGCGTAGAAAATATACCTAATACTGCTTAAATTACTTTTACATACCTAATTAGTATTTGGTTCGAGCATAGTCGCCGGCATAAAATTACCCCTGAGTCCAATATTGTAGTTATGCGACTTGTGCAAATTACAAACTAGAATAATATTATTATCCACAAAGGTAGACTACCATCAGTCTATTATAACTGAACACAAGGTACAATTTGCGTATCTCAAGAGATTATAGTTAGATACAGCGCCTACGGAAACATCAAAACCCCGTAATAATTGTATCACAGCTATGTTAACAGATATTGCGTATTCCTTAGTGAATACGCCTTGTATATGTATTAGAGATTGCAGTGACATACTGGCACGCCATAACGAGTAAACAATACTCGACGGACCGCCCGACATGCAAACATCCCGCTTAACAATGGGCAACATATTAAACTTTGGACTTTCATATGTTAAGTACTTATGTCTTTCTTTCCGCGGTTTGTCAGAATCACCAACATGTAGAAATTAAATGTTTACTACGATGGATATTTGTACGACAACAAAAGTACAAAAAAATATATATTAAGCCTATAAAAAACCTTTAACCTTTAAACTTTGCTTTTTCCAACCATTTTTTTTAAATATGCCCAAACTTTCATCTCCTGTTTCAACTCATAGGGGTTATATTTACAAAAACGTTAAACTAGATGTTTCATTATTTCAATCGTATAATAATATATTATTATGGTACACGTGGTTTCGAACAAGTTTGTTAAAGCATAAAAAAGAAAAACACAACACGAAGTACAAATAATCAGTAACTAAAACCATAATCTCTAGTCTCCAGTTCATAAGTTATTAATTTAGTATATAATTACGTATTCATACTAACATTATGACATGGTCCCGCCGGGGTAAGTGAAGACCGCTTCTCTTGAATTATTACGGTTGTCCTGGTACATGATCGTGTTTTACAATTTGCAGAACTCGTCGTATACCTACTTTAGTGTTAATCTATATCCATGAGTGGCTTGTTACTAAATTTTGTAGGTAGGTACCTACTCTTATTTGAATTGGATATAAAAATTCATCATCCTCGGTTACTATTGGTACTATAAAATACAGTCCGATGCTGTTATTGGTTACATAATATGCACACGTCGACGGCTGTTCAGACGTGATATGGTATGTAGACTGAATGCTAGTATAATACAATAGGTACAGAATATCCATGCTGTTCTACGTTTACCGTAACACCAATAAAGTAAAAACCTATTTAAAATGCTGATTCCTTTCTAGAACAAAACCTACGTATTCAATGTTCGACTGCCCTATTCTAAGACGTTCAACAATGGTACTTAATCACGGAAGAAGTCGAGAAAGAAACTAAATACCTACGACTTACAAAGCAACTAAGTACAATTGATGTTACAAAACAGTTGTACTTGTGTATACAACAAAACGTTGTTCGGAATACCTTGAATTTTTCGCCCTAGTTTGAATTTGGACCAGTGATATATGAAAAGTCATTTGCGAGGCGCGGGCGTGACGTATTGTGTGAGCGCTGATGCACCTGCGATTCGTCAGGCCGCACAAGGCAAAATGAAACTGTCATAACTATGCCACGGTGAATTTTGTTCTACGGTACTCCGGTGACCGTGCTTTGCTGTGACTGACATATTTTTGTTTTGAAAGCACACCCTTCCACTTTGCGTTTTGTTCGTCAATGACACACGTTTTATGTTTTGAACACCTTAAATCGCATTTATATGATGACAATAAAGTAAGTAGCTGGCAGTAAATATGTTTATAGAAGCTATACATTTTTCTTCAAGCTGAAATAAGACAAATATTTCGGTACCTAATCAACTACATCATGTTCCATTTTACCTTGTCTAGGTACTATCATTAGTATTAATACTAAAAACTACGTAATAGGTCCACTGGGTCCTAAGCTACCAGTATCAATTATTATGAATAATGTAAAGGTTTCTAGACTAGCGGTTTATATTAATGCTGGCATGACTTGGCTGTGACCTTCTTTTCCATAACAACTGAGATGCAATTTCATACATGAAAATTTCATGGTTTAAGAAAGTATCCTTTTTAAACCATGAAAATGTATCATACTTTCAACCAAAATACGTTCACTGCTTCACAATAACCCAAAGACTTCTATTTCTCAAATAACATTCCAAGTTTGCTTATATAGACGGCAAACGCCTCATATAAAATATTATGTACCACAAATATTGAGGAATTCTGAGACGTAGTTACGATAATGTTGTCCAAGACAAAGGAACATTAAAGGAGTCTGGAAGTATTGTGGTATTGTTGCTACATCTGTGTGAGGATGAGACAAGGGCGTCAAGTGTTTGTTTTTGTTTTCTGATATGTCGTAATTTCGGCCGTTTGTGTCCCTTTGTTCTGTTAATGAGTACAAATCGTGGGTATACTCTTTTTGATATTTTGAAGATAAATTCTTTTTGTATATAATGGATGGAAAGAATAAAAGGAATGATAAGTAGTCAGCGGGTAATTATTTTAAAAATAGTATTAGGTAAAAGGCTCTAGAATAATCATTACATAATCAACAACATGTACTTATCCCTATGTACCTACCTATCTGTAGTTTTATCTAATATGCAAATTACAATTTCACATTACACGTCTTAGTAATTTCCAAAATTTTTGGTGTCTTTCAAAGTCATTTGACATTTAATGTGAAAAGCAGTTTGTTTCGTCATTTACGTAATTAAGCAAAAACCTTCATTCATACCTATTTAAAAATAATTATTATAAATTTACTTTGTAGATACTTAACCAGGAGTGGTTGTAAAATTATCGTTTTAAGTTAATAAAATTAGACACCGGTTTTTCTTGAAATTATTTATGCGCTGGAAACCAAACAATTTCTATTGTTATTATTCTGACGAATTCGCGATTAAAATAGCAGTAATTGTTTTAAATGATTGTTTTAATGCCCTTTGTTTTAATAATTCCTATCAATCACATAGATTGCTATCCGTTGTTTAATAGTCATTTTACTTTGGTAATTTATTTTCATCGAATCCATTACGAGCTGTACGTTCGCTACCATTATTTCGCGAAAGTTCAATAAAGTTAATTAACGTTACGTTACGTAATGTGAAACTCCTTTGGTTGATTGGAAATTAAGAAATGAACGTGATGAGCTATTTGTATTTACATTTAATGCAGAGTTGATTTTGCGAGACACATGGAGGCACGTTATTTGGATCTCATTAAAAAAATACACCTCATCAGATTCTTAATTACCTACGGTATAGGTAATTAGTAGAGAAAAAAAATGTTTATGATATTATAAATAATATAATTTTAAAAGTATTTAGATACTTTAACTTAATCACAGTAAATAAATATACAGTGACAAATAACTTAAAATATTGTCCATTATTGACCTTAGAATTCTTACATATCGATTTTGTAAGTAAGTACATTAAGTAGCTACGCTGTCAGAAAAAATGCATGACTACGAGTAAATTAAAATAGGTAGGTACCTACATGCTCGAAAATATAGGCATTACTAATATTAATATAAGGAGAACTATAGAATTAAGTAGATATATAGGAGCTTGTCTTCAGTCTCAACACACACAAAATGAATTACTACGTTATACCTATAATAAACTTAAAAGGGTACTAAAGTTTTTATTAACAACGTTTAGTGTTTCGTATTTATTAGCAAATGCAAAGTTATGAAATTAGCTGCACGATATTTATGGGTTTATTCATATTTTTATTTGCGGATAATATTATACGTTGAGGATAATTCAAGACATTATTTTTTAAATTAGCTATTTCATTGGTTATGGTGATTTCTAATCGTTTTCATGGATTTAAAAGAAAGTCCGACTAGAAAGTGTTTTAAACGCTTTGCCAAATACCTACTTAAGGGTCATTCCATTGTGACGGGTGGGACATTTATACTCATTTGTGCCTGCACTTCGCTTTATTTCTGACAAACGGCAACGATTTACGCATTGAATATGACATTATCAAATACTTGAATAGTCATTGCATACTGTACCATCGAAAAAAGTATGAAAATGTCATTATTATTATGAGAAATTGACGGTATAAGAAGTGTGACGGGTGGGACTTCAAATTACCTCTCCTCTCAGAGTTGACTTACACTATTCGCAATTCGTAAGAAACTATGTAACTTTTGTTAAACAACCTATTTTTATATAGTTTCTGATATTGTATAGATTAGGTATTAGTAAACTTTACGCAGATAACTCGTAAAATAAAAATAATTTTGTTTCTCAAAGCTTGTGACGGGTGGGACAGTACTTTGTGACGGGTGGGACGAGTAACATTTGGTCATACAAATGTATGAAAAATATAAACACAGTTCTTTTGTATTTATTTTAAATCAGTTTTTAGATGAATTATCTAATGTTACAAGTAATCATTTCAGTAGTTTTTTAGAATAATAAAAACAAAAAAATTGTTTTTTCTTTTCAATGTTTATAGGCTCAGAAAATTGATAATAATTGGTAGAATGTCTAAAATATGACTAGTTTTAATGAAAGAGACATCTTCCTTATTCATTCGTAATGCTTTGCTAGTTTTATCAACACATTTTAAAAACATGACCTTTTAATTCATTGTCGAAGTCAAAGGTACTTTGTGAAACTGCGAGGTATTTATACTCTTTCGACTTTTTCCTGGCAGTAATCTCTAATTTAACCCAATCTTACTTGAGTCTTCGTCGGCGGAGGAATTATTAGTGGTGGAAAAACTTAATCCTGGCGTTTGGTCTCTATCATCCTCATCTATCGTCGAGTCAGTTTTAGTATATACCACCACCAAATTAAACGCCATAACACATATAATTTGCTTTAGTATAAACCAGCTACGTTTAAATAAAGTTGACACAACGATTTTATACACACTAAGTCAGTTTTATCAGATAACCCATTTCGCTCACCCGTCAATGTGACGGGTGGGACATACTTTGAAAAGCGTTAAAAACAATTTTTATTTAGTAATGCAACGCGTTTTTGATCTAAAATAATCGCCCTCAACCTAATTGTTTCTTTCACAAAGCAAGATAACAAGAGGTTAGATATTTTTAGGTTTAACAAGAAAAAACCTTGTTTTACTGTGACGGGTGGGACATGAGTTAAGCTTTTTGTAGAAACCGAATAAATACTAACCATGAAACTTAATTTATAATTACTTAGCACTAGTTTAAACTGCGTTAGATATATTTTCTTTTATACGTATCACTTTTTCCGTAATGTTCAGAAATGCCGCGAAATAGTGCTGCAAACTTAAAGTAAAAATAGGCTGGCGTGGACAACTGGCGCTAGGAGTACGGTCAAAAACGAATAAAATGGAAAATATTGATATAAAAATGAAAAACTCATTGATTAATAAAACAAGGCATAATGTTCTATTCTCTAAATATGTATTTATGTATAAATTAAGTTTTTTATATTTTATGCCTATGGTGCCGGTTTCGCTGGAATGACCCTTAAGTTTTACAATAAAATAAATTCTTCTGGATGTTTTATTAATTACTCAATTTACTCAGTTGATTTGTTTGTAGCTTTATGTAAGTATGTATTACCTACTACCTACTCGTAAATTGTGAATGAGCCCCTTAATGTAAACACGCTATTTATACTATATTAATGGGAATCTTCTTAACGGGATAAAAAAAAAGTAAATAATTTTCAAATCAAACAATAAACGCTTTCAACACTCAACTTTTCAACATGCGTTCCTAAACCAACAACAATTTCGTTTAATTCACCCAAAACAAAAACCCAGCGCTATTAATCAAAAAAGCTTTACCGTTTAATTTGTACAGCAAAATAGTTGCGGTGGACAAGTCGTAGAACAAACAGTGGGTACAATTTAGTGTTTCCGCCCATACCCGGCGTGGAATTCCAACGGCGGGCAGCTCACCGCATTTGACGTTTATTCGATTTAAGGCCGGCCACCGGCCGCAAGTTTGGTAAAGTGCCGCATGAATGAAGTTTAAACTTTAAATTTAGTTTACAACGTTCCAGAAACATCTATTCAGTTGCAATCAGTGGTTGCGTGATGTGGCATTGTAGGCGCTCGCCGAGAAACTTTGGAGTTTCTGTATTGTTTGCAAATTTTGAACTGTCCGCATAGTAATAGATCATATTAAGCTGAAATTAACTGGAACTATTTAAGGCTATCGAAATATGTGTATAGATAAAGAATCTGTCCAGATGCTTAAAGGTGACCTTTTAGTGAAGGTTACAGTGCATGATTACTTGGGACATGTACTATCCAGAAAAAAATACGTACACAAGCCACATTAATACATTTTTGCAGCAGTGGAGATTTATCATAACACGTATCTACCTAATAATGAATAGGTTATGGTGCACTTAAGAAGCAGAACACAATTGATATAAACAAAATTATATATATTATGTTAGATAATGTTGAAGGAAGCGAGTATTTTAGGAGATAAATTATAGAGCAGCTATGCTGATGTTGAAGTTTTAATTGAAGTAAGTAAAAAATAAATGTAACATAAAGAATAAGCATGTAGTTTAAATTTAGAAAAATAGATTAGTATTTATACAATAGCCAGTATTATACAACAATATAAGTATCAAAATGTCACATGTTCAAAACGTATCCCTATCATGTTTATATAAAATGTTAAGTTAAATACAGGCACTTGTTAATTAGATTAAGCATATAATAAATCTAATGACGTCAGTAATTGAGTCCGTGTCAGGTCGGGTGTTATGACACAACTAATTTCAGAGGCGTCGAGAGCTTGCGGCCGGACAGGCAAATTACCACGATTCATCACCCAAATTAGCACCAGTTGTGGCTGACAACCATAAATATCCGTTTCTTCATTCAAATCACCATTGCTCGCCCATTACGATGCAATAACTAGCGAAATGATCGTGAACAGAGCGCTTTATGCGCGTAAACTCTACGTGTGTAATAAATTGCGAAATTTAACGAATGAGGTACTTACCTATTTCGTTATTGTTTTAGTGACTTCTCATTTACGATTATTAGATATCTCATGGAAATGAAAGAAATAAAAAAAAATAAAGATTTTAATATTTGTTCAATTTTTAACAACTTTTAGAACATTGGTACACACCACAAATATGAGCGGATTTAACTCGCGTATTTTATTTCCTGAATAAATCACATTAGCGTTAGAATAATTTAGTCAGCTCAGTCGTGCTACGATTATGGAAACTTTGAAGAATCCGAAACTTCAGCAAATAAATCCGCTCATAGTTGTTTCATTCCAATGTGTAGCGAAGGCATCAGAAATTATTAACTTTTAGAACAGATCGTTCCAACATACACTAAGCTTAGTTACCAAAATTTACGGTTCCTGAATGATGGTGTAACTTCTAGGTTCGAAGTTGCATTACGAGAACAATGTACTTACGTATCGAATGTGTAAAAATGATGCAATGCTGCTACGGATATATAACTTTATGTAGCATTTTATCTATGAAATACAATAAAAGATAAGTAAGAGGAGCTAACCCGAAGCTCTTTAAATTCTATAGCTCTTTAAAGCTTCTTACATTTCGAATTGGATATGAGATCAGAACATGGTTGTAATTCTACAGATTTAATACTTAGTGCTTGTTTAAAGTTGATTTGAGATTGCTATTATAATATAACACAACATAATGTTAATTTACTTACTTTTCGTATAGGAATGTGTCAGACCAATCAGACATGTCTTCCTCAATATTTTACGTAAATAATTCAGGCACAAAATATTTAAATGTAGTTGACTTTTGTAAACACCTTATAAATTACCAACAAGATTAGATATTATTATGTACGTGTCTAAAGAGTGAGTATATTTAATCAACCAACCAATTATCTTTATCAAGCATCAATTGTTAACATCTGCCAACAATCACATCTGTTCAATAACATAAATGCCCTTGCCCGCCAAAAATCTCTTCTCTCTCTTTTAGGTAGGTACCCACTGAAAATGGGCCATAACTTAACCAGAATATTCAGTATTTTTTTAAATGCAACAAAATCTTACATTCGACCATCCTGATGACGTGCAAGTCCCCAAGCACGTATCAGGTGAAACCAAACTTTACACTTGTCGAAATAGCTAAACATTCCACTTCTACGAGATTAATAAAACATTCAAAGATATAATCACTACAGTCTAATTAGATTACCCATCAGGTCAAATCACCTTCAGAGTAGCTTAAGTAAACTAGGCATGAGCCAGCATTCAGTTTCAAAATGCATCACGGCGGTGATTCGCGCGCGGACGTCTTTCTATATAAATGGTCTCTCTAGCCAGCCACGTCCTCCAATATAACGGGAATAAATGACTTCACAGCGTTCGATAAAATGAGGAAGAATACGCAGCTATAAGAAAATGCATGTAAGCTCGGCTTTCCAAGGAAATAGCTTGAGTATTTACGATCATCCGATCACTATGAGAAGGGAAAACTTTGAATTTTGATATTATGCAAGAATGTGGCACGTTGTTACTTATGTACCGGTAATATTTTAATATTTTTACCATAAAAATAATAATTTGTGATGCCTTCGTGGTTATTAGACATTGGAATGAAATAGTTAGGTACGAGTATAACGTACTTGACTCGTGTATTTTATTGGCTGACATTTAGAAAATTTGACAATGCCAACTAAGATGACGATAGTCTAACGCTAAACACTACTACAACTTTACTATTCTACTTATTATGGTCGTAAATAAGATTAGGGTAGGGGCAGAACAACTTTTGTCGGGTCAGCTAATTATCTTATAATTGCTAAGCTTAGTTCCCCTTTTTAGTTAACGGCATTTAAACGGATGCGTCCTGAAAATTAAATAATTTCCCAATTAACTCGATCAGTTTTCCCGGGTATATATAAAATTAATCATCGTTAAAATACGAGAAACGTCAAATCAAATACGACAGACGTATTGCGCAATGCCATTCAGATAGATTAACTACGTCACAACCAATATAGTCGGCTTCCGTGAGATTATCACTCGGACATTGAAGATTTGCGAGCTGGCTGTTTTTTCATGATACCGACACACACCAATATGAGCTATGTATTGATTGCAATTCAACTGGCCGGTCATTCGGGGTGCAACATCGTTGCCACATTATAATGTACTCTACGGCTTAGTGTTTAAGGTTCATTGACATGACGAGTTAGCATTTGCTTTACGAATGACTTGTTTTGACGGGTTGGCTTATTTTGATTTTGTTACGTGGACAAAAACTGATGAATTTAAAACGCAACGCACGTGATTCGTTTCATGTGGTTAGACTTGTTGAGGATAGGGACTGACCTTTTTAATCTATTGATAATATCATTATAATGGATCTTGAAGAGTTTGAAACGCTATCTTTGGCATCTCATACTGTATTTAAGAACAGAATTAAAAAGTAAAAAAACTTTAGTAAAATAGATACCAGGAGATATCTATTAGTATTTAATAATATTATTTGCAACCATTAAAGGTAATTAGAGACTACAATGACAACAACTTAAACGCTAAAAGATCCGCCCATAAACACATTAAATTAATATAATATGAAAAAAATAATATCATGCTTTTACAGCACAAAACAGGACATAGACTGAGCTATGTTGCAATATTGCCATAAATGTTATTTTTAATTGCGTGATATTTACCAATCTATATCTATACTCTATACTATATAATATAATAATAATTAATATTAATATTATAAAGAGGAAAGATTTGTATTTTTGTATTTTTGTATGTTTGTAATGAATAGGCTCCGAAACTACTGGACCGATTTCAAAAATTCTTTCACCTTTGGAAAGCTACATTATCCCCGAGTAACATAGGCTATATAATATCACGCTAGGTCTCATAGTTGCGGAGCAGTAACCGAAAATGTTTCAAAAACGGGGGAAAAGTATCGTTTCTGAGGCCTTAAAAAAATCTTAAGTCCCCCCGTGCGAAGCCGGGACGGGCCGCTAGTACAATAATAATGCAGAAACCAAAAAAAAAATTCGAATCTCGTATCATATACCTACCTACTTACGTCATGTTTGAATAAAGTAATGGAGACAGCGGTTTTCGAGCTTGGCTTGCACAAATTGGTCACGTTCGACATGTTTTCCAAAATAGCAATAAATCACATCTGCAGGTTACAGCAAAACCAGCAGCAGGAATTTTCGTTGTTAAATTTTTATCTATTTTTTTCTATTTATCCATAAGTACAGAATTATCTCCTGTTTCGACTCGAAGGTAACATGATATTATCTCTATTTGAAAGTGATTATATTACCCTCCCCTCTGTATAGAGGAGAGAGTTCGATATTATCAAATACCTAACAATTGTATTAATGTTGTCCGATAATATCGAACAAATCTTAACTAATCCTAACTATAATATTATAAATGCGAAAGTAACTCTGTCTGTCTGTCTGTTACGCTTTCATGCTAAAACTACCGGACCAATTTAAATGAAATTTGGTACACAGATAGTCTAGAGCCTGAGAAAGAACATAGGCTACTTTTTAACCGACTTCACTTATAGAAACGTATCTTAGATTATTAAACACAAGACCATACTTAATACTTAATATACATAAAAGAAAAAAGATTTCCTTATCTACGTCGATTCCATATTTCGTTCGTTTGCTATTATCGGATAGCATTTGCCTAGGGCCCCTATCTTTTTGCGCAAAGCTTTACATAGCCAATTAGGTATATGTAAAAAGACTAGGTAGGTACAATACTATTTCAAGAATCATCGTGTCTAAATACCACAAAATTTAAGTAGGTAGTTGGTGCGCCCAAAATCGAATATTTCTATTTGAATGGCGATGAGATCCAGTTAAAGTTCTCGATGGGCAATTGGATTAGCATCAACCAGCTATTACACGGTCGCTTTAGTGCCTCCCTAACAATAAATATGTCGAATTTAAAAGTAAAAATTAAATTTTTCTCCTAAGTTGCCAGCCTAAATTTTCATCTGTAGGTATTGACTATTAAAGTCAATTGGAGCAATGAGGCTTTATTGATTTTCATCGTGCTTCCATTGATTTTTAAGTAGAGTGTCATATGCATAAGAAGTACAGTCAGCATCAAATATTAATTCGTAGCAACCAATGGAAGTTAAATATATTTAAGGGTAAAACATCTATTTTCTCAAGATATAAGTATTTGATGATGATAATTACCATTATTCCTACGATTTTCATTCATTTTCCCAATATTTATCACTCTATTATAAGTACTCATACGATATATGTACCTACTTACTAATTTGTTGTTATTTTTTTGTACACATAGTAATCAAGGAAGTGTCATTAAGTTAAATTGTGAATCGAAATTATTTTATTACTTTCATTTTAAAATTTTCAGTAAAATGATAATAATTTCCGTCCAGTTTTAATTATGGGAAAATGAATCGCGGCCCGGTTTTAAGCTGCGAATTAAAATTATTTATTGCTGTAAAGGGGAGATGTGCAATTAAGATTGTCCACCCTCCCGATTCTTTTGTCATTATTATGGTATCCGCTCGCTGATTTTCAAAAAAAACCTTCTCTAATATTAACTCGTGTTAAAAACTTTTTCAATTCTCATTATCACATTTTAATTTAAATCGGACTTTTACCGTTTCATCGAGCCAGAAATAATATTACCTATTCGAACAAAATACCTTTTTTATTTTTTATTTATTATTTTGTAATGTAACCAAATACGAAACAAAAGCAAAAAATTGGGTAGATAATACATTCTGTGCCTGTGTAACTTTTACATCCAAAAATATAATTCTTTGTTGCTCGATAAACTGACAGTTCTATTAATGAATAGAGTTCAATTTTGAAGTGGGCTTATTTTTCACTTATTTATTATATATTGATAGTAACCGATAAGCGAAATGAGTTTTTATACCTGTGGAAATAAAAATATTGCCTCCGATCTCCTCGTTTCAGTGCAGAAAAGTACTAACCTGCATGTGCATTACCAAGTTACCTACTTATAGTTATATAACAATAGAGAATAGGAATGCGTTATCGCTAAAGATACTTAATAACCACACATTATATAGGCTAATATCTCGCCGGGTAATTGGCCGTATATAACCTTTACCTGTATATTAGTAGGTATATGTATTAGCAAATCAGTATTATTTTGGATACTTAGGTAGGCACTTGTATTATCTCGTACTTATCAGTACGTATGTTATAATCATCATTATCGACCGTCACGACGTCAGGACGTCATGACATCCTAGATAAAAAAAATAAATTAAAAATTTAACAAACCCCCGACATAAAAACTAAAAGGCCTTCTAAAAAGTATAACAATAATAAAATCTTACTATTAGTTACCTAAGTATTAATATTTCTACAAAGAAAACGTCATGTCGGGGGGACCGCTTTTCATTTAGGTGTACTAACTTACCTAATATTTACAATCTACCTAAACCTACGGTCCCCCCGACATGACGTTTTCTTTGTAGAAATATTAATACTTAGGTAACTAATAGTAAGATTTTATTATTGTTATACTTTTTAGAAGGCCTTTTAGTTTTTATGTCGGGGGTTTGTTAAATTTTTAATTTATTTTTTTTATTTCATACTTTTTGTAAGTAGGTACGTAGGTACCTACTACATATTATTATTTTTAACTAATTTCCATTTAACACGGAATTTCGTAATGTACATGTAATCGTCTTACATTTGATACCCCACTCGAGTATATTTGACGACATTGGGCTTACCATTTACACTATTACTCCCCATAACTTTTGAACTACTTAACCGATTTTCATTACGATTTCAATTTTGTAATGTACACGCGATCCTCTTTCATTTGATACCCCACTCGGGTATATTTGTAGACATTTGGTTTTCCATCCCCACTTTCACTCCCAATATTTTTTGAACGATTCAACCGATTTTCATTATGATTTCAATTTTGTAATGTACTCGTTACCCTCTTTCATTGGATACCCCACTCGAGTATATTAGTAGACATTTATTTTTACATCCCCTCTTTAACCCCCCCTAATTATTAAACTACTTAGCCGATTTTTATAAAACATAGCTAAGAACACTCCCGACATATACACCTTTCAAACAAAAAAAACAGAATCAAAATCGGTTCATGCGTTAGGGAGCTATGATGCCACAGACAGACACACACACACACAGACAGACAGACAGACAGACAGACAGACAGACAGACAGACACGTCAAACTTATAACACCCCGTCGTTTTTGCGTCGGGGGTTAAAAATAGGCATGACGAATGATTTTTTGTCCCTAAAGTAGTAGGACCCCAAAAATTGGATGAACGTGTATTTTTTTCTTTTCACAATCGAAGAATAAATAACAAAGATAAGCGCTCAAAAGTTTGGGAGAGGGGGCTTGTGACGCAAGGTGGTATGGTTTAAATTGTACCATAACGTGACGTCACGATCCCCCACCCTAGAACTTCAGAAGCATTTATCTGTATCGTATGTAAAATTAATTGAAAGCGGTTTTTAATACATTATAATCAATGTATGCAATAATGGTAGTCTGATAAAGGCACCAACGGTCGACACTGCGTTGTGGTTTGTGGCGACTGTACCTACCCACGAGCCGGCAGCCGCCTCTCCGACCACAATGACATCTGATATTCTCAAAAGGCTTTCAAGCTGGAAAATTATTCTAAACCTAATTGAAATTTTAGGTCGCCGTCGTTCTAAACTAGCCGCGGCTGATAGTTTCGTTTATTTAGCAGTGATATAAGTAGATCTAAACTTTCGGGGTACAAATTGAAATTTTACATACTTATAGCCCCGGAATTCTATTATATTATTTACTAGCGACCCGCCCCGGCTTCACACGGGGGCTATAAACCTTCCTTAAGAATCACTCTATCTATTAAAAAAAACCGCATCAAAATCCGTTGCGTAGTTTTAAAGATCTAAGCATACATACGGACATACAGCGAAAGCGACTTTGTTTTATACTATGTATTGATTATATTTATACTATTATATTGATACTGTTATTTCTATAAATACATATATATGTATCATATCCTAAAACTAGTTTATCCAAAAATATTATACCGTACCTTTTAGGCAGGTATATATATTTCGTTTTAGATATTTTTACTACGGTCTGAGCCATTATATTTTGCTATATTCTAGATATTTCAACGAACACGATTGTTTTAAAAATACATCAGCTTTTCAGTGTACTAAACTAAAACTTCTCTTTTGGTAACTGTGCTCTAACATCAGTCTCACAGGCATCGAAGCGCTCACATAAAAACACATCCGACATCAGAACAATTTTACCGAACAAATAGCCAAAAAGTCCGACTACGTCATAAAAGTCACATCTTTATGAATAACGAGATAAGTTACTAAAAAGAACTTTGCTCCGCTTTTTTGCTCGGCTACACTTTTCCATATATTTTATGGTAATTTTATTTGAGCTTACATGAACATGAACATTTTTCTCAAATCTGGAATATTAAGTGAAACGGCACTTACCTCCATCAGAAAGTTGATACCTATCGCTGTTTTACAACGTCATTATCTTTATGTTAAGCATTCACATTTGAATATAAAAATCTGTATCCGATTTTCAATTCAATGAAGCGTTTACCGTAGAATTGCATAAACCGTCCATATTTAACACAATAGCATTACATCTCTGTTTGGAAGCAAACAATCAATTGTCAAACATCGGGGGAGTGTCCAGCGCAGTGTAAACAAGCAGAAAACAACGCATATAATGCATACATAACATTTCCTTGGATTCAAATGCGTTACCTTTATATAAATGCAGATTTACCGCGCACAATTTCATTTGTCGCGTTTCTTAACGCGGATCCACTACTGCGTAACGACTTCAGTTGTTTCTAAGTATTATTATCACAGATTTATGAATAACTGGAAAGACAATTTCATCATTTGTAAACTCGACTGTAAGATTGAAGCTAGCCTAGAGATGCAAACAATCTGTTTACGCTTTGAAAGCGACAGCTACAGTGAGATAAACTGAATGACACTTGAAAACGTTTAACGGGAGGTTGTGAGCGTACCTGCAGTAACGGAGTGAGCGTTTTGCGAAACTCCGCGGCAGAGTAACGAACCTTGTTAGCGTACTTTTGTAAGAAGATTGTCTGCACCGGGAAGGGAGACACCTTGAACGAGGGCCGGGCAAATGGAACTAATGAGTTCGCTTTTGTTATGTACGCTTGTAGCGCTGTTGCCGCAAACCTTGGGTGAGAAGTTTTAAATGAAGTTTATTTTATTATTATAGTTTTGATTAAAGAACTATATAATTATGTTGTTTTGTTGGTCAGTGATCAGTCCCAATTACATAACTAGTCTTGCTTGGGTTTAAATGATACTCGCAGGGTCCCTTTAATATCGTAATCATTCACAATCACTACAAGTATAACATTACATGCAATATTAATTTGTTTATTTGGGTTATTTACACGGAAAAAAACTAAGGTATTTTTAAGTGTTTACAGATATTTCTTACTAAACAAAAGTGATAAACATAGTTTATTTCAACAAATTTTAGGTACACCGTCTTTAAAAAGATCTCACCGTTCACAAACAGATTTCGAAAGTTCGCAGCCAAAAATAACACAACAAAAAAGACGCAAGGTGGTACTCTTGAATGAAAACGGTCTACACATGGTTAATAAAAATAATGAATTGCAAACACTTTTAATGGACCGCTTATGTCGACAATGCACCGATTGCATAGAGAAAGCGATACAAGCTTACAAGGATCAACTATACTTTCAGAATATCCCTAAAATGGACCATGTATCTAACAATGTTATCGAAATTTATCCAAATTCCAACATTTTTAGAGAAAAAAGAGATACCGAAACATTTAACAAAACGCTAGTCAAAAAAAATAATCCAAAGAAGGCGTTAATTGTTAACACATATTATCTCAAAGATCAAGTCTATGCTATAAAAATAAGAGAAGTAAATGACCAGGAATTAGGAGAGCAAAAAACTGATATTCAATCAAAGACATGCCAAGTATACAGTATCAAGAACCATTTTCCTTGCGATTCACCCGAAGGCAGTTTTATATTAGCAATAGCGAAAAATAAAGGCAATAGACTAAGTAAGAAAGAGCAAATACACAATGTTCCGGTTATGACAACGGAGGAAGCACAGAGTACGAGCTTGCCCAGAAAACGTCACGCGGACAACTCTCAAGTACTGGATCATTTTTTGACATCTATTGAAGACTTTTTTCTGGATTGACCATTAGGGCTACGAGTTCCAATAATAATCAACAATCTAGCTATTAGCAATAGCGCTTAGCCGACTATATTATAATTTATAACAGCAGTAAATTTCTTACAAAATTTCCAACATAGTTGGTAAGAGTTTTTGCTTGTGTGTAAGTTTTATCGTATATCTAGTGAATAATGTAATAATGTACTGTTATTGTATGAACACTTGAGCCATCGTAGTTATTGTAAGTACTAAGTACCTATCTACTATAGCAGTGGCAGATTTATTGGTGATACGTACGTACTACCAGCCGAAGCTTCCTTAGCAAGAGGCAATACCCGTTGATCTAAAAGATTTCTCAAATAAAGACAGCCATGACATATATTGTAGTGTTATTTTCTATATTATTGTTATATCGTCACAATTAAACTTCTATTTATAATTATATAGTGTGACCCTGTGGCAGTGTTAGTGGCCGCTCGGCGACCCACAGCTGTCGTCGCCTACGGTTTGTGGTCTAATTAATTATTACCACAATGTACTATGATTTCAAATTATACTATTACATCTGCCATGTGTCATCCTCAAGCCTAAACTATATTCGGAGTATAATAATATGAGGAGGTAAAAGAGGTTTTAGGCACAGAAAAAATACTATATGAAAACAACAGGAATATAATATCTGAATGCTCAGCAATCTGTCTCAAAACTATACGCTAGTCTCACGAAGCTGTCAAAATAAAATAAAATATAGAATTGAAAGAATACATATTTGAAAAGCGACATCGTTTCCATTTTAAAAAATTAAAAAGCCGGGATAAATAGTACTATTTATCCTTGCTTCCCTAGACAAGTGACATTTGATAGTAGCGAACGAAAGAAACAAATGTGCGCGAACGAAAACTGACCATACGACGTTTCAATCAATATCAATCGTATGTACCTAAGTATGTCAGCTCCGATATATTTTGCATTGGATCAGAAGTTATTATTATCGATTGGCAGTGGCCTAAAAGAAATTAGTTAATAAATGGGTTGTGCAATTTTACTTTCGAGCAGGTTTTAATCACGCCCTACCCACAAATCCGCACCCATACTACAGAATAAATAATATAGTCGCTCATATACTACAGAATAAATAATATAGTTGCTCATACTAGCCCCAGATTCATCCTATTCAATTCAAGTCACATGCGCCCGAATAGTTAACACAAGATCTGTGTTCTAGCAAGTAAAATCAGAATGAATGAAGGGCGATAAATGGGACGTTTCTCGCTAAGAGGTCACGGCGAGAACTCGTCTCAAAGAGATCACGTATCCCGCTAAGTTTTTCCTTATCAGCATTTTGGTTGCCCACATTCAGTTCTTAGTTTGATGCCGAAAAACTTCAGCCCCGATAAAGACTCGCTAACGAGTTCTGACTTTTACCAAACATGTTAGTGTTCACTCAGATACTTTGAAGGCAAAGCTTTTGTGGTACCAGGTGGTTAAGTAAATAAATTGTTGGAAAGAAAATCGACGGCATTGGAACGAAAGTTTTCGTTGAATGCTTTGGATAACCGTTGTAATTAAAAGTTTGATTATTTGGGTTGGATTGAGAAAAGTTTCGTATTAAGTTTGATTACAATAGAACGCAATCGAAAAACTAATCTTACTTAACTAATAACGTATTATCTGTAGCATCGTTTGTCATTTTATTGATGTTTTTATTACTATTATATGGTAATATTAAGTTAAATATAATGGGATGAACTTTCAAAATGAAATTTTATGGGGACCTCGTTATATACGGCATCTGTAAATATATAAGTACATATATATTATAACATATACCTGTTATATAGTGGAAGTGTGTTAAATTTAGGAAAAAGTGCGTATTTAAATATTGATAGCTTACCAATTGAATCTATTCACGCAAAATCAGATACTCAGATAAGCAGGTACGTGCAGTGAAAGTAGTATAAGACACTAAATATATTTTGAACATTGTGCCTGCATAAAATGCATAGGCTTTGCATACCATTCAGGATCAGATAATACTTTTATATGCATAGCAGCAAGATATATATACGTACCTTGATGTATGTATATTATTGTATCGATGAGGAATTGACTTCATAACTGACATTTTATAATTATTGTGATTCTTTTGTATGTGGATGTAAAATATTATTTTGCATAGTATGACCACACATTTCATATATTTTTTAGTAAAGTATTACAAAAATAAAATAACACCTAAGTTCATTTGCGTAAATTTAGCTAACAATGTCTCTTATCTACGTCGCACGCCGGTTTATTGTAACGCTTCTCGTGATGGTCTGATTTGATTGCTGATTACATTAAATGAAAACTTTACTTCCATTTGTTATTTAAACATTCTAATAAATGGAAGAGTATAAAACTGTTACAAATATTTGGAATTTGGTTTGTTATTATTAGAATGCTTACCATCTAACTTAGTTAAAAGTATCCATTATTTCAAAATCATATCTCCTATTCACGTCTAATGCAGTAAACCATAGCAAAGCCTAAGCATATATTTACTAATGTCGTAAATGAAGGGTTCTTATGATATACATATATGATAGGATACATATATATTCACAATATAAAAAAAAATATTGAATAAATGTAAAAAAAAATCTTCCGTTTCGTATATATTTTTTGAATATAGAAGGTACCTACTACACTTCATCATCGTTATGTTATTCAGGAAGTACCTACCTATACTAGGAAATATTTACAGAACCTAACCTAAAAACCTAAATGTGAGTAAACAACAGATAACATTGGAAATAAGATCGTGTTTGTTTGCAAACTCCATGTGTCAATGTGTTCCCATAAACTTCTATTAGGCACATTTGATATATTAAAGAGTTAAGTGCCTTCACAAGGCGTATTTCCTTCGCGTATCTTTGCGGCCTACTTCTAATTGGATCACGTAGAACATGCGTTGTCTGTCACGGATACGGTTAAACAAATGGCTTGCTTAATTGGTTTTTCTGATGTCACAAGTTCAAGTTAACACTCTTTCAGTATGTACATATGTGTATATATGTAGTAGGATGTTAGGACTTTAAAAATAACCTTATGCTTCATATTAAAGACTAGCGGCCCCGGCAGACGTCGTCCCGCCTGTCCGATTGTTTCGTCAAAGATCTGTCAAAGTTTTCTGTCACTTCTTCATAAGGCTTCATATTTTCCCCGTTTTTAACACATTTTCCACGCTATTGGTCGCAGCGTGATGTTATATAGCCTAAAGCCTTCCTCGATAAATTAATTCGAATTCGAACCAGTAGTTCCTGAGATTAGCGCGTTCAAACAAACAAACAAACAAACTCTTCAGCTTTATAATATTAGTATAGATAGCAGCGATCTGTAGTAGAACCTGGCGAACTATAAAACGCGTAATGCACTTTCAATGGGATTTAATGTTAATTATAAAAGCGTAACACAACAATTGATACCTATTAGAGACAATACACATTAGGTATGTACTTGTATTACAAAATATTTTTAAAGCACTGATACCTAAGTAAACAAATTACGTGTAAAGTAACCTTTTTGAAACTAATTAGTGAATATGGAGATACTGAAAATATCGTTACGTGATAAATGAACAATAGTCGTCCATTAATTAACTAATAATTACTTAACTGATAGTGTGGCAATCAGTTGACTGTCAATAAACCCTTCAGATGGCGAGTCACGCGTTGTGTTTTTGTAGTTCTGTTTTATTTATTAAATTTAATAAAATGTTTACTTAGCAGGGATTGCTTAATGTTTTAGTTTTCGTAAAAAGGACTAGTACCAAATTTCATTAACAGGCAAGTATTAGAAAATACTTAATAAGAAGTAAGCACAATCTATCCGTATAGCCTACGGATGGGAAAATTAACCTAATTATAGGCCCCTCTGCTTCCTTCAAAAGACGATAAACAATGGGAAAAGTTGACGCAGCACTTAGACAAGACGGGACGTATTCTCCGGCTAGTCGTTAACCACATGACGCAACTTATGCATAACATCAATTTGTTTGCATAAGCAAGAGACAATTAGCGTGACTGAGCCCCGTAGGCCCGCACCTGTGACGCGCCTAAGGGGAAATTTGCTCTTAAAAGGGATTCGAGACCCTTAAGCGTTCAACAGTCTTGATACTTGACAGTTTTTGTTGTTATGATGAAATACTCGCCAATTATGTAGACTTTTTGTTTCATCTAATCGGCTTCTTTTGATGTTGTTGAGACAAGTGTAATATGTTTTCATCTTTATTTCATTTGTTTATATTTTCCTAAAATACAAAATATAAGCTTTGTGAGAATAGGTACCTACTTATGAAATTATCTACTTAATAATGGTTGATCGTACCTACCTATTGTTATAACGGTATGCCATCATTGAGATAAACATGTTCTTCGGTAGGGTAGGCACTCCATGGGCATGGCATTCCATACAGGCATAATGTATGGAATGCACGCCCTTGATACCAGAAATAATCATTATTAATTATAACGATTTGCTCGTCTAAAGAACTTGATTAAATAATCTTGATACCTGTGAACATTTTTAAAGTGAAAAGACGGGAAGTAATGACGCCAAAACAAGAACATGAAATATCCCATCACGTTATAGCATCAATACAGACGCCGCAAAGTTGTACTTTGTTACTAACTTCAGTAATTATAAAGGTAACTTTCTCGTATCTGGGATATTTACGGGATAAATTTAATCTGTTTATCTTGCGGATGCTTGGTGACAGTAATGTTCTTGTGAGTGTAACATTATGAATTCGTAATCGATTCATTTATTCATAACCAAAATGCAGGGGAAATATACCTATAACAGGACTTGTAAGAAAGATCTTTTGATATAAAATCGCCTTTGACTCATGATTTGATTTTTAAAGCTATTTTATGGAATTAATTACCTATTATATATCTTCAATCTAAACAAAACTATCAATCTATTCATGTTTTTTTCATCGCAACAACGCGAGTTCAGAGAAACTTCAAAATTATATATTTAATAATTTCTGATGCCTTCGCGGTTATTACACATCGGAATGAAACAACTTTTAACGGATTTAGTAGCACGATTATGGAAACTGTAAAGAATCCGAAACGTCAGCTAATAAAATAAAATAAAAATACGCGAGTTAAATCCGTTAACAGTTGTTTCATTCCAATTATATATTTCTTAAACGTAGATATTTTAAATGTGTGTACCTCATAAAAGAACTACATACATCTCGTGGGCATTTTTCGAGTGCAGTGGTGAATTCCCGGTAACAAAAGAACGTCGAGTAGGTTCCCGCGGGACGACGTAAAATTCCTACTTGTTCAAGAAATGCCCGGTGCTTGCTAATTTTTTTCACGGCTAACTGAGCTCGGCGAATTTTTTATGCTTGTAATGGACCACTCGAGTGATTAATTGGCGATGCATGAGTGCATCGCATTGATGCAACGGAATTGTGAACTAATAAAACTTTGTGAAGCTTAAATTTAAATGGATCACATTTTGCTGTTAGCTTATTGAAATGGGTTTTTGTTTGTAATTATACTGTTGAACAAATATTTGTATTAGTATACGACGTAATAACGCATTAATACTTAAATATACCCAACGTCCGATACGTTGATTTTATATTTACTTAAATAAGTAGATATAAAAAAACTCCAAAATAAAAATTAAGTCGTGCAATAAAGAGTAAATAAGTGACAAAAAAATAATCTTACTTTTTAAGGATTTTGGTTGCCACTAAAAATCTTATTGACGATTTTTTCTTTTGGCAAAATTACTAGTTTTTTTCCTTCATAAAGTCAAGGTACCCGAAATGTTGGCAACTCTGTATGATATGAAGATAAGTAAACCCAGACAAAACACATCAAATCTTATACAATATATCGCAGTACAAAAGCAATGGTCAACCCAAGGTTTACTGATACAACAAAAACATGAAATTCCGCTGTGGTGATACAATTTCCACTTATCGGTATCAACGATAGTGAGACGCTGTAACGGCGTATAGTGTGGTAGCATAGCGTAGAAAACAACAGTGTTCTTAATAATTTCTGATGCCTTCGCGGTTATTACACATTGGAATGAAACAACTATTAACGGATTTAGCTAATAAAATAAAATAAAAATACGCGACTTAAATCCGTTAATAGTTGTTTCATTCCAACAGTGTTCTTAGTTTACCAAGAATCCATTACTAAAATGATGTTGATATTTGTACCAAGACAAGAGTAGGAAAAAAAGCATAACATACAGTTGGCACACAAGCGACATTTGGCTTGTAAACAAGTACAAAGACAAGTGGAAGATTTCGTCGACTCGGTCAGTGACCATAGTGTAATTGGATAAAATTACGATACCACGCGTTAGATATGGGTTCAAGTCCCACTGAAATCTCAATTTTTTTATAGTCTTTAATGGGTACAAATTTCATAAGTGTTCTTAACTTTTTATAATTTCAATTAAGTATTTTAGCATGACTGAAAACAAAACTGTTGGCTGCAGTAAATTAAAACTTTTTAATATTTGATGTTAAGAATTTTTAGCTGAATTCTCAGCCTTCAATTTCATTTTGTTCTCACCACATACCTAAATAATGCACAAATTTTAACTATACTATTTATTCAAGGGAGATTCCGCAGAAGTTTTAAAATAATTATGATGGATGCATAATTATTTTAAAACTTCCGCCCTACCCCAATCTTTTTTAAAACTATTCAAATACAAAGTATAAGAACTTAGAATTGAATTGGATATAAGTAAACTAAATTGCAAATACAATGCTGTAGAACAAAACGACTAAAATGAAACACAATAAGAGTTCACGGTAACTTCCTCGGTTAAACTGGGAACAATAGTTTAACCTATAACAAAAGTATTGGACAAGCAGCCGCAGTACTAGCAGGAAAGGAAATGTCTGTTAGCAGTGCGGCAGCCTGTAGAATACTGTCGTCGTAGCCTCAGTGTGAGTGTGTACACTGAACGAGTTTTCACGAAGATTGAACGCGACCGGGCCAACAGTTTAGATTAGAAAAGTTCGCGGAGCGGTACCGGACCCGCGACAAATTGCTTCACTAATATAACAGATTTCGGACTTTTGGCCAACTACCCACCAAAAACCACGTAGGTCCTTACTAGCTCGAAAACGTAAATTAGTCTGTTCGAAACGGTTTTATACAATTTTGACAACCTGTAGAATAATGCTGGCCGGTTGTAATTTATGAAGTTTCAGCATGCCGCCATCATGTGTTATCTATACTAATATTATAAAGAGGAAAGGTTTGTTTCTTTGTTTGGATTGAATAGGCTCCAGAATGGCTTGACCGATTTCAAAAAAAATTTCACTGTTGGGAAGCTACACAATTCCCGAGTGACATCCCTACTAATATTATAAATGCGAAAGTAACTCTGTCTGTCTGTTACGCTTTCACGCTAAAACTACTGGACTGATTTAAATGAAATTTGGTACAAAGAAAGTCTGGAACCTGAGAAAGGACATAGGCTACTTTTTAACCGACTGCAAAAAAGGAGGAGTTCCATGCAGATGAAGTCGCGGGCAGAAGCTAGTAATTTATAAAGTTTCAGCAATCAGCATGCCGCCATCATGTGTTGTACTATATAACGTTTTATAACTTCGCAGCGCGGTTTTTTTAACAGACAGTGATTCAAGAGGAAGGTTTATAGTACCCGTGTGAAGTCGGGTCGCTTGTATGTACTTAATAAACATAAAAAAAGTATTAAGCATGTTTCAATTTATCTACTTAATTCTAAAGTTATAAGAAATATGTACCTGATTAAAAAGACACATAAAAGCTCCAAGTAATTTCCAGTAATTTTACAAGACAAATTCTGTATTCATTTACTCGATTCTCTATTTAATGTTTTACAAGCATCTTTTTATCTGTATCAAATAATGTTGCAATTCACCAAAAACAATACATACCTACCAAAGATAGGCCTTTAAGACAAGTTTATAGACAGTACTGTTTAGAAAGCCGTTGTCGTTGATGCCTGGAGTGTTGCCAGCTCGATTCCTTTAGGTGACTATCGATTAGGGGCGATGCTAGAGATTTGTCTTTAAATTTGATAGTAAAACTCAGATTTATTGGTGCGCTTTCAATTGTTACCATTCCAGAAAGTGTATAAATTCCTAATGATTGAATTGTGACCGTTAAGAAAGAGATTAGGTGAAATCGTTTATATTACAGATAAGTCAAACCGTTTTAAACTTAACCGTAATATTGGGATGATAGGTGTGGGTTTTTAAGTAACGAGCCGAGAAATAATATACTTCCTGTGAAATTGCTAACTAGCAACTTATCTAATTATATTATGAATATTCATATTAAACATAAGAGGTTCGAGCCATTCAGGTTGACTTGTTATAGGGATTAGTTTGTCTATGTTTCAGTTTTAAGACGTAGCTTGTGGATATTTTCGGTGTACTTACCAACTAAGTAATAACTTTGACGAAGCGTGTAGGGAATTAATTTTGTATATCTTAAGTTTTGAAGTAAATAAACGTTAGTTTCATAATTGAGAGAAGGTTTAATAATAAAAAATAATGCTCTAAGATATAAAGTACCTAGTTCTATATGTATGAGCAGTGTTTACATTTTTGTAATAATTATTATTCAACAGTGAGTAAATTTTATCAAGTCAAGGAGGGTAAATAGACGATAAAAATAGATTCAGTCACGTCCAACTAAACAGCTTCGCTCTTAAAGATCACGTAGAATCAGAATTTTTCCTGCTTAGCGTGAATAAAAAAAAAACACGATTAAATTTAGCGACCATCGTTAACTACTAGGTAATTCATACTAATATTATAAATTTAAAGTAATTATGTAGGTATGTCTCTCCTCTATGCTCTCACATTTAAACCGCTGAAAGATTAAGATAAAATCTTGTACGGAGATAATTTAAGTCACAGGCAAATATATAAGGTATATATGTACCAAGTTTTTATCACGATTAAGAGGGTGAAAGGGGTTTAATTTATGTACTTTGGAAGTGCGATAAAAATACCAACCCCGATTGATACCCGTAGTACCTGTGCGTCGCTGGGTTTATTATTAAAAACATATAAAAACACTTTATACTGTATCTCCATAGTTATTTATATTTTATATTTGAGAGCTATTAGACCTTGAGACCTTGTGAGTCTACGGAGCGTTAACCACAGACTAAAGAATAATGACAATAGTGAAAGGACTCTATAACTTATATTAAGTATGCATCACACAGTACCAATTCTACGCAGATAAAGATGTGCAGACGCTAGTATTATATTATTACTTAAGTACCTATATAAAAGACATAGGTATAATTTATGGTTAATAAAAAATAGTACAAGATTAGGATATTAAGTGTATTAACACTTAATATCCTAATCTTATATAACAGTATATAAAGTCCTTAGTCTTGAATGATTGACTGACGGATACGCGCACAGAAACCCTAAACCCAACCCAAAGGCTTAAGAGTCTCCTTTCAGGAGTCTCGCCACACGTCCGGTTTTGCAGTGAAGGCCCATTAGCTGGCCAACTGCGCCTCAGTATTCAATTCGAAAAAAAAAAAAAAAATACGCGCACAGCTTAAACTGCTGATCGTAAAAGATCTGAAACTTGGAGCATGCGTATTTTGTATGACTAAATAAAGGATTTTCCAATATTCTACCCCTGACGGAGTTGAAAAGGAAGTCAAAATTAGCTTTTTTGCAAAATTGATAGAAGACGATATTTTGTTTTTTATTAAAATTCACCTCTTAACGGGGTTAAAAAGTATATGGACAATGTCGCGGGTTCAAGCCATTCTTTTTATTTAATTTTGTCTGACATACTTGTTGCATCTGTGATTGTTTAGGGAGTTCACAGTGCACAGAGGAACACATAACATGTACGAGTATAACTACTTAGAATTGCTTCCCTTTGCTAGCGCGTGTGATACCGTTACAAGTTTGTCATAACGAGTATTGTCTTTTAACAAGTAACAAAGAAGTTACAAATATTTATATATTATATAAATAGGTACCTATGTATATATTTTATATCAAGTCATATACACAACACTCTATTTGAGTGCAAAATAGGTATTTAATAAGAATAGGTGAATTATGTCCTTAATTAAAACAACTCAGAATTTAATCCCTTTTATTCCACATAGATACTTAATAAATCACTTCTATAATAGGTATAATATGTGCGAAAACTCGATAAAATGACGCTACGTCGATACGCTAATATTATATGTATAATATTTAAGAGATATCTCTTATGTGAGGCGGCAATCACCATCTTTCATACAGACGCGATTGCAGCGTAAGATTTTTGGAGAAGAAATGGGTAATTTTAATATGTAGTAGGTACCTAAATTTCACTGTACTTAGTCAGTTTTTCATTAAAAAACTTTAAAAAAATAAGCGTGATGCAAAAGTCCTCCTTAGAGGTCTGGGCGTACTTCGTTGGATGACTAATTTTGGTACAAGAAATACTTTCGGCTTACTATTAGATGAATTTAGAACCTTATGCTAATCAATGACTCATAATGTCTGATTCTATGGCGCTTATTACGTATTAGAATAAGACAATTATCGAATATAACTCGTGTAGGTATATTAATTTTATGTTGACGTTTCCAATACATACAGTTTCCATATTAAATTCAAATTCATTTATGGCATTTCACATTTACAATTATATAAGTAGATGGAATTACATTAAAGGTATACAATATGACACCCTGCAAGGGCGTAGCAACTTAGGACAGTAGGGCTAGAACCTAATTTATTACAATTGAATATTATAGTACGAATATTGCACATTGTTATTGCGTAACATATTTTTCTTTATATAGATCTATGTTTTTAATATTACTTACCTAAACATTATTAAGAATTAGACTATTATTCATATCATATCTGTGTATTTGGTATTAACTAACACTATTAACATTAAGTTAATAAAGGAAAGCTCCATTTTATGTAGACATGGGGTATATAAGTTACTTTTTTTTTAAATAAGTAATGGTAGCATAAGGTAAGCTAGGTAAATTTTCGCTGAATGCCCTCAGATTAAAATTTTACCGGTCATAAAAATAAAAAGCATTACCATATAGGTACACTTTTTGCACTCAAACTAAGTAATACTAGTAAAACAAGCCAATTAAGTAACACAGTAAGACTCACAAGATTCACTCCGTGCAAGTAGCATTCAAGATGTTGTTAAGTACCTACCATTCAACGTCGTCAGCTCTAGCGTCTCAAACCTCGGACATCGCTTTGTGTGAATTTAATTGGAAATGCAATTAACAAGAAATGAATTCAGTATAAATTTGTAGAGTGGAATGCGAGTCACTCACAACTTTAAAGGTAAAATCAAATTAAAATAAGAGAAATGTCACGTACCTACCTACAGGCAGCTTCAAATATTTATCGCAGAGAAATTTGTCAAATATATCGAAATAACGTCTTCGATATATTTCACGTTCATTTTATGTAAGTACCTATATATATAAAGAAAGTAGCACACTGACTAGCGAAGTAGGTACTACATAGTTATTATAGGTAATTAAAATGCATGAGCGCGTAGGTACAGTTGCAACGAACTCAAGAAAAGTTGACTATTTTGAAGAAGTGATTAAAAACCTAAAAGTTAGATAGGTATTAATTGAAAAGAGCACTAACTTATAAAAGTTTGTGCATAGAGCCCACGGCAGTCTTGCATCTGTAATAGGCTTTCAATAGTCGCCTTTTGCATTCACCGCATCGTCTTACGCCCGCAATATAATTCCAAAACTGCGACTATTTTCATGAATATTTACTGCACTACGTACCTCTATAGAATACTGTTATTTTTAAATTCTTTGAATTTTCGGTAAAGGACCTTGTAAATTTATTCTATAGTGTTTATTACTTTAGGCAGATGAAGACACCATTGGTTGTAAGTTTGTTACAAGGAGTACTTATTAAAATGGCTGCATACAAGTATAGTCGTTTCATAGTTTTTAAAATGATGTGTTTGAAATTAATTTCGTTTGTTTAAGTGGGAGGCTACTGAAGCTAGAAATAAAAACTGTTTACTTTGATACAACTCTAGTCTCCAATATAAAATTATTTATTAAGTGAAATGCTTCTTCTCTTCATAATAATATCATGACTATTTATTTTGTTATGTTGCTCTCGCATTTTAACATACATAAGTAATTGCATATTACGAAGTAGGCAACTTAAAAGACTAGAAAGTGCACTTGTATGCTGGAAACAAAGGGACCTATTTGCCTAGCCTAGATCAGAACTAAATTTCTACGAAGGCTTTACGGGTATGGGCGAAAATAAACTACACAATATGTTATGTTTCAACATAAGCTGTTCAAACAACGCTTAGGATGGACTTCCAAACAGAGATTATGTCCTGTATTATTTTCCCTGCGCTCAAGGATGATTGTGAGTATTAATCACCTGTATTGTGTTCGGTATTTTAACAACAAAACCGAGACGAATTATTGATAGGTACTCGTATATATCGTTCATCAAAATTAAATTTATATATTCTTGTTATACTTAACGACGTCTGTTTCTCATAGGTATATAAATATATTTCTATTGCACTGTTAAATTCCGAAATGTGTTTTTATAAAAGCAAATATACAATCATCCCAACAACTTTTTCATAGAAAATTTATTTCCCCAAGTAGCAATATATATAGACGGTTATAAAATACATTAAAACACTATTAATGCAAATGAAACTTCTGATCAGTTACCGAAGTTTAAGTGGCATTGGAAAGTCGTCGAAATAAAGGACTGTTCTAAATTACAAGACTCACGGTGGAGCTATTTCCCGTGTAATTCCACATTTAAGCATTTTCATCAAACTTCCCCGGACGATAAACGGGTGTCTCCACACACGAACAAGAACATTTCCTATTATTTCTCAAATGTCATCAGAATATCAAATAGCGATTCAGGAAAGTATCAGCTCGGCGTGGCCGGAGTGAACGGTCGCAAGCAGAAATGGCTTCTCTCCGATTGTTTTAGTGAATGTAATCGTGTGAAGGTAATGGAGTGTTCATCTCGTTTGGCTGCAGAGCTAGCCGCGAGGAGTTGTGAGGAGCGAGTGTTTTTCACGGTCTCATTATGTGACGATTCGTATTCGAGGCCAGGCGGGAGTTGCCGCTGTAAGGGAAAGGTTGGAGGGTATCACCCTCTGAAACGTCCTACTTGATCGTGCTTTTACGAACTTCGTAAACGATATTGATTTTCTCTCGCCTTTTAGTCTGAAAAATACCTTAGAGTATGCTTGTCTGTCTCAATGACAAAAACCTTTTAAACTCTCCAGTCACGTGCTACCGACCCCAAAACTGCTGATCTATGCACTCCATTTCATATATCGTGACGAATATGTAATTTTTAAAAAACAAGAGGGGTTACTTATATTTTTTTATGAAACGTCCTAACTTACATAAGATTTTTCATATCGCAGCCTGGTCATGTAGAAACAACTACGTAAGTGTAACGACTTTCTGTCCACTAAAGTCAACAGACATTAGAGTTTAGGGTGTAATTTTAAGTTATCTGAAGACCAAAAACTTTGTAATTGTACCCGCAAAAGTTACAGATTAAGGCGCAACTTTTTTCATTTCTTGTTGGTGACATTGCAGGGGACGTGGTTCGGAGGACGAAACTAGCCAGTGACTGTGGAGTAACGTCAGACGCCGCCTTTTTGAACTAGGTATTTTTCCTCTATTCAAAATGCTGATTTAATATCGTACGTTCAAAAAAGGTTGACGCTAAATTAAATTGGTTATTAGTTTATATTACGTTTTGTTAAAACCAATTTTGCTAATTATAAAAAAGTTTCAAGAAGATTCAACGATATATATGCAGTTTACAAGGACTTGAATAGAGACGTAGGTCTTTACATTCAGATAGGTAGGTATATGGACATTTAGATAGGTAGGAGGTATTTTAAGATCTGTAATCAAATTAGGTATATGACGATCACCTATAACCGATGATCTGATCTTAACTTGGGAGCAAATAAGGTGAAATATTCCTATCCGCATTTTTCTATTAAATTTTCAGCAGGTGTGAACAGAGGAACTAATTTTAAAGCGTTCGCCATTGACATTTGAACCATTTGCGCAGAATTATGGCCTTTTCTTATCCTAAACGTTCGGACAATTTATCTCAACAAATTCCGAATGATTTCTAGATATTGAAAGTTGGATGAAATACTCAGATTGCCGTCTAGGTATAAAGTATGACTTTAGAGTACGACCATTTTAAAAAGGAAGCTAATATAGATTTTGTGAAGACTAAACTTATAAATGAATTACCTAAATACATAGTTAGGAGGTCCTTCCAATTATTTCACTTCAGTTAAGAAAATTTGGAGTTTCGCATGTTATTTAACAATTAAGTTAGTATATTATGGGCAAGGTACTTTCACAATGTCGAAGTAAGTTTCGAATAAAGTTTGCTACACCACTGGCAGAGAAAGACATCGTTTATGTTGTAATACTTAACTAATTAACAAGTTATCCACTGGGTAGGACGTTAAACAACTTTTACCTACTCTTATTTGACTGATACTGTCAAACACAAACGTGTCCCTATCTACTAAGTAAATTACAAATAACGTACTCAGGACTTAATTGAATATTGTGAAATAGGCCCTAAGGATTTCAGGGAATTAATTCTAAGTTTTGCGAAGTTAGAAATTAATTCTAGTGGCCTATTTTAGAGAAGATAAACTTCTCTAAATTAGAAATTTAGAACATGGCGAATAAAATGGGTAACTGCGTCGGCAATTCTCACAACAATATTATCTGAATTATCACAGCAATACTGATCGTCTGGTGGATGTTTTTCAGAGAATATTACTACTTATTACTATTAAGTAGGTATTATTTTCTATGACTCGGGATCAGAATCTATACTTATATTATATAAACTGACTTCTCCTGACTTCACTGATAAACTGAATCAACGTAGGGCCTAATTTATAAGTGTTAGAAATTTTGCACAGTAGTTTCTTTTATAATATAGGGTTTAAGACAGGATTTTTGAAAATTTATCCCCTAAGGGGTAAAACGGGGGTGTTTATCGTGCGCTGACGATGTCGTGGGCAGAAGCTACCTACATAAAATATCAATACGAAAAATAAAATAACTACTGGTGCATTTCTTGTTGTACAAATTGTACTTGTGTACCTATACTATATATAGTCGAGAGAAACACGTCTTGTGTAAGTGGTTTATTTTCCCTAAGTGTATTTTTATATTCTAATTCTTCCATGCATCTTGCTATGTATGTAAGAAATATTTAACACGTTCTATGACAGGGTGAGCGCACCTCGGAGCGCTCCCCTATCATCCGGTGGAGCAGTGACGGCCCTAGGGCCAACTGCAAAGGGTATGTTCGAAAAAAAAAAAAAAAAAAAACGTTCTATGCATGTGTACCACAGTAATTTATTACTTTTTTTTACATGCACAATTGTAATAAAGAAACAACTATTATTATTCAGTTATAAGCACTATTGTCAGCTACCAATAAGGGTACTATCTAATATAAAAACAATATAGGTATATGGGTGATTATACAAAAATTGGGCAACTCGTTGTCACCAGACAATTAAACGATGTATAGCTATATTTTTCATATGTTTTTTATTTTATTCCAAAACAACTAAATGCCTTTTATTCGGTCACTCACTTTCAGCTTTTCATTTTAATTACAAGTTTGTAATTTTCTACAATATAGTCTCAAAACATCAGTACTTTGGCATGTCACCATCCCAAAAACTCGCAACAAAGTGGCTGTGTATTGAATACTACCATTAATTTAAACAAACTTACTGATTCACTATTATCTATGAAGTAGTTTACAATGTATATTTCAGCTTTTATAATATAATATTGTTACTGTTGCTGTAAAATTCATAACAAACTTTGTGTTCAGTTTTATTCGTCAGTCCGCTGTGTGCTATTCGAATTCGAATTTCCCGCAAAATATTGTCAACTCAAATTAAAATCAGTGTTGAATTTTAACGTTGGTAGTGAAGTTAGCTGGAGGCGACGTCATTTTGTGGCCGCCCTTAATGCGCCAGTGCTAGCTTTGTGTTTGTCATCGAAACACATGCGGGGCCAGTCAAATCGCAACTTCGGTGGCACAAGGGCACAATTGTCAAAAAATCCAAAAATGAGTTAAGTATACAGAAATGTTCCAAAACTATGCCTTCACTTGGAGTGACGAAGACACCCGTTAAATTCCGCGTTAAATCGCTAGATGGCGACAGTGACTTTGTCGTATTGGTGCGTTTTTTTGGTGTAATTTGGCGCGACAAGATCTCATTGGTCATTTGCGCGACTGCCCGCGAGTGAAGTGGTTGTTTGATGGCGCTACAAAGGCGTTCAGGTAAATATGTCCTTTTTTATTTACATTTTTGGAACTACAAAGTCACATTTTAAGCAGTTTGGCCCATTTAATAATTACGAAGTTTGAGAAACAAAGTCATTCAAACAATTGTGGCTTTGTATTTCCAATACCTTAGAACTTCATTTGAGTCTTAAATTGAAATCCGGCCTTTTTATTCCATTTCATTTTGAAAAAAAAGAACATGTTAACAATTATTACTTTTTAAATAGGTCGAACTGCTTAAAATGTGACTTTGTAGTTCCAATTTTTTTTATTTCAATAAACACAATTAACAAGTCTTAAGCGTTAGATAAGCGTTAGACTACTGCCAGCTCAGTCGTGCTACGATTATGGAAACTGTAAAGAATCCGAAACGTAAGCAAATAAAATAAAATAAAAATACGCCAGTTAAATCCGTTAATATTTGTTTCATTCCAATGATAAATGTAATTTTATAGTCACCTATGTATTTAATATTTCTTAATTATTATTTACATTACTACAGTAACTGATCATCATCTAATAATAAGTGATTAAGCTATAAAAAAAAAATATTTTCAGAAGAAAATGGAGTCCCGGAGTAGAAAAAATTTGATGCTGATTAATAACACCTTTAATACGACGTCTTTAACATTCTAATGTTATGTCGTATTAAAGGTGTTGAATAAAGAAAAGTTATCAATCCCATTTCGAAAAAAGGAAGGCATTCGACAGCTGATTATTGTTTTGTTTTTGGATTAAGTATTTTTATTTGTTTTAGAAGAAAGTTTATTGTGATAAAAATAAAAGTCTACTACGTAGTGTTGCTCAATAACAATGATTAATATTGTTGATTAAAAAGACTTTCTATTGATCTCTATACTATAATGGTTAACAAAAGGTTCCTAAACTAAATATAAGTAATAATAAATAAATATTTTATGAAAATCTTCGTGTTTTATTAATGAAAGAAGGGTTTTAAAAGTCGTAGGTACCAGTATCAACTAAGTCACAATTACAAAATGAATTACATTTTGGTAGAAAAAGGGCATATATGTACACCTTTGCTTAAAAAAAAATATATATTAAATCAATGTAGGGTTCTTAATTCCCAATAGTATTATGCTTCTTCCATGCGAAGATAAATTACTTCAAAGCAATATGAGCTGCACAATACAAGATTGAACGCAAAAAAAATCTTAAAATGTCTCTCCTGTAAAATTACAAAAAGCGTAATTGTGCCCTTGTGCCACCGAAGGTGCGAAATTTTCAGTCCTATGGTGAGTCGTTATTATATTGTAATACCTGTGTTATGTTTTAATTTATACATAGCTAGTTCTGATTGTTTTAAATGTAGCTTATTGCTTTATCAAAATATCATAATTAACGTTGCTTTTAAAGATAACCTTAAATTCATGTCTTTTTCGTCAGTCCTTTGGCGTCAGTCCTTTGTCTAATATTGAGGCAAAGGTCTGACGTGTCTGCAGAGTACTGATAATTAGCGTGTGTAAGCATGTTTTTTTTACTTATTTCAGATTAAAACATGGGGCCTCCTAAAAAAATATGTCTAAGCATAGAGAACATCTATTAAAAAAGAAAAGAGAAGCCGATTGTTAATTAAGTGAATAAAGACTCAAAATATGTGTCAATGTTAGATTCCAAGAGTGTTCTTCAAAATATGAATAAATTACATACATTAATATGAAAATGTCTTTTTTGTTAGTCCCCTGGCAGGCAAATTTAGAAAAATTGTAATATCTCAGAAACGACTTCAAAAAGTGACTGGCCCAAACACACACACTATATTTATTATATTAGCTATCTTATATACATAAATTTGTAGGGATATTATTTAAAAACTATCATCAACAAAATATCACTAAAAGTTGCCCAACTTTTGTATATTCACCCATATATTGTTTTATTTCAATACGATAGAAATAAACCCATTTCTCGCTAATAACTCAGAAATTTTACAAAGAAGACGTCTCAAATTTTTAAAACTAGTTTTAAATCGGATGTCCAATTCAAGTTTAAGGAAGCTGTCGGGTCGTGTTCAAGCGAGTTTAAGTTGTAAGTTTCCCAGAAATTATGTAGTAGGGAGAGATAAGCGAGGGAACGTCGCGAAACGCACGAGCGAGGAAAATTCGTGTAATTTACGATGAAAAAGGTGCCCCTGTATGATCGTCATTACATCCCGCTTCCCCGAGGGAATGACGTCGCATGATTTTTTGTTTGACGCTGTTTTTGCTTACAAGCTGAGTTGCGACAATGTAAGAAAATAATTTTTTTTGACAATGTCTGACAATGCCTGGGTACTCTAAAATATTATATAAAACCGTTACAATTGTTTTATTGTTACTTTTGTAGTAAATAAACATTTTGGTTTGATTATTTATAATATGACTAGCGGTCCCGGCAAACGTCATCCTGCCCGTTTGAAGGTCAAATTGACTCAACATTTAAGTTTGAAAACGTCTGTATTGAAAAAAAAAGGGTTAATTATAAGATTTTTTCGCCGTAAGAACCGTCCTTGGGCTTCAACGAACATTTAAAAAAAAGAATTAGCCAAATTGCTTTAGGCGTTGTTAAGTTATGCGCTTACCAACACATTTTGCGAATTAACACAACAAAAGAGTTTATATTGTCTATACCCCGTGTGTTTATGGCTATTACTCGCCGCCATTTTGTTCTTTATCTGTTCCTGTGACGCAGTATTATCTGATTAAATTACCAACAAAGATCACGATTACTATGCGATAATTATTTATTCAATGCAGCAAAGTGATCGAAAGTAATTGAGTAGTAGATTATTAGTAATTTGTAATGATTTTATTAAATCTACACGATAACGTGTAAGCACATATGTTTGATTGATTTAAGATTATAATATACGAGCAATAACATTATTATCTAGATTCAAATGTCAATTTGACTAATCTTAATGATAAATATGTTTTCAAATGAATACACGCTCTAGTTTATTATCTGTATATTATATGGTATTAACTGGTCAAACTCCTTAACACAGGTATAAAACTGATAGCTATTTTTTTTGTAATTATGTATAAACGTTTTCATTTCTTATAACATATTGACTGTAGGTTGATATATTTAAAAATAGTAACATGGTAGGTAGGTGTAGGCATACAGTGCATATAATTATGTGTAAACTTTTACGTCGCGATCATGTCAGGTACATCGTTATGTCAAAAATAGAAAATTGTATTACAAGTTTGGCTAATAATCCAGAACTTAGGTACAGTTACCTATATCCTACTCCTTCCAAATAAAATCAAATATACATTTTTATTGGGTCACCGCCATAACGCAACTAATAAAGCAAAAATATTGAAACAAATAGAATCACACGCAAGCCACTAAAGCCAATAATATCATTTTACTTTAGACAAAACAGTCACAAAAATATGAGAGAGAATTTCGTAAATTCATCGGTTAGTTAGACAACATCATAACATCTTCGTTATTGGGTCGAGAATTTTGTTACAGCAATATTTTTGTGTTAACACACAAAAGATGTAGGTTCATACAATGCTATTTATCCACAAAATATTAGAATTCTTCAGTCGTAAGTAATGTTTGTGCCAATATAATGGATAAATGAGTGGAGTAGGGATACTTAATAATTAAAAAAACCCAATCATTTCCAATGCCTTCGCAGTTTTTACACATTGCATTGAAACAACTAAATTAATCTTAAGTTAAGTAAGTCCTAAGAATATCTAAATAATTTTCCTTTCTTAATTTCTCAAAAAGGGGTACGTTAGATAAGTAAATATTTCTTAAATTATTAATTAATATTATTTTTTTATTAATTAAGGTTTCAGTTCCAAAAATCTATTTGGAAGTATAAAATATATAGACAAATGCTTAATTAAGGTGGCCAGAAATTTGAGAAGCATAAGGTGCTATAGGTATTTTTAAGCTTTTAGCACTCTTCACGTGGAAGTAAAGATGGGCTTAAGACGCTCAAGCCATAGGAATAAGTTGTGGCTAAAAAACATCTAAAAATAGACCATCTTTGTGAGCAGCGAACGGTAAATTGTCAGAACGGCTAACCTTCACAAATCAAGGGCTGTTCCAAGAAAAGATAATATTTGCTTATGCCTAAAATTATATTCTAGCCCGTCTTTTTCACTGAAAGTACCTACCTACACCAAATATGTCTAGACTTTTAACTAGTAAAAAAAATTACAGCCATTCCGAATCTCTATTTATTGAGCCATTAGCCAGCAATCCTCGTCTTTTAAGAAATAACACGTAGTATGTACCTACAAAAAGTTAAATACAGTAGTAACATATTTGTTTTACTAAAATAATACGAGTACATACGAAACACAGCCACCGACATACGATTACGATGCTTTCCCAGACGAAGCATTATTTTAAAATTCATACGCGAGCAGAATTCACCTCGGATCTTTATTACCCGAACTATAAATCGTATCTGTAAAATAACGCAGAAAACTGCAGCATATGCCCAAGAGGACGGCATAATGGCGCGGATATAATCGTCGGCACAAACATACGGATGCAAATCCAGAACATTTGTTATAAAATAATATTTCGGCTCTATGTCGAATTAGAAACTTTTATTTCCGTAAGATATTTTATTGTTTGTCTGGAAAAGGTTCGTTCTAATAGTTTGGTCGTCTAGTTTTCTATGCTAAAAGTGTATGATGAACTCTTTTGTCATGCATCGATCGGCATTATGTCGTCTATTAAACGTCAAAAGTGGATGACCATATACTTTGACGTTTTAACGACGACCGCGACATTTTGTCGACACAATATTGTCTTTTTGTAAATGTCAAATTTTATCTCTTGTCGTTTATTTTACCTATCTATCACAGACCATTCCGACAGTAAAACGATAAAAATCGTAATGACTAATAATCATACGGTTGCTGTACGAAATTTATTTATTGAATATCCGGAGAACATTAAACCTACTTGTTGTATTGAGTTTAGTCGTTTTTATAGTATCGATTGAAACGACAGCGGAAAGTTCTCTACTTATAGACGCTATTGCAACTTAATATCTTCTTCATAAAAAGCATCCTTTTACACAAAGGGGTGCAGTAATTTAATTTATGACGGCCCATCGAGTCTGCCGAAGACGGCTTAAGGCGTGATAATCTCTAGTGGCAATATCAGCGGTGCCTGCCTCGTAGGTAAAATGCAAATTTCCCGATAAGGCTCACTGCTGGGGTTTTACTAGATGCTTGTGACCGATCGAGGTTCGGGTTTCGGCCAGCTTCGGCCGAGAAATCAAAGTTCGGCTTCGGCCACAAAGTGGTCACGCTGAAACGTACGTTCTAGTAGGTACTTATTTTGTAAGTCATAGACATTTTTTATATTTGTTTGTACAATTTTTTTTTATAGCTTACATAATATTCATCGATGTTAAGATCTCCTTTAAAGTTTCATTTTCAGCCACAAGAACCTAAAGTGTTTTTGATTCGGTTTCGTCCAAAAATCTTGTTTCGGTCGGACACTAATACCGATATGAAAACATGCAGTTTCGTACGTTCACTTGTTCGAGTATATACAAAATTATCGGTACCTAGTTCAAGTAAACAGAATTTGCATACTGAAAATATTAAAAATAAAATTTCTAGTGTAAGTAAATTAATGTAATTAGCATTACTGCAACTAGGTAACATGTGCAATTTTAGATGGTGGGAGGTTTTATTTTTTAATTTATATCAAACGTATTTTAGGTTTTGAATAAGAAGTTATGTAATATAATAATAATGGACTATCTTTGTACCTAAGTAGGTAATCTTTAAAATTCAGTATGTTCGTATTGTTTTTAATATTATTTTATATTTAAGTACAACTCATTTGGATTATATTTTATATGAGAGTTTCGATTAAAATATTGTACTAACCATTCTTTACTTAGTAAAAAACATAAGGAAAATATTTTTTAAATGTAATATTAATTTAGCCAATGTTTTCCGGATTTTACGAAAACTGCTCACTTTTTCTTTTATTATGAATAGGCACTACAACTGAATTTTATTTCTTTCTCCATGAAGTACAATACAAAAAAATATTGGATACATAATAGGTAAGTACATATTTTTTCTTTTCTGAATCAAATAAACAACAACATTTTTTAATAATCTAACAAACGGACTACTTATATAGAAATTCGTTTTGTCATCCTTATTATAATACCACATGTATTTTTTTACGGCGTAATTACCTACACGCTTACTCATTTATCTTAATTACATACTAGACATGCCTTTTATCATCACACCAATCATTGTTAATTATTGATATGTAGTAGTGATTAGATTTGATTAATGACATAGTTATTATATATACCTATTGTACGTCCATTTGGTGTAAATGACGGTCAAAGTCTTCTTAAACCACTATACCCCTAACGTTGGTGGTACAATATCGGTAGACAAGGTATGAAGTAAGATGTATTTAACACTATCAGTGGTTTGTGTTGGGTACAATTCGGGATTAAATCTACCTATATAATATACCCATAAGGAGAAGTTCACTTAATGACTGACATATTATTATTATTAACGCAGGGCCTAAACTATAAGGGGTAGAAATTAAAATGCATAGGAAAACTTTTTATAACGTTCTAGTAACGTACTACGTAGCACTAAGAAAGAATTTGTAAAAAATCATCCCCTAAGGGTGTTAAATCGGGGTGCTTAGAAATCGCGGGTAGAAGCTATTAGATCAATACAATAGGTACCTACCTTCCATTACTAGTATACCTACATAGGTATAGTCGGTTATATTGGGGTCTTGTTATAATGTCCAATTAAGTCGTGTAATAAGTCGGGCTATTAAGGAAATTAAGTAATATACCTAAGTATATAATAATATACTTAGGTATATTACTTAATTTCCTTAATAGCCCTCGAGTGTAACGTTTTAGACATAAAAATCACCAAAAAAAATCACCTGACTCTCGAGCTCTCACCACTCGAGTAAATAAAATTTTACTCGAATGTCAGGTGTTTTTTTTTACATGTTTATCAATAACATTCTTCAACAAAATTGGAAGTACAAAATGACGTCGATAGTGCTGTCATCTAGTAGTTATTAGCATAACTTTACTACCTCATTTAATATGTGTAGTCCGTTTTTAACGTTCTTAATTCTTAAGTTCTTACTACTAAGTACATTTTATCTGTTGTTATTGATATTTACTACAAATGCTTAATATATAGGTACCATGTTATTTTTGAGAAATGCTGCAAAAACCTTATTTAATTTTACTCTGCAAGTTTCCAAATACGAAAAGCAGATGTCGCTTCAAAATCATGTTCCATTTTATTTGCGGATGAAGAATCTTTGCGTTATCTGTATACTTGACACTGACAGCCTGGGGTTAATTCAAGAAGCCTCATAATTCAAATATTAAAAACAATGTAAAATTTATTATTATTTTCACGTCATCAATATTAATATATTATTTTCTAATAATAATACACAGTTATTAGCTAATGTTAAAGTTATGTAGTAATTCTACAAACGTACTGGTTATTAGAACTGAAAAAAATGAGTAGCCATATAATATTTAAAAACAAATGTTAGGTAACTTTTTCTTAATAATTTAATGGCTTTCATTAAATGTTTTTCACATAAAGCGGACAGTGTTTTTGGACCAAAAAGGTTTTTAGTATAAAAAGTTTTGTCAATCTACACCATTGATTAAATTAATTAAAAAATAATGCCAGAATTATGGGCACTTTCGAGGCGCGGGCAGACTTGGTATAGGTTTTTGTTCGTTTTTGTTTGTGTATGTTTCAAGACGAAGCTTGTTGCGGATATATTTGATGTAAGTACCTATAACTAAAATTATTATTTTTGACGAAGCGTGTTGCGGATTAATTTGTTGTTTGAATTATAATGATTAAATAAATAGTAAGTATATAAATAGGTAAAATAATTAAATGTGTTTTTTATACTAAGTAACTTTTTATAGGTAATTATATAAACATTTGTAACTTTTTTCATAGTTAAAATTTAGCCCAACTTTAATGCACTTTATCTTTGTAAGTATTTTTTGTCTGATTGCTAAAAACATGGACGATCGACGGATTAATCATAAACATATTAGGTATACCTACATATTATTACCGCATAAAACTTATTCTCTTATTCATAATCTACTATATCACCTGAATCCACTGTCTTAAACAGGCTATGTGAACCGAGTATTAAACATTATGTCACAAAGATACCGACGGCTCAGGTGCGTTACTGGTTATTGGAATAGCGTTAGTTATTGACCATATAAAATGGAATTTGGTTCATATCGACGACCCTCTATCCGCTGTGGAATGGACGTAGACATTGATTCGGTGCGTATTGCCTATTTCAATTCCACAGAAGGGTGGACATGTAGATTGGCTGTTTTCATGATGAAATGTATATTTCACGCACTTTTTGGATTTCATATTTAATTGATAAACATCTAATTATTCAGCGTATAATTGTCTTACAGCTGGAACTAGGTATCTATAGAATCGAGGGATTAGACTTAAATCTACCATGGAGTTTTAATGCCTTTTTGCGGATATAGGTATAGGTACCTACTTAATATTCATATTGTTTATGTTTTCGATGAATACATACCTATACTATATTTATGTACTTACCTAATGAACTATAATGAGCTAATTTAGTTGTTTGAAGCGTTTGTAATGAAGTTATAATTTACAAATATAAAAATAATACACTCTCCTAATTTTGACACATTGTTTATTTAAAAAGTTAGTAGAAATTCAAAATTGATAGCATACTACTTATGTAACTAATTACGGAAAAACGAGTACCTAGATACATATACATAAATATACCTACATAAGTACAACTTTTAAAATAAACTTTATAAATGCAATTTGGGTCAAAAGTTTAAATTTATATCTCCAATATTCTACAGAAGACTTCAAAAAGATGAATTCCAAATTTTAAGCCTTTATCGCAGTCCTGCTTGCATAAAAGGAGCCGTTTTATAAACAGGTAGGTACCTTAGCAAAGTTAATCTAAACCCGGCTGTATAAACCCAGAGGCGGCGATAGTCCACCGCCTTCCTCCTCTTGTCACGTTGGGCTAAGCCAAGTTCCGTAAATGTTTAGCTTAATTTAGCATACCTATATCAAGATGGATTAAAACAAAAAATAATAAATGAAAGTTAAAAGTAAGCTTTGGAACGCTACAAAGTGCCATGTGTCTTACGGATTGATAATAAAGTTATAGTAGGTAGGTTTATTTTAATGTACCTAAGTGAGGTAGGTTTATCATTACGTAAGAGGACGTATTTTAATAGTGAGTCGAAGACGAGCGTTATAAATGAACGGTACATGTAATTATCAATCCACACGAGTTACATGCTACGTTTTTCAACATACTTTATCAAGTAAAAATGGCATTTTTAATAAACTCTACTATTAAGTAATAATATTTTGGAAAATGTGAAATGTGAGGAAGATCTATATACGACATATAGCTAATGTTTGCTAAGGTCATTTATTAATAATTAAAATATGATGTATCGATTATTTCTGTAATTATGATAAATTGTTATCTATTAATAAATAATAATTTGTAAAAAGAAATAATTTTATAATTTCTATTAAGAACTACTCAGAATTTTCTACTGAAGTTAGTTCCTTGTGTACGTAGATTAAGTACATCGCTTCTCGTTGATACATTGCTAAACCACACATAGCATTTCGGTAAACCAATATAATATGCAGTTTTAATGGATTTGGTCGTATACTTCCCGAGATCTTACATGTTTTTTCACATGCTATTATCGTTTCCTTATGTGCTCGTGAAAGTTACCCTTTATCAAACTTTTGAATTATTTGCTTTCTTCCTTATTATCACGTTAACAAGTTATGGAACTAACATTATCAAAGCGAATTTGGGAATTTATTCTGAATTTAAGTTAGCGCGGCGTCGTCGCGGGACAAAGTTTGCGGCTTATCATAAGTTGTAATCGAAAATAGTATGCACGCGTACTGAAATATTTTGTGCTACTTATATACTGATATGAGTTGGGTTGGGATGGGTTGTGATCTGGTTTGAGTTCGAGACCAGGAAAAGTTAGTGGTATGGGTTGTGATGTCTTAAAAAAATCAATGCTCCTCGAGTAGCTCTTTTTTCGAAATTTACAAAACGATTTAAATTCCATGGACATGGTGCCCTGGTATACCTACGGACTTGTGAATTTTTGGAGAGTCTAAAAGTAAGTGGGAACAAATAAAATTTCAATTCCGTTTTAAATGTTTTATTTGTAACTACTGCGTTGATTGTTGATTCATTTATAATGAAAGAAAATGACCAGATGATATGTAATAAATAGGTAATAATAACGTTTTAATATCTCGAGGTAGCGGGTTCAAATCCTGTGGGTGACATTGCATGATAATGCATCTATGATCTTTGCAACACGTAGCTACAATTAGATTCGTTGTCATTATTTCGAAGCGAGACTAGTAAGGATATCTTCGTGCAGTACTTAATCTGTACATACCCGACCTGTAAAAAAAGATGCATGTTATATTTATTCTCGTAAAAAAAATTAAACCTATTTTAGGTACAACATTCAAGTACGCTAAGATAATTTCTTCGCGGTTATTACACATTGGAATGCAAAATTATAACTGATTTAACTCTCCTATTTTATTTTATTTGCTAACATTCAAAAATTTTGGTAGCACGACTATCGTCAGTTCATTGGTGCTAAAGCGTAAAACTCAGCTCAGTCGTGCTACGAATATGGGAACTGTAAAGTTTTCGAAAGGTCAACAAATAAATTAAAATACGCGAGTTAAATTCGTTATAATTGGTTCATTTCCATTCAAGTGCTCTATTAACAATATTAACAACTTTTATGTCCAGATAATTGATCAAATTAATTAAATTTTCCACTGGATTTGCAACAATGGGTAATTTTACATAATGCAAACTTCCTAATTTTAAAAATTACAATATTTTAAACAAAAGTAATCCTTGTTTTAAAATATCGACATAATATCGTATAATGATAATTTAATTTAATAACTACACGTTTCATTCATTATTTACTTGCTGTTAAATAAAGTCGATAAAAAAAAAACAAAGGAAAGTAAATAGCTTACACAGGGTTTTTTTTTCGATATTATAAAACAGGTTCGTAATCTTCAAATTAATATATTTAATTACGAATAAAAACGATATTATCCTTTTGTTATTTCTACCTTTAATAGATTTTAGTTGACAAAGTCTGTCTGGGACTAAGTAAACCATTTTTCTTTCTTTTATGTACTTAATTGCCTGTTTAAACTCTGAAAATACCAACTTAATATTTTTGCAGATGCTAACGTACCTATACAGATTTACCTAAAAGTGTACCTATAAGTAGGTACATTTAACGTTATCATTAAAATAACAGAAAAAGACTATCACTTACCCAGACTTGTTCAAATCATCATTTCCCAGGTGTAGCGAGTCTCCTCTGCAGGTATTCCACGTGATTTGCCAAGACGAAGAACATTGTTGACCTACAAGGTGGTTGTAAGAGACGCTGGCAGCGAACAGTTCCCAGGCGCGGTTGTGGTTACAAATGTTATTCCAGCATCCTGGCTGAGAAATACCGCCATTTGGGAAGAAATCTACATCCACAATCGCAGATCCAATCCCAAGACCACCAACGGTATACCCTCCGTCAGTGTGTATAGCTTCGACGTAAATGCCATCGTTGGGACCGAGGCGGTTGCTGTTGTAATTCCACAAAGGACCGGCGGGGTCTAGACCTATTAAACAATTAATGTACGTAAGATTGGAATCCTTCTTGCTTAAGCGATTCTGTCCCCAAGGAGGACATCTATTCAAAGTCGAGTTCGACCTTTAACGTGTTCTTCCTGATTGTAATCGGTCTGTTAATTAACATTTACAGTTAGTTATTTACACACGAATTGTTGATTTTATTATTCAATACATTTTGAGAAGACATTGAAAATATTTACTATGGTTGGTGATCAGAGATTATATTTTATTAATGGCAGGCTTAAATCTGATTACAACGCGTACACAACCACCGTTTGCACGGATTGTATGCAATTTGAATAATACCTGAAAATCGATTCGTATTACTGGGGATATAGACGAGAATATAATCTACATGCTTGCATTTAGCGTTAGATATTTTAGTAGGTAGAAGAGTTTATATCCCAAGGCTTAAAGAACACTTCTATCAACATTAGATAGCCTTACCTATCCCCTTATAAATCCTTAAGTAACGATTATTATTCTCATAAATTTCAAGTAAGTAATACTTACTTTTTATAAGGTATTTATTTAAAGAAAAAAATATACTTAATAAAAATTACCTGTATACGTGCAAATAATTAATCGAATTGTCATTGGAACACGAATATATTATTTTGCTAAAAAAAACTTCAAATAACAATTCCCATGTTTTTTATATTAAAAAAAATGTCAGACTGACCTGTAACGCGAGCCACAGCACCGCCAAGCTCCCTACCAGCGTTGCCAACCAGGTGGGCACCCAAACTGAATCCAACAAGATGCATAGTGTTGTACTGGACGCCAGTCACGGAGTTCAAGAATCGAAGGAATTCTCCAAGTCCTCGTCCCACAGCGGGCACTCCCAGGGCGGCAGTGACGTAATCCATGAGGGCAAGCCTTCTCCAGTCCAGGACAATCACGTTCACATCGCTCTTGCCAAGGTATGCTGCAGGATGATTTTTTATAAGTTAATACTATATTTTGAATATCAATTGAGATATTAAAGTAAATTAATAACTTTTGAATTAGAAATTTGTAACACCTATATTTTTTTTATAAGTATTACTTATTATTATATGTTTAGGCTTATAATAATAAATCTTTGGACAATTCACACAAATTAATCTAGTCCCAAACTAAGCAAAGCTTGTACTATAGGTACTAGACAACAGATAAACATACATAAATACATATAAGACATCATTAAACGTAGCCAATGAAACATCACAGAAAAATACTTCTGTTTAGAAAAAATGGAAACAAACTCGCACCATTTCAAATGATGTGAACTTAAGTATACAAATTAAATATTAAAAAAAAATATTTATACAATCTACAATTAATTTCTCATATTGAATATTAATAAATATTACTTTAATGACTTATTAAAAATATCTTACCGTCTCTGATGGCTGCATTCAGGTTAGTATTCTGATTGCTTAGCCAACCATGGGCGACGACTACAGTAGGCACGTTGGGGTTGAAGTTAGAGTTCCTTACGGAATCGGCGTCATCGATCACGAGGGTCTGTGCTGAAGCAGGGTTGCGTCTATAAACCATACATATTATTAGAAAACAATGGTTAGTGACGTCATGATTTAGGTTTAAGTTTAATCCTTACCACATTAAAATTGAACCTTTGTGCCAATTGTGGTTGTTTTTTCTACATGCAATAAAGCAATAAGACTTTTGGCTTTTGAGCAATATAATGTGTAAGTGACACTTTTTGTAACTGTAGTTCAAACACTTACCTAGTAAACAATAGGTATAAGTTTCTAGCAGGGTTCCTTTCAATATCTTGAATGACGGTCATGTCTGGTTCTGCTTGAAGGTCCACCTCGTGGGAGATGCCTTCTCCATCAGGAAATTTGATAAACCTCGGGTAATCAAAGTTGACCTGGTCTTCTGGAACCGGTACCGCCGCAGCGCAGCAGGCTAAAACAAATAACAATAAATGGCTAAATAATTTCAGTATATTTTCAATTCCTCAAAAAACAGAAGACCAATTCATGTTTGCCATACAGGAAGATCTCTGGATGAATTCAACACTTTGCATACAATATAATAAGTACCTAATTAAATTAAAAGTATGAATATAAAAATTTATAAGCAAAACAATTTAAAATAAGGTAATTACCTGAAATCAAAACCAACAATGCAGTCTTCATGATTCAAGACCCCTTACTGTTTAGCAAATAAGCACAATTGGCACAGTTAATTTATACTCGATTAATCTCAATCTTTCGATAACGCACCCAAATATAATTACTTATCACGAGCATTGATAACCACCTGCTAAGATTGGTACTAATTGATTTCAAAGACAATTGGTTATTGTACAAACTTTCTAGAAGGTGCTAAAATGTATTATTTTACATTGTATAAATTTCAATACTTTTAAACACCATTGTCATTGAAAAACAAAACAAATTATATAAATATGAATGTGCGTGTGTGTGTTATTCAAGGATATTTGTGGGTGAAAGCGTTCCGATCTGATATCATTCATAGGCTGTATCTAATGTCTGGAGATATTCTACTAGCATTATTTCGAATAACGAAACTCGAAGTCTCGCTCATCTTTTTCACACTTGGACGGATTTAGAGAAAGGGACGAAAGGGACGATTACAAGTTTGAACTTTGGGTTTCAGAAAAGATCGCTAGTTATGGCCGCCATTACTCAAGAGGTTCTAAAAGCCGCCACCTGAGCCTGGACCCGCAATCTCTCCTGCAATGCAGTATAACATCAAGAACATAAGTAGATAACCATTATAACGACTTACTATAAGTATCTACTTAAATTTATATAGGCTTCGTTAAATTCTCATTGCTTCATAGTTTAGAAATCTATCTAGGTACCTATATTTGAATCACTTCATTATTTGAATATCGTCAGCTCAGTAGTGTTATTTATATTATTTAGGTACCGACTTTTCGAAGTTTTCGAAATTTCAGCAAATAAAATGAAATAGGTTGAATCCGTTATATTTACATTTTAGAATGAAACTCATTCTAAAATGTACTTACATTCGTTTAAACTCGGATCTGAATAATATTAAAAAACACAAACAGTTATACAACCAAAGAAAAAAAGTGAATGGAACGAATTATTTTCAAAACCATAGCGCATATTATATTGAAATGAATATATGCTTTGTATTAGTAGTAAATATCGGAATGATTAAATTTATTTTTATAACACTTCATCGACACCTATTTCGATGTAAATGAGTAATAATTTGCCTCACCAATCATTTCAAAGTGATAGGTTTACACGTGCCTTAAATTTCCCTTTGATCAAAAAACTAATGACGTCTTCTTTTATAAAATTGGCTTGTTAAAGAGAATAGTCGATGTGTGAAGGTGTCATTGAGTTTAACACACTTTATTCTTGTTAAAGTTGGGCGTAACCACATGGAAATAAATTATTGACTTCAACAAGGACCAGTATAGGGTTGTTCTTTCCTCAAGTCCTAAACAAAACTACTGTTATCTTTGCGTAGGTACCCATCATCTTACAAGTTTGCACTAAGTCTTAAGTAGTAAGATCCTGGTCTAGTGATCAGTGGCGCTGACTATGAAGCAGAGGTTACGGGCTCGAATCTCATTAACGACATAATATATTATTATTATTAATTTGTCTTGGGTAGGTATCTTATATTATTATAGAAAATACAGGTGTATTTTTGTATGTTTATCAGTTGTTGAAGTTGAAATTAACAACGGCAATGTTATCATTACTATTTATTTTTTATCATAATAATAGGAAATAACAATACTTGTTAGTACCTACTACCCAGGCTGAAGGTATTGTCACCTTTTAAAGTAAAAAATATTATGACGTTTTTTATATCTTATTCTGTTTTTGCAAACATGGTTTTAATCTAGGTGTTTGTTAAAATTTAACTGGTACCTATCACATGGACCCAGTTAGGGCGTAACATAATAATATTATATCTAGTAATTGAAACATTCGTAGGTACGCAGCTATCAGCCTATCAAACAAAAACAAAACAAACCTAAATTTTAGGTAGGTTTATTTACCTACCTAAAATTTAGGTTGATGTTGACTTCAACAACAAAATAATATAATTTTTTCTCTATTAATAGGAATGAATGTAAGTATATAGAATATAATAATATTATAATTTATATCTATTTCGTAATATATTGTACCTCTTAAATAAGTAGGTAGGTATTATCGTCTATGAACTCTTGAACGCAACATTATTTTTTTTCACATCACAGTCATAATTGAAATTTTATTACTTTTGGGTTTACTTAAAAATATGTACCTATATTATGATATTAGTTTTCCAAAAACTATTATTTTTTTAACGGTGTCAACCCTACAGTTATAGAAAAGTATATTAAAGGAAAATCTCGAGTGGCTTTTTTCAATACAGGTCAGTCGTTTCCTAACTGTTCATATATATAAAATATGTTCAACGACATGAGTACTCCAACGTTCAAAGAAGTTTTTGGACAAATAAAGCACAACATCTCTGTGATGGGTATACCAAAAGACAACTCAAGGATTAAACTACGATTCCACATAATTTTCGTTTTTTTAATTATTATGCTTATTGAGGAGACATCATTTTTCATTACTAGAATGTCCTCGGAAAATGTTCTTGAGTTAACAGCTCTGGCCCCCTGTCTCGGCATAGGATTTCTTTCTATTGTGAAAATAGTACCTATTGCTAAGAAAAGACAGACTATTTTCAACTTAGCTTCAACATTGGATAAACTAAGCACAGAAATCCTTAACGACCCCGGTAAACTAGCCGTAGTTAAACGTGATATTCATCTTTTGAGATCCCTCGTCAAATATTACTTTATTCTTAACGCCATTCTCATATCGGTGTACAACTTTGTTACACCCGTGTTCATATTGTATCATTACATTTTTACAAAAGAAGTAAAATATAATCTGCCTTATGCTGTTGTGGTACCATTTTCAACTGAAACGTGGCCAACATGGACCATTGTTTACCTACATTCAATCATATGCGGTAAGATTTAAGATAATAAAAAGGGATTTAAGTAGATATATATCTGCATTTATTAAATCCGTGTAGGTAGATACTATCATCAGTTCCTATTGCCGTCTTTATGATATCAGTATTTTTTATCGTTATGCAGTAATACTTCGAGGATCCTGTTATTATGATACGAGTGAAACAATTAGTGATTTATGACATATTTATGTGATTTGTTAAGGATCCGTTCCACCTTGTGCTAACCTTATTTTTTGTGTCTTTATTGAAAATATTTAATTACGAGCATACAAGACACATAATATAGAAAGAGTCCAAAATTTCGTCACCAGAAGCTATAGTAAGTAAAACAAAAAAAGAAATTACGACGCTTTTGCCCGGTATTTTTCAATATTAGTGGATAACTCCTACGGGCCAAGTCCGCATTGTGTCATGATTCATTGTTCTAATAAAACAAACCGAAACAAAGCAATAAATCATGAATAAAAAGCAATTAGGTATGTATTCTCATTTGTTGTAATGAGGTTTTTGAAGGCATTTCTGTTGCAGGTTTTATTTGTACCGTGTATTTTACGACGGTCGATGCACTTTACTTCGTGTTATCTTCGTACGTCTGCAGCTGTTTCTCGGTTCTCAGCGATGAAATAAAACAACTAAAACCAGACACTACCGTACAAATGCTCAACGAAATAATTAAAAGACATCAACATATTCTACAGTAAGAATACACAGTCCTTCTGTTTGGATGCACACGAGTGAAAGTTAAAATCATGATTCTTGTGAAGAAAAGCAAAATTGTATATAATATATGTCATACACGAACGAAAACTGACTTGAAGTTTCTTTCGCCTCGATTCCATACAATTTTGCATTTGTTTCATTCGGTGCTATTATCGATTAAGAATTTGTAGGGGCACCTACCTATCTAAACATTTCTATTATACAATGGATCTCTTGTTACGTAGATACGACAACAAGAATAGAATATTCAAATCGCCAATAGCCAGCTGTTGTTCAATGAACGATAATGCAGCTTTGATTAATATCGCTATCACGGAGTCCGTTGAGAAGACCTGTTCTAATTTCTGATGCCCTCCCGGTTATTAGGTACACATTGGAATAAAACAACTAAGCGGATTTAACTGGCGTATTTTATTTTATTTTATGACGTTTTGAAAACTACTACAGCAGTAGATTATCGTCAGCTCAGTGGGGCTACGAATATGGGAACTATAAAGTTTTTGAAACATCAGTTCATAAAATAAAATATATGTAAGTACTGGTATATCAAACAGCTCGAGACGTGTCACCACGTGATTTTTAATTTGAATTTGACAGCTTAAAAACTTTATAAAAATCGGTAACGATATATAGTGTTATATTTTAAATTGTGTTACTATTCTATTAAAGTTACAGAGTGTGATCTTAAAATTTAAGAAGTTACTTGGATGCTTCAGAAACAACCAAAATGAGAACGTTCTCCTTTCCTTTTGAGATGGTTTTAATTATTTGTTTACGTTCTTTGTAGAAATAACTGCTGTTATCAACCTTTTTATTTCAGTTTGGCCGATGATTTAGAAGATATCTTTACACTGCCAAATTTCTTCAACGTCCTAGTGGGATCAATTGAAATATGCGCCCTTGAATTTAATATAATGGTATGTAATGATAATTATGATATAAGAGACGTTTCATTACTGTATAAATTCCATAAATAACGTGATGTCACGAGCCCCAATCCCTAACTTTAGATTTTAGAAGCACTCTTTGTCATTGTTTTGTTTGTTCAAGAAAAGAAAAAATATGTGTCCAATTAATAATCTAACTGGTGACTAAATAGAATTTTGTTTTCTTTACCCAGTCGTCATTCCTATTCAGTTATTACATAGCTCGCTAGGAATACAAATTGTACATTACTTTTTTTAATAATTTTTAGATTGGCAATTGGTCGACCATTCCCGGAGCGGTTCTATTTCTATGCTCTGTTCTTCTGCAAATATATATGATGAGTGTATTTGGAGAAAAGCTAATAAGAGAGGTAATTACATGGAAGTTTAAGGTTCTTGCACCTACTCGAATAAAAAACTAGATTCTCATCTAAATGTAAATATCAAATTTCAGAGCACCAAAATTGGAGATGCAGTATATTTATGTAAATGGTATGAAATGAATGCGAGGACTAAAAAGAGTCTATTCATTTTGATTGTGAGGTAATTAGTTCCCCTTTTTTAATAACTTAAGACAAAGTTGCTAGGTATTAGGTATATCAATACATAGTATAAAACAAAGTCGCTTTCGCTGTATGTCCGTATGTATGCTTAGATCTTTAAAACTACGCAACGGATTTTGATGCGGTTTTTTTTAATAGATAGAGTGATTCTTAAGGAAGGTTTATAGCACCCGTGCGAAGCCGGGGCGGGTCACTAGTTATTTATAAGTTATTATTGGTTCTGATGTTTACAGGTCACAAAAACCTCAGCGGCTGACCGCATATAAATTTTCAGTTATCTGCTTTCAAGGCTTTACAAAAGTGGGTTCATAATTATCTGAAAATTACTATTTAAATTTTCGTTATCTATATCACTCTTTAAAATATTTGTCAATTTATTTTTCAGATTATCAGTACTTCGTGGTCGTATTTTACAATATTAAGAACTGTTTACGCGTCGCCTGATGTCAAACAACTAGCAAATTGAAGAAAAATAAATCGTAGACATAAATTAGTAGGTAGTAGTAGGTACACGCAAAGGATGAATCGATCGGTCAGTGCGATCAATGTACTTATAGATTTAGTAAGTAGGTGTAGCCAGGTAGGTATATATAGGTAATTTTAATTGTCAGACTCAACTCTAAATTCTATACAGTGAACAATTTAAATCATGTAATGATTAAAATTCTCTAATCATTAGGTATGAATTAAATGAATAGAAATGCCATTCTCGTTTATTTATCTATTCTAGTCTATCATCATTATGAAATACCTACCTAAAACAGTTATTTCGTGGAAATATAGGTACCAAGGCGGTATAATATGCCACGTAAAAAGATAAAAACGAAAATATCAAGAACAACATGTTATTGCTTGTAATTTATTTGATTTTTATCTAAATTATAATTAATAGTTTAATTTGCACATTTTTGATAAAATACAAATCTGATTTGTTATCATTGAAACATGATTTTGTGTTACCTATCTTTTCGGTAAAAAATCTTTCTTGACTTCTCATCAATAGGTTTAACTTTTGGGGGTATAGGTAAGATATACTTTGTCACAACAGCAGTGCACTAACTTATTTCTACAGTCATAATCGGGCTCGCAGACGCAGTGGCGGAACGCTTTTACGCGCCAGGGTAGGCACAGGGTAAGCATTCGATACATTTTTTGACATTATATCTTTTAAATTATTTTACTTCTCTTGCATGGCTCGGTTTCGATTAGCTAGTCCTATATCAATCTGCAAGTTAATTTTCAGGTTAGCCATATAAGTTTGAAATCGAGTTAGTTTAAGAACTTTTGCTCGTTGTTGCAGGTAGAACTACTACACTCAGACAATAATAACACTCAACAATGTAGCCAACTTTGTATGCACAAACAAATCTTTATACATCTGCAATTCCTTAATCTATCAACATACGGAAATATTTACAAATTCTTAGTTCCTATACAAGTAACTTATTTGTATTATTTGTAGATAAGGGTATTAGTATTATTGTACCCATCTATGGCGTGCATTTCGAACAAGCGTAAGACTCATTGACATATTATGTATCAGGTGCCTACCATGTCGCATTCCACACTGCCCGCATCTTCTGTCATACTTACACGTTTTCTTAGTTGGGTTCGTTAGTTTACTAGTTGAGAATGCCATATAATCCACTAATTGTACATAGTTTGCAATAAATTTTAAATAAAGTCTAGCTATTTATTATAATCGTACTTTATTTCTATGGTCCTAGAGAGAAAAGATATGACTGCACTCATATCTTATTATATTTTTACCCTTTTCACTAGGACCCTAGTTTTTAACTTAAGTTAATAGATACTGAGCAATGTAGCGCTACGATCATGGAAGTAGAATTCATTAGCAATTAGTTTAATATTAATGACTTGACTCATTCAGTTATGTCTACGCGTAAAACTACACTAATTAGGTATCTATTTAAATAAAAATACTTTTTTAAAATAAAACTAGTACTTACCATACATTTTGTGAGGTCTTATCGTAAAAAAAGTTATGACAGTCAGCAAAGTTGTGCTTAAAATTATTATTTTTGTAAACAACCCGTAATTAACCGACATTAAGCTCACCTGTGTTTTGTTAGCTTTGTGACATGTACCGCACTCTAATTAACTTTATCACACAAAACGTGAACGTAAAAATTATATTTAATAAACGAAACTTACGAAACGAGCAACTTGATTATAATATTATGGAGATAACTATATTATATTAGAACTATAATGTTTGTGGGCTAGATAGTAGAATTTTGATTAACATTGTTATGAAACAACTATAAAGGATTTAACTCGAAATATCAACAAATTGCGACAAGCTTAAAAGAGATTCGAGAATTTCCGAAACGTCATTAAAAATAAAACACGCAAGTTAGGTCTGTTCTAGTTGCTTTATTCCAATAAATATAATACATACAATATCCACGAAAGTATAATAACCGCGAAAGCATCATAAATTATTAACAATGAAAACGGAGGTTGCAGGTTCAATTCTTTACAGGTGCAAATGAGAGTGTGTTGAGCATGAGCGTAGGTACCTAAGTTTTTGATGTATTATATTATTATGTACCATTGCCTAGTACCTACCCAAAACTTTCGTACAAACTTTGCATTGATTGAGACTAGATCAATTTGTGTGAAATGATAATTTATAATTAAGTAGGTAGGTACCTATTTAAAATTTGTCACATAGCATTACTAGTTTGTTGAAAATAAGTAGAAAGTTTCCAGAGAAAGAACTTACTTTTCAAATCCTTGCTAATTTTATAAATTAATAAAATTATTTATTATAAAATTAGCAAGGATTACGTTATCTTCCTTAAACCGCGGAAAATTGACAGATTGGATCTTTTAAAACACACATTTATTTTAAATCCCAATTCTGCGGTAATAGTAGAACTCGCGACGAGATCGTACGATCTTGCTCGCTTATCGACAGTGCTCAGATTTCACAATAAATAGCACAATATGGGACCCCAAATGTGACCGAGCGTTCTGTAATATCACTAGTATTTCCTCAAAGTTCACATTGGACCTAGCGTTGAACCCAATGCTGCACTAAAGTTTACAATCTGATCGGAAAAACTTATTCCCGGGTGTTCTAACACGACGAACACGCGAATGCAGAAATACTTTCCACCATATTGGAACTCCAAGTTCAGTCCCGAAAGCAAATACTACAAAAACTTGGCCCAACTTGTTAAGACAGAGGGATGGAGTAGCCAGTATACAGTTATTAAGGCAAATTTACATTTTATAAGTAAGCTCCTAATCGCTTTTTACTTTTTCGTTTGTGATTTTACAATCGTCAAATAAATGTGGATTAAATTATTATCTTACTATTTGGAGTTGCCTTTATCAGCTAAGAATTCTTAGGTACCTACTTAAGTAATAATTTCTAATGCGGTCATTACACATTGAAATGAAACAAGTACATTAGTTAAGTATATTAGATTTAGCTCGCGTATGTATATAGGCTGATGTTTAAAAAGTATTTGATATATACCTATAGTATGCTGTAATAGTTTTTACATAATTTCTAGGTTACGCTAATAATCTGTGATTCTAAATATGTTTCGACGATTATTGTATAAGAAAATCATAATTATATTAAAAAAATAAAACAAGACACTTATACGCACATCATCATCATCATCATCATCATAAACATATTATTATACCTACCTATAATTTGGCGATTCCGAAAATGTAGGCTCAAATTCCCATACTTAAGTCGATGGTGTTTTTCCTTGAGTACCTACTCAGTGTAATAGATGTTTTTGCTAGGTAGTTGAACAAGGGCAGAGTTGATACAACTTTTATTTAAAAAAATAATAGAACTACATAAGTAGTACTTACTAAAATATTATTTTCTGTCCTCCGTCCAGAAAACGCCAACTTTTGGGCCGCTGCTCTAAATAAAGTTGCCGCTTTCTGACTTCGTCGAACAGAAAATTAGTATACTGACCTCGGCCAGTAAAATAAAAAAGCCTCAGATCACATTTTTGTCAACCTCGGCTTCGCCTCGGACGACAATTACATGTGATCTGAGACATTTTTTATTTTACTGGCCTAGATGCGTAATGTACTATTATTCGCTAGGTGCAAAGTAGGTGGTGGGAGAACCACGAATCGATCGCGGCGCCCGCAGTGGCCAATAAAAGAAACTTTCGGCGGACCAACTGTCACTTTTTAGTAGGGAAATCTGCGAAATTGAGACATTAGAAAATAAATAAATATGCGACACGAAACCTGCTGCGTCGTGAATTGCAAGAACAATGGAAAAAATAGTAAAGAAAAATTCTATACATTTCCACAAGCAAGTTGGAAACGAGAACAACGAAAAAAATGGATAATCGCTGTCAAGAGGAAAAAGAAAGTACGTATAACCTAAAAAAATTTAGACGGGAAACAGAAAAAGTCAACGTTATTATCGACACTGTAGATCACTATAGATTAACATAATCGAAAAAAAACATACGTAAATTGCGACATTTCATTAAATTATTTGTTTGTTTACTTACTCTTTTTGATGACAGGCAGCCATTTCACATTTCAAAGTCCGCTGTTATTGTAACTGTCAGATGGCGTTGTCATCGCGCACCCAGCGATATCAAGAATATATTAATATACTTTTGCAAATACATTCACTTACTTTATTATAAATAAAAGCGGATTTTTACTTAGAATAAAGCAGAACAATGTGCTTTGTATTGAAAAAACTTCCGATCCATCGTGCTTCTGTTCCAGTCGCGAGATTATATCACCGCCTAAAGGGAAAAAGAGTGCAAAAACTTTAATTAAACAAGTTTCGGTGAGTATTGAGCCGAAGACTTTTGTAAACGGATAATCGAAAGGGATCCACCTGCGAGTCTGAAGGGATTGACAATATTGAGGGTTACTCTGAACTCGACAACACATGATCAACTCCTAAAATGATCTGTGAAGATAAAACTCCCTCGAATTGTAGTGTGAAATCGACTTTTAAATGTCACCGAACTTATAATCTACTTCCTAGTACTGTCAGAGTGCAGTGATACTGGCAGCTCCAAATCACTTTTCTAACTCATAGCCTGCCGATGAAGAGTTTAATAGAATTTTTATTTATGAAGTTATTTAACTTGGTTCAAACCAAAGTTAGTTTTATACATGTCGCTCTATCACATTTTTTTGATAACCATCTAAATGCATAACAGTTTAATTATTGAATCAGTGTCGACGAATACATTGATCAAAAGGTTCAGTTTTGAAACGTTGGTCCGAATTTAGCGAGTCAGGTGAAGACTGACTTAACTACTTCTTTCGCCGGTCTTTAAATAAAGATATCACAACAATTACGTCCTTTTTCACAATGACCATATAAAAAATATTTATCTGTTAAATAAAATAATCAATACTTACTGGGTACCTAATCGTTTTGGAAATATATTAAAACAGAATACTATAAGAGAATAACTATAATTAATATAATAACATACGAATAAGAAGAATAAAAGAGGAGTGACATAAAGTACTGACATAAATTACTATTTAAATAGTCGAGATGGCCAGCGTTACATTTCAACAAATCGTACTATACTTTATGGATAAAGCATCAATAAAAGTTGTAATAGCGTACTCGAGACTTACTTGGATTATAAATAGACAAATAAGTAAAAATAAAATACAAACGTCGTTATTTTCATAGAACAGGTAACCCAGGAAGAAAATTACTTAATTCTTTAACTCATCAACAGTTACCTAACTAGGTGTACTTTCAAAGAAAGTATTAGGTAGGTACTAAGTAAAATGCAAATTATATTTACTAGCAACCCGTCCCGGCTTCACACGTGCTATAAACCTTTATCTTGAAGTACTCTATCTATTTAAAGGAACCGCTTTAAAATCCGTTGCGTAGTTTTAAAGATTTAAGTATACAAAGGGACGAACTGAGAGCGACAGCGACTTTGTTTTATACTATGTAGTGACAATATAGTTCCTATTTGTTTTCTAATAAGGTTCAAACTTAAATCCCAACCGTATTGAATGTAAACATTGGAAATCAGTGTATCAATAGTCGCTAATCAGCTGGCGTTCAAATTAGAACGAGTGAACATATTTGTGAGCGAATGTCGATTCAATAGGTATAGGAGTGACACAATACGGATATTGGTTACATTAAATGACATAGTCCAGCATATAATGTGATTTTCACACATGGAAGGTAATAAAATTGCATTTCTTTTAATAAATTAAAATACCTTATTGGAACGAAACAACTATTAACGGATTTAACTCGCGTATTTTTATTTTATTTTATTTGCTGACGTTTCGGATTCTTTACGGTTTCCATAATCGTAGCACGACTGAGCTGACAATAGTCTAACGCTAAAGCACATTAGTAAAAAAAATACGCTAGTTAAATCCATTAAGTACCTAGATATACCTGTAAAGAATCCGAAACGTCACCAAATAAAATTAAAATACGCGAGTTAAATCCATTAATAGTTGTTTCATTCCAATGTGTACCTAATAACCGCGAAGGCATCACAAATTATTAAAATACCTAATAATAATTTCTGATGCCTTCGCAGTTATTACACATTGGAATGAAATAATTGTAAAGGATTTATCTCGCGTATTTTATTTTATTTGATGACGTTTCGATTCACTTTAGTTATCATGTTGTTCGTAGCACTATTGAACTAACAATAGTCTAACGCTAAAGCGCAATAGCAAATAAAAAAAAATAGTTAGCTAGTTAAATCCATTAAGTATACTTGTTAAATTTCAATGTAAAATACAATTCTGGAAAAAACAATTCTAATGGATATAGCTCGTATAGGCATATTAATTATAACAATATCCTGTCGTTTCGAGAACTATGCAGTACCCGTGTCCATAGCAGACTAAGTTGACAGATGTAGCGTAATTAGAATAGGTACGTGAGCAAATATCTATCTTATAGTTGTTAACCCGAGCTTACGCAATATGTGCATTTTTTACTTCTGAAATCATAAAAAAAACACTAAGTAATGCGCTACGGATGCTGTAGGTACTACAGCTGTGATGCTTTCAGCCAATTGTTATTCATATTTGCAAATTGCATGCGTGTTGTACTGTTTGTTGAATCATTCGCGCAATCACGATACTTCAATACAACAAACACAATTGACTGGAATTCGCAATGAATACGACTTTTGTAATTAAAATATCCATTTCTGTCGTAGGCTATATCAGGTTTTATGGCATGGTGATTAGGGTTTGAACTATCGTATTATTTATTGAACATGTTGCGGTTTGTTAACCAGCGTTGTATTATGATTAAATTTTCAATTCATTAGTTTAAAATGTATTTTGGTCATTTGTGATGCGAATGCTGCTTATGAATGATAATGTTATAATAGCTCATTATGAAATAAGCTTATTTTACACGTCAATAAGTCAAATAACTTAATTAATGAAGTGAAATAATCTGCTGGTAAAGATATTATTTCAATTGATAAGTAATATATTTGCATACGTTCGAAGATCCACCCTGTCATATAGTTTGTATTCTCTATATTTTGTTCTGAGTAATACTTGACTGTTATGTAGAGTCACAGAAATTCTACCGTAGTTAAAAAAGAAGTTCAATAGATCAAAATTTAAAACGGATGTGGACTACACACTTTAAAAAGTATATTAAAGCTCACTGGCTTTTAGCAATTAGTTTTATTGTAGTTTTGACGTCGAATGCAGTGAACTTAATATTTTAAAAGCTTTTTGATCAAATATTCCAGTAACAAAGTTGTCACGTCGGAACTACCGCGCAAAAGTTTAGAAATTAACCTTATATATTGTAACTATTAAAATATATTACTTACTGTAACTTCATTGTAAAAATTGCGGATATTTTTTAATAAAAACTAAATTTTTACGAAACAAGATAGGTAGCAGTCGATACCGGTACATTGTAATAAAACTACGATAACGGATTAACCCGAGTATATTTTACGTTGAATTTCCAAGAACTACGTAGTTCCAATTACGAATAGTATCAAACTTAGTTAGAGTAGAGTAATGTAGAAAATAATCTAAAACAATAATGATTATCTAGACAAAAAATATCGAGATTACTCGTGCTTGGCCTACATTTGATTTCGCCCAATATTCTCTATGTTTCTAGAAGAGTTTTTGCCAATTACTGGAAATATTATAGATGCGTTATCAAATCGTTATGACTGAAAACTGTGGACTTCCGCTGAAATACTGTTTCCAATGTTTAGTTTTTCAACCGACGAAAAAAACGGAGGAGGTTCTCAATTCGACGCATATATATATATATTTTTAATGTATGACCACGCATAACTTTTTACAGAGAGGTTCAATTTTGATAATTCTTTTTTTATTGGAAAGAGTATACTCCAAAGTTGGCTTCCATTATAATTTGGAAAAAAACTTTCAACCTTAAGGGTAGGAAAATAAGGGATGATTAATTTTTCACGCCCCGATTGTATCGTATGACCACGCGTAACTTTTTACAGAGTAGTCCGATAATTCTTTTTTTATTGGAGAGAGCATACATCAAAGTTGATCCTATATAATTTTGGAAAAGGAAATCCTACCCTAAGGGTGGTATAATAGAGGTAATTTATTGTTTACTGAAAGTTAATAGCAAAAACAAGGTAGGTAACTATTTCAAAAGTATTTAAAAATTAAGCATGTAATAATTTGTATAAATTATGGTCACAGAAAATTATAAAATAATAACTTTTTAAAAATAAAATTTAACCGCCGAAAAAAACCTAAAACGCAACCGAAAACAATAGCGCACTGAAAAGTAAAAAATAATAATTTTGTCATTTATAACGACTGTTATTTTTGTTGTAACGTCTGTTATTTTTGGAGTCGGTGCCAGCCTCAAACAAACTTGAGCACCTTATTGAAGAGTTGCTGCACCAGCTGGCACCGATTTCAAAAATAACACACCTTACAACAAAAATAATAGTCGTTATAAAAGACAAAATTATTATTTTTTACTTTTCAGTGCGCTATTGTTTTCTGTTGCGTTTTAGTTTTTTTTCGGCGGTTAATTAATGTGACCTATTCCAAGCAAAAAATATATTTTTCATGAGTTGCTCCAATTCAGCGATTGGTTAAGAAATAATTTATTAAGTACAATAAGTTATTCTTTCCTAAATATACTTAAGGAAAATAAGCGTTTCCACGCGCCATCGTTTGCTCCCAATCGTTAACGAGCTCGACCTCGGTGTGTGTGCACAATTGATCAGAAGCTGTTAAAATGACAAGTACCTACAACACCTTCATTTCTGATGCCTTCGTATTTATAATATACACAATAATACACATTGGAATGAAACGATAAGCTAACAATTAAGTTACTTTAGTGTGAGACTATCGTCAGCTCAGCTCGTGACGTACCATAACGTGATGTCACGTGCCCCCATTCTCAAACTTTAATAACACCTATTTTTGTTATTGTTTGTTTTTAAGGAACCGATAAAAGGTAACAAAAAGTCACGAGGTCAATTTTCGTTCGCTTATGTCAATTCCATAAAAACGCCATAGGCATAGCGAAAAAAGTAGCATTCCGAGCAAAAAATAAATGTATTATGACAACCTTATAATAAAGAGCCGATGTGACACAATGTAAAACATAATGTACATTGTTACAAACAAATTTTCCTTGTTGAAAATTCAAGTATATTTTGAGACAAATAAGCGTAGGTGGTAAAATAGGTAGGTATAGAAATACCTTGTTTTAGCCCTGTGTTCAGAGCATATTTTATAAAAAGAAACACAGAAAAGTACAGAATTGAATAAGTGTAGGCAGTAATAATACCTACTGAAATGTCCTTAGACGTGCCTTTAGTCGGTACCTATGTACCAAGGGAAGGCACATCTCGTTGTACTCATAAAGTTCTTCCCCGTTTTAATGTAAACTAGTTAATTTATTACGTAAAATGAAAAATCAATATTTCATATTTTAAAATAGAGTAGTAGTTAAATTTTGTAATTTATAAAATAAGGTAGTTTTCGTCAACTCCATCAACAAATCCGTATTAGTTTTTCATTCCAATGTGTAATAACAGCGAAGGCATCAGAAATGATGTACCTAGTTGTCTTCTTTGCAATAAGTACGTACCTACTGTAGTATTTTAAAAATCGAAAATGTAAACGTGACTCTTCTAGCGCATTCCACATGTCACTGTCATTCTTTCGTTTATTGCAAAAGCATGTCTGTCCCAGAATTGGACGTGTCGTGTTTAGCCACTGATTTTGTACTAGGCAAGTTGACAGCGCGGGAACGACTAAAAACGAAATATTATGTTGGTTGAATCTTTTAATAGAACTAAGTAGGTGAAATAACGTCATGGTACCTACACGACACAGGTTTGTAAATAGATGATTGAGATTTAATACAATTTATTGTAAACGGGAGAGAATTGTGGGTGGCTTATTTCATTTTACAAAACAATTTTCTGTTAACTTCAAAAGCAAGCCAGGGTAAGTCTCAATAACCCCCAAAAAGAAAGCGCTAAAAATAAAAAATACACCCTGTATTTATGTGATTGCTTCCAACACATTGAAAAGTTGTTTATATATTTTAGTGAGTTGGTGTTAGACTAGTGTTTATCACGCGGTACGAGCCCGGCTTTCCACAACAAAAGCGCCGGAGGCCGAACAATGTAGCCTTGTCTACACACACGTACACACATAAACTAGTAACCTACAACCATGTGTGAGTGTGGTGCCCGAAATCGCATGCGCGCAGCATCTGTGCTTCTTCCCCTATCTCTCTCTACCCTAAACGTGAAGGGTTCTAAGCGACAGATTAAAATTCATCTCAGTGCAACGGTAATAGAGTCGGTCTTCGAATGGTAAAGAAGATCTCGAGCGAAGTTTAACGTGAAACGCTATCGCAATACGCTAGCAGAACTTGTTTTTTAGATGGCTCCGAAACGTTTGGAGACCGGGTCGTGTTGCGGGCGTCGGTGAAATCTTCCGAAACGCGCTGAAACTCGATGTTCAGCGGGTAAAGTGTTTATAAGTAAATTATATAATGTGATAGTTTGGTGGGATTGTGACACGTTCGTGCTTTATAAAGTTGGGACACGAAGTTTTTCGATTAAACGGAAATATAGAAGTAAGTCGAAAAGTTTGTATTCTATGAAACTTATATTTTATTACTGTAACTTTTTACTCTGATATTGGTTTAATAAATCAAAGTTAACTGTTATTTTTTAATTAGTTTTAAAACTAGATGACAGTTACAAAATGTAGATAAACGTTTTACAAATTAAATTCTTAGTTACGTAGGTACTTACCTACATTTAAAATGAAAATAAATCTAAGTATATATATTTTTAAATAAATAAATTTTATTTTCTTAATAAAATTACTTATAAAACAGTTCTGAACTATTGCTGCCTATATATACTGCGAATAAATAGGCACTTATTTCAAATACTGACTTCAAAATTAAGAACTTCAAAAAAAAAATTTTAATTCGAAATCTGTCTGACATTTACGTAATTTTATGTTTAAGGTTCGTTATTCCATATCAATAGGTAATCAATTCACTTTAAATTAGATAATAATATACGTACCTACCTATGTAATAATCTAATAATTATTTAGCTACCATACGTTTCCTTATTTACAATACCTAGGTAATAAATATAAAATTTATTTATCAATTGAAAGCCCTACGATAGGTACCTGCTCATGATAATTCTAATTTAATTAAATAATTTACCCATCATTGTAATAATAAATAAATAAAGTACGACCTGATGGATTATATTCATTCCAAAAATATGTTGTTGTTTATTCGTTTCGTTTCACTTTGTTGTTCCAGTATGAGTTCTGTTGATGACAGAATATTGTTTACGAAGTCAAAAATAAGTATGGAACACGGGCGTCGTCGACCGGAACCGTATTTATAAAGTTACTACTTAAAACAGGGTTACCTGGGTAAAAAACGGAATAATTTCTGGTGCCTTCGCGGTTATTACACATTAGACTGGAACAACTGTAAACGGATTTAACTCGCGTAAGTATTCTATTTAGTTGACTGACGTTTTGTTTACCTATATCGTCAGCTCAGTCGTGCTACGATTATGGAAAAATTTTAAACGTGAGCCCATAAAATAAAATACGCGAGTTAAATCCGTTTATAGTTTAGACTATTGGGAAAAGAAACGAGAAACGACAACAAATAAAATAAAGTACGCGAGTTAAATCTTTTTTCATTTTCATTATGTACCTAATAACCACAAAGGCATCAGAAATTATATAAGTAGTTGTTTGAGGCCGGAGGGAAATGAAACCCAAACAGTTTTGCTTGAATTCGAATATATTTAAAATCTATGGAAACCTATATACATTTCCACGGAACAAGTCGATAGCGCGTTCTATTAACAATAAAGTGACATCTATTGACATATTTCCTAACTATACGTATACGTTTGAACATACCGCCCACCAAGGACAGAATGTCCTTAACTAAACCAAAAACAGTAATTCTATCATTGGTGAAGACCATTCCCATGAAGTAATGAATGATGCCGTTTATTGTTAATTCTACAGTTGGTGGATTTTTGGCAAGATCGTACAGATTGACTGCCTCCTAGACAGTTGTAACATAGACGCTTCCTACTAGCACAGTGCAAACTTATGTGTCCTCTTATCATAACCCTGACTAACAAATCAATTTAATAAGAAATCAATGCTTCCATTTTGAAATCCAAATAAAACTAAACTAAATAACTATTAAACAATAAACAATCGAAATTACAAGTCAGATACACTCAATGAAAACCTACGCAATGTTTTTGAAGTTAACTGTCAGACAGAGACTTAGAATATTTTTGATCTAAAAGTTGAAAATTTTACAAGTGTTTGACAAATGAAATTCTATACAAATTTTTGGCATGGATTCCCCGTACCTTCGTTTTTATCGCTTAAATTCTAAGTCCTAATCTACAATTTCTAAAATTTTACAAGTTACTAATTACTATACTACAATTATTCAAATATAAGTCTTAAGAATAGTTAGCAGCTAAGTTCCAGTTTCTTAAGACGAATCTTGATGAAATCCAAAGTTTACTAGCTCTTGAGAATAAGGTTGAAATTCGCTTGATAATTACAATTTAAAAATGTACTCACGTTTGACACTTCACTGCACTATAACCACTAACTCACAGATTGATTAGCGCCATCTGTAGACCTTTCCATGCTTTTCTTCACCCGATGTTTCCTGACGGCTGCAAGTTACCACTCGCCGATGCCGTCTGCGACGTCAGCCACCACCCAACATTGGCGCTGACCGTCGCTGAATTCCCTTGCACCCTATGGACAGCGATCCACTGCCACGACAGGTGCACTCGGGGAAGCGTAGTTCGCTCGGAACTACCGAAATCGGACCCTAATGCCACCAACTTGTAGCAATCCGGTTCGAAGGACCATGTTTGAGGCCGGAGGGAAATGAAACCCAAACAGTTTTGCTTGAATTCGAATATATTTAAAATCTATGGAAACCTATATACATTTCCACGGAACAAGTCGATAGCGCGTTCTATTAACAATAAAGTGACATCTATTGACATATTTCCTAACTATACGTATACGTTTGAACAGTAGTCCAGTTCCACACATTTTTTTTATCAAAAACTTACAGAGGTAACGCGCGGTAAAGTTCGGGAGTGGGGGCTTGTGACGTCATTACGTCGTGAAAATTGTGCACTACATCTTCCTAATTTTTTGTTAAATTTACAAAAAAAATATTGACAAGATAAATATAGGTTCTAGCTACCTATCATTTTTTAGGATTCCTCTTATACATAAAAAAGTAAATCTAAACTCAGATATAAATACTTGAAGGGGTTTTTTGTTCCACGACATTAAATAACTGCCAGTCATTAAATGTCGAACTAATGAAGTCATAACCTCTCATTAGTACGCTGTCAAAAGTTGTATGACAAATACGCTCGCAACAGGAGCTGCCCAACAAACCACATTCACAAAATGTATGAAATTGTCGGTTAACAAATAGTCACGTGGGTTGTTCTTCTTTTTAACCTAGGTAGGTACCTACTTCTTTTTAATCTGTCCTTCGTCTTATTATAGCGTCTCATTTAACTTTTGATAATTACCGTTTTATAATGTTCGAATAAACGTCTGTATTTTTTTTATCTATAATACATAGGTACCTATTACCTATGTTATCTTTAACTCGGTCGAACCAGCATTTTTATTCGCTTATTTTTCGTAGAACACCGTGACCGAAATATGGTCTCCACTAAAAATACCACTTTGTCATGTTATTTAAAAAAACTTACGATTAATAAGAAACATATTAGTCAAAAAGGAAACAATAATTAATCGTTTTAAAAGAAAACGCATTTAAAAAAAATATTATACTCGTACATCAAAATTACAGTAGGTATTCAATAGTTCACCAAACCAAAAAACAGGAAAACGTTTCGTAGCTAAAAAAGAATGTGTCATTGTAAAAAAGAACGTGTCCATATGTCATTTTTCGTTACCTTAATCAATTCCACACATTTTTTTATTCTATTTATAGCGCTACTACTCGTGTCGTATGAGTTTTTGTATCGATGTTGCCGCGCACCGGGCGCATGTTGTGTGTGTTGAACGCGCGAATGTGTCACTGCTAAAGTGTGACATTTCAAAACGATATAACATCATAGTAGGTGTAGTACCGGTAAGGATATGCTGCACTCACGATGATGCAAACTGTGACGTGTGGCATGATTTTCAAGTTGCGTCTAACGTACAATGCTGTCATAAATTTGTATCGGCACAACATCGCTAGATTTTTTTTTGAAATAAAACAACTGTAATAAAAACTCGCGTATAACATCTACGTTGTGATGTTTCAATAACTTCACCCCTAGCATGCGAATAACACCTAACAATCGTTAATTTTCTCATTGTAATGCAAAAAAGCAATGACCATGACAAAGAAAAAGTTGCGCAAGAAAAAACGCTAGCAAGTCGTTAGCCGTTTTTTAATCTTATCCTACTAGCAGGAACGAGGTGATTATCCCAGAAAACATTGTTAAAGTCGTTTAAGTAACAGAAAAAGGGTTCATTTAATGTGACTTTAAAATAATAATATGTTCACGCAACCGTCATAAAAATCCATAATCCTTTTCACATTTTTACTGTAGGTACTACTACCTATATTTACATTAACAATTCTGAAATACATAGGTACGTACACGTATTAAATACAACGCATAGTAATAAGTATCTATATTTTCATGTTCGATATATTATTGCTAATTCACTTTTTTACTAAGCCTTTTTACTACGAATAATAAAAGTTACTACGTGACGTCGCAAATCAAAAAACAAATAATAATATTTTTTACCGAAAGTACCCGTAAATAATAACCCTGAGTCCAGTTTCAACTGTTTGGCGACACTACGTCCTTAGTTCTTATTATAGCGATCCATATTAAAAACAGTACTTACCTAATTCTTGTATGTAGTATATGTCCGTATATCTACATAGAATATGGTAGGCATGTAGGTAGATATGTGCCCAAATACCCATTGGATTTTAATTTAACGGCACACTTGAAATTTAAGCATAGACATCTACGTTAGAGCCTCAAGGGTACCCTTCATTATCCCGGAATACCTAATATTTGTTTTGGTATCTTGCCTTGGGATTTGGCTAAAATCATCGCACAAATAATTATAAAATGGATAAGACGCTTGTGTGCTTGCTAAGTATATAAATCTTCTTACCATAATCTTTGTTTTATTATTTATATGTACTTATGTCGTATTTATCTTGCTTAAGTAATAGTATTTTTGAATGAAACAACTGACGCTAAAGTGACTTTAGCGTTAGACTATTGTCAGCTCAGTCGTGATACGATTATGGAAACTGTAAAGAGTCCGAAATGTCAGCAAATAAAACAAAACAAAATACGCGAGTTGAATCTGTTAATAGTTGTATACTAATATTATAAAGAGGAAAAGATTGTTTGTTTGGTTGTATTGAATAGGCTCCTAAACGGCTGGACCGATTTTAAATTCTTTCACTGTTGGCACTGTTGGGATGCTAGGTTCACATGGGCTATATAATATTTTGAAAAAAAATAGGAATCCGTGCGAAGCCGGGACGAACCGCTAGTATGTAATAACCGCGAAGGCATCAGAAATTATTCATAGTATTTGTCTACATTTTGCTTTAATTGTAAGGATGACACAAAATGATGGTAGAGATTGCATCACGTCATATTTTTAGCAAATCTTTAAGCTTGAATAATTTGTTTTTCAATACTATCAATAATTTTACCTAAGTAGGTACGTAACTGTAGGTGTATTCTATTTGTAGGTATCAGGATAAATTCCGTCAGGTTTGTATCGATTTTACGTGATTTTTCGTACCCTTTTCAAATAATCTAATTTTTTTACGATCGTGGTTCAGCTGTCAGTACGCCACAGCTAGTTAAATTGACTGGAACTCTTCCATTTTTTATTCTGTGCGTTTTTTATTCACAACGGTTTGCAATTTTTTTGCAACGAATTTAAATTTTTCAAGTATTTTTTATTTTTGTTTTTTTATGAGAAATCGATATAAGTATGTACGCAAGTTAACCCTTTTGTAATTAATTTATTCCAATATTTTTTTTATCATTTATATAGTAGGTATAAATATAACAACAGTAGAAGCAAATATATTACAAAAAAAAATTTGGTTTAGTGCAGTTGGTGAAAGAACGGAGCATATAATGTTATGGGTAGGTACCTAACATTTCTTTTGGGTCTGTTTTTCTTTATATCGTACTAGAGGTCCCGGCAGACTTCGTCCCGCCCGGCAAGGTCGATTTGACAGTTGTCATTGTTGCGTTTTGTTGTACTATTTTTAACAAATCAGCTTAATATTTTTTTCTTTTTTTTTTTACTGGAACGTGATAAAAAGTATCCTATGTCCTTTTCCTGGCTCCGAGCTACCTCCCCGCCAATTTTCAGCCAAATCAGTTCAGCCGTTCTTGAGTTATAAACGGTGTAACTAACTCAACTTTCTTTTATATATATAAAGATTAATAATTAGCATTATTACACTTACAACATAATTATAAAGCGGAATAAATGTTTCGCTTTTCGTTAAAGAAACGAACATTAGATTTATAAAAAGTATATTCATTGTAAATAAAAAAGGCATTGTTTTCTTATACTACCGATGTGATAGGACATGCAAAATTACACAAGGAAGGTACCTATCTACCTACCTACGAGTACGTGGCTTGATTCTCTGTGCGGACAGTTTTTGTTTTATATGACCTGACCGTACTTTTTTTGATGTCACATCCAAGCAAACGGCGGATGCCATAAAAATGTCGTAAATATGGAGCTAGGTGATTCGAAACGGGTAAAGTTTACGCATATTTTCTGTTACGATGTGATAAAAATGTACATAGGAAATTAATAAAATTAGGGAAAGTATCATACCATAGTATTATTTTCCGGGAACGTATTGGATCTGGTACGTTATGGTATTTAAAGTATTTTATACTTTTATACAAAGCCGAAACCCATCCCATAGGAGCCCTAAGTTTTATTATCAATGCTTAATAAATACGCAACAACGTTGCGCATAGTAGGTAGGTACATTACGTACAGGCATATTTATTTTTTATGAAACCAGTCTTCAATAATTTCATATCTACACAAACTCTCCAAATAGCTGTTATAAAAGTAATAAACGTTAATCGACCAAAGATACAAAGCTTGAGTTTCGACATCAGTTAACCCACGTCGAAACTTTTTCAATTACCTATGTACGAGAATGTCGGCGCTACAACTCTGAACGTATTTATGACAGGTCTCGCCGTAATCTGCTCTAAACACCGTCAAAGTCACGAAGTCTGACGTCTTATGACGAAGGTTCTATGTTGTATGTGATCGACAGTACGTGAAGAAAGTCAAGATGTACATCTGCCGTGGACATTTACCTACCCTCCTCCGAAAGTAACTTCGTCTGTCAGTAAGGGAAATTTTTGATAGAGTTTGCTGCCCTCGACCTTAAGAACACATAGGGTGAAAAGTATTAAATTCCACTCGAGTGAAACTGCAAGTAATCACTAATAGGTACATTTTATACCTACCTAGTAGTGTAGTAGATAGTATTGTATTTTCACTAAGTTCTTGACGACTTTATGAAATATATTATATTTCATCCACCGAAATGACTAGAATTTTATTTAACGAATAATAAGTAGGTAGGTATAGGTATGGATAGTTGTTTCTGCAATTTATAACATTCGAAAACGACTTTTTAATTAACTAGTATGAAATATTCGGAAATATTATCAGAAAATAAGTACGCATTCTAGCAACATAGCTGCGCTACATGAATTTATGAATATAAATTCCATGGGTACTTAATATGTACGAAATAAGGAATTTTCACATCCGAATATACATGTGAAGTATTAATTTCATTCGAGTGCTAATAACACAGTAGATTGATTAAATATTATATAATGCCACTGACTCATCATTCTGCTTAGCTTAATTGCAAAATCAATTTAATTTGCGACCAAAATATTTCAGTCAAAATTCTCTTCATTAATATACATCTGAAGGAACTCATTACCATTGTAATTATTATTCGCTCGTAATGAAAATGTTTGGAAACGCTGAAAATGTAAACATCGTATTATACAGACTCCTTAAGACTGTACAGAATAATACCTATGTAGGTACCTATCTACCCATTCGAGATACCTTTCGTTGTTTTAGTTTAAGAACTAGCTTGAAAACTGCAACTTCTGGTTGGCAGGTTTTTATCTGTGCCCCTGTTCAAAGTTCAACTTTTATTATCACAATACAATTGTCGATTATAAAAGATCTTTAAAATAAAATATTTCAATTCATAGAGCGGTCGCGGTATATTAGGCTGAAATAAATTACTTGTTCTTATTTTGAAAGAATAATCTTACAAGTCACCTATCAAGTTCAGATAACGGATACGTGAACGAGTCAGTGATATTCGTGTAGTTTGTTTGTGAAATTTCATTCGCATTGTGAAATGCAATATTGTGTGGGAAATTGGATTTGCGCTTAGCTCAGACTCGAGTTGGATGTGAGGACGTTTGATTTTACGCGACTCGCCCGTTTAGACGGAGCGAAGTCCTTTCAATAACTACACAATTGATATCCTACAAAAAAGCTTTATCTTCTTGTTGGCTTGTTTTGAGATGATGCTACGATGCTTAAGTTTCATTATTTGAGAGATTGGTAATTTCATAGAATTACATGGTTAAGGACCTTATTTTGATTTGATGGTTACCTATTCTATAAACAATCTAAAAGAAAGAACGCACTATGATGAATCAATAATGAATAGGAATCCCCGAAGAAGGATAAACGGAAATACCTAATTAACCTTATTTTAAAGTAATTTACATATTTCTATATTTGTGCTTTACCTATAAAATATGCTTTAGAATGTGTCCTATAGCTAAAATATATTGTAATAAAATCTACAAAATCCAATATACCGGTGCTATGGCTTGACGAAACGACCAAATGATGGGGTGCATAAAGAGTACCTATACGAAACATGTCACACGGTGACATTTTGTAGAGATACAAGCGCGATTAGGTCGCTATCAGTCGTAATAGGTATATAAACTATCGCCAGTAAACCAACATGCCACATGTTACGAGAATTCTGCATCGCAACTGTTAAGATACAGTCGTTTTACATCAAAAGTGTAACCATTCCATGGAATTTTACGCCAGAAACAGTGGAGATCCTGAATCAATACAGTTACATGTTGCGATCAACAGCGATTCAATTCATGAAACGCGCCAGGGTAACCAGTAGCATGCCCCTAACATCTCAATGTTGACGACAAGCATAATGCATGGGGCCGCTCTCATGTGGAATGATTTGCAATATTTATAACACGCCGCCCGTGTCCGATACTAATTACTTTTCCTAATGGCCCCATTTGAGGCTCAGGTTAAATTGAATTCTGCTCAAGGGACTGGGTCGGACGAACGACACAAATAATTAATCCGCGTAAAGCCACTCCGGTAAAAAACCTTTCTGTTTTTCCTAAAACTACTGCTGAAAATTCGCCTCTTAATGTTTAATGCTACCTACTGGTAAACAACTATGGTTTGTTTTTCGTTTGTTATGTTTTGCGAGCTGGTTGTAGTGGCATTTTGTTGAGTCGTACGTAGTCGTAGAATTAAGAAATGTGTTCAATTCAAACCAATATGTTTAAGACTGTTTTAGGAAATTTGTGTAGATACCTACTACTTGGAATGATGTTACATAAATACTTACCTATGATCCTAAATCGACATAGATTGCACTAAAAGTAACCCGCCATTGCGTTTGATAATTAGGTATCTAAAAGTTAATTTAGCCATAAAATAATATATAAATCATCTTATAAAGATACCGTAAAACATATAAGTTCTTATCTACAGTAATACGGAAAAAGATTCCAGAAGGAAATCTTTCTTTTGTCCTAAATAAATACGTATCTTTGCAAATTTCACACGATTTGATCTTGTCCCTAATTAAGGAATGGTACTGCTGCCTAACGAAGGATAACATTACCTATATAATATCTGAGTAAGCTAAGTGTTAAGAGCTAGTTAGTTAAATATTACAAATATATCGCATGTCCACCTAGTAACTAATTAATTTATTAGTCACAGTGTCAGGCGGAACACAATTCAATGTAATCCATATATACGAAAATATTATTATATTATAGACATATTTTAAATTCTTAGCAACACTCGTCAGAATTATTGCATACAAAAGTTACATTCCCGGGTGCACAATAAACAATAATGTTACAACCGGGAACGTCAGATAAACCATTAAAAAATGTATCATATTATTATGAATTCAGAACGAACAGTTGCCCTCCATAAATTCTATAGCCCTAGCAATACAAACAGATGTCCCTAGCCGTAAAGAGTTAATTATCTTCTAAGAATATCAAGCGCTCTCTTCCCAAGAATAGCTCCCTTGGGATCCGCTTTGCTGTTCTTTTGTTTCCTTTTTTATTCCGGCACGATACTACATGGAAACTTGATAAATATGGCCGCCTAAAAATAAGAGAGTATCATATTAAATCCACGTCGACCGCATTTAGACAGTCCATGATCTTAGCGGTGTTGAAATTCCTAATAGATTTTTGATGGTCGTGTTACTAAAACCATTTAACTAAGGCGTTAGAGCTTGTAATTGAATTCTCAGCGTTTTGTGTAGGTATCTAAAAATAAAAGATTAAAAAAAAGAATGCTTACGACTACAGATATATATTAGAAAATAAAATTAACGCGTAGACGGCTGTAGGAAAAATTATGGTATTCTAAGACCTATTATAATGTTAAATAAGTTTCTTAGAAAGTAACTAATCGCAGTAGTTTCCGTTTTTGTTGACAATGGACCATTACCCTTGAAAAGCGAAAACTCTATTAACGAACTGTCCCTCAGCCCTCCGAATCATTCTGCTCCACTGAATAGATCCATATTACATTCAACTCAGAAATAAACATCAATGGACTTACTTATAATTGGCCTGCTATGTTTATATCTATTTCCTATAATCCAAAAGGTTTTCAAAATTTGAAAAAAGCAAGCATTCCAATAAAATTCAAGGTGAGTTTAAACTGCCAGCGATTCGCAGTTATCATTTTACCCAACCTTTTTCTTATTTATTTTCAAGCGTAACTCGGTATTCCAGCCAGTTTTTTATTATTAAACAAGCAATGTTTTGGAATATCTCATAAAAAAGATTGAATTTTAAAATTCGTTCCAATAAAGCCTATATCTATCATGAACAGAATTTTGTACTTTTGCAGAGTGTAGGTACGATACCTTTTGAACGTTCGTGTGAATAGGAATGTGTATTTAAGCAATCTATTGATTTTAATATGCGAAGACATCACGGTCATTTTCTTCCTGAAATCTTTCGGTTTAGACAACTTCCAAAATGTTATTAAAAATAGAAATCTTCTAAGAACCATGACTAAAGGAAAATAAACTACTGACTAGAGGGATACTTGTTCTAATAATTAAAACACCCTATATTTCATACAACGGCACTGTAATATACACACGTATGAACTCCCAAAAGTTTTCCCTTTTAAATTCTAAATCAATAATTTCAATAGCCTATAACCTGATTGGATTCTCTTCACCCGCCTGCGTATTTCGTATTCAAATTTATTCAGGCGTTTTCACGTGATATTCAAAAAGTCCAAATACTATTCAAACTTATTATGTTCTCGATTCCAGAGGTCCCCAAAAATGTTTACGGAGCTTTCATCCTCTAAAACTTTATTACCTATATTACATGTAAAGAGAATATACCATAATACCTAGTTACTCAATACCAAAATTATAGAAAAAAAAAAATTACGATGCCACTTCTCAGATAGTTGAGGCAGGCGATATCTGAGATACATGTCATACTCGTGAACGGGTGCTGTTTGTATTCCGGCCTGGTCATGTTTACTGGAAGGAAAACTCTTTTCAGTAAACGTGACTAGACCGGAGCACAAAAAGACATTTTAGCAAAAGTATGTACCTACCTATGTGGTATTTTTGTCAACGACGATAGGCATGTAATAAGTAATATTATGGTTATATATAAGTACCTATTTATTCTGAAACTATATAGTACATACACTAACCAATTAAATTTAATATTATTATTGCCTAAAGTACCCCACCTGCAGAATTCAGAAACCTCTGAAAATCAGCGTCATGTCTGTAGTGCCTCGACATTTTGCTGAATGGAGTCCTTTTTTACGTCATAATATATTTAGCTAACTTTTATTTTTTTTACTTAATTTTTAACTCGTATTTTTTTTAAGTGCAATTCTTTATTGCTTCTAAGTTGTATTTAGTGATGAAACATTTAGAATCTACTCCCAATATTGCATATCTAGCAAATAGTGCTTTCATACATTCCCCCCCTCGGGATTCCTAAGTGAAGCAATACCGTGATTGTTACTTCTCAGTTGAACACGAAGATGGTGGTGGGGTGGTGTATAAAATCGGATTGCTCACGCAAGTAGCGTCATTCCCGTAATGGCTCTCCTTACATAAACGTCGGCTGCTAACCCCGGACCTCGCAACGCCTACCTATCCCCGTAGACGTTTGTACCAGTAAAAGAAAATGTTTTATGAACGATATCTTAAGCCATGTAGGGTGGAGCATGATTGTGATGTCTTATCATATTTTATGTCTTATTGACGGTGCTCTAACTGCTGAAAATGTTCTTGAAACATTAACCTTTATTTTGTATTTGTTCATATGACGACCTATCCTGAAGTTTTCTGGTCAGCACTCGTGCTTTAGAACACAGTAAAAAATATTATAATCATTCCTTTTTTAATGAACATTGACAACAATACGTTTTACACTTTTTTATCACACATTACCGACGCACGTTGGTACTATACCCACTATAACTTTGTAATTTTTTCCATAAAAGAAATATCGTAGGATCCCGTTGACAAAGTATTATTAACACTGACTTACGTGCTTACAGTATTAACGTAGGTATACACAGTATTCTCGAAAGAAGTGGTATAAAGTTTACTTCTTACTTCGGTTCTTCTCTCACTAATTAACACTAATTAGACGATAGGTAGAATATAACAAAAATACCTGGTAGTGTAAATCGTTACTTGCGATTTAAAGAAGAACTGTCATCGGTTGCACTAATTAGTGAGAAATCGGAAACCGAAGAAATTATTTTTAACTAGCGGCCCGTCCCGGCTTCGCACGGGGGGACTTAAGATTTTTTTCATAGTTTTACGATTGTTATGGGTAAACTATAAAAGATAGACATATGCTCTCGCGGACTTTTTTAAAGATAATGTTAAGATGAACAATTCACCCATAAAGCATTTTTGTATAACTTTAACTATATGCTCAGCGCACGCCACGGAAGGCCTCAGAAACGATACTTTTCCCCCGTTTTTGAAACATTTTCGGTTACTGCTCCGCAATTATAAGACCTAGCGTGATATTATATAGCCTATGTTACTCGGGGATAATGTAGCTTTCCAACGGTTAAAGAATTTTTGAAATCGGTCCAGTAGTTTCGGAGCCTATTCATTACAAACATACAAAAATACAAAAATACAAAAATACAAATGTTTCCTCTTTATAATATTAGTATAGATAATGCTACATTTAAAGGTACTTATTTACTTTTAAAAAAAATGTATTTAATAGTCTAAAAAAATAACATGTAACTTAAAAAATAACAAATACTGTTTAGTACTTTTTTTCACAATTTATAACATTATAACCAGCCATTATTTCTTATGTAACCATTTTTTACAATTTAAATTAGAATTTTCAAGCATGGCTCGGTATTCCAGGTAGTAGGTACTATTAGGTCAAATATACCTATGGTACTTCTGTGTTTATACTACTATACTAGGAAAGTTAATTCACAGCAACAAAAGTGTTCTAATCTAAATCTTCATTGTTTCAGGTACTCGTACCCATCGATTCAATTAGAAGTGTAACGGCAACAATCTATTTAGTGGTCACATAATTTACTTTTATAGCGTATCATAAATTACCTACAGTCGATGTCATAAAAAAGTGTAAGCCATAACTGTCTGATTTCGTTTATCTCGGAGAGAGTTCGCCCCGGTCGTGCTGTTTGTGATGTTGGGAGTTTCGCCTATAAAAGGCGGCGCTGCCGATAATTCCAGGAGAAATGAGGAAGAGCCATAAAACTGAGTTATTTTCCTCTCGTAGCGACAAGATGCTACTGACGCTGTATGCTGCGCTGCTTCTCTGGAGGATCGACTGTGTAGTTGAGAGCACTAAAGGTAAAATTTTCCGCATAACATTTTATGCCTTATGATTTTTGCGTTTTATATCGTTGCGTGTTGTGTGATAAGTTAATATGTAAAGGATTCGAATTGTAAGAGTTGGGATTAAATTCTTGGGTTTACATTAGATTAAGGTAAAAGGCTCCTATTTCGTGATAGTACGTAATTTCGTTAGTTTTTTTTCTGGCGCAAAAAATAAGCAACTAAATTATTATTTATTTTAATTAAATATAAATAAAAAATCTCTATCTATTAATCTATTTAAGAAACCAAGTACCTATTTTATAGTGTCAAAACTGAAATTAATACGACTCTCCAAACTATCAGTCGGCCATAAACAGCTGAGCGGTGTGTGCGTACTCCTTGTAGACGTAAGGTTTACTCTCCGACTTCGTAAGCTTATGGAACGGCAAAGGTAAGTCCATTTGAATCAAACTTTTAACAGTGCTTGTATGGGTTTCTACAGAATTAATTGGGCATAAGAAATGATCATACGTAAGTATAGAAATCCCTTAAAACTGCAATAATTCGACTCACGAAGTAGCGGACAAGTTATTTTTCATGTGTCCCTTGTTTCGTGATACTACCGAATTAAGGATTTTGTTGAAACATTTAGGTTGCTTGCATATTATTATAAAAAACTAAAGTTATTTAAATGTGTATTGAAAAATATATAACTTGATTAATTAAGTTTCGTTTGAGCTAATTTCGGTATATGTTTTGTTGACTACAATTCTCATTAAACAAGTTTGAATGTGACCCAAGTTTATATTTTTAAGGTGAATATGCATATGTACTGTTCGCACAGTTTTATTTATAATTCAGTTAATTTTAGTAATTTTTATGTATAATTATGACGTAAAGAATATTCAATGATTAATTATTATACTTTAAACTTCATTTACAAAATTAAGCGCGGTTATTCAAAATAAAACACTGACACGAACTAAGGGACTCGTCTTTGACACTTTTTCCTAAGTTCGTGATAGATAATGGTAAGGTAAAACACCCAATTATCAACACTTTAAGATTTTTTTTTGGGCATTTTTAAAATATCTGGTAGGTATCTTTGTGATATTATATGATACCTACCTACTTTAATGCACCAGGTAAAATTTTAGGGTTCATTCTACATTATTTTATAGCAAAAACGAGTGTGATCCTAATAGATAGGCTGTTTTGAGAATATACTGAAACATTGGTTCTTTTTATTTTCAGGGACAAGCGACAAAATGCCGTAGAAAATCTAGAACAGGCATTAGCGTCAGTAAGGCTTGACGGAATGACGGCTTACAGAGCTTCAAAATTGTACCTATAATGTGCCTTATCAAATAATTTTAATTATTACATTACGCACTTATAATTAAGTTTTAATTACCTAAGCATCAATAAAAACTGTAAGATTGATCTCACTCTCAAGTATTTTTTTTTTATTATTTAAATAATGTTGTCCTTACAAATACAGTAGAAACTCGATTTTCTGGCCCTCAGTTATACGGATTCGCGATTATCCGGACTACCGGACTAACCCCGACCAATATATGAAATAACTACAAGTCATTTAATATATATACATTTGTTATTTTTAATTAACACATATCATTATGTACAACATATGCATAAAACCCCTATTTTTCATACATTCGATTAACCGGATTTTCGATTATCCGGATGCCTAACGACAACAATTAGTCCGGTTAATCGAGTTTCTACTGTAATTAGTAAATACATTAAGTAATTGTTTTTTTTTTTTTAAGAAATTTACATAACTTACCCTGGAAAACTTTATCCCGAACCAAGAGCCACGAATTCACGAACTTAGGAGCAGAGCTAAATTTTATCACGAAATAGGAGCCAAATAAGAGGTCCTAAAATAAATTCATTTAAAAAAAAGTTCGAACTGAAATGATATAGTTCATGCATTAAATTACTGTCAAAATACCAATATCCACCACTGAAAAGCTTACAAAGTATTATCATGTTCAGAAAAATTAAGAAAAAATCAAAAACTCTTGAGAGCCTTAACATGCCGAAATAGGGGTCATTTACTTTAACTTATGGAATTTAATCTTCATACCTTATACTTGGTTATCAAATTCCAGGCACGTAATAGAAAAGCTAGTAGGTACTGTAATATATATACTACCTAACCCACCTTTCAAAAATCCACAGACAAGTTGTTTCTCTAATTGGTACATGCATACATACAATACAATAATTTGGTCCTTAAATTTTGCATGGTGATTTATATAATACCTACGTTAGTTCTAATGTAGTCTGAAATACATAACTCACAGAATATAACCATAAATTGAGGCTATTCATCCAATTCTACGAAATGTTTTGATACTTGATCAAAATAATAAAATAAAATGGTATAAAATAAAATACCTATCAATGCTTCCGAACACAAGCATTGTTTTGCCATAACACAGTGAATGAATTTTTAAAATAGAACTTTTAGAACATGCAAACACTATTTAGTATTGTATTTTTATAAATTGTAACCTTATCTACAATAAACGCTTCACAGCCAGCACGAAATCCAGACAGCAAACAATTAAGTTCTACGTTATCAGTGAAAAGCTATACAAGAAGGGTAGTCACCCTTGTACAGCTTATTAAGAACTTATGTGCAGAAAACCGAGTGGAAGGGAAAGTACTTTTTCAGTCGAAGGTGTCACTTTTGAACCGGATAAAATTTATTAGCTGCGCTTAACCTTGAACTTACGAGTACGAGAAACAATAAACACGCATTTTACGGCCGACGTGGTACAGCGGCCATAAAGTGGGCCGAGTTGTGGGTACAAATCAGATTTTGTGACGCAAGCATAAAACATTCTGTTGTACGGTTGTACCGGTACGACTAGTCCCGCGCCCCGGGGAGCGACAAAATGTAACGAAGCGAGCTTTGCCATCTTTTTACCCAAATACATTTTTCGCCTCCATTCGCAAGGGGCGACTTGTCTTCGGTTTGATTATTTATGTTGTCTCACCGTTTCCTTTACGAAGGTACGATGGATGCTTCTCGGGAATCGTAACGCGAATAAAATTAATAGATGTGACACCTTTGAAGTTGGAACACCATTTGTATTACTCTGTGGGGAGTATCTTGGATTTGATCGCCCAGATATATTTAAAATATAGGTAGATTAATATATAAAAAAATTGCGTCGCGGTGTTGATCGTACTCCTGCGAAACGGCTCGACCTATTTTCATTCATTTTTTATGTTTTATTGGATATTGGATTAGGATAGGGACAGAACAACTTTTCAAATGTATTAATAGCCTTAGTTCCACTTTACTTACCTGCTATCTTTCGTAAAGAAGTATTTTACCAAATAGGGAAGTAAGTAATTGAGCAATATTTAATAAAACTTGTAGGAATGAAGTTTACCTGCCGTCTAAAATTTATATGTTCTTGCGTAACGTACAATCTTTCTATAAACAAGGCAAGTTACAACAATGGTGAGTTACTGCTATATTAATGATGAAAAGTACTAGAACTAAGCGTACAAGTTTAGTGAATGAACCTACACTTCACTAAGAGCCCTATCTACTGTTGAAAAGTTTAAATATGAAATTTTAATGCCGGTATTAAGCTCGCAACAGGTTCAGCAAATATCACGCTAGCTTTACAGTTAAGACGAAGACTCCAAGTTTGTTGCTTTTGTTCAATACTCCCATCCCTACGAAAGCTTTTGTAACTTATTTGACAAACGTAGATTAAAATCTTCAAAGATATCTTTGACTGAATACTTTAAACGATTCGTTGCTAAGAAAGCAAGCCGAACAAAGTCTGCTTTTACTATCTCGCAGATACATTGCATTTTGTATCTCAGCATGTTTCCTCTGCAGTTACTTCCTATTGTGTATGTTTAAGGAGCAGCATTAAATCAATCACGTAGTCAATGAATCCGATGCCGGAGAGACTTTAAATTCTGTTACCTCTGCTGAAAAACTCAGTCTGCGGGCAAAGCTTTTCACTAATTCTAAATTTAAATGCATGAGACCGAATAGGTTCACGCAGTGAGTGGATCCCGTGCCGAGTTTTCCGATTGCCAGTTCTTATGTATTTAAGGGGAAATGGAGATTTCTAAGCATTTAAAGGATACAAAGGATTGTTACCAAACATAACTGAGGAATTATTTTCCCAGAATGGATTTCAAAAGGGGAGTAACTAGATGAGCTTCCATTAAACATGTTCTGCTCGCAGATACCAATTTATTTGTTACAGTCGTTTCGTTCCGTTGTTAAATACAACGGAACAACATCGTCTGTATCATGAATAAGTTATTAGATTTTAACGTAACTAAATAAGGAAACACAGTTCTTTCGTAAAGTCAGTTCTCAAAACCGAAAGACGCGGTCACTACACGAGTGCTTTCTGGCCTCATCGATCATAAACACAATCACCAAATACTCCGCCCAATACCACTTCATTCTATCAGTGCTCAGGACTATGTCAAGACCACACGGGAACCCATTTTTTACAGTGATTTTATTGCATTGTAATGTACGAGTGCGAACACCCAGATGTGTAGTGCGCGTTTGCGCCCGCCGCATTTAAATAGAGCTGTCGTTGACATAAAGTGGTATTGTGTATTGCACAAACGACCTACGGGGGTAAGCGAAAAAGAGCTCTTCTAATTGTTTGCACATTTTGCGACCCCTAGAAGCTTAGCGAGGGGCCCGGTGTCGATAGGGCACATGTCGATATTGCTGTATAATGGTTACTGAATGATTTATTACTGGACAATGAGGGAGCACTGTGCAGCGATAGATGTCGCGATTCACCGTGCTATTCCTTTGTTTGCGCTGGCCACATCGAGTATAATCTATACCTATATCTTACTACTGTGGATAACCGCTCAATTTCGACCTGATTATAATGATATTTTAATATATATATAGGGCATTGGACCTATGCATTGGATTCAAAACTCACCCAGGTGCTATTAATGACGATAATGTTAATAAAATGTACAAAGCTATCTTTCAACTCAGTAGGTACTGTAAAACAAAACATTTACAGTAAGTATTTCTTTATTAATATCGTTTAATAAGTTTCTTTTGATATTATAACAGAGTTAAAATATTGTGAAGAAACTTATAAATTGTAGTAATAAATTTTGTTTACAAAGATTGTGTGTGCCAAAAGTGCGCTGCGGTCTGGCAAACGATTTTTAACTGAACGCTAAGCTTGTCGATCGGGTTTTTCGTTCAGAAAACATCGGCTTTGTTGGAAAACAAACATTTGACGTTGGGAAATGAACGGCGTGACAGATGCAATGTATTCGTAACTGGATTCGTCTATCTTTATATTGGATTGAAGTTATAATATCGTATTTGTACCGTGTAGGTAATACTAGACTAGCAATATTAAAATTTGTATTTTATATACGGGTATTTCTGTAAGTTCACTTAACCACTAATTATTAATCATTAGTTAATTGTAGATATTACGTAAACATATTATTTTGATACCTACCTACCCAAGCAGCACAAAAGTTCTATATAAGCTGCTGTATAAGGGTGTTGAATGTATAGTTGTATTGTAGGTATATTTTTTTTAGTATGTAGTTTGTTGGGTACGCAGGTCGAAAATGATTAAAACTAGAGTTTGATATACGAAATAGAAAGTGCTCGCGTGTCGCGTATGATGGAGTAGGTAGAAGCTACATATGGACTGTATGATTTTTAATAAGTGCATCACGCCAGCGCCCTCTAAGAAATTTATTGAGACAGTTTGATGCATGTTACAACAGAGGGTGTTAGTATGCGTAAAATAGCTTAAGTTATAGTTAAATATTAACTAGGTTTGTTTTTAACTATTATACAATAAGACCAAGGAACAATTACGTGTTACTTTTAATTTAATCGCTAATTGAAAACAGTCTTTTGCTACTTATGCTAATACATAATTTTAAATGAAAATAATAATAATATCTAAAAGCATTACGTCGCGTACAATCCCACCCCTTAGTACTGACAAGTACTAACTATCAGCAGGCGACAGTAATGCCACGCGTGTGGCCGGTCTACGTAGCACGCCCAGGCGCGTGCGTACGTCCACGACACGGACGCGGCCGTCGCGGCCCGAGTGCGCTGCGCTCACTACTCCGTGCCGCCAGGAACCGCGCTCTAAATTGGGATCGACCAGTACTACGTAGTCGCCTACTTGCAGTGATCTAGACTCTTTAGTCCACTTCGAACGGGGAAGGAGCGTGGGCAAATATTCTTTTGTCCACCGGACCCAAAACATGTCGGTGAGACGCTGAGCTACTCGCCACCTCTTACGGAGGCCCAGGTCTGCGTCATCGTACTTACCGAAGGCGGGACCGTTAGACGAACTACCGATTAAAAAATGGTTTGGCGTTAAAGCCTCAGGATAGCCGGGATCCGTCGACACGTGCGTGATAGGACGGCTGTTCACTAGCGCCTCCACTTCGGCCATCAGTGTGGCCAGGGTCTCAGGGTGAGGTGCGCGCTCCTTCAGGATAGCCTTCAGGGCTCCCTTCACCGTACGGATCATACGTTCCCACGATCCGCCCATTTCGGGGGCTCCGGGTGGAACGAATCGCCACTCGACTCCTCGCACAGCGCCATCTTCACGCAGCCTGTCTGTGTTTAATTCCTCCAGACTCCTCTTAAGCTCGTTGGCGGCTCCCCTAAGGTTTGTCCCATTGTCCGAAAAAATTACAACGGGGGCTCCGCGGCGAGCTGACATTCGTCTGAGAGCCATTATGGCCGAGTCCGTACTTAGCGACTCGGTTATCTCAATATGTATAGCACGAATGGTGAGACAAGTAAATAACATGCCATACCTTTTTTCTCTCTTGCGACCTATTGTTGTCTCCATCGGCCCGAAAAAATCGATTCCGGAAAATGAAAACGGCCTTCTATTGTGCTGTAAGCGCGCAGCAAGAAGATCGCCCATACGCTGCGGCTGGGGCCGGGCGCGCCGATAACGACAAAACAGGCAGCGTGCTGCGACACCGCGTACAGTCGGGCGCAGATTTACTATCCAGTAGAACTGGCGTAGTTCGTTCACGACGTGTTCATGCGCCGTGTGCATGGCGCGTCGGTGATAGTGCTCCACCAACAAGCGCGTGGTTCTATGTTTACCATCCAGAATAGGAGGTCGTGTTGTTGCCACATCAATTCCTGCGATCTGGTCGATACGCCCACCAACTCGCAGGACTCCAAATTCATCCAGATATGGAGTAAGCTTCAGTAGACGGCTGTTCGACGGCAGGGGTTCGCCGCGTTCCAAACAAGCTATCTCCGTGGCGTAAGTATCCTTCTGACACTTTTTTATTATATATTTTTCAGCAATCCTCATCATTTCGCAATCCAACTGTACTGTATCCTTTTTTACTTCCTTCCTCCTTCTTTTCTGATTGATCTTCCTTTCCTCGCATTTCTGTTTACATATTTTAATAAAATATATTACTCTCGCAGCCGTACGAACCAGTCGGATCCAGCTGGAGAAACGTTCTTCATCGGGAACAGGTATGTATACCTTTTGAGTATCTATTAAATTTATATTTCTTTTTTCACAGGTAGCCTCTTCGACCACCTTCGCGTGCTTCAAGTCCTTCGGCCAGTGCTCCTCGGATTGACGCAGAAACGTCGGGCCTTGAAACCATAAATCGTCATATTTCAGAGGCGGACTATCGGTCTTGGTAGCAACGTCGGCGATATTCAAGCCAGATGGCACGTAATGCCATTCGTTTACGTTGGTGAGTTCATCAATTTCACCAAGCCTGTGAGCGACGTATGCCTTGTAGCTTCTAGGGTCGCTTCGGATCCATTGCAGAACAGTGCTTGAATCCGTCCAGAAATGACGCTTGTCTGGCACTACATCCTTCTGCCCGGAAGTTATAGTTTTGGCGAGGCGCGCTCCTATTAGTGCCCCTTGCAATTCTAACCTAGGTACGGATACAGGGCGCAGAGGACTGACGCGGCTCTTGCTGGCTACGAAACAAACGAGTACGCAGCCGTCAGTGCGCGTAAAACGCCAATATATAACTGTAGCGAACGCTTTAATTGAAGCGTCACAAAAAATGTGTAGCTGGGTGTCTATAATCTTATCACCAAGTGAAGAGGTAGAAGGCAAGTTGTAACATGGAGTCCAGACGGCAGCGCGTAAGTACCAGCGCGGAATACGCAGAGACTCCAGTTGTTTTAACTCATCGAGCCACTGTAACCAACGAGTATGCTCTTCGGGTCGGATGTGGCATTTCCAATCTACGCCGCTTCGATGTACGTCTTGAAATAAAATTTTACTTTTTATAATAAAAGGAGTAAGAAATCCGTGTATGTCATAAACAGACATAATTATGCTAAGCATTTTTGCTTTAGTCGGTGGAACGCTCCCGTTAGCTATTTCAGACGAAATTTGGCCTGTCGATACTTTAATACTAAATGTATAGTCCGCGGGATGCCACATCAACCCGAGAGTGCGCTCACTCATGTTCGTAGCTCCGTCCTTAAATCGCACAGCTGACTGTGCAAGCGCATCGAGCGGAATCGCGTTCAGAACGTTTTTACTATTACTCGACCAACCACGTATCTCAAAGCCGCCTTGTTTATGTATATAAGTTATGTCGTTAATTAATTTTATGGCATTTTCTTCACTGTTTGTGGAATAATAGCAATCATCCATGTAATGGGAATTTAATATTACTTGAACGGCTTCGGGATACTGGTCCTCGTATTTAAGCGCGTTCTTATTTTTTATGTATTGCGCAATGAACGGCGAACAGGTGGCACCGAAAATCAAACTCTGCATAACATAAGTTTTAATCGGAGCAGTAGTTGACGCTTGCCACAGAAATCGAAAAACATGTTGATCCTCTGGACGTATTTTAACACGTAAAAACATGTCTTTTATATCCCCAATTATAATAAACTCATTTTCACGAAATTTCAACATCATAGATAAAAGTGAATTATAAAGGTCAGGTCCGGTAATAAGATAGTCATTCAAACACATATTGTTCATCGCTTTCGCGGCAGAATCAAAAACTAATCTTAATTTATGAGGTTTGTTTGGGTTCTGTACACCAAAATGTGGTATGTACCATATGTGCTTGACTGAAGGTTCACTTTCCAGTACCTCACGGGCATACCCTTCGGACAATAGTTTGTTTATTTCCTCCTCGTACCTATTAGCGTAAGCGCGGTTATTCTCGAACTTACGTAATAAAGTGTGCATCCTAGATAATGCATAGTTATAGGTATCGGGCATAGTAAAACTATCCTGTTTGAATGGCAAACCTACTTCCCATCGGTTATCAATGAGACGAGAAGTTTCATCTAAAATCTGCATTGCACGCAGATGTGCCTTATTCTCGCGGCATAAGGTCGAAATCCCCAAAGAGTCAAGAGAATATGACTGACGTATTAGGTCATTAAGCGCATTGATATCAAACGTAGTACTGTCGATCCCATCATTAGAATGAGCGAGATGGCAAATATTGTGACTCACCTGTGACACGGAGGAGTGAGCGCGACCACAGTAGCCGTGAACGGACCATCCCAGGCGACAGCGACTTGCATATGGCGAATTCCGCCCGCCATGAATAATCTCTAAAGGTGCGATTACATAATAATTATCCTCGCCGATTAGCAAGCGAGGAACCACACGTTCTTTACAGACAAATTTGTTTATTATTGATAATTTATTACCAGAAATTTGACTTACAGCTAACACATTTTGCGGAGGTAAATTTAACTTAGATATCTTACGTAAACTTATATCGTAAAATGAGTCATTGTCCAGTCCGGTGATCTTGCTATGTACTTTCGGCGCATCGGGTTGAAACACTTCGAGACCGAACGCGTCTATAAATCTAATCGCACTTGAACTTTCACACTTTAAACCTAATTCATTGGCTAGATCAGAGTCAATAATTGACACAGACGCTGCGTCGTCGAGTAAGGCATAAGTCTGTATTTCACCACTAGGACCACACAATTTCACGGGTACTACCTTTAATAGAACATCTCCTTCCGGTTCGGATGTCGCACTAGTACCGGGCGTCGCGAGGTGAGCTACGGTAGCCTCGGCGTCTGCGTCGGTGCCGGCAGCGGGGCCGCGCGGCTGCGCAAGCGGCGCGCTCGGTTGGCGCGGCGGGGTCGGCGGTTGCGGCGGCATGCTCGGTTGTCCGCCACTTATGTTATACGAACTTGTCGATGAACTTTTCCAGTGAAGGAGGCGGTGGTGGTTTAAACCGCAGTCTTCTATGTCGCATACAGATGCGTCACAAGTATTTATATCGTGGCGCGCGGTTAAACATTTAAAACAGAGCCTTTGTGTTTTCACAAACTTCCACTTATCTCGGCGCATTGCACGTTTAAATACACGGCATTCGGGCAATGCATGTGCGCCTTTCTTGCAAAATGTGCACGAATTATTTTCCGTGGTATCCATCGTAATAAGGATAGGGCGTGAATAACGGCTTTTGTCATCAGGTCGCTTAAATGAAGGCTCGGTCGACGCTGGCTTCTTGAAATCACGCGGTTGCACAGCGCCGGTCACCAGGGTCATTTCAGCTTCCTTCTTCAAAAAATGTGCCAGTAGTTCCAGCTTGGATTCCCCAGCAAGGATTCTCTCATACGCGAATTCTGTCCACTTCCCTAAAAGTGTGCTCGGCAGTTTACTCGTAATAGCTGACGCGAGCTCCGGGTTGCGTAAATGGTCACTCTGTTTTAGTGCACGGATAGTAGCAACGCAGTTGTTTACTTTTGTAGCGAAGTTGATTAATTCTTGCTGGTAGTGGGTAGGTAACGGTTGTAACTTACGTAATTGTGATGTTATGTTACAAATAATGATTTCAGCTCGCCCAAATTTTAGTTCGAGAGCCTGCATGACATCGGTAGACGAAGTATTGCCAATCAGTAGGTCGGTGACAGCCTCTTTAGCTTCGCCTCGCAGCGCTCGTCGAAGTCTTGCGAGATTTTCGTGTTCGGAAAAAATACAAGAAGATATTGACTCATCATGTTGCTCTTAAAATGTAGCCACTCGATGCTATCTCCACTAAAAAATGGCAAATCTCGTTGAGTAGTGAGACGGCTCAGTAAACGCTCTTCTCGTTTAGACGATGATTGGTCCATCATGCATTTTAGGGTGTTCGCCAAGTCTAGTATGCTGGTTGCGGTGTCCACATGTGGCGCCGGAGCTGCACGGTCAGCGACAGGCTCGACCGGCCGGGGTGGCGCGAGTGTGCGGTACTCGTCAACATGCTGTTCTTGGTTTAACCAGTTGGACACTTTATCGGGTATATCACTCAACGCGTCGTCCGATTTATCTTCATCCTGGGCGTCAGCAGCGGCCAGGTCGGCTGCTAAACGCTTGTCGATCAAATCCATCTGGATGAGGGCCTTAGCCTCGGCCGCTTGCAACTCCAGCTGTTTACGCCTAGCCACTGATGATGCTGTCGACCTCTTGCTGGTGCTGGCGACAGAACGTGCAGATGGAGGTTGTAGTGGAGCTGCTTCAGGCTTGACTACAGCTTTGGAACAAGATGGTAGAACGGCGGGTTCCGATTGTGCGGTAGATAACGCATGGCCGGCCATTTCTCGTTGCCGTCGTGTTAAAACCATTTTCGGTGGCGTATTAAACATTTACACATATGCACTGTACACTTATTCGGTTCGAAGACCAGCTTATTGTTGGGTACGCAGGTCGAAAATGATTAAAACTAGAGTTTGATATACGAAATAGAAAGTGCTCGCGTGTCGCGTATGATGGAGTAGGTAGAAGCTACATATGGACTGTATGATTTTTAATAAGTGCATCACGCCAGCGCCCTCTAAGAAATTTATTGAGACAGTTTGATGCATGTTACAACAGAGGGTGTTAGTATGCGTAAAATAGCTTAAGTTATAGTTAAATATTAACTAGGTTTGTTTTTAACTATTATACAATAAGACCAAGGAACAATTACGTGTTACTTTTAATTTAATCGCTAATTGAAAACAGTCTTTTGCTACTTATGCTAATACATAATTTTAAATGAAAATAATAATAATATCTAAAAGCATTACGTCGCGTACATAGTTCTAAGTTGTAGTTGTTACATTGACTTTAAAAAAAGGACTCTGTAAATGTTTTTTCTGAGCAATGATGCTTTCAGAACGCTAATAAATTATGACGTGTAAAAGTAGGCGCTTTTAACTAATAATTTATTGACCAATAAATGATTTTATTAGTTGCTATATTTTATACAGCCTATATGTACAGCTTATATTTAAACTTATTTACGTGTGTACCTACTTTAAATATTTTGCTTTGGCATAATTATGGTAACTTAGTGTTTTCCTGCCAGTGGTTACAATACCCAGGTTTCACAGAATTTGAATAATAATATTATTTTAGATTAAGGAAAATGTCCTTATCGTACCCACTTACCTACTCTTTTTTATCTTTTATTAACTCAATATCGGATAAAGTAATCAAACATTTCTTTTACCTATATTTTCGTTTGAGGATTGATCGAATTTATTAACATGTTTTCAAAAAATTCTGCTCGTTTAATTTGGTATAAATTGGAGATATACACAAATATTTTTATAGGTACAATGTCTGTCCCTAAACTCTACAGGTGCTGGTTAAAGTCTGGCCTTTTAGACCTTGAGTTAAAAACTAGCATAGTATTGTTTGTATTTTAGTATTTAGTGAATAGGTAGTTAAATATGGACCCATTTTCAAAACACGCAAACTAAAATCTCAATCTACTTATAGCAACCCGCTTTTATAAATAAATTGCGTCGTTACTTCGTAAATGTTTGTGTAATTGAGTAAAAACTGTTTTAATGTAATAATACTAAAGGCAAAAATAATACTCAACCCATAATATAAGATTGAACAAATGTCTTGTTCATATACCGTCAGTATAGGCAATAGCAACCTTTGCCTTTGATATTAAATACAAATATTCTAACAGCAAAATCATTAAAGTCTCGACCACGCCTATGTAATTATCAGCAAACAAAGAAACGTATCGTACTTCATTCCACTTGTTACGCGTCTAATCGAAAACTGCACGCATGTGTTTGTCAAACCATCAGCCCTATTGTGCTAAGATTCGGTATTGTTGGTCGGAGTGGCTATTTCGCCCTCATTTTTTCTCGAACCCTCCACAAAGGATTGAGTTGCTGCTAAGAAATGGCCTTTGATTGTGCTGATATGACCCTTTCTCACATGAGGAATCAATTACCTACAGAGCGAGACTCCGGTACCTCTTCATGTTTTTGGTTATGACGCTTCATTTATGGAACAAATTTCTTTCACTAACGAATAAGTCGAATATTTATAATGAAATAAGTAAGTATGTGCTCAGATCGGAGATGAGTTTTAGAAGTAAAAATGTAATTGGATTGAATACATGCGTCTCATGTAGTTTCCCAGTTTTTTAATTTCATATTAACAAGCAAAAACATCGTAAACCAATGCATATAACAGTTGATAAAATTAAATTTACATCAAGTTGTCGGAATAGTAATGTTGTGAATGATGATTGTGATGATGAGATGTCTTCTCCATCCGAAAGGGCCCGCCGTCTCCCGGCGTTTCGCCTGGGAATACGGGAATGAACTCCTTGATAGGGAGGGATCTCCTCCTGAACTGTTGCTGATTCCGGTAAAAACTGCCTTTTGACTTTATACATTTGTTGATATTTACAGACAAAAAAAACTTAGGTATATTACACAGAGCGCTTGATCGCGTGACCGACCCAAAAATTACCAAGAGAAAAAAAAGTTACAATGTTGTCATATAAAACAAAAACCACTAACAAAAAATAATAAAAATTAATTGGACAAGTAACTTTTTTATATACTACAGCAACAGGCGGGAGTCTTTTTTCACTACCTAATAATGAGAAACATAGAATCCCATAATCAAAGGCGTTAACGCGAACAAAGATCACAGGGCGAGCACGTATGTCGCTACGAGAGTGCCCCTCGCTATTAGCACATCGATATAGCGAATCTGTAGTCCGACGGGAATCCGTTTAAGGTGTAATAAATCACCCTTACTCCCCTTTGGAGGGCACCTCCGCTATCAAACTCATTGCCAGGGGCAGCCGTGCGTATTGTCTGTGAGGCTCTGTGACTCCCCCGCTCTAAGTGCAGATGTGCACAACAAGATTTGATTATGTCATTACTCACTATTGGAACGACCCGAGAGTTTACCAAAATAAAATATGTACCTAATAATGATCTTGATAAATATGTATAGATAGTATAGTGAGGGAGTTGAACTTGAATTATCATAGATAAATGTGATAAATGCGTGATATTAAAATGTGTGTAAAAAAGCTATTCCATATTAGTTGAGCACTGTAGATGATATTTATATCGAATTGACTAGTTTCATCCGCGAGGAATTTAATTATCTTTATGTAACGTTGCCTAAGTATTTTCTAAAATCTAATCTACCATTAAACTAAACTTCGTCAAAATCTGTTCAGCAGTTTAGATGTGATAAAGTAAAAAACAAACGCAGTTTCGCATCTATATTAGGTATTAATTTACACATATGTATTCATAATAATTCCTACACGATATTACAATTGTTAGAAAACGTTTAACAACCAAATATTACAATATTTCGTAACGTAACAAATATTAAGTAAATAGAATAATTTATCAAGAAGTATTATTACTTCTAAGCTTCTGTTCCACACAATTAGGTAAACATAGAAAGTACCGCTTTTGTATTATTACATTAGCATACATTAATGAATTTATTTTTTAGTAGCCTCTCTATCTGTACATTAAACAGTTATTAATTCAAAACTAACTTAACTCAATTACCATAATATTTATAACTATGGCCTTGATAACAGCTTATCATCTCAACTCTAAAACACTGAAATAATAAGATTAGGTGAATAATTTTGGAACATTATGTTAAAATATCAACCAAGAGTTCCATAAATCTTTGCTGTGTCTACAGTTTTCTAGGCAGAATTTACCGAAACAAAATATAACTAGGAATAAAACAACTTGAACGGATTTAACTCACGTAGATACTTACTTATATTAATTTTATGCTGACGATTTGTGATCCTTGCAATTCCCAAATTCGTAGCTAGATATACCTAAATAGTTTCGAGCTCTGGAAAAGGATAGATAACAGTTTTTTTATCCTGGAAATCGTTCCCTCCAGGGGGTTTCCTGCGTATTGTAGCACATCTAATAATGTTGTTTGTGGGAAAAATACTGTAATACCCACCCATGTTCACTCACTGACAATTATCCTAATGATGCTATTACCATCCGTAACGTCTCTGTCGCGGGTTGGCTTCGATCGGGCGGTTCGTTACGCTGGCTATCTATGCCATACCCACTAGAGGTGAGAAGAGCCTTTCGAGTTCGCGTCCACAAAAAAACTATACTCAAAGACTAAGTCCACAAGTACTTACTACGACTTACGAGTACCTCTGCAATTCAATGAAAAAATCAACAGTGTTGTTAAGACTATCATGAGCTAAGTCCCTTGCTATAATAGGTATGACGACTATTTTATTTTTCTTCGTCCATTAAGTAGATTATGAAAAGATATCGGTCACGTATTTTCTCTTTTGTCAATCGAACAATAAATGATTAAGATAAGCGCTTCAACCGTTCGGGAATGGGGGCTCGTGACGTCATTTTATGGTATAAAATCTAATAATAATGAGACACGTGGCACATTACACTGCGCGTATAAATACTCGCTAATAGTCATGCGAGCGGAACCGAGTATTTCTCGATGCCAGAACCTATTCCAGTGAATGTCTCACCTCTAATAACCGCAGGCTGATATATGGTCCTCATTGTCGCTAACTAACAACAGTCCATTCTGGCTAACGGCCACGTTACAGCCCTCAAACGTCCGGCCAGGCGCCCTGGGACAATAAAGGTTTCACTCGCACATTGATAACGGAATGTTCATACTTCATTAGGTGTAAAGAGATATCATGATGCTAATCTTGTATTCGGGACTATCAAAGCATTACATTATTAAATGTCCCATAGCACTAATTTACCAAGATTTTACTATAAACAAAAGCGATTTCACTCACTTCACGAACAATCCTGCAGTAGGTATTTAAAACGAAATTCTGTACTCAGATACACTATGAAATTTGTATAACATAAGTATATTTTAAACTCTGAAAGGATTTTAAATTTTAACCTAACCAAAAAACGACAGATATTTGTACCTACGTACTAAACTTTGTCATACCACTTTTTTATTTCACAATCTTTAAAGCAAATTGACAATTTAATTTGATTTGAACATGGGCATACGAACATAGCAGTTAATAATATGGTCATGCATAGCTAGATTGCATTCAGCTAAACAAATTTGCATAATTTTGCGGACGCCACATCGGCACTGAACGGTTGATTAACCCGTCATTAACGCAGTTGCATTAGTACCCGCAAAGCTCAATTCATAGTGCATTCTGAACTCCAATTTGTATTTACAAAAAAAAAAAACAATTTTTGGCAACCATTTTTATAGAAATGGACTTTATTACATTATTACATTTTAAAATAAAGAATACTTACATAGTGCCTACATATTAAAAAATAGGTACATACTTATAAGTGTATTGGATAATTGTATTTTGGCATAAAATTATTAAATTTTATATTTCGTTTTATTTTTAATCACGAAATGCCAAAGTAACATACCTGGCATTTCACCATTATACCGCAGTACGAGTAAGCGAATAATATGCAAAATCATTGATGTGCTTAAAACATACACGCAGTTAATTTTCTTTTTTCCATCTCACATAAAAAGGGCGCAACAATTTCGATTAAAATACCGTAACATAAAATATCGACATCAGTAAAATACATAAACATGCAATGGTCCTCCTTTTTTCAACCAACAGGTCACGTCAAATACACGCAACGCCAGTCAGAGATTTTGAGAAAAATTGGAGCGCTATTTTCGTTAACAATTAAAAAAAAACACCAAAAGCGTTAACGATATTTCACGCGACACTGGACCCATAGACATCTAGGTTCACGTTCATTATGCCGCTGAAAGCCCCACCACTTGATAGATGGCCTGTTCATCGAGAATAATGGGCTATCCAACTAAACTCGGGAATTATTTACCTTGTTCACCACATCGTATGGCTTTGATGCTCAAATAGGTCTTCATTTACGATATAATTAGTGGAAATATTCTCTTTTATTCTCTTGTTGCACGATAATTTATGTACCTATCTACGTTTATTAGTGGCAATTTTTCATGATGAATGAAATAGTCAATACCTACTACTAAAATATTTTTAATGCCTGAAGTCCTTATTATTTACCAAGCACGCACCATCTTAAACCGGGGTAAGAGTCTGCATTCATATTAAATTTCACGCTCAACTTGCTCATAAGCAACAGACTCCAAAATCCAGCTAATGGTAGAAAGTTATCAATAGACCTATAATTGAAAAATGGTGACATTTCCTAATTCCCTTGCTTTCATATGATTAATCTATGCTCTCATTACACAATGTAGGCGTTAAAAGCACTCGCACTGATTGATGACCCCCATCGCATGTAAGAGATATACACAAGCGATTTAAAACCCCGATACATATTTCAACGCGACAACACTTAATGAAACGAAACGAGTTAATAGAGTTTGGGCAGAAAGGTTACGTTAGAAACTCTTTTATATACCTATAGGTATAGGAAGCTACTTAAATAACGCTGGGTAGATAAATAGTTAAAATACTATTCCGCAATGTTAGAATGATGAATCAACTCGTTTAATTCTCTGTCAATTCATCGAGATCAGACGTTGTGAAATTATCCAACACGTCGGGCACAGAATGTCAGAGATGTTCATTGTGTGATCGAATTAATATCTTTTAATAAAAGGAGTGTTATAGCAATTAAAAGTCATTACTTTCTGGGTAGGTGGAATAATAATTCCGCCTGGTCTGGAAATATGTTTTTAAAAGTTAAAAATAGCCTACATGAGTGTTGTGTAATAGACCTTAAGTAAGAGAATTATCCGTTAATTTGACGAGTCCATTATAGTTTTCAACGACCGAGTACCTAGGTACGGTTAATTTAAGAACAGACCGCAGTTTCCGATTCAATGACTCACATGTAAAAGATTTAAGCCCCTGAACACGAGATCTCGGTCAGGTTCTCAATTTAACACACTCGGTCGTAGAAAACCATAATGGCGTCGTAAAAATTGTAGAAAACGTCTCGCAATCAGAGGTGAGATTAGCAGCCGTAGTGAGACATCGATCCGGCCCTACGACGATCCACCGAAATAGTTCACGAAAAAAAGGGTCAACAATTTATAAAAGGAGGAGAACAGTAGACCGGTGTTAAATTTCTTTTCCTTTCCATTAAATTTGTAATGACATCGTAACTGAAGGATTTAGAGCCCGACAAACGGCTGATAAAAATAACTTCGCTACTTTGAAACAGCTTACGTGCCAGTGAAATTCTGTTCCTCGGATTAACGTGGTAGGAGACAAGTCAAGTAAAGAAATGTGTTAGGAGCGCAAAGTACTGGAACAAATCGTCTTCAGTTTTCTCGAAGTACGCCAAAGTTTTAAAGATGTCATTAAGGAGACATTTTATTTGTATTTTTATTGCCATCATAACAGGAGTTACCACACTCTGGCAGTTTATGTATTTTGCGTTGGGGTTGTATAACGCGTATCGGGCTTGTTTCGTTAATGGATAATTTACGTTTGACTTTTAGTAGACTGTTATTACAAAAGATGCCAATATTTGTTTTATTTGCTACTTTTTATTTTTGTTTACCTACTTCTAAAGTTATTTGACTAACATGAAATGACAATAGACCTTATGGCATGCAAGTCTAGATGTTTCGTGATACATATTAGGTATGCTATTGACTGGATATTAACGTGTAGAGTAAGTATGCCATGGATCCTATTTTTATGAAGATTTTCATTTGTATTGCAATGTCTGCCCATAGTCTCGAAGGTACAGGAAGTAAAGAGACGTGTAAAATTGAACAAACATAGAGTAAAAAAAGTTTCAAACTCAGACTCTTTAATTGTTACCTACCAAATTGATATTGATTTGTCCTTGTTAACGTAACTTCTAAAGAACAAGAAGTTTTGATTAAACACTTGATTAAACAAAATTAAAGGAGCGTCTGTAATAATCAAATTGTCTCAGCGTTGCTTATTCAAAATTAGCGATAATATATATTATGTTTGTTCGAAGACTATCTTGAAACTAATTTAATTGAAAACCTAGAATCAACATGAACAGTAATATAACCAAAAGCAACCAAGCTCTTGATAAATAGACAACAAGACCCAATCCATAACAAGATACCTACTCGTCTAGGAGTTCTTACTTAAAGAACTAAAATCTGCTTTGGGTTTTTATTCTGAACCCTTTTTTTATCTTCTCTCTTAAAAATCAATAATTGACTGTTCTTGGATAAAAACTTGAGCTTCGAGGTCTTCATTTGAAATTAACGTTAACAAATGTGATCGAATAACCTTTCCAATAGACCTACATGTCCGCGAGGATTTGATATCCAACCCAAATGCAATAAACGAAACATTGTGCCCAGTGGACCACACAATGTTCCTCAATGACTTGATGTTTACGATTCCCTAGAGCGTCGTTCGTTCGACCGTATCGGAAAATAAAGATTTTATTAAACATGTTTAAGATACAGCTACAAACACAAAAATGGAATGTATGAATATTGTTGAAAATAAGATAGGTATCTGAAATTTGATAATACAGAATAAAAGCAACTTGTAATAGGTACCTAATAGAACTCGATTTCAATGAAATTTAGTTAGACGGAGTATATGTATAGGTTTAAATTGGCACGATATAATTATTTAGTTAGGTCCCAGTTTTAGAGTTCCGTGTCCTAGGCACTCGTGTGCCTGTCAGTCCGTCCGTGTGTCTCAGCTATTTTGCTCCGAAACTTCTTGACCGATTAAGTTGAAAATTAGTACACATAATGTACCTATGTGTGTAACCCGAAGGCGTACCACAACTGTAGAGGGACTATTTAGGATAAAATATATTTTATTCTTTACTAAGGTTTATATTAGGTATGGTTCAAAACTAGTATAAATTGGTACACAGTAAGTAAGATTGTGTATGCTGAATGCGGTTTAACTTATATACCTTCTGTCTGTAGCTGCAAATCGCTGTGTTTTGATGTTCCTACTCGCTAAATAAAAAGATATTGCACGGAATCCTCTGCACGCGTGTCAGAGTCGTACTTACTAACTCGGTATTTGATGACTTCGTATTCTATATATTCATGTCTACAGATTGTATAGGTACAAATTCCGTATATCGGTACATTCCTGTCGATATCTCTAATTTGATACGGATATTTGAAAATTGCGATGATTATCAATACGTTTCAAATAAATCTTCCTACGTTTCCTCCTTTCCAATAAAAAAAAACTCAATTGGGTTTCATTCCGTTCTTAATCGACATTGAAAATCATATTTATGAAATAGCGTTCATTTCTGTACGGCAGGAATCGGCGCGGAAACATATATCGTGACTCTAATTTGAATAGGGCCAAGGGTTGCCCCGCCTCTTGACTGAGGGTCGACAATATCACATAAATTACTACTTTATGTGTCCGTTTCCTATATCTTTGCACGCGGATGAACCTCACATGGAAACTCTTCAAGTGTGGGAATCATAAGTGATCGGTATTTATGATAAGGTCTAAGCTTTCTTTATGCGGGAACCGGGAAAGGGTATCACTCTATTTTTTTATATGAATAATCCATTTGGATGTAGGTGTTTTCCCTTAAATCTTCCGTTTGAATTGAATATTTTCAGGGCTTACGTAAGTTTAATTTGGCTTAGTGGTAAGCGAGTGCTTTTATAATATTTTTAGTTAAATTATGTTTTGGATTTGGGCCTTCGGAGAGAAGCGTAGTATCGTGAGGGTTATAGACATTAATTTATATGAGTGAGATTGGCTTAGAGTCGTTCTGAAAATGAGGTCTAGGCCCAGTTCGGAAGTAAACAATCCCATGGATCCTGTATAGCGGTTCGCTCTCTTAGAGTCATATTTGATATTACTACTAACTTAGTACTTGATAGTAATATGATGCTAACTGCTAAGTGAGCAAATAGTCATACAACTATTTTCCCTGTATAGCGGCCCAGATCCTTAAACTTACGTAGTTACTTACCTTAACGATGCCAAACAAATTTTAACTGAATAAATAGTGAGAAAAGCTTTATACCTAATACCTACGGAGTTTTAATTGACGGAGCGAAGCCTATCTCGTTTACATAAATCAATTGCACAAGTACTTATTTATTTATTACAAATTATTTTATTACATTCTCTACCTTTTAAGTTACCTTTTAAGTACATATTTTTGTCTTACCTACGATATACTTTTCCTATTCTCTCAATCGCCCAAAGGTTAACTGGAAGAGATCCCTTAAAGGGATAAGTTCGCCTTTGTACATTTATTGTGTTTTCGTTTATGTATTATTTTGTTTTGTTGTTGTACAATAAAGAGTTTACATACTTTTAGGTTTTAATGCAATAAATTAGATTAATAGTACAAGGTTGTTAAATCTGATTTGACTGAACATAGAAATCAATATTTGTTGAAATACAATTGCCTTGTACCTACTTACTTTATAAGTACAGTCAGCAACATTTTCAGTTCGATTCTCAATACAATATAAATAATTCAGTTCAGTTCTCAGTACTACTATAGCACTAGCTTAGATTTCCCGGACTGGGATGTCTAGGGAGTTACGTAGGCATTTCCAGGTGACCTAATTCCGTTGTAGCTTCTACAATGTACACATTATTAAATAATGTTCAGTTCATTCCTGTTAGAAATATAACGCTATTAGATCTCCACTATTTTTTTTACATTAGGTATTGGAAATAACCTTAGCCACTACATCGTTCATTTTAAAATATTACGCAGATAAATTTATCAAACAACAATTTTTGTTTTTTATTTTTATAACATGATGGGTTCTAACATACTGTTCTCTAAGCCTTAGACAACTAACGAATTTAACTTGATCTGTCGGTATTGTAAACGTCTATTATTTTCGTCCTTATATTCTAAAGACATTGTTTTTCCAATTACAAACTCTTCTTCTTTGTAACACTATTTACTTTTATTGCAGTGGTCAAATCCAGCTTGCGGCATCAGACCACATCGCCACAGAGCAGAGTGGCTCCGACCATGTCCCTCAGAGACGCCGAACCAGACTTCTTAGGCCCCATAGAGAACGTCACGGTGGCCATCGGCAGGGAAGCTGTTCTCACTTGCTCTGTCCTCGATCTTGGAGTATATAAGGTAAGTTTATAAAGACATAATTATAATAAGTAAATATTTATAATAAGCCACTAGGTACAAGTATAAACGTTATTGACAATAACTTTATAGTAAAAAAAGCGTGGACTTGAGAACCTCCGCCGTTTTTTTCGCCGGTTGAAAAAGGAGACCGAAAACTGCAAAAGTTCATATAAATGACGCGATTTAAAAATCCGCTAGATGTCGCTATTCTTAAGTAAGATCATAGTATTCCATCTAATACAAGCAAGTAACTGGTCTCTTACTTATGAGACCTATGTGTCCAAGATTAATTAAATGGTCTTTTTTTAAAATAGCAAAAGAAAGCAAAACCATGAATGGTCATCGTATCACGATTTTTTTTAAAAAACCGTTAAGTGCATATTACCTAAAGTACAATACAAATCCAACAAACTCACTTAAACAACGAAAGGCTTAGACTCAAAGCCCTAACAATGCCCTCACCTAAAACGTACCCTCGGCGAAACACAAACACATTGAAAGTAAAACTTTACTTACCGTGAATCCGATATTTATCCTGTAGCAAATCCTCTCATGGACCTTCTAAACGGTGTCTTGCAGGCTGGTAAATTTAGTCCACATTTCTAATCCTCCCCCATCTGTCTAAGACTTGTTAATCTCAGTAATCTTGCGTCTCGCTATGCTACGGATTGTCTGATCACACAAGGCTTGACTCTGTAAACAAACTTGTTAGGTACTCTATTCATAATAAAGTTTGTGAGGGTATGTTAGACCAGAATTAGAAATTGTGGCATAAATGAATAGGTCTCATAAGCTCAGCTTCAACTAATGTTCTGTAAACAGTAGCTAGTAGAAAGAAAATAAATAATCAACCTCATAAAATGCTTTGGACAATTCACACCATTTGATCTAGGAATAATCTGAACAAAATTTATTTATACTACCACTACCTAATGCGCAATGGAGACATCTCAGACCCAGGTTAACAAATTATGCTCATTACACTCGACGTCTGCTCATATGAGGATTCGAGCTCGCAATTCGCATCTTAATCACCAATAGCTTGTACATACCAATAGCTTGATTATATGCATATGCATATAATTTAAAAATGCCATCAAAAATCAACTTACCTTATACAGTGATGTCACTTCAAACATGAATTATTTAAAGTATATTCAATGTGTAACCATACATCCAGAATTCAGTGGTGTGTTAAATAAATAGACGCAAAGGGGTTGTGTGTTTGACACTGCCAATTAGTTTAACTAAATTAATTGATCTGTCGGTATTGTTCCCTCTGCTAATGTCCTTTGCATGGTTATTTGAAGGACAAATATTTTATACGATAATTTATGTATGTCTAACGCCTTCGTTAACATATAAGTATTATAAAACATAGATTTAATGAACATTTTAAGTATCTATAAATTATTATATATTATTTTAATTTACTATATCGATAAAACAACAATATCGATATCGATAAAACAACAATATACAATCCTAATATTAGAACGAAACCAAAATGAATAGGTACGCTTTTTATATAAAAGCAGAGTTGTCAATCTCAATATAAAACACAAAAAGTATTATCATCATTAAGTCTGAGTCTGCTTTTGTAAAGTTCGTAATATTAAGTAACTTAATTAGTGTTATTAATGAGCGCGATGAAATACCTACCCAAATAGGGTTACGGATGTCGGGAGCTTAACTAAATACCGTTCATTATTAATTCCAAACAGTTAGCAGAAACAGACAATTTGATGTTCATAACCCTTGTAATTGAAAACATCCTAAAACCGTGGGAAATCCGTACCTACCAGGGAGTGACTTCCGTTACACGCTGAACAAATTCAACGTTTTATGTCTACTTACATGTTGTTAACTCCTATGTTTAACTCTACAGTTTTGAAATGTGCAATATATAAATATTATCTATGAAACTATCAATTTAATATCTATTAAAAAAAATATAAAAAAATTAAAACCGTATATCAAAAAAATATAAAAAAAAGAACCATGCGTACTAACAAATTTAGAGAAAGAGGCAGGTTAGTTAGTATGTTTATTTATTATTTGGTACAGTTATATGGTTTTATTTTATTTTATAGATATAAACAGATAACTGAATTATAGGTAAGTACTGTAGAGATTTATTAGGCCACATCTATATCTTCTATATATCTATATATCTATATCTATATCTATATCTATATCTATATCTATATCTATATCTATATCTATATCTATATCTATATCTATATCTATATCTATATCTATATCTATATCTATATCTATATCTATATCTATATCTATATCTATATCTATATCTATATCTATATATATATATATATATATATATATATATATATAAAAGAAAGTTGTGTTAGTTACCCCGTTTATAACTCAAGAACGGCTGAACTGATTTGGCTGAAAATTGGCGGGGAGGCAGCTCGGAGCCAGGAAAAGGACATAGGACACTTTTTATCACGTTCCAGTAAAAAAAAAAAGAAAAAAATATTAAGCTGATTTGTTAAAAATAGTATAACAAAACGCAACAATGACAACTGTCAAATCGACATTGCCGGGCGGGACGAAGTCTGCCGGGACCACTAGTTTATTATATTTTTTAATAGAAAATTCGATAACCGCTAGTTTTGGACATTGCACTCAAAAACTATTTACAACCTTAGTCTCCACTTAAAAATGGCGATAACCTGGAAACAAGTGACAATCAGAGATTTTTGTAACTAATTCGGGTTCATCTTTTAATTGGGTTCATTAATTTTTTACAAAAAAAATGTTACAAAAATCGCCGGTTTTCACTCTCTCATTCATCCTGTTACACTCTGTATAATGTAAATAAATATTCATTGTAGATACTGATCATAATGCATTACAAATAATTCAAGCAACTAAAGAAAAAAATGTTGTTAGTTTCTGACGTAGATATATGGATTTCGATCAAATGTGCGCAGCATGGAACCGTCTGTATCCACTAACAAGGCACGCGAGGAGTAAAATATATCAAAATAATATTCTACTGTCATAACCAGTACACTACTAGTGCTCTGAATGTTATGCTTACTGGATTGATTTTAAATATCATAATGCTAGTTTTCCCAGATGAGTTTATTCTAAGAAAAGTTTTATTGCCCAACGCATTTGAGCTCAAATCAAATAAATCGATTAAGTAAATACAAAAAGTCTAGATATGAGTATCTTATTTATAATATGAGTATATAAATGTTAAATTTATAATATTGCTCACCTTTTTCTCAATATATTGGTGACATGAATGTTTTTTATACACTTACATTTTCATCTGTATAAAACCAGACGCAAAGATAGGAAGAACTTTTCTTAATCTCTGGCCAGGTTCGTTTTAATCTAGATTAAACGAACGATTAAAAGGAATTAACAAGAGCACTATTTCCTTTCATACAATATAACTGGGCACAGATTTCAATTTCCTGTTTTGGAAATATTCAATTATAGAATACAGATATAATATATACGGCGAAATCAAACTCTGCAGCCGGTGTCGGATTATTACTAAGCCGGGAACATACGGATGAGACTTAATATTCCTAAAATCCGAGAGTAACTCTGTTTCAACTGTTTTACATTGAGTTTAAGATACCTTCTAGAAGCTTACCAGCGTTTGACTTTACTTCGGTTAAGTTTGTCTTTCATAAGAGTGTGATTTCAAGTAGTTATCAACCCCACTCGGCAGCCAGAGCTCACTCAACGCCCGGCTTCGGTTATATTATATAGTTTTAAGCGGTTTAAAACTGAAACTTTACAAGTCATCCCTAACTTAAATGAAATATGCTCACTTTAAAGTTACTCGTGAAACTTCGTAACTTTATGTTGTTTCGTACTTTTGAAGATGTTGCGATTTCTTTCACTTTTAAAGATTTACAAGTTCTTATGAAAATGTGTGATGGTAGTTTCATAAAGAACTTAATCCAAGTTTTCAGTGTGAATATGAGAAAGTTCTATTTTATACATGGTTAAAACAGTTACTAGAGAGGTAGAGGTTATACTTTTCAGCTCTCTTGAACGTCCGTTAAATTGAATGGTTGCCGTGTTGGTAAGAATATTAAAGGTTTATCAATTATTTTACACACAGTGAAAATAATTTATAGGAATACATACTCGTTCGTTTAGTCCTATACGATATATGACACAATTTAAGACATTATGTCCTTACCTACTCCCATTAATGATTTTAGATCGTCATAATAATATGATGTAATTTAAATTCGTGTAGCGATACTTTTCTGGATTTCTTTAACTCATACATTACTAAAGGAGCGATATATTTTCTGATTTGTTTGTATAAAGAATTCAATTTCCAAAGAAAATATTCAACGTTAATAAACGAATAAAGAATAAACATTATGTAGGTAAACACGATAGTTAAATTGATGTATATGTATTATTTACCCAGTCTTGAGGGTATATAATTAATGATCGTTGATTCAAAACTTTCCCAAACGGTAAAACGTTAGCGTCTTTATATAAATACGTTTTTACTGGGTTCGAGTAGTCTGTTAATAGCCCGTATTTTATTGCGGATCTATTGACTGTCTTCGCCATGACAAATGAGCTCTTTTCTCTCTGTTGCTATCGATCACTCTAATGGCATTTAAACGGTAGCTTACCTACGTCCTCGCCGCGGCGCCGGGTTGATGAAGTTTTGTTGAGGTGCATTGTAAAAAGACCCACGACAAAAAACGATTCTGTACATTTAGGAATTCCTTCTTATTTATGTGAATTGTAATTAGGGTCGGTACTTTAAATCATATACAATGGAGAAAATAATCACCATGATATGTAAACTATATCTATGATAGGTGTAAGCGAATCTCTAATGTTTATATATATTTTTCATAAAGTACCTACTCTGTTTTAAATCGGCGGGACATCTATTTTTCAACCCCTATATAATATGTTAAGGGAGACAAAAAGTAAAATACATGAAATATTTTTTATTTTTTAACATATTTATTTTTCAAAAAAAATACTTACAAATCCAAATTTTCACCTTTGTACTATCAATCCCTAAAAATTCTCAACAAACGCGGTACTGGGTCAACTGGTATCTCTAATAAATATAACCTACACATTAGGACAAATCGATTTAGCAAGATATTACAGAGTATCTCATAACGTAATATAGTTACGTTTCATCTGTATCCGACACAATTATTAGGAAGATAAAAAATTGAAAGCAAACTGTCATGTTACAGAAAGAAAACACAATTACTTCGGAGCGAGACGACGTGATCAGTCAAAGAAGGATTAGGAAAGAGACACGCTTACGATTTTTCTTTATGATATTACATTTTTTTATATAAAGTAACGGGAAACCGAAACTTTGTTCCGTATGAAATATAGGTTGACAGGTATATATTGGATGAAGTAAGTACGCGTCACAAGCGTATTCTTTCTTAAACTATCTATAAACTAAGAATACTTATATTTTTTTTCGGTCAAGGTACTTAGATAACCAGGTAATAATATATGTTCCAAGACACGTAATAAGTTTATAGTGTTTTACGTGATAGACTATCTACAAAAGGGAAATAAAAAAGTCACCATAAAATCAATAATATTGGATAATATTGTTGTTTTATTCAAACGTGTAATAACAGCGAAAAATTATTAAGTAACTTCAATTTAGTTTGCACAATTTCACGGCTTAACATCCTAAGCTTACTTAAACAAAATGAGCCCTATTGAATTTTATTAAATCACTTAGGTACAAAAGTTGGCGAAAAGTGACTGAATATTTCTTCTACTTGGATTCTTTAGAACGCTTATCAATATTGTGAATTAAACGCAGTTGTACGAAGGTATTAACTTTAGGTAAGTATAGCTTATTACTAAACATTTTTAGAAACACTATCAAATACGATTAATTAATTTCTAGAACTAATTCCCTACGCCTGCTGTTTCATTTTATTTCTACGCCTATATCTAATAATAGTAGTTCAGTTGGCCAAATCCGTGTTTTCAATATGATTGACGAAAAAAGAAACAATCATCTAAATGGATTTTCCCACCCAAGGATCAAGTGCGCCGTGCGTTTTCCTTAAAGGTTTTTTATATCGAGGTACCAGCAAAAGGTTCGGTGATTTAATAAAACGACCTGAAGTCTGCTAGAAATTAATAATTGAACTTTTTGTCTAAATGTAACATTTTGCAATTACGTAATAGTTCTGTAAATTAGATTGTAGTAAAGGCAAGAATTAGTAATTACTATGATTGATACAAAAAGAGGATAGAAAGATAAGTGACGAGTAAGATTATTACAAGATGCTACGGGCCGCTATTCGGGAGCAAACAGTCATATGGATCTTGTATAACTAACAAGTATTTGACTGTTTATTTCAATTGCGAGTGAATCGTGATAAGACGTGCTCTTTCAGATCATAATCATTTGCCACTAACAAATGCTGAAAAGATTTTTTGTGAATGACAGTTTACCAATATTACTCCATTTTTCATGATTTGGTTGTAGTGCCTATCTATAACAAGTTTGCAAAATTATAACTGATACCTACTTTAAATACGTGCAACATCAATTCGAGATAGGTAGGTACGTACCTACATTAATAAATTAATTAGGCCGAATTTCCTGTACATTAAAATTATAATGAAAAACACTTAAAACTTTTAAAGCAAATTACATTTCTGCCCTTTGTACAAACTTTAACATAAGTACATGTTATATTTAAATGTCGTTTAATTGCTCCGAGCTCCTCGCGTACTCCCGGAACTCAGTAGAATAACTTTGCCATACTGTAATAATATATGTAAGCAAAGCTATAATTGTAAATCGTGCCAGGATGTATTCACTAAATGAGCGTGCAAATTCAGACGTCTGCCCCAATTTGTTCCCAATCCCGAGCGATGTGGCTCCCGACTCCCGGCTTTTAGTCCTCTGATTACGCGCTGAACAAATTATTCAACTAGCTAATGCTATCTTTTTCAAACATATCGGGGAATAATCCGGTGCGAGCGGGATAGCAGCGATTTGTTCCGCATTTTGTTCTTACACTCTCGACGGAGGCTCGCGGGCTACGCCGGAACCATCCAACCGTCAAATTCATTTGCATTTCATCCAGCCGTTATCTTATTACGATATGCTGATTTCTCGTGCCGTCTCATCAGAATATTGGAAATAATTCATAGGATTTTTCGTAAACTGAACGTTTATGGGTTAACGAGCCTTTATTACATTATTGATTTTGTTCAGAGTGTATATTTAGTATATACAAATATACCTACTTATACTGTGTGTTACTTAGTATAATAATATTATTCTATTATTCCTAATTAAAAAAAAATGAATTGTTTGTTGAAATGTATTAAAGTAGGTATATGTATAGCCTTAGGTTATTCTGGTATTTGAATGGTATCGCTAAAATTACGCACGCATTTGTGTTAGCGAATTATATAATTGCGAGTGTCATAACATCCCTGGTAAATATAAAATGTCATCACATTTCCTAGCCACAGAGATCTGCATTAATTTTTCTCATAAAGGAAGTTTTAAATGAAGGGGTTTAAAGCATTTCATTTTTTATATCCTATGAATCTTTGCATTAAGTAATACACAATCATTAGGAGATATAGTCAAAACACAAATGGAATCTACTTACACACTTTGGTTGAATAAATAAACATTTACCTCTTAAGCTCAATACGAAACCATTACTTATTTTAATGTAAATACAATTTTGAAGACATGTACGAAATTAACAACCCAAATGCGTTAGACAAATTAAATAATGTTTACTTTGTTTTCGTAACGTGTTTATGTTTCCCCCTGAGTTCTCAGTTTCATTAAATTCTCATTATGGTAAACGCATAATTAATTAATTGTTAGATTCCGGAGTATTGTGGCACACACGGCGGTTGTATTAAAAACATCTTAAATCAAAATTTATTTCTCAAATTATTTTTTCATTTCAGCGGTTTGAGCATGAAAGCGTAACAGAAAAAAACTTATATTCGTATAGTCATTCTTACCTATATCCCAAGGTTTATTATTTTTAGCTAGGTACTAAATCTTTGAACTAACTTTGATGCATTTTAACATAAAGATTAAAAAACCCTAGAAAAGAACACGTAAGATATTTGAATTCCATGCAAGGCACAATACCACTATGCCATAGTATTTGATATTGACATTGTGTCCAATTTAAACTAAAACTACATTTTATTTACAACTAGCTGTGCCCGCGACTTCGTCCGCGTGGAATTTAAGTACTGGGACATAAGTATGGATAATTAAAGTTTTTTTTCTAAAATGAATTACTCTTTATTACATAAGCTATCTGCCAGTGAAAGTCCCGTCCGAATCAGTCCAGCTGTTCTATAGATTAGCCGGAACACACAGATAGACAGACAAATAATATAAAAAATATAATATAGGTATGTATTTAATATTTCAAATGTAAATTATAAAATGTCTTTATAAACCACATTAACAGTTTTTCCTTCTGGGGCTAATATGAAAAGGTTATCAGCATTACTAACCCGCGAGCAAGCCACGTATAGTTGGCCGTGTGAAAAACAATTCGACCTGAAATCAACTCCAACAGCCTTTAGCGTCTGCCCCTGAGACTTGTTAATTGTCATAGCAAAGCAAACGGACACTGGAAACTGTGTCCGTTTGAATTGGAATGGGAAATTGTTGGGGATGATTGGTATTCGTGGTATGTATACAGTTTCACCTGCACTACATCCAGTAAGAATCTCAGCTTCGATTAAGTTTCTTTGTAAAGAAGTTACTCTAAGTCGGGTTCCATTGCACAATTTAGGCGGAGTAAGATTTCTAAATAGCGATGCGTTGTAAGCGTTTCGTCTGGGCATTTTTAAAATCAAAGCAAATACATACAATAATACATATATTTATTTCAATAAATCTACGTAGGCAATATTTTTTTAGATTATATCCGATATTTTTCAACCAATTCACAAAGCAAGTTCAGAGTCCGTATTTTCATATCCAAGTATAACATCAAAATCATCAACTAACCGAATCGCAAGACAAACAAAATTAAATAGTTTTAAACGTAGAGAAAAAGCTATAGCGCGTTTTAATTGCCTTGAGGCGCCATCTAGTACTATATTATGTAACTATAAAATCTCCTATAGAAAAATTACCTTTAAACTTTAAAAGACGATAGCTTTTTTATTTGACATCCGATTTCGATGAAACAAAGCCTATATGTTGCTCAGGGAAGAGCTTAATGTATTAGTGAAAGCCGCGTCAAAATCTGTTTAGTAGTTTTCAAGATTAGCGAATACATACAGACAGACAGACAGACAGACAGACAGACAGACAGAAAAGAAAATCTAAAAAATCATTTTTGTGTTCTGTTACTCTTTTATTATTGCCCACACCCATTTTTTGTTGAAAATTTCAATTGTACAGACAAGCGGTTTCTACTGTTTTATTATATGTAAGATTAATTCTATTATTTTGACTTTGCTATAGGTAGACATTTAAATACTTGCTTTTTTTAAATATCCAAAGGCTTTTACTGACTTTCTCAGTGACTACGTGAGTGAAATTATTATTATATTCGGTAGATTTAAGGTTAAACCCAAATGCCACGAGGAAAAGTAGGTTTATAGCACAAAGAAAAAGTCAGTCACGCGTTCAGTCCAACTTCACCATCTAGTCCCAACTTCTGTTTGCCAGGAGTTGTTTGCATAGTTATTTATGTATAGGTGTACCTTTGAATACAATAATGTACTGGGATAATTGATTTTATGTTAACTTTCTTAGAATTATGCGGTTCTGAATTTTGCAGTCCATATTCGTAGAAATATATATTCGTTAAAGTCCTTCTATAAAATTAATGGGCACGATTTAAGTCTGTTACAGTTGTTCTATTCCAATATAATATTATTATTTTTTTACTAATTTTAGTGAGATTTTTTAATAGGTACCTACTCATTGCTAAAATTAACATGAATTAGGTACCTAACATTAAAAACAACCCTTCGGAAATAATACCAATTAATGTATAAAACGATAAAACTAAGATGTCTATATAATATATACTAACATGTTGAAAAGTATTTAATTAAGAAAAATCTGAGAGATAAAACTAAGTGATGTATGTATGTAGGAATGTGAATTAACATTCAAAATCACATAGGTACTTACTTAAACAATTTTAAAAACCCACAAACTATGAAGGTACTCGCCAAGTTTTAATATGAAGTCAATCGATCAGAATCGGGCGGTATTCATAAGGCTTACACGGATCACTTCTCGAGCCTTCCTTTCAGATAACTCAGCCGTTTCCTTCATCAGTGACTCTCTATCGCTATTGTCCGCCACATTGGAATTTGGTATAACTACCTATCTACATCTTTTACTAAAATAGGTAATGACACAAATAGAAATATTTTACTCTCGTCGCACTTAATTTGTATTGAATTCACTTAATCGCACATTTTGGGTAAAAACTCAATAGCCTATTAAAATGTACTAATTTATTAATTTATTTAAAAAATAATAGTAGATATATGCAAGGACAACCTAATGTGATGAGGTATTTTCTAGGTACTTTTATCTTTAATAAAAACCTAGTAAATAAAAAGTACAGGTAAGAATTCAATACTTTGTTATAGAAACGGGTAAACAAGAAAACGAGGAATTAAGTTGACAATATTAAATTACTTCATTAAAGTTTTTCTTATATAATTATACCTAACTACCATATTTTTAAATAATTCTTTTTAAAAAACTTACTTAATATTATTGAAAATTCCACTTGGCTGGGTCCTAGGCACATATAGTATCTGAAGGAAGGTTAAACAAATGGAATAGAAAATTCTAGATCGTGATCATTTATAGTTCCGTTTCAGCGATTTGTTTATACTTAGGTATTATAAATAATAGGCTGACTATAACTAAGAAAACTTTAATAATTTCTGATGCCTTCGCGGTTATTACATATTGGAATGAAACAACTATTAACGGATTTAACTCGCGTATTTTTATTTTATTTTATTTGCTGACGTTTCAGATTCTTTACAGTTTCCATAATCGTAGCACGACTGAGCTGACAATAGTCTAACGCTAACTTTTTTAAACCACCACCGCACCACGCAATATATTATATTGTTGTACAATTAAAAAAAAAAAAAAACATTTTTAAGCAAACAAATCTAAGCCTTGACTGGCTAGTGACCAAACAGATCAAGTGAATACCCTAGCACAAAATACCTCGATATTGAGCTACTTATAATTATAGAAAATTCTACTTGTTATAAATTATTTGCTTATACCTACGTATTTTAATATTTTTCTAACGTAAGCTGGATAGCTTCTAAGTTCTAGGTATTTCAAAAGCTCTGTTATATTCTTTTCCAGTAATTGGAATCCAAGAAAGAAATGACTGGGTTTTCTCATTTATAGTAAATGCTTTATTTATTTACTAAGCCAATTAGGTATATTGAATGTGCTGCCAATACCGGTATAATAAAAGACACTACGCTTCGTACTAATACTAAACACCGTTTTGTATAGGTACCTACTTAAAAATAAAAAGTTACGGAGCTAATCTTATTATTAAAATTACCTTCATCGTTAAATTATTTTTTCTCTATTTTTAATGACGTAATCTAGTCTTACGGATACTCGCACAACCTAAATCTGTTAGGTACCGTAGAGATCTGAAACTTGGAGGGTGTGTTTTTTGTATAAAAATTATCATATGCCTAATTATTGATAATTCTACCTGTAGGGGTGAAATAGGGGTGAAAAGTGTATACATACTTTTTGTTGCATACGGAACAACGTGATTCTTTGATACAATCCATTTAAAATTTATCATTAACATTATCGAATGGAAGACGTACCTATTTGTTATTTTATTGAAAAGTCATGAAAAGGGTTAAAAAGTACGCGGACGATGTAGCGGGCAGAAACTCGTTGAGAAATAAAATAAATTAGACTGAATGTGTTTAACACTTTGCATAACAACTAATACCTTTAAATGGTGTAGATATTCAAGCGTTTGTAATATAATAGCATTTCAATCTCTGGATTATATCATGTTAACAAAGCTATGGAAATTATGATCGTTAATCACCTAGTTAATTGCAGTGGTGGTTTATAGATATGATTGAAACACGGACATAGAGATTGATTAAAATGACTAGATACAGTATGTTTACTGTAGTATAATGGCTGCCATATGGCATAATGCCCAGAAGGCTGCCAGCAGCGCCGCCGATTACCAACGCTAATGCTATCATAATTTCTTTTATCTATCAATAATTAAACTCAAATACCTAGTTTAATTTTGGAATTACATAAAAAGATAAGAATTGACGTAGCACTAATATTAGTTTTGTTTTTAAATGGATCAACACTCAGAATAAAGCCTCATCAAATATTCGATACACTCATAATGATACCTCATCGAGTTTATTGCCGTTTCTTCTCAAGTGAGGTTTTTGAGGGTACGGTGGTATTTTTTGAACTTTATAAGAGCTTGTTTAAGCCCAAATTAAATAAATAATTTTGAATTATATTTTGCTCATTGAAGTGTGATTTACAAGTCCTTATAAGTATTATAATATCTTTATTTACTTTTGTCAATGCAATGAACCCTGGTGGCCTTCAAAATAAATAATGGCTTCAGCAATAATATACTACTCACGCCAGAATGGTACGTTAACCGTTTACTCCTTGTTATGACGTAAGAACTACGTCCCAGAAAATACCCCGCTAGTGTCAGCAAATACTAAACTCAATCCTTTTTCCCAGGTGGCGTGGATACGTGCGGATGACCAGACTATCCTAACCCTTCACACTCGGCTGGTGACACATAGCTCCCGGTACGCTGTCACCAACGACTCCCCAGGGTCTTGGCAGCTCCACATCAGGCCTCTGAAAGTGGAAGACCGAGGTTGCTACATGTGCCAGATCAACACCAGCACCATGAAGAAGCAAATAGGTTGCGTTGATGTGCTAGGTAAGGCTACGTGCTTTTCCTATAAACTAAACATTTCACTACCTAGGTGTTCGCTTGTGGTTTGGGTAGTATTAATCAAAATAATACTTTTACTAATATTTCTTATACCCTTGACTAGCTTAATTAAACTCAGGTAGCTATTTCAGACTTTATCCTGAGACATTTTTATAAATTTGCTTTCATAAAAGCAACAATGTCCAGTAAATGCGTAAGCTATTTGCAACTTTCTATCGTAGCAATATTGTATCTCTATACTACAGACTTTATAAATTTAACTTGTATTCAGTGGATTGTTTAGTTAGTTAACCATTTACCAGTTTTATAGTTAAACAGAGTTACTTTCGCATTTATAATATTAATAGGGATTCTGCTATATGACAAATGCTTACTTAATACTTGGACATGTGAAACAGGTCGCGAACCTCCCAAATTAATAAAACTGGGCTAGGTCTCGAATTTCGTTTTTCTATTCTCAAACTGTAAAATATCCAATATTTCTTTCGTTTTCAAAGAATTCGCTATAAAATTTCTCAATTTGATCGTCTCCTTAAAATATCATTTACTTATCCACTGAAAATTCTTGTTTTTTTTTTCAACCTTTGCTTACATTCCTTATATAACAATACAGTTACTTAATTCTCTTTGTCAGAAATATAGTAAAGAACAGATTCGATACCTCCTCTGATATCAAATCAATTTCATAAAAAGTGATTTAAGTCAAGCCCAGCAAAAGAAATTGAATAGACTGTGATTCCAGGAGAAATTCTGCTTTAACTCTCTGATAGCAAATAAATTATAGTTATATTCTGGTATCACGAAAGGAAAAACAAAAGGCAAGATAAAACATACCTATTTAATACGGTTAAAACTAAAGTATACTCAATTGCATTACGTCTTTCCCTGGAGAGTACGGGCTTATCCCAAATGGACACGTAGCGTAATAGGCGCTCTCTCACGTCCGTCTATCGTTCTGCATCGAATGTTTTGTTCCCGAGTTGCTGATTTACCGCCGGCACATTTTGTTCGTGAGCACCGAATTGAGGTAGCAGCGATACACGTTTTCTAAAGGTTTTCATTCATTGTTTTGTTTGGCTCGATATTGCGTGGAACGCGCCATAGTTTTTGATAGGTACTGGATTTTTATTACTTTCTAGACTACTATGGATATGAGTTTGTTTGTAATCGTAGCCGATTTTTGTCTTTATGATTTTGAGTTGTACTTGACAAAAATAAACAAAAATTGCTATTATAGGTAAGCATAAAGATTAACATTTATCATAAATTATTAGTTCACACCTATTTTTTATTATATTTACCATTTTTTATTAATTCGATCCGGTTCAGGTCAAACCCGGATTGAAATATGTTTACAGCATTAATATTTATTAAAGATTAATATCACAAGATTTATGTTAACTTTTAACCAAAAGCACAGGGGAAAAATACGAATACTTACAAGTATTTTTTCCTTGAAAATTTATTCCCTCAGCACCGAATTACAAGGTACCTTTTGGTGCATAAATTATATTTCCACGGTTAGGGCTCCCAACCAACTTTTATAAAGTACACGGATGTCTTATCTGTGGGGAATTTAAGTAACTTAACCACTCGCTTAAATACTTTATTACTTACCTCCTGTGCTTCTCTTTATTACGATTTGAATAAGTTTATAACTACATTTGTTCGTTCTTTTATCTCAAACTGTATTGTCTTTTATTCAGTGATAATGAATATGAATTATGCTAATTAACTGTTTTCCGCCTACGACTTTGTTTGCTAAGAATTAGTCATTTGTGTATTTCATGGTACTCGGATATTAAATTCCAACACATTTCATCCTGTTAAGGGAGGATTTGTTAAATGAAAACTATTCTATATTCTTCTTAAGGACCTAATTATCTTCACAAAAAACTTCATAGCAATCAGTTCAGCGGATATAAATTCCCCGTATAAATTTCCGTCCCCCTTTTCACCCCCTTAAGAAATGACTTCTGGGATAAAAACTATTCTATATCCAATCCCGGTACTCTTCTGTGGTTTAGGCGTAAAAGCGTAACAGACAGACAAAGTTATTTCACATTTATAATATTAGTAAGTACCTAAGTATAGAGAGACATCTTAATATTTTGTTCATTGATCATGAAAGATTGACTGAATTTTAGGTAGGCTTTTCCAACCATTAATATAACATCCATTTGGTGAAAAAAATGAGAATACTTTTTTAAATGTAGCTATTGTTATACCAATATTTTTATAACTCCGATTGTAAATAAATCGTGTTTTTGTCTAGTTCCACCGAATATAGTGGATGAAGGTACCAGTGGAGATATAGTGGCGCGAGAGGGCCACGACGTGAGCCTGTCCTGCAAGGCCGAGGGCCGGCCACTCCCGCGCATCCTGTGGCGAAGAGAAGACGGCTCCAACATACTACTCAGAGACGAGACTGGAGAACTTCATAAAGGTAAACCAGTTAAAATTAATACACAAATTTAGAATTAAGTTTTACCACCGGATCGCAATAAAAGTAACCTATGTTTTTCTTATAGGCCCATATACACTAAAACTTATAATTGGTTTACTAGTTGAAGCGTAAAAGCGTGACAGACAAACTCACTTCTGTATTTAATATTAGCGGTACACCACGGCGTGGCCTTGTTACCTACTTTTTTAAATATAATATAGCCTATGTCACTCGGGAATAGTGTAGCTTCCCAACAGTCATAGATTTTTTCAAAATAGTCCAGTGGTTTCAATCCAAACAAACAAACAAACCTTTCGTCTTTAGATATTTTATCAGGTACTTTCTATGATTATAAATAATAGTAGGTGCAATGAAACTATATAAAACAGGAATATTATGCAAAAACCAGCAATTGCGTAAGAGGATAAAAAGTACACTTTAATTAAACAAACAATTTGTGTTTAAAATGTGTACCTGAATTAAAAGGAACTGTAAAATGAAAGCACAAAATCCGCTATCATCTTTGCGTACCAATAACCAATGATACGGATATTACAAATAGAATTAATGCGAATTATATTCACAGGAACGTATTTAATTAATACGTAAAGACAAGCGAGGCAATAAAACAGACGAATGCCTTTGTGACAAGCATATTGTAGTAAACGAAGTCGATCCTTCTTAATTGATGTTTCACATGTGGAGTTCCAACCAGGTAGGTACGGATCACAAACAACTATCCCGGTTGAGTTTTTGGCGCGTATGAATATTCATTAAACAATTCTTTGCCAGACATTGCAGCGGCGGCCGAAATTAGGGGAGCGGAAGTTTTTAATAAATGGTTGTGACAGTTTCGATTTACGGTGCCGTGTCGGCGTTGAGGGGGTTTTTGTACCCACTTCGCTATTACTTTAATTTCTCTTTGTCAGCTCAGAGTCGGCTCTTTTCTCATGTGTAGGTATTTTAGCGAGCGCCAATGCCTTTGTTTGGCAGTATTTGTTTAACATTGTACTCATAAATTTATTAACGTTCTATTTTATTTTGATTTCGAATTTCAGCTTTTATTTTTTATTTAATTATTTGTGATTACTTACGTTAATACATACTTAACTTGGGTGGCACCGTGACTTACCTATGTAACGTAACTTGTGACGTCACCTACACAGTTTGATAAAATATCATTTAACTTGAGTTGTACTAGATCCGCCCCTGATATCTAATTAATTTACATTGGGTTTAAATTACGAAACTAAATCTATAATAAATACCCGTCTGTTGTATCGATATCTGCGGAAATATGGGACGTTAGAAAATACTAGCTTTTTTTTACTTATTTAAGACAAAGACCTGTAACTGCCAAATAATATAATTATACGTAATATACAGTTATATACCTATATATTCGAAACCACATGATTAGATTATTCCTGTAATAAATTAAGCCAATAGGATTCGTGTCACTTTGCGGTCTAATTGAGCCGTCACGTCAATTGGACATATTAGTGTTAAGATTTACGTTTGATATATTATATTAAGGCTGTTGCAGTAATTCCTACATTACCATATAATGGTGTCTAATAAAATATGCTAGGTATCTATTAATTAAAAAAATACCTTAGCCTATTGGAAATAATCGCATGGACCGTAATTACTTACCTAAAACTTGTTCTCACGTCAAGAAAGTGTGTATGGCACCTAAAGAAATCCTTAGGTGCAATATACAAAACTAATTTATTAAATATATTCTTTTGTTACAGTGGATATGTACATGGGTCCGAATTTAAACCTAACCAAGGTGGAGAGGCGGCAGATGGGCGCGTACCTCTGCATCGCTTCGAATGATGTACCGCCCTCCGTTAGCAAGCGAATCATGCTGAATGTCAACTGTAAGTTCACCACGAGTATTATGCATTAGTGCTCCCTTACGTTATGAAAGGAACCCCCGTGCAAAATTTTCTAACCCTTATATTTGAGTCTGTCAATGTCAGCCATTAAGTAAGTTTCTCCTTTTATAAATAGAAGATTATCTTTGAAATAAAACAATTATTACGGATTTGATTCGGGTAGGTAAGTATAGTAACTTTATGGTGACGTTTCGAAACCTTTACATACTCTCTAGGTACGTATAATTATTATGTAATACTCCAGATAAATCAGTTGTAATTATTTTATTTCAATGTATAACAAAAAAGTGATTAATTACCTACTGCATATTATTATGGTAACTATCACGACTATTAATACTACTACTATCGGAATATTAATGATAGCTTTTACATAAGTACCTATAATTGCACGTAATATATAATTCATAGCTGGCCGCACGAGCTTTGCTCTATTCAAATATATACTTACAAACATTTTTTTTGCAAGTAAGATCTAGGTAGAATAAAATCAATATATTAATTTTATTTTTAATTATTAGAACTGATTTACTAACTTATACATCGCATAATTAAACAACTATTTGACTACAATGAAAATTAATATTATTTAGTTATATCAGACAACTGTCTCAATTTGTTTAAATTATTACCTAGTAGTTACGAATCTAAAATTAAAATGAAGTGCATTTAAAATCAACGATAAATTCAAACATAAATTTCTTCCTCAGTTGCGCCTTCAGTTGTTGTGGCCACGAAGGTAATCGGCGTGCCGACAGGTTCATCGACGAACCTAGGGTGCTTCGTGGAAGCATATCCACAAGCTATCAACTACTGGTTGAAGAGCGGAGAAGAAATGATACTCTCAGGGTATGCACCTTCTATTTTTTCTCACTCATTTATATAGATGTCACAGACGGATCATAATAATATATGTATTATAATCCGCCGTTTTACATTACGGCTTACGTTTTGTAATACCTTCATATTCGTATTCCATCCAACATTTTTGTTATAATACCCAAAACTATTTATCTACTTCATTCCAATATTTATCTACTGTCATGGTCGTTGCTCCATGTAGATTTCTTATAATTAAAATACTCAACCATATGCTAGAAGTCTAACTAAAGTCACACAAGTAATTGTCATTAGGTATCTTTTATCGTTTGATACAAGACATATTTTAGATACCTAGGTACTTTATAAAAACAATCCTTAATGTCTATAGCGGTAAATACAACTTGACTGAAGAACGCATAATGCCGTATCAAACGCGGACAATGCTGAGCATATCGGAGTTCGGCGCCGAAGATACTGGCACTTACATCTGTGGCTCAACTAACACCATGGGCAAAGCTGAAGGCACAATAAGACTATATGGTAAGAGTACCTACTAAGTTAAAATACAAACTACAGCTTAAGAAAGAAATGTCTCTCTTTCTAACCTCAAAAACTTAACACGAACGAATCTAGTCTATCTGAGTTGATAGTAGTTAACGATTGACTTGAACAGTCAAATGTCTGGTGAGAATAACAGAAAGGAATTTTACCAAAAAAACTGCAGATTCAAATTAGATGTTTTCAAGTCACAGTCATAATTGAAACTTTTGTGACTAAATTTTAATGTTGACGTCATACTTAATTAGTCAAAAAGTGACAGTTACTCTTACGCCAAGGTTATTTTTTTATTTTTTTTATTTCCTCTGACCTCCATACAGCGTGAATCAAGTCTGAATGCACACAATGCATGTGTCAATATAATTATGTAGTCAATACCGATATAAATACTGATTAGGTATTTAGAGAATGGTATGAAGCACCGGATTTCGACACATTGTTGAAATTACAAAAAACTGAAATGTTTAGGTGCAATACTGTTCGGAGCATCTATACGTTATTAGGCAGGCTTGCCAAGTATTGACGCAAGTGCAGTAAAGCCGTATATATTAAATATTGATGATTTTTACGATCTTGAACTGATTATTTATGTAAAAATATGCCAAGTTTTTACTATTTATTATCCTTTTCCAATGACGTTATGTTCTTCAACTATGTATGTAACTAAACTGTTTTGTATTGTCTATTTTTTGAAATATGCTTCAGTAGCCTTTGTGATAAAAATATAATAATATGAGTAAAACACCTGGCTCGCAGCGTATTTGCTAAACAATGAAAAAAAAACCTTTTGTTCAGGAATATAAAAATTCTAATTAATTACTTAGTCTCCGTTCATTGTGTTCCCTCATTAGGTACAATGTAATATTTAGAGCCAAGTTTAGAAACTGGAGGTAGTAAGGAACGCTTTCAAATTTTACTACTTTGTAATTTTGCTGCTACTAAAATTTGAGCGTTCGCTTTGTTCTGACTGTAAAAAGTAAAATTGACTGCAAAGTGTGTTAAATGGAGATGCGTCTTCCTTTGTTACAAAATTGATTAAATCAGTTGATAGCAATAGCCACATCCTACGTTTTCACTCCTTCATTTCTTTTAAATCTAGTTCTGGAAACGTTACATCCGTTGTATTATTCCCTTGCAAAGTTAAGCTTATACTTACTTCATCACAGCTTTGCTTAGTTTAGTATTGGATCATTATCTATTTATTATTACGTAATTACCGTTATTCAACGTGTGCCTCGACCGTATTAGTATTTACCTATTACTGATTATTATTGAACAATTATGTAATCTTATTACTTGTTATATACTCTTTAGAAATAAAAATAACAACAACAACAACAACTACGACGACAACCACGACCACCACCACGACAACTACGACTACAACGACCCCTCCCCCACCGTCCACGACAGATTACATACCACGTAAGTGCTAGAAAATAAGTGTTTCAATTAACTACACAACGCTTAAACATCATTAAGCAGATCACAGAAGAAGAAGTGGGTATACCCGCAAGGGCTACAACAGTTACTAGACAAGATAAGTGCTGATAAAAGCAGCTAAAGGAAACGAATGCAAAACGTGAACGAAACTAGCCACGTGACGTATCGTTCGCGTAGGTTAATGTCAATTCCATTCAATTTTGCATTCGGTTCTTTCAGTAACTGTTTTCGAATGGCAGTTGTCCATGGGGCAAAGTTTTTAATGCGACACAATATTTAAAACTGTTTATGGTAACGAGTCACATGATAGTATCTAAAACATTATAAGTACACTTACGAAACAATTTAAAATAAATACAGCAAGAAATCCCATTAAAGTATCTTAATTATAATGCCACCATCCTAATTAATATTATGCTTTTCATAGGTTACGTGGTACCGCTACAACCTGCTGAACAAAAATACACCTCGGATGTAACAACTTATGGTAATTATTTTTCTTAGCAAACTCTACGAAACTTCTTATTTAATGACAATAATTTAATTTGCGTTTTGGTTTGTCCGCTAGATACAATGCAAAATGTCATAGAGCAGTCTGTACTGGACAACAACTGGTTGCCGACTGCCGAATCTACGGGTTCCAGTGGCCATCAAGCCTTGCCTCTCCCCACTCTCGCCGCCATTGTGGTGTTGCCACATATAAATAATCTAATTTTTAGTAGTTTACTAAAACTTTTAGACATTACCAGGTATCATTTAGAAATCCTTAGTGTCCGTGTAAGGTGATAAGGTTAAGTATGTTATTATGGAAATCAGTGTCAATTTTACATTTTACAACATAATGTTACAGTTGTTATTTATTTGGTACAAACAGTTGTTTTATGTTATTTGTAATTTCTGTTAATTTGTAAGTTTTATTTTGTAAAGCTTTTGTTTTTGGCCGGCTCCCTATGTAATTATGAAAACTTAAGTAATTCTAAGCAGACGAAAACAAAGATTTAAGAGCCTAATTATTTGAAGGTAATATTTATCTCTTCATAAAATATATATTTTTTATTGCAGTGTTACAATTATATTCTAACTCTTTTTTATTAAAAAGCATATTTCTAAAGATTTATTAGCAGTTTATGTTATTTTATTTTTGTTGGATGAATAGAAGCACGATAATTAATGAGAAATTTCTAAGAAAATTTTAATTACTCGGTTGTCAGTGCATCTGACAGTGTTAACTAGAGACTTGGTTAATTAGTAAAATCAGTTAATTAGTACGAGCAACAAACTTTTTGAACCGTTTTGTAGAAATTCCGATTGCAGATGTTATAACTAAAGCAAAATAATAAAAGTAAATTGAAAAACCGGCGCGCCGGATGACTTACATCTGATATTGCCGAAGAATAAACTCTCGTTTTATTATTCATATAAAATTACATAAAAAAAATATCTTTATTACTATCTATTTTTAACCCCCGACAAAAAACGACGGGGTGTTATAAGTTTGACGTGTCTGTCTGTCTGTGTGTGTGTGTGTGTCTGTCTGTGGCATCATAGCTCCCTAACGTATGAACCGATTTTGATTCTGTTTTTTTTGTTTGAAAGTTGAAAATGTCGGGAGTGTTCTTAGCTATGAGTTTGATGAAAATCGGTTCAGTAGTTTAATAATTAGGGGGGATGAAAGAGGGGACGACAAAATAATTTAAACTTTTATTTTTAATAATCTATACAATAAAAAAATAAATTAAAAATTTAACAAACCCCCGACATAAAAACCTAAAAGCCCTTTAAAAAGTATAACAATAATAAAAACTTAATATTAGTTACCTAAATATTAATATTTCTACAAAGAAAACGTCATGTCGGGGGGCCCGCTTGTCATTTAGGTGTTACTACTTAATACCTACAATTTACCTAAACCTACGGTCCCCCCGACATGACGTTTTCATTGTAGAAATATTAATATTTAGGTAACTAATATTAAGTTTTTATTATTGTTATACTTTTTAAAGGGCTTTTAGGTTTTTATGTCGGGGGTTTGTTAAATTTTTAATTTATTTTTATTTAAAGAATCACAACTTTCAAGATGTACCTACTAATGAATTCTTTAGTTAACCATTTCTAATTATCAATGGGAGCTGCGTATTTATTTTGAATAAAACATTAACCTCAATAATTGAAACATTACAAAGAAAAGCTTTTCTACTACCGTTTCCGCGTCCCCTTCTATAAAAAAAGGGATCCGGGCGAAGCCGATAGTTTATTATATGTACCTACATAATATAACAAACTATCGGCCCGCCCCGGCTTCGTAGTAAGAAAAGTAATAGTACTACCTAGTACTATTACTTCTCTTACTTAGTTATCTAATTTTTTTATAAGTCTTGTATCAGATTTTTTATTTGTATTTAATTCACTTTGTTTATCTTGTGCCAAAATAATTAACGGTTAAATGTATATACTTACTGTTACTTCATCTAGTTAAGTAATACCTTCTATATCCCGAACCTAAGAAGTAAACACACATTACCTAAGCATATCAATAACGATGTATAAATATTTTAATTTTACTGTACAAATATTATGAGTATATAAGTACCTACGTCTAGTCAACAAAAACAATATAAAATACAAGATAGTATTGTTTTATAATTTTCGTGATTTTCTTTATTAGTTTTTATACAACTTCATATATTTATGTTTTAATGTACCTACTAGTCCTAAAAACAAACATTTTTTTAGCATTTCTTTTTATGTAATCAATTAAAAAATATACTACTTTATGGGGTGTTTTAAAATATAAGAAGATATTTTTTTTTTTCTTATAATTTTTTATGAAAACTTTATTTCTTTTGCAGAAAAAAGTGTATTTTTTAGCTTGAAGATAGGAACTAAAGACAAAAGATTATAGATGCGGTCGGAGTCCAGAATTCGGATACTCGAACACGCCTCATTCTAAACGTTTGCTAGATTTTGTTCGGCGTTGATAATATAGGTAGTACCTACAATACTATGTAATATTATATCATGACGGTTGGCAACTCTACCTAAAAGACCCATTTTAAATATAGTATTAATCTCTAGCTGCTAATTTCAAAAGGACTGAATTGAAGAATGTAGTAACTCTACCATCTTCCACTGGTTCTCAAAACTAACAAAATTAATATAATCACATTGAGTGAATTTATTTGTATATACACCAGTATAGTTTATTTCTCTTTAAAAAAATCCCAGATTGCAGTCCTCATCTACTGCTGTACAAAATTTAGTAGATATTAAATACTTAATAAAAATAAGTGTGTTTTGCAGCTTCACGCTCAAAAATTTCATCATAACCTGTATATAAAAGGTAGAGTATGCCTGCTCTTTTATTTTTTAAATTATTTAGAAATACGGCCAAACTCGGAAAAGTTAAGTTTACTAATTGAATAAAGTCTGTCTTTTATGCGAGATTTACTTATTCTAATTTAAAGAAAGGACTTAATACAAATAAATCTTAATATGTGTATTTAAATGTTATTATAATCACGAATGCATCAATTAATGTAATAATTAATTTAATTGCTTTTTCATGTTTGTAAGCGTTATTTAGTTATAGGAGAATGTTTTGTAAATATTATCAATTTAGGGTTAAACAATTTTATATACTAACGGTCTAGGTAAAACTAACTAAGTTATAATTTTATTCTAAGTATCTAATAGTAATTGAAGCTGTAAATAATTAAATATCATTAAAAAATATTTGCAATGTTGTTGTTTGATTTCGGACCTAGCTCATTATGTGCTTATTATCTTTATCTAAAGACACACAAATAAATATTTTCTATTTCACTGTTTGCTTATGAGGTTGAATTCGATGAATATTTTAACTTCCGGGAAGTCAAAGTTACTTAGGGTTAGGGTTTTTTACAAGCTGGACAAAGTGTACCTAAACCAAAATTCTCAAATACGTGACATAGGTATCCCAGGGGTTATAAACATAAGTAATAAATAAGATGCCCCAGTCTAGTTTTCTTCGTTCGTCTTGGCAGGGCACTGCCGTGCCACCAGATACCAATGATGTATGTACATACTTCAATTGCTTTCATAGTGCATACCTAACATAAAATGGCAAAAAGTTACAAAATCACAATAAAACGTACATTGGAATAAAACAACAACTAACGTTTTGAATAACACGTAGCCGGCTGCAACAAACCACCTATTTTTGAAAAATGCAAAAGTTCAAGCTCCGAGTACTACTCTTGTCGTTTGAAAAAATATAGTACATTTGGAAATAAAGAGGGGAATAAGAAACGTTTATTTATGTTTTAAAAATGTGCACAACAATTGTTAATAAAAATATTATATGTTCTCAGAACAAGCCCCGCTTTCATTTAACCTAAATGGCACAGCAAATTTTTGTTCATTTTTTTATTGACACAGAGAGACCTGTTGTTCTATAAAGGACCTATTGTTCGAAGGCACGGAACTCTAAAAATAAACTCAAACGTATTTGAGAGGATGAAAGCTGAAGTGCATTTCTCGGAAGTCTCTAGGTATATATAAGTACAATATTATATTGGATTCACATCGAGCGAACATCGAACACTTCAATTTTCCTAATGCAGCTTAGAACTAGTGAGTGCATCGTAAAATAAAAACAAACGATTGCAATACATAGGTATTATATTATTTACGATATGGTATCGAGAACATACAATCAAAGTATTGCAATAATTTCAACTTAATGATCTATAGAGTACCTAGAACCGCGAAGAAAAATAAAGACTATCTATAGATACCTATTATTATATTTTCACGATAATCTACATCTTCTTGAAAAAACATTTTCAGGTTCTTAACAAGCAGCTAAGAACCAGATACGTTTTATTATTATTTTATAGTTAATAGTCAAGCAACGAGCATTCTGTTTAATTTAGATTTCCATTCGCAATATATGAAGTAGGAATTACCTTATAATTGATGATGCTGTTTTTTTTTTGATATATGTGAGAGCTACTTATATCTGATGTTTATGTGAAAGTGTATTTGAAATTTTCAGTTAGTAGACTGAGCTGAGAATAGTCTAACACTAAATACCGATAGATATCTGACCCCACCTAGTAACCGCAAATCTAGTATACGGCTATTAAATGGGAACAGATATGTCTGACACTGATTGTAGGTACTACTATCAACCAACATGTACCTAATAACCGCGAACCCATGAGAAATAATTAAAAAATAAATTTTGAGGGTAAGTACATGGGTAAGACTTTGTGTAGGTAGGTAAGTATACGGTTACAATCGTCGACTCGTCCTTCAGTGATAAATGTCGAGTTTCAAGACTTCCCAGCCTATTTCTGCTCCTTACTGTGCGTTATCTCAGAGAATACCATCGGCAACTCTTTGTAATGCAAATCTAAGGACGAACACAATTAAAATGTTAATTAATTTAGAGCGGCATAAAATTGCGCGGTCTCCTATTTACTGGCCATGTAAAAGTATAATTTACAAAACGGTATCGTGTTGTTTTAAAATTTTAATTAAGAAACGTGGTTGGAATAATCTGATCTTTTAATTCGGAAATGTATACAGAAGTACAAAATAATGTTGGTTGAAAAATTTATTTCGCACGCTTCCGTGGATCCGTCTGAAACTTTTTGTTGATTTTGTATTTGGTTGGGAATCACAGATTAAGGGCTTACAAATATACTGAGCTGGAGGTTGCCACACATCGCTCAAATAATTTCATAGGTATTTGTTTAGGCAACTGTGAAATAATACAACACATACTGTCCGCGTAGGTAACATGAATGACACCATTCATACAATTTTATTCAGATCTAGTTTTTTATGTTTGTCAAAAAGAACAGAACAAAATCTTATAAAGAAAGGCATTTTTTTTCTTTTTTTTATCTACTTCGTGACCCTAATACTTATTGTGTACCTACTTTGTGCTACAATTAGAGTCCCCGCCTACGAAATCAAAGGTTGTCGGTTCTAATCTGCTACCTAAGTCTTTGATATCTTGTACGGATTTATGTATATTTATTTTTTATTTATACCCATACAATATTTTCTTATTTTAGAACTAGAACAAATGAAAATATAGTAAGTAAAAAAAACATCGCATACACCATTCGTCGAATATTCTTTACAATATATAAAGATACCTACAGAATATTCATTTTCGAAGCTGAACGAATACTAGAAACTTTTCCCAAAGATTCGTAACAGTTTGTTTTCCTTCCACTCACACGTATCTAAATGAAGTCGTATGTATTAGTAGTCAAGACACGACTTCCCAAGGTACATTTATCCAAGTCCTGAATAAGATTTTCCCAAGACACATACAAAGCTGAGATTTTATCGCATATCGCCGGTAAGACATGGCATAACACGAATATCGTTTACCTAGGTAATTACTCGTTTGAAATAATCCACTGACTGTGCGAAGTACCACGCAGAGCTTGGTAGTCAATCAAAGAATATGACAACATAGCTATTACGTACAGTAATATATTATCTTCAGATTCCAATTTGTATGTATGTAAGACCTGTAGTCGTATATTAGACATTTTAATCCTAATCATTTCTGATGCCTTCGCGGTTATTATAGTTAGGTACATTGTAATGAAACAATTTAACGGGTTTAACTCGCGTATTTTATTTAATTGGCTGACGTTTCGGAGCCTTTACAGATTCCATAATCGTAGCACGACTGAGCTGACAATAGTCATATGCTAAAGTAACTTGTCAGTTCAGTCGTGCTACGATTAAGGAATCTGTGTAAAATACGCGAGTTAAAGTTGTTTCATTACATTTCAATCCTATTTATACATTTTATGGAATTCATTTATATCGCCTTTGAGGACAATGGCGACTTTATATACGTACTTATATTATAACTAGCTTCTGCCCGCGACTTCGTCTGTGCACGATGAGTACTTTCCGCAATATATATAAAATATAGCCTATAATAATATGTTATTCTGATATATAAGATACGTTATTGTGGTTAGAGTTTCATCAAAATCCTTTTAGTAGTTTACATGTGAAGAGGTAGCAAACATACATATTTAACACACTCATAAACTTTCGCCTTTATAATATTAGTGGGACTACGGAAAGCGAAAAATAGTACCTACTCGTTCATAATATTTAATTTATAGGACTGATTGAAAGCTGATAATGAAATGCACTTTGTAGTATTATCGAGGAATTGTTCAAAGTGTACTTGCTGCTTTATTTTAATTACCATAAGCGCTAGCGGTGGATTTCTCCCTATTTAATTAATAATATTAAGTACCTATTACAGATCTTTTTAATATTAACAAATGATGTTGTAGTTTTTTAATACATCTCTTTGATTTTAGAATTTCAAAGAGTAACTAAAGAAGAGTAAAATCGATATTTCCCGGAATCGATAGAAAACATATGTATACTTTTACCAAAAAGCCTACAAACAATGCATTGTTAGTCACCGCAATGGTACGGTGGCACCTTTTTGCGTCAATAATAAATACACGTCCAAAGCAAAGGGATGGATAATTGTTCTATTTGTTGGGAACGGGTTGAGTAGGGTCGATAGCCACTCGGCCTTGTTATTTATTTATTTGGTTGAGTCTGGTGACATGCAGGCAATGGCCCCGCTCCGGATAAATGACATCTGATTAGAAGTGTCAACGATGACAGTGACGCGGTAAATTTAGATTTTGCCACAGTTATTCTCAGGCTGTGGTTTTCAACGACCTCTGGGGTTGCAAGAGATGAGGGAAGGACCTCACTAAATAATAAAGTTAAAAAGATAACTTTAAAAAAGAAAACACGGAAATTCAATTCAACTGTAAAGAATTCAATTTAAAAAGGGTCGTGGGGTCGCGATTTTTTATATTAGTTTTTCATATTAGTATCGTGTCATGAAAAAGGTATGTTCTAAGGTACGAACACCTTGGTGTTATTGTTCGGTTTTGCTCACTGTGTGATTGCTATTTATGACAACCAGATAGTCTCAATGTCTACTTAAAATCTACTCAACATTTTATTTAGACAAATATTCCAGAAGAATGTTAAACAAAAAAAATAATATTAAATGAATTTAACAAAAATCTTTTTTTAACATAGTACGATTAATTTGCACTGATTTTCACGATATCTATCAAGAATGGAATAGTTAATATTTTTTATCTAAACTTAATATTTGCTTTTACTCGCGATTATTTGAAAAACAGGTTCTAGTGGTCTACATCGAAACATTTGTATACGTTTCAAATCCTTTGCCTCGTGAAAGCGTTTAAGAAAAACATTTTCATTAGCCAACCTAAACATTTTCGTGGAAAGCCAGCAGCTGCTCTGCTCAATTAACAACGTCTAAGGGTAGAGGAATCGTCTACGATGCATAGTCAGCCTGCAGTGTTTAATCCAAATTTTCTAACCAACAAAATGTGAGACAATCTTTCAATCCATCTTCCTTGCACTCGAGCAGTAACTAAATCCGATAAATGAGACGGAATGATAAATGCATCATACCATTGATATAGATTTTAAGGTAATACGTGTGACTCACACACTTGACAGAATAATCTATCCGTATGAGGGCGATCAAGTTACTTCATAATATTACCAAACATTTAAAACAATCAATTGGAAAGCATCTAAGGACAAGATTGAACGTAGACAAACATCAATTAAAGTCGTATTCCAAACAAAACTTAAATAATCAATTTCGGTTTATTGTTTATTTATTGGTAAGTAATTGTTTAAGTCGAGAGGTTCGACTAGATCAAGAAGTTTAAATCCACAAGGGCAGACATTAAATTTGATAACAAATAATGGCGTTCATTCAAGATTACGATTTACAATTTCAGTTAAAGGAATACATGCGATAACAATATGATGAGTTCGCTTAAGCAAAATTAAATTCTAATATAATATTCCTTTGTATGAAACTTACCATGTTTGAAGCAAGGAAACGTTCTCCATAATGTACGTACTGTGCTCCATCCAACTTACAACTAGATTTACCTAGCACCGTTTTATTAGAAAAGACGTTTTTCCGCTTAAGTTGCAGCTTTTATAAACACTCCGCAAATGGGTTCAATCCGTTTTCTTTATTTATTGGCAAGAGTAAGTGGTTGCTACCCTTAAATGGGGAAGGGTTAACTGAGTAGATTAAACAAGACTGTTTTTGAAATGAGAATTTTGAAATACTCGTACCTATCTTATAAGCTTAAGTAACTGTCAAGTAGAGGATTTTACTGCGGAACAATACTGAACATCATTAAAACCTGAATCTGAAGGATGTTAATATTGGTCGGAATCTCAGAGCATACACAATTTAAGAAATTTGTACATAAATTAAGAAAATAAATCATGAATTAATGTTAGGAACAAGTGTCGTAGTCCGGTTTTGCAATAAAGATCCGCCGTTTTTTCAGTATTCAGTTTGAAAACAAAATAATAAATGTGATCGGCTCTAATATCATTCGGTATGTATTATCTTGGACAAATCGTGTCTTACAAATAATTTATTTTGAATCTAAGAGACCCGATTTGTTGAGCTGGTTCGACGTTCGAATCGAATAGCTTTATTTCTTTCCATGATTATATGAGGTGACTGAGGGACTAAGGAGTGTTCATTGTGATCATTCATGCACCCCAGTCGGACTTTGTCCACCTAAAATATAGATAGGTACTTACCTATATTTTCAAGGAGGGTTAATGTCAGGCCGCTAGTTAATTTAGTATCAATTGGCTATATACATTTAACAATTCTATATATAGTGGATCCAGTTTATTCAGAAGCAAAACCATTAACAAAATAAAACAAACAAGAACATAAACAAATAAATAAGAAGCACTAACTAAATCAAAAGAATCACTGAAATGCAAATTAACTTTCGACTTTATAAGTTATCATTCTTATTAGAACGATCATAAGAACGCAGTAAATAATAATCAGAGAGGGAATTTTAATTAAATCAACATTAAAATCGACGTTAAAAAGACCTTAACCCATTTCTTATTAAAATGCTTCGTTATTTAAAAAGCAGTGAAAAGGTTCACCGCGTACATTTACTGGCGGAACGGGAGTGTAGAGAGAAGATAAAAAAAGAATTTATATCGTGTTACACCAGTTGGCGAGATTGCGATATTATTGAGTCGCCAAAGAAAGTTTCCGCGACACATGCATGTGATAGACGACCCGAACCCGCAGAAGTACTGCGGGAAACGAAGCTTCGATTAACCTTTTTGTTACGCCGCTGCGACTAGACATTGCTGGGCACGGTTACGAGAAATGGGACTGCGTAAAATACTCTGAATTGTTTTTGATATTTCCACAGTAATTATATTACAGTATCGAACTGTATATTATTATTCAAGATATGTTACTCCACCCAATATCAAGCCTAATAAGCAGCCGTATCATATTTATTAAGTTTTAACTTCAGTCGTTTTTAACGTCAATTATAAATCACCGTTTTTGAAGTTAGATAAATCCGTTGTTGTATCCTTTGATGTATTTTAGGTATAAAAACATCAAAAGCTTATTATTTACCTACAGACAGATTATATTATTATCATAGTTCTATTTACATAAAGAATCGTATCTTCCCAGAAATGTAACATATATTCCTTTAGAAACTGGTTTGTAAGCATTTAAACAAACCAATGGTGTCAAATGTGACAAATTCAGAGATTATCAATTTCAAGGCGAAAACTGACCACGTGAATTTTCGTTCGTTAGTTCCATAAGATTTTGCAGTTACCGAGGAGCGAATAAAATATTAAAATCAACACGTTATTGATATTTACAATTATTTTGCCAATATTGGTATGTGTCCGGGTCCACCGTTGGCCGAACCTGGTGGAGCGTGTACAAATTCAAACGTGTGGGGTAGATTGGCCAGCGAGCCTATGATGAATTGTCGAGTGGACATCTTGTCATGTCGATACCGTCTTATTTTCGCGGTGATCTGTCAAAAATCGGTATCGTTGTCGACAACGAGAAATCTGGCCATGTCGATGTCGTCTCTTATGTCGCCAACGGAACAATATCGACACGACAAACCTTCTCCTTGTCGACAACGTTCTCAATATTATATCGACAAGATGTCGACTCTACAGTTCATCATAGGCTCGCAGGCTTGCAAAGGTTTGACTTGGTTCGCTTGCACATCGGACGGACGATGTCGGTTTTTGGCGTACAAATCAAAGGATGTTTGCGGCAGTTTGCAATGCAATCACACGTTCAGAGTACTTCGGAGGTCAATAAATTTTCATTCACTCTTTAATATAGGTACCTACATATAGAAACTATATTGTATGTATTTTATTAACGATACATAATAATAGGTAATTGTCACAATCATATTAGGCAATTTTTCACTTTGATTTTCTATCTAAACTAGCATAAATTAAACGTTATCATCGTCAGATCGAAAGTACTAGAATACTTGTAGGTACATGTGTTTCCTTAAGCGTTCACTAGCGCACATTCCTAGTACGTGGAAACAGTTAATCTGTCCAGACTTATGTGGACCCTTGCGCCAAGTGGCAAGTTTTCCCCGCATTTCGCGAATTGTGAGTAGGTACCTGCCTAATATAAAAATCAGTCAAGTGCGACTCGTGTTTCGAGTATAGACTTTAAGTTGACGTGTTTTTGGGAAAGATAACAAGCTGAATAAGAAAATTTAAGGTTGCATATTATTTAGATATTATCTTAAGATTCGAAAGTATAATATGATACTATGCTTAAACTGAAACGGATAAACACGAAAAGTAATAAATAACTTGCCGAACTTTGAACTCATTATTAATTAATAGTAGGTTGTCTCGCATTGGCTTTCACGCCTAAAACACGATTTGGTGAATTTTGGCATACCTATAGGATTACCGTAATAATAGGTACTACCTACAATTAATGCGAGGTAATAATTAAATAAGCAGTTTATTAACACAATCTACGCCTAATATAACATGAATGTCTTGAACGATTTTAGAAATCAATAAATTGACCAAATTTTTATTTCAAAATCATATTAATTTAGTTGTAAAACGAATTGCTGGGACGACACGGTTAATTTATTTCTGTGATACATAAAATGAACGTTTCACCGGATCTGGTGGCCATTTATCTTATTCACTTTGCACAAGGGCGTGACTCGGTAGAGTTTTACATTTTAATTTGGCCCGTGGTTTAATATGTCAGAGGAATTGCGCCTACTGCTCGCTGATGAAAATGCGATCATTTTTCATTGAGCCGTAAAGACGGATAAAAAAGTCAGTTAGCACTTAAGCTTTGTGCAATAGCACACAAAGGGGACTGTAAGTAAGTACTAGTTTATTTAGGTACAATTAGCATCAAATATATTATTGTATTCAAGTTCATATGTTCTTTGTTTTCACGCTCTAACGCCAGACATGTTATGTCATATCACATTTTATTAATAGGTAAACACATTTTTAGATTAGTCTATTTATGTGCTTACACAGAATTAAACTTCGAAACGAGTTTAATGCGGTTTTTACTTATATTTATTCATAAACAGTACCTAAGTAATAAGATATGTAATGAAAACAATCCTTAGTTTGAATGTGTTCCCAACCATGTTTTAAGACGCTCAGTTATTCATTGCAGATTGCGGCGATAACCATCACATAGAGTCAATTAAATTGGTTTGAAGATAGTAAAAGCGTAACCAATTGCAAAAGTGATTGGTTTAACGTTGAATGAAGAATACCAATAAAACGATCTGGGGACCGGCCAGGGCTGGCTCGCAATAGTTACCTATAGTACAATTTAACATAACTTTCACTTGAACAGTCTTTTTATTACACGAACCAGGTAACTGTAACAATACCGGGACGTCGCTTGCAGTGTGTGCGACCTGCGAATATTAATTAATGTGCCATTGTAGCGGTACCTTACCACACGAGCGCCGAGAAACGTGGTTGAAATTACAAAGAGTAGAGAAAAACAAACTAAATTAGGTATTTCATGAGCGTTACATAAAACTCCAAAACGCTATCGAAAGATGCAGTAGATACTAGATCTATTACAAGGTCATCGCGTTAAGAATATAACACAGGTATATTGATGAAAGTCAAATAAAAGTGACTTAGGTATGTGATGATATTTTTTTTACTCAAATTTAATAGCTTATTAGACAGGTAGCTAATTAAACTCGGAATGATGAATATCGTTGTCATTATTATACATTATATCTATACTAATATTATAAAGCTGAAGAGTTTGTTTGTTTGTTTGTTTTTTTGAACGCGCTAATCTCAGGAACTACTTACTGGTTCAAATTCAAAAAATCTTTTTTTGTTGGATAGACCATTTATCGAGGAAGGCTTTAGGCTATTATATATAACATCACGCTGCGACCAATAGGAGCGAAGAAACAGTGGAAAATGTGTAAAAAAACGGGGAAAATATGAAGCCTTATGAAGAAGTGACAGTTAGAAGACTTTGACAGATCTTTGACGAAACAATCGGACGGGCAGGACGACGTCTGCCGGGGCCGCTAGTTACCTATAATTAACGTAGTCAAAGTGTTTTTGCTTATGTGATAATATTTGAATATTTACCTATGTATTTCTTATAAGGTACTAAATATTTTGAGGTACTTGTTGTGAAATTTCAAGCCATTACTTTGTATTTATTTCTATGTGATTGTTTTTATAGGTGCTAATACTAAAGCGTACTGCTTTCAATTATCAAGCTAGGAAAGGTTTCTTATATTTGAGCGCACACACACACATACACACATGTCGACTAAACTAAACAAAATGCAGTTGTGAAATACACACAGCATCGAATAAGACCTTCAATTTGCTTATTTACCTCCCAGGCACACGATCTATATCAGCCGTGTAATAGGCTTTATAAAAGTGTTCACCTTATACCAAGATCTATATACGCTGTATTTAAGCTTTCACCCTTATACAGCCTTTGCACAACTCTCAAAAGACTTAACTACCTGTGATGACATATTGATATTGGATCTTTAATCAACTATGGATTATACGGCATTAGGTGCAAACACTATCAAGAAGAGATTATTTACATCGTATAATAATATATTGGAAAGTGCTGTTGTTTCTAACTGAAACTTCTTGATACGCGTCGCATCTTAAGATTAGTTTCACATTAGTCTTAAGGGAATCGTGTCTCTAACGCCTTTCATAGAAACCAAGTTGGATTTAGATCAAACTAATTTAAATACTAGATAATCTAAGCATAGTTACAATATAAATAATTCAGTTAGTAAAATTTGTATTTATATTGAACAACTAGGTACAACGGATTTAACTTATTATTGCGCGATGATAACATTATTATCTATTTACTTATAACTAACGTTTCTGATTCTTTACAGTTTCCATGATCATAGCACGATTGAGCTGACAATAGTCTTACTCTAAAGTTATTGAAATCACAGCGAATAAAATAAAACAAAATACGCGAGTTAAATCCGTTCGTATTTGTTTCATTCCAAGTATGATTTCTCATTAGCATTTATAATTTGTAAAAATTAAACGAGATATGATGTGAAAACATTGTCAGTAAAATACTGATTAGTTATTGTACGGAAACCCTCTTAAGTAGTTTCCAGAAGGATAGCGGCGCTTGTTGTATTTATAGCCCAACTGTGCAACTCTCTAATGATCGTTGTATACCTTCCCAAAACAAGCTCCGACCAGGAAACAAGTATTAAAGCTCCCGCTCAACGAATAATAAACTTTTTAATAAAGCTCGCCTTATAAATTACCTTATATTATAATTGTAAGAGTCGCCATTCAGAAGAAGAGGAATAAACAAAGATTTTTATCAAGACATGTTCTTAAAAAAAACAGAACATTTTTAGTACAATAATTTTTTTGATTACTGTTAGGTACCCACCTACACATAGGTAAAACTAGTGTAACGGCGTTAGCTTGCTTTATGAAATAACTTGAACTTTTTACATACCAAGCCAACGCCTATAAAATCTTCGGATATTCATAAAAAAATCACCAAGTATAGATTAAATACTAATTTACGTAGTCGACAAATAAATTTGTTTTGCTGTAAATATGCACTTGAGTTTACTTTATTGACAAATCCGAACCATCCGATTATTGAAAAAAAACGGTATTAAAAAGTCACTAGGTAAACTCAGTTGTATTATAATATTATACAACGAATATCCAACAGTAAGGAGAGATGTACACTAATACTGTAATACTTTAGTATTCCGTAGAGAAATCAATAGATTTAGTTTGTTTTTTTTTGCCACACATATGTATATACATACTACAAAAAACGTTTGAGTAAAATTGTACTGAGTAAGCACAAAGTCCTCATCCGATACCTATTTAAGAACTTAAAAATACTTTTTGCGTTTCTAAACTTTATTTTTACTTTTTGTCACTAATTCACCGAATATTGACCTGGCCTTTTTTTGTAAATGAAAGAAATACCCCTACGACCTTTTCGCACTGCATTTTGTAATACCTTATTTTGATCCAAAAACCTTTTTAATTAAAAAAAATACAATATCATACGGAGAGGCGGACTAAACGAGATCTCGTTTTGCGATATGACCACGGAACCCTTAAGATCAGAAGTCATTGAAAGAGAAACATTGTGAGTCTAACGTTGCAGCGTTGTGCCCAATCTGACTCGTTCATTTTATTCGTCCCGCTTATATTTTTCCTGTAACGCAGGAAAATTTATGTTAAGGAGATTTACCTTATTTGAGGTGAACTTTTGTTGTTGAATCCGTGCCCACATTTATCAATGTTATATTTACGTATTCGCGCTGGATATTAACTTTTTTTTTATCTTAGGCGACCTTCATGAATACTTTTAATATCATTTAAATTTTAATCACGTTTAATACTCACTCCAAACACATCTGAAAATATAATCATACTTATTTGAATTGAAGCGCAAATAAGAAAAAACTTAATACAAGGAAAATAAGTAAACTTGATAATAGACTGCTAATGCAGTTTCACATCAGTTATGAAGAAATTCGAGCTTATAATAATAATATAAAATAAGTATAATGCTAAACTAAAATTACGAAACACATTTTAGTAAACTAATGGTATAATGCGTAGGTATCTTGAGATACAGAAAACAACAAAATGTTTATTTTTTATTTCATTACAAATAGGTTCCTTGTAAGTTAACCTACACAAATCTCGTAATCTACGTATTCAAAGCTATCTTAATATATAACGACTTTACTAATAATCATAAATAAATAAGATGAGCAATAGTCAAAGTGGTAATCTACAGGCCCCTGTAATTCAATTCATAGGTAAATCCCAATTACAAAACACTTAAGCAGATGTTCTAAACAAAATTGATGATTAATTATTTGTAAATCCTCAGCACAACGCCTACCTATTAATTATTCGCGTCATTAAAACGTTTAATGAGAACACTTCTTCAATTTTATCTTACAAAAACATTACGTGCCCGTATCATCGTTATCGATACCTAAGCTTGCAAAGTAATTAAGTCCAAGGACTCTTCAAAAGTACAAACTGGATCTTTGAGCCCTTCCCGATTAAGATAGCCAGGGAGAGAGGATGGGCAGTCCCCAAGAGGACCATCGCTTGTAGCACTCTTCCTATTAGGACACCCTCTCGCATGACTTCAAGTACCCTCAATTCTTCACGAGCCCGGAATCCTACGCCCAGTGATTTTCCACTTTGAGTATACTCGAAATTCTGTGTTGTGTCCTTTATAAATTTTGTTGGAACCATAATTTTTGGAAGGAAAGTTACTTAAATATGAATTAATATTTCGATCCTTTTGTCTATTTGGTAGGATATATATTTAGAAAATATTTATTAGTTAGATAACTAAGCCTTTCTAAGAAAAATCGATCCTTGCCATGTTTCTAAAACTAACACATAGATATAACTAATTATGTTTCATGAGAATGCACTTATTGGAAAAATATTTCACAAGCTTTGAAATAAAAATCTGCGTGTCGATTTCGGTTCGGACACCAGTTTCGATACAGGAGAGGTGTTATTTACACGTGTCGTCCGCAGTCAAAACTCCCTTTACAAAGCTCAAAAAACATGGTTTACAATGTTTACCGTCCGGAACCGAGCTCTCCTGCCTGCAATGATTTAAGTCTACAAACAAAACACATATGTTTGTAGGTTAGGAAAAATGTGTTCGATTACCGAAGCTAGTGGCAATTAGTCACGCTGCAGGACGTCTATCACAAGAGAAGCTCGTTGAAATAAAACGATAATAATAATTCTAGCGAGCGTAAGTTTTTTCGCAAAGAAAAAATCGAATATAATATATTATGTAACCACTTATTTACTACATTAAGAAAGTACCTATTAATAAAAATGATGTCTGCTTTTCCTCGCAATTTCACCCACGTGAAATTTAATATGGAGCTATACACTTAGTAACTTTGATTTATACTTACCGAGAAACCGTTATATGTTTCCGGCATCACAAAATGTATGACTTCATTTCAGATTGTAACTAAAATCCATGCACGTCATTCTGAAAACAAGAATGCACTTCAGAATTTCATGCCTACTTTCCAAGAGTGCATGGAACTAATAGTATTTTTAGAAAACTGGCACTGTAACGAGAATATGTGTGACAGCTGTTCGGAAATTGTGACAGCGGAAGGAGAGGCGCGAATTTGTGAATGCAGTAATAAAGAGGAGGCTTTTGGTGCGAGCTTGTTGGCAGTGTGCCGCTGCCTACTCGACTGCAAATTCTTAACTGTGCCATTCGAAATCATTCCGACCGCTCGATTTTATTCACACTATCCACTTGTTAAAGCAAAACAAAGAGGTAAAATAGAAAAGATGTCGACCTGAAAGATACTGAATCGCTTTCCTGATTATAATATTCTAAATATTACTTTGTGAGATAGGTAAAACGTTGTACTAACTACGTTAAGCCTTGCAACGAGTTTTATCCTGCTCCTGGCGCACTGGTTTAGAATTTTACTGCGGATAAGTAATTTTGAATTTTAGCTAATACTTTAGATATTATATTACGTGCACAATATACTTTCACCTCATAGGTACTGTACTACCAAATCTTTAACATACCTACTTAGGGCAATTCACTTTTTTTTATATTTGAGGAATCCTAACTTAAGTCCAAATGTAGTTTTTGGTTAGTAATTAAACTTACTAATTAAATAGAAAATTATCATAAACAAAACGGTACCTGAACGAAAATTAAAGTTAAATTCGTTATTTTTTGTACAGCGAAGTCACGCCACGTTTCCTACGAAGGATACTTGTCAAGAACAGTTTTCTGATAAACAGAAAAGCTAAAGTAAAAATAAACTTATCTCGATTGCTAATATCAGTGAGATATTGTAACTACAAATTCAAGTTTATAGGTTTAATTAAGCTGCGCAGTAACAAATTTTCAAAGTTGGTACCTAATTGATGATAATCATAATAATATAATAATATTACTTTTTTAACTGTAAGTACAGCAAAGGTCAGCTAATCAACAAACGTAATATCACATAGACGTAAAATCACACTACTTGTAATTATTCAGGCATTTCATTTGTACTAGTTAAGTTTTACTAGTTTCAAGCAATAACTGTATTTGAAATCGAATAATTTCCTATTAAAAAGCAACTGATATGAGACTTGGCAACCGTTTAGGTGCTTCTCGATTATTTAATGATCAGTATCTTTTTACGTTAATAAGGTGTTTGTTACTAGAATTGAGAAATAGTGTGATTATTTAAGAATGTACTGATGACATCATACCGTTTCAGAATATTGCATCTGACTCATAAAGTACTTTGTTGCGTACTCCTTGCGCATTGTATATAGTTTTACTTTTTATTGGCTATTGCCCTTTTTTAAATTTCTATGTTCTTTAGTTGTCAATTAGTTGGTTACAGGTTGTGTTGTATTAATATTGTGTTCGTTTATGTGTAAATTTGATAAATTCCTCCATTCCTATTAACTAGCATTTAATTGCAATCCATCCTTCGCTAACATATCTACCTACTGTTTGTAAGTGCAACTTTTACTTAAATTAGACCAAATTTTTTTTATATAATTACTCTACCTCTGAGACCAAATAAACAATGTAGGTACCTTTCCAGAGGAAGGATATATTTAAAAATACCAAAGTCAAGTTAAAAACATTTTGAAAAGTATTTTCAGTAATAAGTTAGGACTTGGCACAGTACGCTTTCCGAGTCTAGCGTGAAACCTTTCTGCGGAACCTTCAATCGAATTCAGAATGAAACTATTTTCTTTGAAGACGTGAAACTTTTAACTGTTTTAACCACTAACGACTTTGTTTTCTCGTATTTAGTTCGTTTACAGTACCTACCAAATGGGGTGTTCAAGAAAAACTTAGTTGCTGAAAAATAAGGTACGTTAATCAAAACATTATCTTCAAAGTCAAAGAGAATTCTAGTCCTTCATTAGAATATAGACCATCAATTTGAACTTAAAATTCATCCAACGTCATTTTGATTTTTTTATATTTATTTTCGTTCACACGGGTATTTCAACCAGTAATAATATAAAATACCGAATAACTCTCACACTCACACACACGCTCGGTGCCGCGGTGGGTAAGTACGTATCAATCCATATATTTTTTACGATCGACTTTATAGATGGTACATAAGCATTGCAAAACGCGATAAGCGAATTCTTCAAATAAATACTTTGTTTATCCCACGGATGTGATTTTTAACAAATATAGTCAGAGTTGGAATATGAAGTAAAAAGTTTAATTATGGTACCACATAACCAGAGATCGCAATAGGTAGTGCCTATTTACCTAAACTTGGCGGGAGGAGATGACTAAGAGTGGTTACAACCACCAAAAATATTATTTATTTTTATTGAACGCGGGATTTCCCGGGATTTATAAGAATACATAATCGATATAGATTCACACTCAGGGTGTAATGGTTAATGAAATGTAATTGTTTAATGCCGAAACTTACGTTGAGAACTCAAAAGGTGACTCATACGAGTGGTCCGTCAGGCATAGGAATATAAACATTTTCTATATTCCTCAAAAGGATTAATACGTTTTATTTTACTTGTAAATCTTGTTACATTGATTTATTTTAAATTATGTTATCATGAATGTATCTTTTAGATTTCATTTGTAATGTATTGAACTAATGGTACAGATTTACAAACCACTGCGTGAAACACCACGACACACATGTTTGCATTAAACAATTACATTTCATTAATCATTACACCCTGAGTGTGAATCTATATCGATTATGTATTCTTATAAATCCCGGGAAATCCCGCGTTCAATAAAAATAAATAATATTTTTGGTGGTTGTAACCACTCTTAGTCATCTCCTCCCGCCAAGTTTAGGTAAATAGGCACTACCTATTGCGATCTCTGCACATAACCTATTCAAAATTATTTATTATATTAATGAAAGATGGCCACACTAACATACTGCCATACGTCTTTAAAATAGGCAAAAGTTTCTGTATTAAAATACAATGAGCGCTTACTTTGAATATTACCTTGAAAACGTATTATATAATATATAGTCATGGAAAAACAAACAAATATTTACACAAAAAAAAACCTTACTGAAATAGTAGTTCTACTTACAGCAGCCTAATGGAGCAACTTATTTTTTACTGGTCGTTTTATTACACCTATTCAGTTCACTAGTTCGCGAGCACAAGAACTCGCGTTAAATGTACAAGAACATTGTTATATTTTCATTTTATTATTTCAAAGTATCACTGGGTGATAATTACCCGGAATGTGAGGCCGCTCATCAAGGTAATACTGTTTTTTTACACGTATTATTATGATCATACGATACAATCATCATCTCTATCACCATCGTCATCATCATGCGCCAGTCTATAATTGTTATTTACTGATGTTATTCATTTCAGGTTCCATCCTAGATAAGGAAGTGCCATATTGGCCATGTCAGTGGAACGACAGAAAAATACCTTACACCTACGATTTCTTCTCGTTCAGTAAGGAACAAAGTTTCTTTAATCTATCATTGTCAGGAACTACTGTCTTTAAAAACTGTCTAAAGGGAACTGGAGGTAATGACAACGTATTTCTTACTCTACAGCGACTCGTCCACTATAGTTCGCTCATATTCGCACACCTAGATCTAAAGGGAGCTAACTCAAAAATCTGAAGATTTAAATTAAACACACGCTAAAAAAAAAGGCTCCGATTCCTTACAACAATTTCGCCTCTCCCGAAAAAGTTACTTTTTTTGAGTTAGCTCCCTTTAGAATTAGGGGGGGAATATGTTTCATGTCAATGTTTAAGGCTCCGTACCTCAAGAGGAAAAATTGGAACCCTTATAAGATCACTTTATTGTCCGTCTGTCTGTCTGTCAAGACTAAACTTTTAAGCAAACTCAAGCAAAAGTTAAAAACGTTTACCTAAGCAGTAAATTTTCGCAAATTTTCGACACTCGACGGAATCAAAACCAACATGACAAAATTAAATATTCTCATTCAAAGTAGCATCACATAGAGCAATTCGCTTTAGAAACTTGAAATGACTCGCTGTCATTGAATTGCATTTAGACTAATTTGCAAATACGTGTTGTGGAAAAAATATGCAGATCACTTTAGGTTCTACAACAAATCGACAAGAGATTATAGTAACTATTATGCTTCAATAGTTTAATAAAAAACCCAGACCGAACATGAACTCTTTATAAGCTTAAGCAAAGGCTTTATTTATAATTTAACCTTTGTACCTAAGAGGCAATGAGTGACCTATATGAACTCATATATTTATTAATTTATCAGCAGTGCAAAATTAAAGATTTCCTGTTCTCGAAAGTAGGGTTTTATTTCCGATGTTAACTTCCTGATGATTATAAACGCAGGTTTTTTTTATGAGGGGAATAAGTGGAGATTATTGCTATGTTACCTTGGTACCTACTTAATACGATTATCTGTGTATTCAGTAACAAGAAATACTTAATATATATTTTTGTTTGCACAACAAAGGAGGAAGATTATCTTTGTATGAGATTGTACCAATTGCTACCCAGAATAGTTACACAATACATAATTATTTCATATCTAATTTTAACATCAAAACGTTCACTTCATTTTACGGAAATTACAGGTTACATTATTTACATTATTTCTAATGTTACTATTTTTTTCACCACACGCACTATTAGAGACAGAAAACTTATGAAATAGAATTTATTCATAAATAATACATATTAACCCTAAATCCTTTTTTACCACAAAAAAAATTAAATAAGTACCTACTCATTCAATTTACTTATTGGATAATAATTTCACAGCCAGTAATTCTTTACATACAGTGAAACAACAACTTTGAATCCAGCTGTTAAGGTTTAATTTCCAAATGAATATAAGTTATCGATAAAACGCTTGTCTGCTTAAAGGTTAAACTTTTACCTATAAATAATTCATGTTTCCAATTTGTATAATAATCGAAATTTGATTATATGTCAACTCGTGTTTTATATCATTTGTAATCAGGAAGCGTCGTTACATCAAAATTACTAAGGTCTATGCAGGAAACTGTACCTACCTAATACAAATCCCTTTATGTTAATGAAGTTTGAAAGTATTGTTTAATACCTACAATGCAAATTGGCGACTGTCGTTGTCAAAATTTACTACAGTCGTTTTATCAATATTTTCTGTTTTCGAACATGGCTGGTATTATAGCTAGTAGGTATTTTAATTTTAGTAAGATTTATATTATATTATTATGTAGGACTAAGCTGCTGGGAATTTTCAGATCCGAGAAGGCTCATTAGGATAGTGACTGCAGCAATCGAATATATTGAACAGCGGTCATGCCTGAGTTTCGAAATGTTCAACCCAATTATTCTGGCTGAAAAAAAAAACTTCACCTACCTCTTTTTCACGTACTCAGGCGTACTCGAAATATGTTGCACCAATTTCTTCACATACAAAATAGGTAGAAGGGTGAGTGTAATTATTATAATCTCTACATATTTTACAGCATAAATTCATACTAACCCTCGTTCATTCCATAAATCATAGTTCATAATGTGTACACATAGTTAAGAGTCACAATCCAGCTCAATTCCGTATTAGCCACTATTATAATTATAAGAAAACGATTGTAACTTGTTTTGTGAGCCAAATAAATAAAAAAATCACTTGGGCATTTATACCATGCAGGCACTATTTGATAAATGTATGCCTACCCTTACTGCAATAATAATGCTGAGTTTGTTCCAGATAGTCCTTATAACACCGCAATGTACGATCCCGGTGGAGGTTGCGCACGCGACGATGCACGGGCTTGGCTTGGAGCATGAAAAGCACACACGCTTCTCCGTGACCGCCGTACAAGCTCTCTTGTATCCCTCGGGTGTAAACTGTACCAAGATTAACAACAAAATTAGGATGATGTTACCGGGTTATATTTAATAACAAATTAAACAGATCATGATGATAGACAATAAAAAAGGCTTGTATGACTATTTATTCTTCAATGATTTAATTTGGAAATGTAAATTTTTTGGGATTTACTAAATATTTTACGTAACCTATTAAACCGATATCCACAAGTGCTAAACCTATATGAAAGCTAGTTTCATATAAGTAGGTAAAACTTAAATCTTTAAAACTACGCAACGGATTTCAAGCGGTTTTTTTTTATAGATAGAGTGATTCAAGAGAAAGGTTTATAGCACCCGTGTGAAGCCGGGGCGGGTCGCTAATTTAATTTATAATTGTAACCTGATAGAAGTTACGCAGGGTTTAACCACTACAGCAGTGTTATTATGTGTTACAGGTACTTGATTCATTCAATTTCGCAAGATAATTGAAACGATGGAATGCGAACCTACTTGTGGCGCCAACATTTAGCTAATTTATGTACAAATGAGCCGTGTTGCTCTGTAATTTGTGTTTGAGGTAATTAGGTTACATTACACCTAAAACGAGCGCATAAATAACCTTCGAATTCCTGTTTATCACAAAAGTATTTCTTCGAAAATCTAATAGGAATATTCTGAATAAGGTTGTTATGTAACAACCTATCCCAGTGTATATTTAAACATATACACGTTTCTCAGCACAAATATGAGTAAAATATATATTTACGGCAAAGGCAGTGCTTGCGTTAAATCCTTACGTTAATCACGTTAAACATATTATTGTTATTTTGAAAAAGGTGAATATATTCATTATAATAATAATAGAGGAGCATGATTGACTTATGTAAGATAAGATCGCATTAAGGAAACCTTTTACTTTTATTTTTACACATGTATGTATTATGAACCCCATTTTTTCTTGTTAATTATCCTACTAGACACTACATAATGATTTAATAACACGAAAATATACCATAAACTGGTCTATAGCAACAAATCTAGTGTTATCTCAATTATCAAAACCAACGCCATACTCATAATCATAACGCATCCTTAGTCTTCTCGTCGGGTAAAAAGTACTGAACCGTTATTTATGAAACGAAATTGACGTGAATTGCATTATAAAACTAATAACCAGTAAATGTTGAGCTGTTGCACCTGCACGCACTCTTGCTTTTAGCTCGAGCTACCAGGTCTGCATAGGCACTGAGGAGGTCTACGTTATCTGGAGAAACTCGCTGGCATTGCGTCGGTTGGTCGATAAGATCTCTTTGTTTGCACTTGTGCTTCCGTTGATGTCTTTCCGCTCTGACGCAAGTGTCTTGGCTTTGGAATAGTTTCCTTCTGTTTCTCTTCTGTTTTGTTACTGGAAATAAAATAGCACATGTATAAATTTTACTCAAGGTTTGGAGCATCAAAACTTCCAAGTAAATTTTCAAATAATTGGATCTTAGCCTTCTAAAACTAATATATTCGACTGCCATTTATGTATTAAAAGGAAAACTGGTTTACACGATGTCTTAATCTATAACAAGAAACTGTAACGAAATTTACTCGCAATGAGTTTTTGCGTTCATTAATATAATTCATCAAACAGGATTTTCTAACTCAACAAACTTTTTCAAAGTTACAAAATATCTTTCCTCCTTTTATGTGCTTATAGATTTTCCTTAAAAATATTTGCCAAAGTAAGGAAGGAAAGAAAGCTTTAATCTTGTTACGACGGTAGGTCGCGGCGCTTCGCCTGTCACTCGTACACCTACTTATCAGATCATCATTAACTACTCGTCACAACCACGCTATCATTATAATATAAAAAAGTATGCTGGGCAGCATGTAAGGTCTATAACGCGTGAGAAAGCATCTGTCTCTGTTATTCTTGTACAATCAGTGAAACAGCGACAGTGACAAGTGCATCCTCGCGCGACAAAATCCTTACGAGCTAGCCCTCCTGATATAAGTACCTCACTGACACAAATGCTAGTGGCAAGAGAAAGACCTGCAGACTTTGGACTAAATTAAAATTCAAAATAATTGTAAAATATCGGTCAGGAAATAACCACTGGGTATGAAAAGGAAGTGATTTTATGTAAAATGAACAAAAATATTATATTGTTTTAACAAAATAATAGATACTTTACATGCAACTAGGTTGGTAGTGGTTCGGAGTGGGTCCTCAGTTAAATTTTGGTAATTTTAGTAATAAATTACTAATTTAAAATCAGATCTTAATTATATCTCAATAATAAACGAATTGTATTAAATTATTTATTTGTAAAGTATTCTTTAGTTATCTATTAAGACTTATTGCTTTGACGATCAAGCAGAAATACCTATTGAAATGAGATTGAAAATTTTATGTTATTTATAAGACACGAGTGCATGCAATTTGACATAATAATGTAACTAATTATATTATATGAGTAGGTATTGAGAAATAAACTAATCTAATAATTTCTGATGCCTTCGCGGTTATTACACATTGGAATGAAACAACTATTAACGGATTTAACTCGCGTATTTTTATTTTATTTTATTTGCTGACGTTTCGGATTCTTTACAGTTTCCATAATCGTAGCATGACTGAGCTGACAATAGTCTAACGCTAAAGTCTATTGTCAGCTTTTAGCGTTAGACTATTGTCAGCTCAGTCATGCTACGATTATGGAAACTGTAAAGAATCCGAAACGTCAGACGTCATTTTAAGATATTTTTATTACTCATAAGAACAATCATTCATATTGTCTAAATAGATCCACGTAAACATTTAAAAAAGATGATTTTATTTTTTATTAAAGAATGTTTACCTATTTTATAACGTGCCGCAATAAACCAGGCAATGATTGTTAACAGGTAATTGCAGCTCACGAAACATATTTTAACCATAACGAGTCTATTCAGTACAAAAAATTGACACAAATTGGAAAAATCACTGAACGTTAACTTCTCGGAAAATTAAGTTTCTTTCACGCAATATCTTGGAAACGAGTAATTTTGTACTATTATAGAGAGCAATGAGAAAATAATATGAAAGTTACCCCAGACTAAGTCAAAAAAGATTTAATATCAACGAAATCTGTTTCAATTGTTTCTTACGTTATATAATATAGTACCTACTTACTACTTACCTACGTTTTACTTACATAATACGAGTACGTTATGCTTTACATAAAATATGAAAAAAATGTATGCTACATATTTTAAAAACATAAAGCCAATTGCTGTTATTAGAAATGTGTAAGTATAGAAAAGTAGGTACCTATATATCGAATGAATTAATAGCCGTCTAAATTGTCACCACCAACTTTTGCAAAATTAGACGACAGATGAACAGCACAGGTGTCGGCGGCGAACCTCTTTAGATTATTGTTTTTTTATTTTATAATTTGTTTATGGTTTTTATATAATTATAAATCTGTTTTGGTTACGAACTTCAAACCAAAAGGCAATTTTTACTATTAAAAGTATAATAGTATCGACTATTCCATTTTTACAAAACAGTTTATTCATTAACATACCCTAATACGCAGATATAATATATCAAAAGTATATCTGTCAAATATTTAGCTATATATACCGGTGCACGTCGAGCAACGCGTAGGTAACTTAATTTAATATATTTAATTAAATTACAAAAGGCAAATAAATTATTGCAATTATTTTTTTAAATATTAATGAGATGAACTCTCATAAAAGCAAGTACCTACTGTGAACTCTAATAGATTCCTACTAAGTTTGCTATCATAGTGTTAATTAAATAAACAAATAAGACGCAGTAATTTGAAATTCAGACATCCGGAGCAAGCACGTCCTAAAAGGTTTGTTCTATTTATGTCTAATTGTTTATTTTTTTATGTATCAATAGTGGTTACAATATTAAAAAGGAAAGTGAGAGTGAAATGCTAGTATTAAGTATATTAGGTAGGTACCTACCCAATATTATAAATTGATTAATACATGCATTTATGAGCTTACCTAAATAAATTAATACTTAAGACAACTCACTCCAATTGTGGTATTCGTAAAATAAGAAAAGCTTGAACTATTATTGTGGCTTGGATAATGATCTACGGATAAACTAGCATAAATAACTTTCTATTATGTGCGCTAGGCATGCGCTTTGACGTGGGCAAAAGCGTAGTTTTAGATTTGATTTGGACAGGGAAGCGGCTGATCATTGTATGTTTGTTTTGAGATTACTTGCGTATTGTTGATCTGATCTTTATACAACGGTAAGACAGATGCGTACTCGGTCGACAAACACCTTACATGCTAACGCTCAAGTCCCAAGGAGAGCAACCTGCAAGGGTAGAGGCGAGAGGCGGATGTTTCGGTAAACGCGCTAATTCCTGACTTCGCGCTGTAATCAACTTAGAGAAACTTCGCGACTTATTCGCGACTGCTAATGAACAAACTCACTACAAGTGCACGACCAACTTCAAACGTGTTTTAAATTATAAATACTTACTCGACAGTGACGTACTTAGATCGGTGTCAAGTATGAAAGTTATTAAACAACTAAGTGTTAGAAACTTTGATACTTAAATGTAGGTTAAGTCTTTGAGCTAACTAAAACTCCGAGTGTAATGTAAAACTAATTTCTATAGATAGTATAGACTTAAAACTTCCATATGATAGGCATACCTATAGTATACATAACCCTTAATAACAACTGGATCTTTTATATGAAAACTCAGTTATAAAAGGGCTGCCAGTAAACCAACGTTTTTTTTAATTTATAATGTATAAGTCAGACCAAATCAACTACATGTAAAAATAAATAAACAGTAGGTACCTACATAGATACTTCGATGGAGATTCCAAACATATTTGCCATGGTTTTCGTTAATTTCCATTTCGTTAATTCCAATTTTATAAAGCCTAGTAGTTATGTCAGTGTTAACATTAAAAAAATCCGCAGTTTCTTCCTTTGGGATGAAACCAGACTTGAGACAACATAAATTGAAGTATTTTCTCTTTTTTAACTATAATAATGTATTTCACATAATATTTAAGTTATATAAGTTAACATAATATAAACGATGTACTGTTATATTGATTTAAAAGAACAGTTTGTGGTTTATTTGCTAAATATACCTATCATTATACCTATAGGTACAGTGCCCACGCAGTGTACCTAATTACTTTACCCAATAATGAAATGATAGGTAGTAGGTACATAGGTAATTTTAAACACATTTCCAGTTAGGTATATAAAAGTGAAAAAGTATGTCAAGCAAATAATTTCTTAACTCACAATACCCACCCAGTTGTCAAATAATTAACTTTCATTTCCTGGAAGTAAATATTTCAAAAATAAAAGACATTTAAAACTCAACAAACGGTCCGGTAAATTTAACGCTAATAAATTTCTTACCGCATGGCAATTATGATCGAAGAAAATTTTCAAACGCTATCTCTCACGGTGAAAACTTTTCTTCATTGTGAAAATAAACAAAAGAAAGGTGTATAAATTGCTTCGAGAATCTGATAGGAAAGAGAGACGATATTTCTTGCGGCTGCTGAGAAATAAACTTGGCTGCCATTACTGGCAGATGATTATTTGGCTAAATGGTGTCTTTATGAGCTGGCAAGGTGTCGCATCGCTCGTTATCAAAGACAGACAAAAAGAACACTCAATTTAGTGGGTACCTACGATGAAAGTTTGAGTGTTTATTTGTAATGTTCTTTTAGATAATTATTTTATTTATAGAATAGTATGTAGGTACATTATTACAGATTTGGAACTATAGCGGAAAAATGACGTTTAAAATTTAAATAGTTAATTAATATTTAAATAAGAATATTTTAACTGTTAATGTTATTTGCGGGTATAATGTTGTTGTTGCGTTGTTAGGTAGCTTCCTCGGACATTGTGAATCTAGAAATTAGTTTGAATATACTGTTAATGCATTTGAGCAGGTAAGTTTAGAATTCTGTATATTCTGTGTATTGTAAGATAAAATGAAATATACATGTAGCTCCTTTTTTAAGTAAACTGCATAAGGTAAGTCCTCTTTTTCTGAAGCAAAGCGTGAGTTGTAATATTGTGTGTAATCTTTTTAAATTGTTCATTGGGTCAGTTAAAGGATACCTGTTCTCGGTATAAGTCAGTAATACTAACATACTTACATAAAGTTAATGTTAGGCCTTCGCATAAAACCCAATGACTCGCCTGCGTGATATGAGGCAAGAATCGTTTTATTTTACTGTTATTACACATATTACAATTCTTTTTTTTTTCATAAACTTATTATTAATTTTCTTGAAGTTATCATTGATATAGGTATTAGTAAAAACGTATGATGAACCAAAAAAAAACCTTAGAAACTTCTAAGACATAGGAATAATTAATATACATTCAGCCAATTATTAAAGCTAACATAAAATTATAGGCTTGTGGAAGTTATTGAGGTACATACCTCAATCCACAAGCAGATTTAAATAGGAGTTTTAAATATTTACATAAATGTACCTATTACTTTGTACCAAAATCAAAAACCCTATCAGTATCCAATGTAGGTACTTTTCTATGATTATACATTGAATAATACCTACCATTAACTAAATTATGATACTACATATATTATTATAGGTACAAACATAGAAAGCATTGAATCCCCTTATTATGACTTATCGCTTTCACGTGTGAAGTGCGCTACAGATTCCACCATATTTTCACTATTGGTATTTACGTGATATCAAGAAAGATAAGTGCCTTAAAATGCTCTAGGAACAAACAAGCCAGACACCTGCATTCTAATATTTTGCTACGCTCGAACTGGCTCAAACTGCTATTGTACTGTCAGGTGCATCGAAATGGTTGGCATCAACTGCCATACTTGCAGACTGGTTTGTAAAATACCGGCGCAGAGCTAATTCTGTAGTTCATTTTCAACGTATGGGTCGCGTATCATCTGAGGGGGGGTCGCAAATAATTGATAAAGAAATAATTTCTGATGCCTTCGCGGTTATTACACATTACCTCAGTCGTGCTAGAAATATGGGAACTGTAAAGTTTCCGAACGTCAAGAAATAAAATAAAATACGCGAGTTAAATCCGTTATAATTCTTTCGTTCCATGAAGTTTTTATAAGGTCGATTTATTAAGTAAAAAGGCGAAGATATTGGAATGAAACAACTATTAACGGATTTAACTCGCGTATTTTTATTTTATTTTATTAGCTGACGTTTCGGATTCTTTGCAGTTTCCATAATCGTAGCACGACTGAGCTGACAATAGTCTAACGCTAAATCCGTTATAGTTGTTTTATTCCAATGTGTAATAACCGCGAAGGCATCAGAAATTATTAAGGCGAAGATAGTTTTATTGACTGCTTGCAGACAAAATAACATAGGTGCCTACATGTATCTACGTCACGAATATTTTTTTATACCCCATAGTATAAAAAAATATTCATTATTGTAACGCTCCCTACCTAAGTAATCTAAGTAAGCTATGTAATAAATAACTAATAAACTATCCTACCTACCTATGTCTACTCATTCCTACTTATTCCTACTTATTCCTAATTATTTCTACTTATTTCTAATGGCCAGCCGAATCGTCTAGTAATAATATTTAGAACCCATTTCCGTTGTGTACCGCAGATAACCCAGACTCTTTTAGTGGAAGACGTTAGGGTCAAGACTTAAGTAATAACTAATCTAACTTAACTAAGTATATTGTTAATGAAATAATGGATATGAAATACATTTATTGCGTAAAGGTAGAGCCCCAGCCTCCGCTCTGAGAGATTGCTATCTCCCTGCCCAAGACAACCTCAGGCAACCTGTAGTCTTCGTCCAGAGACAGGTCAGACTCCCACGCTAGCATCCACGAGGACAACTAAATTTAAGGTCTTAGTCAGTCAATATAAGTATCCTAACCGTCCTGGCAAATGGACAAGAGGAACACCGATTGAATACGTATGAAAATATGAAGATGTTCAGCAAATAAAAGTATCCAATCAAACTACTTCATTCAGTTAAAGTTAGGATAGCTATCGCAGATGCTCATGATTGCAAAACAAATAATGGAAGGATGTGATGATAAACCTGCCTAAAACATTTAGAGCCCTGCCTAGCTTCTATTATCCTAAAGTATTCGTTTCTCTCAACGAATGCTAAATCCCTCTAAAACTAGAAATCGAACTTTGATCTTAAGTTGATTACATAGTTAAATTAAGGAACGAGCTCACCGATTCCTTATGCGACGTATAAACGATCTACCATCGTTAAATTAGCCCCCAACGGGCAGATATCAAACAGTCTCGGCTTGCTCCTGCCTTTGCCTGATCCTTGTTTGTATCCTTGTTATTAAATCCAAATCCTAAAAGTATCTGTAATAAAATAACACGCACGCGACTTCCGCGGATTATGCGAATACTTCTTGACTAACATTTTATAGTTAAAATGTTTAATAGGTATATTAGATATTATCTAAACAAACAATTATTCCTGAATGACCACGATTTTGACATAACATGCCTATTTAAGTCCTCGCGACGTTTCTAAACAAAAGTCTAATCTATTCGAAACGCGAACTTTAAAAAGAAATTAAGAAATATTTTCTTCTTTTATAAAGAAGGTAATAAATAATCGTAACCTAAACTAAAAATAGAAGAATTTGTGAATCTGTACGAGGCGCGAAACCTGACTCGTCACAGCCAACCCCCAAAAATTACGCAGATTAACACGATTCCGAAGTAATTTTTCCTATCTCTCATTCACAAATTCGAAATAACCGAAAAAAAAACTAAATCATTCACTAATTTTCCTAAGTTAAGTCTGTGCGAGCAAGTAAGCTTAACTCGACACAGCTCCAACCCCCAAAATTTACGCAGAGTACACAGACATAAAATACCTCGAAGTAAATTTTCAAATTAATGAACTAAAATAATAATGAATGAAATGACCTATACCGATGAACCTATAAAATTGTTGACTTTTCCCCTTAAATGAACATTTGTAGTAGTGTATATTTAAACCAATCGTTTATCAATCATCACCCGAACCAAATTCCGAAACTAGCGGTTGCTAACCTTGACTTACCATTATCAGTCGCAAGGTCGCTTTGAAAAATGCAAGGAAACATGGTTGTGAGTCATGTCGTCCCTAATGGCCGAGTATTGTCCTTGAAGTAGGAATGCCTCTTGTATATTCCTCTAACCAACTACAATACACTCTTTGCAAAAATCAAACCACTTTAATAGCTAAAACAATAGAAATCAACCTGGTCATCAACCCATCCCGAAGCCTGATCCAAAATCATAACCAATAAACTCATGGAGAATGTGCAGTGTGCTCCAATTAGTCTTCATTGCCGGTAGAGTATCTAATCACTGTGAGCGCATCAGCTTAAACTGTATATGTTTTGTTTAATTCATCAATTAAACAAAAACTTTACCTAACACCAACGTCCACAGCCATTAGTGTGCAAAAGTGTAAATGTTTAAGGTAGAAAGCCAACAACTTGTTTCATTCCCTCGATTGTCATTGAAAAGTCAAGACCCTTTATTCTAAATCACACGATCAAACCAACCCAAACTTAATCTTCATACTTCCTCAAACTCTGAAGCACGCTGTCAAGACATCCCACTAACGTCTTAGAAATGACTTAGACAAACCTAACTTTCTAATAAATTTACCCAAAAATAATGAATGAATTAAATCTAAATAAAACACACCAACTCGCAAAGTAAAAGTTACCTTATTCAAATAAATTTCAATTGAATTCTCAAATTAAATAAAATAACTTATACCTCACTACCAAAATTACCCAAAAACTTATAAATATAACTTATTCTAATTCTTAATCTAAAATAAAACACATCGCCTGCAAAGCCAAAGTCACTTCAACTCTCAAAGTCACTTCAAAGTCAACGAAAATGAAATAACTTAAACTTCACTATGCCTTATACTATGACTCTACGCCAGCTTAAAGCCCGCTAAATTGCAATTCGCCAAAATCTTATAAAATTTACGCAATATAATTTACGCCAATAGCATACTTAAAATTAATATTAAACTAAACCACAACGGAAAAGAGTTCCTTATCCCCGAAATTTAAACGAAAAATAAAATAATTACTAAAATTAAAGAAATAATTCACTTACTATTTACTATCATAATTAATTAAAGAAATAAATCCGAAAACCAAACCACAAAATGTAAACAAACTCAACCCGCCAAATAAATAAACACGTAAAGAAAATAACCAAACTCAAAACAACATACTTCCGATGACAAACTTTTCAAAACAAAAACTAAATTCGACTTCCCTTTAACTTCACGTAATAATTACATTGTAATTAAAAATATTCACCACACAACCTAAATTCCACCACTTCCCTAATTCAACACCACAACTAACAAAGTGTCAACTCTAACTGACAAAAACATAGAGACCATTATAATCTATCAAAATCATTTATGACGACTATACACGATCTGACAAAACAAAACAAATATTCACGAACAACCATAACAAACAACCGATTATCTCTTCTTAACTCGAAATTTAAAGAAAACTATGCACGATCAAACCTGATCGAAATCCAAATACCGCGTTCACACCTTATCAATAATATAAAGCAAGGTATTCACGAAATTATTTTACATTTAAATTTAAAATTTATTTTCCGTTTATTAATATGTTCAATTTTAATATTTTCCCTACAACCCCCATTTTATTAATAACTTTTACCTTATTTATTTTTCTTGTTGTCTTCTTTTTTTTTTTAATATTATTAAAATAATTATATTTATGTTCTAAAATATTGATTTGAAACAAACATAACAAACCTAACTCAAAAATTTTATTTCACCTACAGGCATTTCGAAACCTTTACAGTTCCCACTCCGGCTAAACTAACGATAAACTAACTCTAATATTAAGTTATATGTTATAAATCAACAGAAATTAAATATATTATTAAAATTAATTATTGAAAATGAATCTATAATCCTTAAAAAAAAACCCTTAATAAAAACCGCCATTAATTAAAATTAATCACTAACAATATTCCTATGGAAAATAAATAATATAACCTAAAATATACCATAATTCCAATTAGATATTAAATTTCAAAACATTACAATTTTAAAATTTTAATTTTAAATATAACTCGATTTTAATGAATAGGACGCCTTATATAATTATTTTATCCAAATATGCTATCAATATAATAAACCTAAAATATTAATATTATTTATGAAAACATTAATGCATAACCCGCCTCATCTACACTTTTACTACTGGCCACTTTTAAAATACACGCCAATAACTCTTTAAAATTAAGAATAAAAATTAGACTTTCGACTGTCAAATCTATTAGGTCAAATTTTCCTGGTTGTCGTAATTATTGATTTTGTTAAATATTATTTAAATATTATTATAAAACAAGAAACCTAAACCGTATCCGTTAAATCGTATCGGAATAAATCCGTTTACCTAAGCACGAGACTAATTGTGAGCAAAACAGACGGAACTGTTTTCTGAAAATACAAAAAGAAATCTAACGATTTATCTATCAGAAATGCTATTGTAAGTATTCCGTTATTTTAATATATCTCCATTATGCTACTTATCTCACTTAGCTCACGATAATAACGAAATGATATCCTATGAAACCATACCCACAAAATACTAATTAATATTAGCTAATTGCACTGCCTATTTTAAAATTGCATAAATATAAAGTATAAGTTAATCCAACATTATATTATAATAAATTCTTATTTCTTTTCAGTCTATTGAACCTGAACTATGAAATACCTAAGAAATTGATTGCCTGGAACCTGACAAAAATTAATTTAGATAAACAGATGAAACTGAAATATTAATCTAATAATGTGTTTTAAATAAATAACCATATTGAATAATTAAGAATATTTAATCAACAAACCCTATTGTGTTCTGCCTACTTATTTAATTACCCTACCTACTTATTTGTTACCTACGTTCTTATTTGTTACCTATATACCTACTTATTTGTTACCTACGTATTTGTTATCTACGTATTTGTTATCTACGTATTTGTTACCTACGTATTTGTTACCTACGTATTTGTTATCTACGTATTTGTTACTTACGTATTTGTTACCTACGTATTTATTATCTACGTATTTGTTAACTACGTATTTGTTTAAATGTTACCTACCTATTTATTTACTACCTACTAATTAAAATCCTCCTTACCTATTTTTCATAAATTATAATTTATTTTTATTTTTATAAAAACTTATTCCTATTTCTATAACCGAATTTTCACGATATTAAAATATATAATTTATAATTATATTTATTTTATGATTTAATAACTATTCGTTACGACCTTTCCATAAAATTTACAAAGAGGTTTTATACTTTTCGACCTGCCTATTAAAAAGAACAAAAAAATTAAATTTGACGTAATGGAATAACAATCGAAATCTTGACAAAAGCAAAATTTTCCTGCCAAAATGTTTAATTACCTACGTTAAATTATTTTTTCTTAATTTATAAAATCTAAAAAACTCGATGTGAATCGGACAAACAAACCTAGTGACTGGAGTATCTTGGACCCTAACCTACGCCAACAATCGGAAAAGAACCTGAATGTGATTTAAGTGAACCTAAACGAATCCTCGCACCAACAACAAAGAAAAAGGAACCTACCTATGTGTAATCAAAGCGACCCTAAGAGAACATGTGAGAATAACGATCTTAAATAAGCGCAACCTAACGACCCTTTATCTTCCACTTTCCATTTCACGGACAGCAAATTGTGACCTCGAAGAAGAAACTGGTCACCGGAAAACCTACCTAACCTACCTAGATGAACCGACCTAGCAAAACCTACAAGAATGAAGACTCAACTACACGAAACATATACCTAATATAGCCTGTGAATCCTGGTCACGGCACCAAATTGTAACGCTCCCTACCTAAGTAATCTAAGTAAGCTATGTAATAAATAACTAATAAACTATCCTACCTACCTATGTCTACTCATTCCTACTTATTCCTACTTATTCCTAATTATTTCTACTTATTTCTAATGGCCAGCCGAATCGTCTAGTAATAATATTTAGAACCCATTTCCGTTGTGTACCGCAGATAACCCAGACTCTTTTAGTGGAAGACGTTAGGGTCAAGACTTAAGTAATAACTAATCTAACTTAACTAAGTATATTGTTAATGAAATAATGGATATGAAATACATTTATTGCGTAAAGGTAGAGCCCCAGCCTCCGCTCTGAGAGATTGCTATCTCCCTGCCCAAGACAACCTCAGGCAACCTGTAGTCTTCGTCCAGAGACAGGTCAGACTCCCACGCTAGCATCCACGAGGACAACTAAATTTAAGGTCTTAGTCAGTCAATATAAGTATCCTAACCGTCCTGGCAAATGGACAAGAGGAACACCGATTGAATACGTATGAAAATATGAAGATGTTCAGCAAATAAAAGTATCCAATCAAACTACTTCATTCAGTTAAAGTTAGGATAGCTATCGCAGATGCTCATGATTGCAAAACAAATAATGGAAGGATGTGATGATAAACCTGCCTAAAACATTTAGAGCCCTGCCTAGCTTCTATTATCCTAAAGTATTCGTTTCTCTCAACGAATGCTAAATCCCTCTAAAACTAGAAATCGAACTTTGATCTTAAGTTGATTACATAGTTAAATTAAGGAACGAGCTCACCGATTCCTTATGCGACGTATAAACGATCTACCATCGTTAAATTAGCCCCCAACGGGCAGATATCAAACAGTCTCGGCTTGCTCCTGCCTTTGCCTGATCCTTGTTTGTATCCTTGTTATTAAATCCAAATCCTAAAAGTATCTGTAATAAAATAACACGCACGCGACTTCCGCGGATTATGCGAATACTTCTTGACTAACATTTTATAGTTAAAATGTTTAATAGGTATATTAGATATTATCTAAACAAACAATTATTCCTGAATGACCACGATTTTGACATAACATGCCTATTTAAGTCCTCGCGACGTTTCTAAACAAAAGTCTAATCTATTCGAAACGCGAACTTTAAAAAGAAATTAAGAAATATTTTCTTCTTTTATAAAGAAGGTAATAAATAATCGTAACCTAAACTAAAAATAGAAGAATTTGTGAATCTGTACGAGGCGCGAAACCTGACTCGTCACATTATGTCATGTAAAAGGTTTAAAAACACGGGTGTAGTTATATAGACGAATTATGAATACATATTCTTTTTTGTTCCGTACCTCTCTATAAGTATAAAAATAACCATAATGCAATTTAACTTGTCTGAGACGATATCGAAACCTCTATAAACGCACTAAGTAGGTATTTTTAAATTATTGAGTATTCTGTATTACTAATATACCACACTACATAATTTAAGTAGGTAAAATACAGGTATGTATCTGCAATAGTGTACTTGAGTAGTATTCGAAAAATCAGGACAATTGACAAACTCAAACGAAGTACTTTTAAAACCTACTTAACCGCCTATGTGTATGTTTGTGACCCTAAATCTCTTTAACGAAGCGACGGGCAACTGTTCCATGATTCACGTAAATGTTTTTACCTCCATCTAAATGAGACTGCGAATCCAGTAAGGGCAGGGTGAAATTGGATTCATTATTGATTCAAAAAGGTCAACCCGCCGTGCCGTAACCGACATTCACGGTGACCGCATATGTGGGGATGGAATTGTTCAAAATATTTCGTTTACTATCGCATATGTTTATAATTGCGAGATGCATTCGGAAGATCCTTTTTTATTATTCAAAAACACGATAGGTAACGGTTAAGTGACAAGCGCGCAATGAGAGATGCAGATGACTTATACATTTACCAAGCTAAGTATGCCTATTTGGGAAGCAGTCCTTTGAGTAACGTAGGCATTACCTTAACAAAGAATAAAAAAGTAGAATTACTCTCACATCCTCATTAGTTGCACGGTTAAAAGTAATTTGTAATTGAATATTTCCTTACAAAAATAAAAAAACTATTTCGAAATATAGCGTAACAAAATAATGGAGTTAATTAATGAAAATAGAAATCAAAACACTGTTTTCATATTTATAACGTAACGTGATTAAACTCGTATTCAGCTGAGCAACCTAGCTCTGCGTTTTAACCTTATTTGCGCCGTATCGAGGTGTCTAAAATTTATTTCCCACTCAAAACGAAATGCGATTATGTTTCAATAACAAACATATCCGAGGCTACACGTTTCGGGAATAAAAACTTGCATCCGCTATTTTATTTATGTTCACCAACGAACTATTGAAACTGGAGCCTTTGCAGGCTTGTTTCTGAATTATGACATTGTCAATATGAATTTTAAAATGGTTCACTAGCGAGAAATACACTTTCACAGTCGCAATATTTTTTTATTGGGCCAAATTAACTTTGATCATCCTATTGTTTCCTTTTGTATATATGCTTATTGGGTATCGTTCCTGAAAAGTATTTATATGTATAGGTATTAGTCACTATGTACTAAGCAAAGGTTAAGGGAAGTGACAGTAGCAGATTCTTAGGCAAAATAAATTTTCCTAATGACAAAAATAATTCGTACCAGCAACAAGTATTTGCAGTAGCAAATCATCAAAAATCAGCCAGTAAATAAAAAGCGTTTTTAATTTCATAATGCTTAATTTATCTACTTCTGTGCGACCCCAAAAAATGGGTACCTACTTGTGTAGGTAAGCTCACGGACAATAGGGGACGAAGTCATTTTCCAATGTAAATTCAGTACCTAAGGGTGAAAAGTTATTCGATCAGATGTATCAGGGATAAATGTCTGTTATGTGTTAGCACAAATTATGCAGATTCATAATCCTGCCGTATACACGTCACCGTGCGGCCCGGCGTAAGCTCTCGTTTGTCATGATAATCTGCAGGAAGCTAGTTCCATTTCAATTTACATATATATTCAACTGATTTACCGCGACCTCGCGGAATCTTACTTTGCTTTATATGCTTTTATACAGGAGGTAGCGGGTTCGAATTCTGCTAGGGCTAGATGTCCGGGCATGAGTATTTGTGAGTCAAGACTCACACGGACAGATCATCACGAAACGAAACACACAATATAACAAGTTTATATACTTACTTATTTTTGTATACTTATCGTTATGTATAATAGGTACTATTTGCATAAGTGTTGCTTCTTTACGTATTTTATTATACATGTGATTCACGGTATATGTCTAATAACGTTCATAGTTTTGATATCATACATTTTGGCGACTTACAGAATTTTTTACCAAGCGTCAGAGATAGTGGCACGGTTACCTCGATAATATAATTTCAACTTTGTTGTCAGATTTACATAAAGATAACTCTATTTGCATGTTTGGTTTGTGCGTGTTTTATTGTTCCTAAAATACTATAATATAATATACTGGGTACGTGCATTTACGAGTGAGGCACGGGTTAGGCACTGTATATCTTTTTGACATTGCGATTATATGCAATGCCACCCGTGCTTCTTACCAAATGTAGGCTGACACGTTCCTGTGTACTATCAGATATTTTACGAAATAACAGCTAACACAATCGTATTCATTAATGAATAAGTAAAGAAGGCGGGAAGCGACTTTATTTTATACTATGTAGAGACACGATAAATAGGTACAATTTGTGGTATTTCCAAGACGATTACGACCATTACGATGATCAGCAAGAACAAAGATCTATTACAGAGAATGATATTTCGGTTGGTGAGAGTAATATCTCGCAATGATACCAGTAACACAATCTATTTTGACAGGAGGCTCCTTTGCCTTTATTATTGCTGGAATGAATGCACTGCCCAAAAATGTCGCGTAACCAACATAATGTGGACATGGCTTGATATTTTTTTTTATTTTATTTAGAAATAGGTGAGTTACAGATGTTTTTCATCAAAATGCCTACTTTTGCTTTTTAACAAAATGTAAAGAACTAAAGACATTAGTGTCTTATATTACATTCTTTGTAAGTATTATGTTTTCTGTTGGTTTGTTTGTTAATACTTAATTACTAAGACCATCATTGTATATATGGGTATACATACAATGATAACTTGCATTATATAAGATTTTTAGTACGTATGTTAGTTTATTACGTAATTAACTTTGAAAAAAATACCTTACTCTGAGTTACTTGCGGCCTTGTACTTTTTTAAGGTCTTTAATTAGTAATAAATTTGCATTGATAGTATATTTTTGATATCATCATCACTATCGCCTTTTTGGCTAAAGGGTGGATATGTATTCTACAGCGTCCGGTCCCTCGCCGCACGCATCCAAAAGATTCCAGAGACTTTCAGTCATCGAACTCACTTGTAAAAGTCACCAGCTTAAAAAAACAGTGACTAGCCTCACTGCATTTTTCGGCTGGTGGTAACTGGCTAAGTAAGAAGGGCAGAGAGTATACTGTATCATATCAGTTGTAGTTTATTTACTAGCGTAGTCTTAAAACAAAATTAAAGCTAGTATAAGATATTTATCGATTAACAGCTAAAATTCCATATACATGCTAAGTTAATCTCAATTGATGTTAAATTGCTCGAGTTTCGTAGAAATTACTTATTATAACGATCTTTCGGAGATTATTAGGTTATATAACAATATCCTGTTAGAACAAGCCTTTATTTTAATTAATAAAATGTAATTCAAGTAGGTACGTTATATTATGTTCATAATGAGGTAGGCACAGAAATAACATTATTTATATCTTACAACTTAATAATACGTAGCTAATTCTTAGTTTCATGTATCCTCTCTCCAAATAGACTCTACATTCTTATGTATGTATAACATTTCCATGGAAACATTCTTGTTTACTTGGGACCTACAAAGATGACCGTAAGTATTATTCATTGGAATTCTTTCTATTGCATTTATAAAGAAAACAAATAGGGAATTGCTAAATTCAATTCTAAGTTTTTTAATAATTATTTCATGCCTAAACGCGACGATTCTAAATGAATTTTGGTAATAAAAATGGAAATTAGAAACAAGTATCAAGGTGAAACTGTAATAAGTAAACATATTATTTGTAGTAACATAGTAAAAAACGTGTGAATGCATTTTCGCATAGTAAAAAACCGACTACTTCACGCGAACGCTACCGTCTGCGTATTTTAAGCGTTGCATTGTTGCGGACAGACCATACTAAGGTCACGTTACGATGCGTAGGTCTATACGTCATTGATGGCTTACTTCTTTATCTACTTTGTCTACTTATTAAATTATAAAATTTGCAATCCACGTTATTATAGACGGATGATTTGTAACTTATGGTGAGAAAAATACGGCTGTCTTCTGGCACAGGGATTATTAATCAAAAGCATTTGATACCAGAAAAATATGATTTTCCTCTTTAGCAGAAGGTCGTACGATGTTAAAGTGATGTTTTCTTATACAGCTCCGTAAATGGATTTCCGTTTTGAGCGACGAAACCAAGGATCATGTTTATTTAACAAGTAGCTATATATTAATGAATAATAAAAGATCCTGATACTTCTAGAATAAGTCAGCATTCGGTGAACAAACATTTTCACCTATAATAATCTGAGAAATGTTTCATCGAAAACACTGATCTATGCATTGTTGCGAAATCACCTGATAATTTGGGTAATTGGTAACAAGAATTACAAAATAATTATCATATTTTTGATATCCGATATTGCAATCCTATAGGTATAAAATTCTGATAGCGATTAAAATAAACCATGACCTGATAATCCTAAATAATTAAAGTTTATTTATTTAACCTGAACGTTTGTATTGCTTTCATTCACATTTAATTGAAAAACCGAACCATACTCGAAAACAGTAAGGGTTAAAAAAAATACGTCATAAAAAAGCTGATACAGCTGATCAGTTGCAAATTAAGAAAAAAAGGTTCAGCACTAACGCCATCTTGCCTTGTGTAGTAATATTTAAATTTGAATGAATTATTTAGTAATATTTATTATAATTGGATTGAAAAACCTATACAAATTGGAATGAAACATCTATTAACGGATTTAACTCGCGTATTTTTATTTTATTTTATTTGCTGACGTTTCGGATTCTTTACAGTTTCCATAATCGTAGCACGACTGAGCTGACAATAGTCTAACGCTAAAGTGATTTATACAGTTATGCCAAATTACTAATGACTATTGTCAGCTCAGTCCTGCTACGATTATGGAAACTGTAAAGAATCCGAAACGTCAGCAAATAAAATAAAATAAAAATACGCGAGTTAAATCCGTTAATAGTTGTTTCATTCCAATGTGTAATAACCGCGAAGGCATCAGAAATTATTAACCTATTCAAAATTAATCTCGGTATTAATATAGTGAACGTTATTAATATTAATATAGTGGCAGTTCTGTTTTCTTCATATTGAATCTATTTTCATACCTGCATCAGTACGTGCATATAAATATATATTATAAATACTTACTTACATAGATTATATTTATTGTTAGGTATCTTCTGGACATTTCTCAAAATACCAACATGGATATAGAAGTGAACTAGAGTATGAATACTTTATTCCAATGTGTAATAACCGCTTTGGAAAAATATATATTAGTGAAATAATTTTGGCGTAGTTTCATCTGCGTGAAATTGCGTTTAATATGATTCAGCGGTTTAATGTAGAAGTGACAGACTAACAGAACTACTTTAATAATTATACATAATAATTATACTTATTGAAGTTAGTAAGATTGTCGGCGATCCCCTTTATCATATTTTTTATACTTAAATTACTCATGGCTATTTATATGCACATATTTTTGTTTTACCTATTTATCGAACAAACTTTAAAAAATAAGATTATATTTTTATAGTAATAAGATATGATTTCAAAACCCACATTATGTTTCTTTAATTCCATTAATGATCACTTAATCGTGTGTGCCAACACAAGAACACTTGTAAAAGTCGAGTTTGACCTTATATTACGTCATTCTTTGTATTACGAACCTTTAAAAGACACCTTATCCCACATACCTTTTTTGCCCAACCCTATTATATTAAATATTTTTTCTTTACATCAAAACAAGTTTCTTTAAGAGATATCGGTCTTTCAAACTTAAAGAGGACCTTTTCGAATCAGAAAGCTTAACGTATGGTTTATCTATTTTGCCTTAAGCAAAAATAGTAGTGTTTTCCTTGCTCAGCTACCGTTATAAATACCTAATGTGATTTTTGTGCACTGCATTGGTCCGGTAAATTTTATTATTTAGATTCATAAAGTTATTCCTCTTTCTCACGGGGGTAGGCAGAGACCATCGCCATGGTCCAGTTTTCGGCTTCATTGAACCCATTATGGGTTCTAATGGATTGCAAACCTACACGACGTTATTCTTATTAGTTAGTCACCACACGACAAGCGATAGAAATATATTACTTGAATTTGCGGATAGAATCTAGATACTTACAAATATTTTGTTACTAAAGTTTATTAGGTACTTGGATTAAAACCACTGCAACGGATATGTAAAATCCCCAAGTTCGACTATAGTTTACTATGAATAGGGAAACTAAGATTTTTCTCAAAGTCAGCACTAAAACTCTGTTATACCCATTACGATTGGCTTGACCCAAAAACTATTGAAATTTATAACATCAAGCTTGTTTTCAGTTTAATTTCACTTACCTAAGTGATAAAATACTTTTGTTATAAAGAATTATTCTTTAAGTGAGGTTTTTATTCGTTTTTTGTTAACATACATTTTTAATTAATAGCCTGAAAAGAGCTAAAAGCCGTAATCCCCAAAACGTGAGACAAAAAGTTCGAGATTCAATGAGCAAAAAACGCAAATAAAAGATCTGTTTAACTTGGAAATGGATTTCTGCGGTAACCAGGGAAAGTTTTTATCTCATTCCTTGCTAAGATATTTTCGCATTAATCTGATGAAAATAACAACGTGGTTTTCTTCAAGTTTTAAGTACATAAACTTGTTTGAAACTGAGGGCAAACGTTCGCATGAAATGCGCTATCTTTTGTTCTCCGTTGGCTCGACGATTGCAAAAGCAATACCAACTCGGAGCATTACAGCCAAAATAAAAATGTTAACCATTGTTTAAAAATAATATTAATACAGGGGAAACATTTATCCTAATTTAATAACGAAATCAAGTAAATCTATGCGGAATTTAATAAACCGACCAGAAAACATTAAATAAAGCTGAAATGCGCAAAAGCTGTGGCAATAAAAACACTCAACAATAAGGAAACCGCGAGGCCGTTGAATATTTTTATCATTTTCATTAAACTCTCGAGCCAGATGAAACATAACGGATGGGAGAAACAAGTTGGTGGGCATTGCGAGATTTCTGCCCAAGTTCCAGTGAAGCGAGCCCGGGGGAGCATTTGTCATCCCGGCCTCACTCCGGCCGCGGCGCGCCACACTCACTGCCACAAGCCGCTACTTCTCTAATTCTTTTAAATTATTATCAACCTACTACTTTATAATGAATTAGAGTCGCCGCATTTTAAAATTACTTTAATCTTCTTGCTCCCAGAAGATGTGTTTAACTTTCTTTGCTCATAAATAAATCTTTTTATTAACTTGGATTAATGTAAATGTGATTAATTTTATGTATATCTTACATATATAGCTTATAAATTAAGTTAATTGTAATTTGTGAAATTCTAAGTTAAACATATAGAGGTTTTTATTATCGGATTCAATTTTTCACCATAGTACCACACCTCCGTGCTATATTATTAGTCTACTACCTAACTTTGATTTGATTAGTTGTAAATAAATATGATAACATTACATGCCTATACTATACAAATATATTATGCATAATAAGATAATTTTATAAATGCTTTTTGGGAAGTTATATCAACTTTTTATTAATGTTCTAAATTTACCTATGTAACGCTACTAAAATCACAATGAACTTTTCTACCTAATTTATTACTGCGTCACTAACAAATTGTATATCGCACACCTAGATCTAAAGGGATCTAACTCAAAAACCGGAAGATTTGAGTTATGCACACCATCGGATTCCAGCAAAACCCACCTACACTAAAACACATTTCAGCTAATATAACTCTTATAGCTTTATTATAAAAAGTATAAATTTACACAGAAAACTCATGCGTGCATATGGACATATTAATCAGTTTCTCGCCTCTCCTGAAAAAGTACCTTTTTTGAGTTAGCTCTCTTTAGATCTAGGTGTGCGATATGTACCTACTGAGCATGAAGGAGATTTTGACACAGTCCTCAATTTGAGTGTTGGTAAGTTACGTAGGATAAAATAAATCACAATCAATTAGTAATAAATTTAGAATAATATAAGATACGGCCATACACACAATATATATCCCTATACGTCTATATTAAAAAGGAGAGATACGCATAATATTTACTATTCCTAACTTTGTAAATGTGTGAGTACATAACTACAAAATTGAGAAGACATTTGTCGTCCAGAAAAACATTTGTAAATAACAACTTAGTATTATTGGAGCTTTTATACGACTGCTATACCTACGTGGTTTGCTAAGGTCATACCTATCTGTACTTTATTTTAACTCTATGATTAAAGTCCTGTATAAAGCCCTTAAAGCCAAAGTATGGAAATTTAGAGGTCACAAAATACGAATGGCCTGCTTATTTTGCTTCTGGCCGTGTTATGGTATTTTATTATGCAACCTCGATGGCTAAGACAAGTCACTTGGATGGCCTTTGCAAAATTTTATGGTGACACATAACCACTTCTAACCTTTTGCCTGATGACATTTTGAGACTGAGAATATATTTTACTGACGCAACTAATCAAATATTTTTATAACATTTGTTTATTTTTCATGATTAACGTAACTATTTGCTCATTGAAAAACTTATTTTAGTTGCATGAAACTCGATGTTCGCTAAATTGAAAATGCTTCATCGATATTCATGTAGGCATATTAGCTTGCGGTAAGGTTAAATTAAACGTTATCAAGTAATATTATAAAAAAGTGTGGTAAATAATGTGACGAAAAAAACATGAGTATTCATATTTTGTTTAATGAGCCTAAAATGGAGGTATTAACTCCGTTACAGCAATTACCGATTCAAAAATAATAACGTTTCATTACAATTATTAAATCGAATTAACGATACGCCGCTTTAGTGTTAAAATGACTAATTCTGGTTGGCTGAACGCGACATTGCTAGAGGGGAGAGTAAATAATTAGCTATCAAGGACAAATTGAATCTTGCGCATTTGCCAGATTGTTGCCTACCCCGAGGCGGAAGCCGGCTGGGGCGCGCGTGGCATCTTTATGCCTGTATTTCCTTAAATCGACTAATATCGAGGCTTATCGAGAATTACTTTGCGATTTACATTTATTTCGCTACACTGCTTTACTAGTAGCTCGTCCCGGACTGTGATCTCTCCCCATATATACCTAGATTTGTGTTTTTGTTTACAACAAAGTATATCTTTGTAACCATTAGCGGCACTGGATAATGCACATGTTCAAACTTAGACATTCTATAAAAAGTTATCTATTCGAATGCCAAATTTCATAAAGACTGATCTTTATGATCGACTTTCATCAAGTTATCGTCGAACAAATATACAAAAAAGCAATGCTCAGTCATCCCCTATCCAAGTAAAATCTAAAAGCTCGCTTTTGCTCGGTCGATGATATAAAAAACTACACTGACCGTCTGGATTTCGAAACTTGAAATTTTGCACAAGCTTCGGTAATATGACGTCCCTAAGTTAGGACTGAAATATATTTTTATAAAGTTATAGTCCTCATGGGGGATGAAGGCTGAATAAAAATTATTAACCTGTCGATTTACTTGAATGTGTACGATTCGATATGATTAGAATTTTATATCTTAATACTGTGAAGAGTGGGCAGAACAATCGTTGCCTTATATAATGATTAACACTACATAAAACGACTTTTTGTATTCTCATTGATTTGAAGAACGTCACACTTTTTGTTGATAATTGTGAACTTTCATTAAGAAAATGAGCAGAACGAGGGTACGTGTGCGTATGACACGTGGCCTCTAAACGTACATAACTACTATCACGTAGTTAATTATCGAAGTGAGTATTAAGTAAGTAATCAATTTCCCTAACTCTAATTCGAATCGTGAACTTGCTCGCACATGTTCGGTAATTAAAGTACGGCAAGTGGTTAATTGCTTTGGGACTAGTAATCTGCAAAGCACGGGCAGAAACGGTTCGATTGGCGCGCCAGGCTGCGTACTTTCCGGGTATTTTAATTTACAAAAAAGTTTGTGTTTACGGCATTAACAAGTGCACTGCCCAACAATTAGCTCACAAGCCGCGTTTGCAGTTTTACATGAAAAGAAAAAAAACGAGGCAAGCTCAGAGTAAAGAAAAAAATCACGCCGGCGGTGCATTGCTTATTTTTTACAGACTCCAAAAAAGAAGGATCTTCTCAGTTCGTCGGAATATTTTTAGTTCCATTCTAGTTGAGTACCAACAATTTATAGATGAACACTAAACTGTGATCACAGTTAAAAATTATGAAAGCGCCAATTACATTGAGTCGATAATGTTATATTATACAGTTTAAATATTACGTACCTACTTACTATAATAACACTGTTGCAATATTTTTTTTTATGAAGTATTTCTGAATCAAAATAGGGAATACAAATACTTCAGGAAATAATTTGAAATATTTTTTAATTTGCATTCACAATGTACAGTTTACCTATAGGTAAAAAAGTTTACAACGCTATAAATTTAGGTAGGTATTCGATTTGTATAGAATGTTGGTACAGACGCGTACTCGCCTATAAAGTTTACCTACTATAAAAACAACTGCCAATCGAATATGGAGCCGTAACTACTTCAGCAACTCCTTTAAAAAGACAAACAAAAATCAGACAAGTCCCCCGTACAGAGTTTTAAACCCATTTATGTAACTTTGAGCCTTTAACGAAAAAACTTTCATCATAATTCCGTTCTAAGTAAAAAAGTAAACAAACTAAGTAAAAAAGGCAATCAAAAGTTACGTAAACAACTTTTCGACGCTTACGTGGAGAGGGTGGCGCGCGTTTCCTAAAAATACCTTATAATATTATGTCGAATCTCTGCTAGCCCTTGAGGCAAACAGTCAGTCGTTCCGCCCTAAATATACACAACGCCTGCAATCGAAATACATCAGTATAACAAGGGTAAAGAGTTCAGTATTAACTGTCAAATGTAATATGATAGTCTCAGGCCTTATTATTATGACCCTTACTAAAGCTTTGCATTTAAATGATCAAATACATTCCGTATTTTAATAATACTATTGTTTTATTCATTTAGTATAAATAATTTGAACAACAAATTTATCAAACGTTAGAATTTTCCTAGAACTTCAATAATATTATTTTAAACATATTTTATAGAAAAGATTGTTAAAGGCACTTGACTGTGGAGTGTATGTCCTTCACTAAATAATACCTATGAGTAAGTGGAGTAGTTCGACCAATAATATAATTGCAGCATTGCATGCATTTAAAACAAAATTCAATCAAAATGGTACCAAAGACATAAAAGTAATTATTTCTTATGCCTTCGCGGTTATTACACATTAATATGCAACGATTATAACGGAATTAACTCAACAGTAGCCAATTACAGGTTTCACTTAAAAATATTAAGTAACTTAAAAATATTAAGCCAATTACAGATTTCAAAAAGTTTTGTTAACTGGCACAGTATACCCTGAAATGACAAAATAATAATCTAATTTAGCTCAATTCACATCAATAGTACCTACATCAAAATAACTTCAGTCAAATTCATACAGACATAGATATGTAGTTTTAGAAAAACTGATTTTCTCAAACTCACGCCTGTTACAATTCTATATACTTATATACCTATCTACTTCTGCAGGATTCAAACCCGCTACGCTCTTTAGTTAAACTGACCCACTAAAAAAATTACCAGCGTAGGTCTTCAAAATTATTTCTAAATGTATTATTTAATATTTATTCAAGCCTTATTCTAAAAAAAGTTAAACTTAGCAGTACGAATATGGGAGGACTTGACGACTACGCAATTCTTTGATAAAAAACGCTTTCAAAAAATACTTTGGCAATGAAATTGCTGATTACAAAGAGTTTTTTGCGATCCCTAATAGCATTGAAGATAGGCATTAGACAGATGCTTAAGAACAAAAGAAAAGATATTTTTACATACGAAAGTTAAACACAAATATTTGAAATTTTGAATGAAATCGGTTTATAACATCGAGTTTTTCAAATGTCACCACTTACCTTAGGACTTATAATAACTTTCTTATAAAAATCGTCTAGATGTACTAGTGTACAATGAGGTCTAGCCAACCAATTACGGTTCAGTAGCTTATCTCTCATTGGTGGAAGGTAACAGCTAGATTCATTCAACACTAACACGCGATTTTTGACAGGATTTTGGATTTTTGACACGCTGCGCCCCCAAAATCAAATACCTACGTCATATAGCGTTCGGTGAACGTCTCTGTTAGAGCGCACTAGAGTGCACTCTGATATGAAGGTACCTACATCTAACCGCTATAGCTACCACGAGATATTGATGCTGATTGTACACTAGTAAAGGGAAACTTATATAGAGTTGAACACTGGTTATTTAGATGAATATAACCATTTAACTCAGTATAAGTTTTATGTAATTTATAGTATTGACCTATATATATACAATCATATCTCAATTGTATATATGTACGAAAAAGCAATCTTAAGGTCGCAAGTTCAGATTTTTGTACAGTACGTTTTCTTTTCTACGACTGCGATCTATCAGATGCAAGAAAACATCATGAAGTACGCCATACTTGGAGTTTAGCTTAGTCTATAACACGTAGGGTTATCTTGATAATCTATCAAGATAAGTTTACGTGTCCAAGATCTCAACTTCTCAGTGTAACGATTATGCTCAGTTATAACAAGACCATATTTGAAGCTTTGCTAAATCTCAACCACCTTTAAATGTTTATATTATCTTTGAACACTTCTGTTTATGGAACATTGATATATCGCTTATGAAATTTCCTACATTGACCCTTCTTTGATATAAATCACGAATGGATAGGATTACCTCGGCTGTATTTTATGTCGCATACACAGAAGGGTCCAGCGATGTGAAATATGGTATACTTAGTCTAAGTAAGGCTGAAATGATGAATTATGTATCATTTTTATCTAGAATTTTTGCTTGTAGATAATTCCCTCATTATACCATCGACGGACTACAAAGGAGATGAAAGTGCGGAATGAGGACTCAATGAATGCGAGCACAGATTTCGATCAATCCGGGCTTATTTATAGTCTAGAACAATACCCCTGGAGATTAGTAACCACAATAGGAAGTTAATCAAAAGCGGCCCAAGTAAAGGAAAAACGAGCTTACACTTTAAAAGTAAGCTATCAGAACGAAAAAAGAGATGAGAATAATTTTCGAAATAACATTGGTCTCAGAAAATATTTTGTACGAAATTTTATATGTATTATGTAAATATATGTGATTTATTAGTTAAGGCATATTACGAGTACATTTTTTATTCGTAATTTTTAACACAAAATATAGGAATACCAAAATAAATATTGTTTAGGCGTCAGTTCGAAATCTTTTTTTTTATTTTATTTCTTAGACTTACTAAACCGATTACATACAATACTTATTTAAGTAGCAAGATAATTATAACAGTCTCAGATAATAAAATAATAGGTAATCATACGCAACATGGTTACAACAAAGATTTGGAACAAGTATCTACCTAGGTATAATGTAATCAATAATGAATATTATATCATACTAGCGGCCCGCCGCGGCTTTGCACGGATCCCTACTTTTTTTAAATGTAATGTGCCTATGTCACTCGGGAATACTGTAGCTTCTAAATAGTGAAAGATTTTTTCAAATCGGTCGTTTTGGAGCCTATTCAATCCAAACAAACAAACAAACCTCTTTTTATTTATCTCTCTTCTTTTTATTATATTAGTATAGATATAGATTATTATAGATATAATATATAACCAATAACTTTTAATATTCTTGTTATTCTTATTTCGTATTATGTATCTTTTGCTTGAGGATCGCAGAGCCATGTTAATCCTATCAAATTTAATGTAATAATCGATAGATCGCTCCTCCAGTCCTTTCTGTTGCGATGAAAACTCTTACAATCGTCGAACTTTCGCGGTGGAAGTTCGTATCTTGGAACTAATATGCTATGCGGCTAACTAACCATAACTATTCCTAGTTAGTATGCGGACGGACGAAACAATGTTCACTTACAAGTCGGCTATACTATCGATTTGCTGTTTCGAACAGCGTTCCCGCTCTTCGAAGGACTTTGGATTTTCTCGGGATATCGTGGGTAAGTTGATAAACTTTGATGCTTGTGGATACTGATAGCCGGTTATGCTTTGGCTTATTAGTAAATGATAAAAAAAAAACAAAAGAAAGAATAAATGATAAAAAGACAAATAGACCACCAGTTTCATGAAGCGCAATTAAAATAAAATACTAATTGTAAGCTTATGAAGTACCTAACACGCTGAAGTTAGTGCGTAATGTTAAAAGTTTCCAGGCTTTTGAAGCTGCTCTAAACTCCATTCGAGCCATTCATAGAACTTCTGTACTTACTCAGCCTTATTTTAGCTTTCAATATTTAGCAAACAAATTAAATGTTAACAAGTACTTTTTATATGGTATACTTTTTTAACACACCACGCAAGTATCCAATCTATTCACAAACAGTAGACAAGTTCTGTATAGTTAGCTGTAAAAGCGTACACCCCAATATAGTCTTCTTACAACTTCTTCTTTATAGAATCCGAACGCTTATCTAGGTTAATAAGCGTTATCCGCCCCTACATAGCCACTTGACCATTAAGTTATTGTTAATTTTCAGAAAAAAATGGGGTTTCGGGATCTTTTATCTGCCTCTTGCCAGCCTACGAAGTTACTCTTCTATTCCATACAGTAATCGCATTCTATTCTCCATCTAGACTGTTTCAGGTGTTTTTTTGTAATCTTTACGCTGCCTCCTACCAAGCTATGAAGTTACTATTCCAATCTTCTCAGTGATCGCATTCCAAATATTCCTCCCACTCGCCTTTCAATATCGCCAATGCGAGTGTAGTTTGGTTAAAAATGGCGAAAATGGAACGGAAGTCAGGAACTCTAGAAGCGGTGTCGCCGCAATATTACTGCTCTAGAGGTTCTTTGCATCGTACTTTTTGAATTTTTATGCGTTTAATTCTTTCCACGTGACCCCTTTAGTAAGACAATTTTTGCATGAATTAGCATACCAAAAATTTTACGCGGTTTTTAATTTCAAGTTTCCTAAAACTAAAACATAGGCCATGCTAAATATTATAATATAATCATCTATATACAATTGGATACATTATATCAAGCACATAGGATTTCGTTAAATATGCTTTACATTTTCGGTAAATACAGTCTGCAGTTCTGCAATTCATGAACTAAAAGTTTATTTCTACCTAACGTCAAAATCACTTCTTTAGATATAATCAGTATTTTCAAGTAAACCTCTTCACTTCTAAAGAACAGATTTTCCGAAGTTTGCTTTACCTAAACCAAATTCGCGTTGTTTGTCTAGATTTATGTAATTACTGAGTCAGACAAATTTATTTATCTTTTTCTTTTGATAATTTAACTTGTATTCAAACGTAAAGTCTTGGCATAGCGAGAGCAAACATTAATATAAGAGAAGTATTTTCGACAAACGACGAAGTTGAGTATTTCTGTTTTAAAATAACGGCGCCTGTCAATGTTTTCCTAACTTTTATTAAATTCTTTCGTGACTTCTCCCTCGCTATACCTCTCACTCAAGTAACATTCCGAGTGTAATGCTACATTGACTAGCCTTTTCAAAATATGTTTTGGTGTAAAAGAAAGCTAATTAAATACTAGCTCAAATACCGAAACAGACTGGAATAAAAAAGATCGCTTAAAATTTTGACATTGATATTTTTATTTTTTTAGTTCTTATAACCATGGTTAATTTGAAATTTAATGAAATAAGATGTAGGTATATAAGTATGCTATAATTTGTAATATATATTATAATTAATGGATTAACTAAATTAGGGCTTTAGTTTAATTTGAGTTTAACAACGATACAAAAATATTTGACAAATTGCCTAATTCAAAATAAATTCATTGAGAATGTAAAAAACAAAACAACATCTGTGATTTTAGTCGCATTATAAATTGTAAAAGTTTTTCCGGCATCTGTTTGTTTAATTCAACTTGATTGATGTACCTTAAAAGTTGCGAACTTCATTTATTAACTTCATTTATCAAAACGATTTCAAATTATCCAATTAGCACATTAATTATATTATTGGCATTCAAAGTTATCAAATGGAAAATTAGACCGTATTAGGTTAATATAAATCATAGAGATCAAATAATGATATTTACACACTAGTTTCACATTTAATTTGGATTAAAGTGTAATTAACCGCGAGAGCATCAGATTTTTTTATACTGAGATTATTTAACAATTAAATTCGAAAGTAAAAATATCCTCGGAGGCAACTTTCTACTTCAGCAGATTATTTTACTATGTATAACAAAAATTATATAGGTACTTACATAACTAACTGTCCGCTCCGGCTTTACACGGCTGCCATTATACAAACATTGTCCTATCATTGACGATCGCAACAAAAAAGAAATTATATTCTCGTAGGTATACTTTGCTAATCACATACTTAATATAAGTACTCTCATCGATTCAATTACATACTTAGCTGCCTAGGTATCATCAAGCATGAGCATGTATAGAGGCATAATTTCAAACATATAATTGTATGATATAACGTCTGCTTGCGCCACACTCATGAACTAAAAATAGCGGCGCACATAGAATATTATTTTGAGAACAAATGAAGAAACAAGCTCCATTAAATTTGGTAATTAAAACCAGAAGAGCTTCTAATTCCCCACAACAACATACTATACCATTAAATCTTGACTACTGCACTCTGTGGTCTAACATCCATTACACTACACACATAAATACGGAACTAAAACACGTAAAAGCAATGCAGATATCTGCAAACCTTTAGTGGGAGCAAATAAGGAAGTTGCAGATACTGTTTGTACTCCTACTTGGAACGTAAGACTGCGCTCCCCAAATAAACTGGTAAGCTCATTAGCAACACCAACCCGATGTCGTAAATTGCTTCTGTTTAAGCTGATCCTCGCAATTAAGGTATGAAGATCTAAATTTGCATAGTAGTGAATTACCTGGGGAACAAACGGAGTTGCAGGTTATTGATACCGCATCATTGAGCTATGAGGTGTGCCAATATGAATGAATTTTACATGGTAAGTAAATTAAATTAGGCAGTTATGTATCGTAAGTGCATAGGTCCGTATTAACGGTCTTGAAATTTTATATTTTACAATAGAAATCAGTTAAAAATAGTTTTAGTCATGTACCTAAGTAAGTGTGTTGAAAAACTTCGAATTAGTGTGTGAATTAGTGTAAATAGATAATTACATACTTGGCTCCCTTAACACATTCATCGCGACGTAATACAATACCGATTCGTAAGTAATTATCAACCAACCACACTTTTATCATATTTTTTATTGTGGATATACATAATTATATTATGTACCTATTTCAGACGGTGTTCAAGGTTATAAAATTAATTACTTATTAACGTTTACAAATTATTAAATAGGTAAGTATTTTCTTGTATAGCTAAGCATATAATCCCAATAACAAGTAGGTATTTCCTCATTTGCTGAATTCCACGTACCTAATAATCCAAAGATACCTAAAGTAATTTATAGGGTGCGTGCAGACGCTCGGTAATTATTGTAGGAAATTGAGGTTTTGTATAATTTCACGGCCCAATGGACTCAGATTGGAGTGCTAAATTAGAAAGTGAAATCGACTGTGTCATTTTCAAGCAATAGACTGTTCAAGGTAACGAGCCGGCGAGGTGAGTAAGGGGTGGTTTACAGAAGCAGACATCACTTTAGGTATCGTCAAATTATGAGGAAGTCGGGACCTTTGCGCGGAAGATACGATAATGATAATGTCACGTAGCGATCAGTTATTTATTACTTGGAATCGATTGATCTTGAAATTTAATTTTGCTTCTTGGAATTATGGATGAACTGGCTTGTTCATATTTTATCAAAATGAACGTACCTATTCATTATTTGAATCAAAATTGTTATACCTACTGCAGTACCTATAACAAAACTATATGTATACGGTACCATCGATTATTTGTTATTCCATAAATTAATTATAATGTATCATTCAATAATCTGTCGCTTGTATCGCTTTTACAGTTGTTCTACTTTTGTGATATTTTCTCGGCATCAATTGGTGTGTTATAAGAGGATGTTTTAATTTTTTTGTGTTAAGGCCACAGATAAAGTCATTTAATTGGATTGAATGTTTTTATTGTTTAGTAACTTTATGTATAGTTTTAAGTGTACTTAATTGTTGTAAATAACATTGGTCTACAGTGGTTTTGTTTCCCTAGATATGAAAATGAGTTTGGGTTTCCAGAATTCATGACGAGAACTATCAATGATTTTGCAAGATTTGCTCTGATATTTTGTAAAATTGCTATCAAGCCGATAAATGTTCAAACTATACGAAAAGAAAAGCAGCACATTGAAAACTTTCATGGACAATTTGTAATCTGAGCTCTTGAAAACATAAAAAAAAATATCTAGGGCTACAAAAAAGACTCCTTTTTGTAGAGCTGTAGATACGTATTGTTTGTTGAATCGCAAACGGTCAAACTATATTAGAGTTTACGAGTTTTTTTTATTGTTTTTTATCTGTGGTTTATTTACTATTCAATGAGATAAATAAAATACCTGACTAATAATATATTGAAAAACTAAAACATGTTTACTGGACATCACTATTATCGTGCTCTGTCACTGTATAAAATCTGTTTGAACAAATCCAACAAAATTATGAGATTATATTATCTAGTGTACTGTTTTCCTAAGCGTAAAGAAATAATATTTCAAAGACATTTTGCGTGGCGAGGCATGAATTTCATAATTTTGCAGTAGTTATTGAACTTAATCGGTTTACGGAATAGACCCAAATGGGGTCCGAAACTTGTAACACCCATAAAGTCCAATTAAGTAAAACTAAGTCATCGTCCTTAAGTCTCATAGATATAGCCACATAATTTTATATTACTTTACATCTATTCTATATTATGACGTCATAGCTGTTATACGTAATTGTAACTATTGCGCCATTTTCTAATGTCCAATCAAGCTTATTTTCACCTTTCTAGTAAATAAAAACTAAGTTTCCAACTAACTATTTGTAAGTACTTAACATTGTCCGCGAAATGACGCCAACATTGTCGTCTCTAGCTATACATAATATAATGATTGCATTTAATATAAGGTATCATTTGAAATAGTGTTTGTACCAGGAGATAATTAGGTAAGTACAGTTAAGTTTTTTAACTTATTGACAATGTTCTGAAATATAGTCTGAGACGACAATGACGCCGTTTTAAAAGCTCCAAGATCCATCCGTTTATCGTCTAGTCACTTGATTTGAAAGTTTTTTCAAACTTCAACGACGTCGTAACATTGGGCTCCACTGCAATATAAGTGATTAATAAAAGTTAAAACTGCGTTTAACTATTAGAAAAACTAATGGCATATCCGAGAGTCACTACTTCTAGACGTTTTTAACCTTTATTATTATTATTATCAGTAATATTATCGGAAACCTTACCTACATTTCAATATGTATACGTTCCACCACTAAGTTACGTGGACCCTAAAATCTTTTCTCCGAATAACCTTTATTATCTAAGAAAACTTTGATAATGTAGGTTCTCACAAAATTTTAATTGTTCACGTGGAAACAAAGCAAAAAGTTACGAAGTAATAAAAATGTAATTAACGCTTTAATTACAATTTTCGTAATAATTGCGTATAACAACTCCTGCCAACGGCAGACCACTTAATTTTGCTTCATTATGTGAAATTATTAAAAAATCGTTTTGAGTGATATTTAATTAATTGCATTTTAAGTCAATTATGCGATTTTTGAAAATAAGTTTTACCAGTACCTACTTATATTATCTAATATGCTTCACATTTAAACTGATCAAGGTATGTAATTAAGTTAAAAAATATTTGCACTCTTTAATAATATGTTTTTAAATGAGGAATTAATTCAGTATCTGGCCGACAAATAAATACTATTCAGAAATACAGTATTTTTGCCGTGATAGTATTCTTAATTATAGTAAGTATACAAACAGGTTTGCTGACATAGAATTAAAAAAAATATGGAAGTTTTAAATATCACTGCCATTCATTAAAATAAAACTGATATCGATCACAACCTCAGAACCATTTCGTGTAGGTCACTATTTTGTGCTTTTCGATTAATTGAAATGGATTTAAATTTTCCAATTTTATATTTTATCGATATATTTAATTTTAATATTTGGTGTATAAGACAATTACATAATTAAATCATGTAATAATTAAACAAATACAAAAACATAAGTGAAATCCTATTAATATCACAACCCTATTGCATTTTGTCCCTATTGTAAATCAAATATAATTTCGCTGAATATGTAAATAATATGCTGAAGTTTCGAAAACTCTACAGATCCCATATTTGTAACAGACCGTGCTGGCAATAGTTTAACACTATTTATATACGCAAGTTAAATTCATTGTGACGGTGCATTATGTGTAATAACGGCAGAAATTACCTATTAGGTATATATTTTAAGTAATATAATTGAGCAACTTAATAATAATAAGCATTGAGCAAAATCAAGTAAATTGTCGCCGTGTTGGAAACTGTCTGAACCTCACGTAACCAGTTTCAAAGTTGGTTTAATGCGATTTAACACGCTGACTCGTGGCATTGTGAACCTACGTGTACTGACTCTTAGGCACATGGCACACAATTTTTTGTAATGACGCAGTCGTGCGTTCTGCAAACATCTTCCCTCCTAGACAAAAATACGGTTGATGACTTTTTGATTGACAAGAACACTCGGCCTGAGATTAACAAGAATTAATGATGATGAATTAAAGAACTATCATAATTTATGTCTCAAAAGCGTGAGGTTCTTTCACATTTTGATTCACTGTTTTATTTAAGTAAGTATGTTCTAGCGTAAATTGTAACTATTCATATAATTTTTATATATAAATGTGTCGCAGAGGTATTATTTTTAGAAGCGCTAGTATATATCGACGTGTAAAAGTGACAATTGGTTCCTATTTGCTTTATAAATATTTTTAATTTTAAATCCCATTCGATAATAGGTAATAAAAAAATAAAAATGCATAAATAAGTGACGTGCCCAGGTATATTATCTTGTGTCTTTACCATCCGTATTGATTCTTGTCATTTATCGTCAACGCAAAACGAAACCTTGTAGGTATTATTTAAAAATGCACATTGCTGTTTCGTAACAGTCGATGCAAAATCGTCAGATCGTGTGGTATGAATTTTATATTCTTACCTATGATTAATTCACAACAATAAGTCAAATATGACTTACATAAAGTCGTCATCTTTCATGCTATCTAAAAAAAGGTATTATTTATGGAACAGCATTTTTTTCAGTAGGAAGAACGGATTTTTCTTAACTTAAACTCAAAAAAAAATATGAAAATATTTTCTTTGAAGTATTAAATTTAGTCTTCACATTTATTTCATGTATTTTCTGTTAAGTGTGACGACTAAAATACGTATTCTTCTTCTCCACAATATGGTTTGTTATTTGTTACATCTCGTTTAGATTTGATTCATGAAGATAAAACGTTTTTTTAATATCGTTAAAACAAAACATGCAGCGCTATTCGAGAGCAAAAGTCATATAAATAATATATTATACCTACAACTGTATACATACACCCTTAGAGTCAGTTATAATACATTTACATTTTCGGCAATGAATATGGGAAATAGGTACCTACTGTAAAGTTCTCAAATAGTCAGCATAACATTAATATACGACAATAAAATAAATTAAGTACTTACCTACAGTTTTATGAAATCAATACAGTGTGTGGATGATAACCGCAAAATTAAGCCAATTTTATTACAAATGCCTAATTTAAATTTAGATATATATGAAAATTGAATAATACCTTTTATTAGCATTATATCATTTTAGCTTAATTGAAACTTAATTAAAACCGATAATTATTTTATGTTAAAACAGGTAACCCGACAAGCCACTCATTGACAGGCATACTCGTATGTACGTAATATTATTAACCGATGGCATGTTTTAATATAATAATTTCTGATAAATACTGAATCAGGTAGACATTACAGGTTTAAATTTTAGACTTAGGTACGATTGTTTTTTTACATATTTTCCCTCCTTACAATTATTTTTCCTTTTGCATTACGATTTACATGCATGCTATGATATAAGTAGGTACATTTGAGGATTATACTATAATGTAAGTACATATCTAAATCAATTGAATCTGATATTTCATATGCCTATCTACTTAATAACTATCACTTAAATGTTTAAAATTACTTGAGGGGACTAAAAAAATATATCATAATGACATTTTGTAAATATCTAATAATAATTTTAATTTTATGTGTTCCCTGTTGTTGTTTTTTATATATTTTGATATGAGAAACTTTGTTATTTTGTACCTATGTGATAATGAGAAATAAATTAATCTAATGTACACCCGGATAATATCAGCGTTTGCTCAACATCATCGATTCTCTCGTCACGTTCGTTTTCAACTTCAATTTGATCAGATTTCCTTTGGATAATGTATTTGTAATATTCTGAGCACACAATATCTCGGTCTTAAGATAGTGGTGTGCCAAGAGAGTGTTGGCACGGGCGCAGGCTCGCTGCGGCAGCTCCTCAATTAAAAGTGTCGGTCGCTTCGCGCCGTATTCAATTAATATGGGACCTGAATTCTTTGGTAATCGAGTGACCCAGATTTTTTAATCAATTAAATAGGTAATTTAATTTGTAATACATCCCAATGTGTAATAACTGTAAAGGCATCATAAATTATAAAATAATTTAATCTTGCTGATGTTTTGAAAACAAAAATATTCGTATCCGACTGAGCTGACGGTAGTCTAAAATAAAAGTGATTTTACCTACATTATGGAAACGAACTTATTTAAGAATTTAATATTATTTACCACAAAGTTACATACAATAAAAAAAATAAATGTCTCATAAGTAGGTGGTACATGTTGGTGAGATATATGAGTTCATTTCAAATTCAAATTCATAGTGTAATTACCTTGTGTAGGTATAATAAGTATTTTATTCATAATATGATAACTGCTTATTATACCTTTACAAGCTTCTGTCCTGTGAATATCGTTATAAAATATAGTCTATGTGTTATTCTGATGTAAATACCTATTTAAGCTATATTATTGTGAAGTCTCATTATAGGTCATTACCTATAGTGAGACTTCACATATAGGCTTAGAAATTATAAGGGCGCTCCTTATAATTTCTAAGCCTAAATCCAGATAAATTTTGCTGAAACACAAAGAAACTTTTATATCAAAACGGAACTTGATATCCTGCTAATCACTTGTTTTAATTTTAGTTGCTCTCAATCCTTATTTATAAAGCAGCCACATTTTTCTTTGCAAAACAAGATTGTGTACTTGAAAGTTTTAAACAAAAGTACCACCGGCTGTTATTCTAGACCAGTTAGCAAGTAAAGTTCGAGATAAAGTAACCACTGAACCCATTACTCTGGTCGTCGGAACTTTTTTTCTTCGTTGCTTCGGATGGGACTCGGGGGCTTAAAAGGGATTCCACTAGTAGTCTAGGAAACAGACCGGAACGCTGTTTTGCTTAACGACAAATTAGTTGATTAAGTTTCTAGAGAATTGTCCAATGCTTTTTGCTTTACAAAAACAAAGGTTTATAGGTACCGATGAATTGCCGCGTATGCCTTTGTAAGCAGAATTTGATGATACCTGCATTGTGTGAACATCTTGTCATCACCAACAGATAATTTGGGCCACCTCTATGTGAGATTATGAACGTATTGTGATCTTAAGACACGAGTTTAGGCCCTCAGCGAGGTGTTGCGACGAACTAGAGAAAGTAGCTGGATTAGGTACGCTAAATGTTGATGGAGCGAGACCTGTAGGTGTTGTCGACTTTGGTCCTACAAACGTAAAGATGTTTCATGCAATGCTTTTTACTGAAAAGTCAATTTCATTAAAGGCAATGATGGTCAGACGTGAAGGTGTATTAACGAGTTATTAGATGGTTTAAATTCCCATGATGCAAATCTGTGAATGATTATGATGCTAAAGTGTAATGCAGTTCTCTATCAGCTTATATAAACCTAAATTTTACACGCAATAAAAACTTTTTCTCCTAGGTATGTCCACTAGATAGGACAGAGGGCTTCAACAGTGCGTCGCCAAACCAGTCTTGAACTCTATTTTATATTAAGCAATTAATATTTTCTTAATATAAAATATAAGAATAAAATACGATGAAGGACTTAGTCTAATATTTTAAGGGTTTTAATACGCTATAGGCGCATATAAAAAAACACAAGAACCGTAAAAAGCCGGCGCGCTGGTTTCCAATAGGCCATGTTCAGCCGATGTGAGCGGGAACTAAATGCATTTTTCATGTAGTGAGGGCAACTTCGCCCGTAGTTTGCGACGGACTCTTGCAGCTACTGCTCACTGCATACTACTTTCTCCTTTAAATAATACCTCCTTACTTTAAAATAGCATAATAAAAATGAAATAAGTATTTACCGCAATTCATCTCAAACCCCGTTTAGGAATAAAATAATTTTTAGTTTATTGCTGAGGTTGAAAACTTTTTAGTTCAAATATTCGTAGCCTGTGCTAACTATAATCTAAAATTGAAAACTTTACAATTTACAATATTTAAACTACAGTCCTACTATTTTGTATGTACTATAATAAACTAAAATATCCCGGAAAGCATCGGAATTATTAAAGCTTGTTTGTCATGCTCATACCGCCGCGCTAAACCGATTTTGTTAAGTCCTGAGATGACTTTGCGTTGTCGTTGTCATTAACTTGATAAATGTAATATACAGAGTACAAGACGATACACATGTAGGTAGTGTCTCTTTATCATATTATTATTATGTTTGCCTTTTATTACAATTTAAAATGATAATATAATTTCATTTCATTGTATCTCGTTATAAAAGTCCTCAATGGGTTTTAAAAGATTAAATACTAAATTTCACAACGAGAAGAATCTTACAAGAGCCTGTTATTGAGTCGTAAAAAAAAGAAAAAAGAAAAGTATTTTTGGTAATATAATTATATTACCAAAAATACTTTTGTTCCTTTCTTAACTTAAGCACGTGTAATTCTTGTGTCAAACAAAATCCTTGAGTTTTTAAGTGTACGAATTTTTCTCCTTATTATCAAAATACACGTGTCCAGAGGCGGACTAAGGTCGTCGGAGGTCTGACGCGAAATTGTTAAACACTAGTTCGAAAATCGAATCGTTAAAGCTCTCTTGCTTTATATAGACCATAGGTTACTACTATAGCACTTCAGTTTAAATATCTTCTGTGAACCTAGGTAATGTAAGAATATTATTTTTCAACATGAGCGATAAATAAGTTATGTTTTTCACGGACTATTTTTGGTGGAGTTTCAACAAATTCAAGAAGTTGCAGTGCGACACTACCTCCAAATAAAACGTACTACTAGTGCACAAGCCCAAAGTTCTATAAACCACGCAAAACTTACTTATTTCCAAAGATTATTCGGATTTTGGAATATGCGAGTTAATGCATCTGTTTGCTGTATTTCAGCTCTTTGGTTAGAGAGAACATTAGAGTATTTTGCTATAGCACGTTTATATTCATTTACAATAAATGTATGTATGTTTAGTGTAAACCTTTAAGTACCCATGTAAATTGTCAAAAGAAAATCCTTATCAAATTTTTCTACCCGAATACAAAAAACCACACAATTTAACGTAAGCACCGGATTGTAATAAACGAAGTAAGTATGTAATATTATCTTGTACTATATTATTATAGGTGTACTTACTTAATTAAAAGTGATAAAGCGGAAACTTTATAGACAAAACATTGAATTTTAATACCTTGATACGTCTCAAGTTCTTAAAATCCATAGCATGCAGAGATTTAATTATTTTACTTATGATTTTAAACATGGCACCTATCACAAGACAGTTATATCTAATGCTAACTTTGATTTTAAAAATCTAATAAACTTAGTTAAGGCAACCTCTTCTCAGTAGTATTCGGATGCAGTCCAAGTTTTGTGTAGTCAGCTTCAAATCGATGTCGTGTTCGCAGGTTCGAGGCAACCTAATCTCAGCCGGCACGCAGTCACGTGCCGGGTTCATACACATTTCACTTCGGAACGGTGCCGAAATATAACCGAATATCCGCACCCCTATATCAACAACGAAGAAAATTGTTTTTATAGATTCGATATGCTTCAATTTCAATTGGAGTCGGATCTGTTTTCCATATTCGATGCGGCGCGAGAGCGGAATCAATTTGCGTTTGAATGAGGTTGCGTCGCGGCTCATGGATTTTCTAATGTCTATTCATTTATAAAAGAATACGCATTCCTGAATACTATGATTTGCTAAGGATTTGCTTACGATATTTATTTAGACATCTCATCTCCAAATAGCGAGTCGTGGTTCTTATTTTATACTATTCCAAATTTACTTTACTGCACGGCTTCGAAAATCAAATACACTTGCCACTCTGTTTGGCGATAGGTACCGCAGACTGGTCTGGTTTTTGGTACACTGCTATGGTAAACCTTGCTTCCTGAATAACTATCCAGGTTTCCGTTAATTCAGTGGGATGAAATCATAAAACTAAATCCATTGACTAACATTCAATTTGTGAACGTTTATAATTATTTTTTGTCAGAACTCAGTTTCAGAATATAATTTTGTATGGCTATTCGTCTCACATATATTTACTACATAGGTGATATATTTAATACAAACAAACAGAAATACCTTCTTCAAAATATATTACAGCAATCATACGTGATCAGAATTATAATGAAAGTATTTTAAATAATATCTGAACATTCCTTTTCGATTCTTTATTCGACGATATTAAAATATTTATCCGCTGTTTAATGGTCTCTTGTGTAACAATCGATTTGTTTTAAGACTTATCTACGTAAGTATGAAGGATCTGTTTTTCGAATAAGATTTGTGCATATTTCTTTTTATAAATATGGGAGTAAATTATATACATTATCTTAAAACTGTGTAGTGGTACATGTACCCCTTTTTTAGAAACTGCAATATAGCTTTCTTTGAAATTTAGAATACCTAAGCATTTATTCATAAGAGAAAAAATCTCATAATACAACAAAGAACTCTTGTTCTTAATAATAATAACACGAGTAAAAGCGACATTAATGTCTCACGCACTAGAGCAAGAGTAGATTGTTTCTCAGAGTCGTATTATGAAAACGGAAATGACTTAATTTTTTTTTAATTTAAATTTTTGTTACCACTAATTAATATTTTGCCGATACTTTGCTTATTGATCATTTGCTCATTGATCATTTCAATATTGAAATGAATGAACAAATAACTGTGAAAGCATGAGAGATTATTAAATTTTAATATTGGTTAAATTTAATACTGTGGTATTTAATTTCATGCTTAACAATTTCATTATACTGACTTATTTTGAATTTTCCTCGATATGTACATTATTACTTAAATGTATTTGAATCTGCGCAATGGTCAAACATTAAAGTTTATATCTATACAATTACATTAGTATCCCGAAATAGCGTCATAGTTGTTTTTTCCAGACACTGTCTTTATAAGTAATAAAAATATATGAAAATCATTTATTTCATATGAGGTAGATCTAAATACATTGTTAGGTAGTAATAATAACTTACCTAAAGAACTACGAAGATGTGTCGTGTTTTAGTTAATGCCTAGGAAAGTAACTGCGCAAGGTGCTGATGCTGAATCGAAAACCATATGAATATCTGTCCACTCAAACACTATTATAATTTGCTATAAGTAAAATGGCATCGCTTGACGCAGAGCTCGCCGCCGGAGGGCGCAGACAACTTCCGACGAGTTGCCAGTTAATTGACCATTTATTTGCGAATTTGTACAAACTTGTGCTGGCAACACCCGCCACCCGGCCGTTCAATTATAATGATGCATCGAGCCTCCGTGCAAAGCTGCTTTGTGTAAAGAATGATGGAAATCCACTCAAATTACAATATTACTTTGCGAGTGTTGAATATTACTTTGAGATGGCGGTGTATGAATTTGTTACATTTTGACGCTTCACAGTTAACGATAGGACAACGCTAATTTATAATTGTTTTAGTAAATATATTTAAATTTATTTTATGCATTGCTTAGTCTTGCATTTTCATAGTAGGCTATATGTTATTTTATAGCCTACTTTTTTAGATGTATAGGTATATAAAAATATATTTGAAGGACTAATATTATGTGAACTCTTAATTATCATGGATTTCCATGTTAAAAATATTGTTATGTAGGCATCGACAAAATAATCAAGTTTGGTAGTTTACCCTCACCTGGGCCTATCCAGATTAAGTTTGTTACAAAATAGGTCATCCTGACTCTGTAATGTAATTCAAAAGGCACATAAGGTACAAGACTGTTCCATATTTTAAAATAAAATTTTGTACTTTCATGAAATTTTAATAGTTACTAACTTTACGTTGTAAATAAGTATATAAATACACACACACAACATCACACCGATGTGTAATGAGATTTCAACCCGCGATATCTAAGTGAGAATACCTATTACATATAGGTAGTATAGTATTCTTTCTGGTATTATGACTCGTCTAGGTGTCGTTATACAATTCGTACAGTTCGATCTCCTGAGCCAGAAATTAATACGAAATGGATTAAATTGCTAGAACCCTTAAAACCCCTTTTATAACCAGGTTATATCTATGTCGCGATCAACTATCCTTCTGTAGGGTCGATACGCTCTACGCAGTGTTATTCTGCAACTTAAAGAATGATACCTATTTGTCAAGAAAAATAATTCTGGTCAATTATAATTTCAAAAAAAGTTTCGTTATGGCGCCATTTCGTATTGTATTAAACGATATTTTAAAATTTAATATAATTATTTTGTAATAAGAATTATTAAAAATAAACTAGTTTAATAAAAAGATACTTACATAATTATCGATATCAATGAATTTAAGTCAATATTAGGTACTCATTAAATACATAATTATAAGATCGGCTCATATTATTAGAAGTTTATTTTGATTGAACCTTATCGTACCTTTGACATTGAGTTCGGATCATATTGTAGTGTAGTGTAAAAGTGTATATAATATGCACATCATATTTTTAAAAGCTCACCTGTTTCACTATAAAAGAAAACGATAGTTAAACAGATTATTATCAGGGGTATGCAGAGTATAAAATACCGTACGGTGGTACGTAATCATAACATCAACTGAAAGACCACCACAGCGCCCTTTCTCTTGCCACCCACATCTAGTGGATTCTAGTGTCTTTCACCAGGTCGTCGAACCATCTTGTCAATCAATGAGATTTTTAATGCAAAGTTTAATTTATAAAATCCCAATGGAATAAAACGATGTAGGCAAATCAGGAATCTTGGGGTAATATTTTAATATCTTCTATTTCTTTTAGCAATGTTCACGAACAACCCTACTGAATTAGGCATAGCATTTAAATTGAAATACTGGCAGTGATAATTCAATTTCTGGAGGGCGGACCGGCGCGACTGACGCGGGCGGACCCACCAATAGCTGCCTGTCGGAAAATTCTCTTAGCTACCTTAATAGACATCGACACGAATTATTTTTCAATTTCACTCCCCAAACTCCGAAAAAAGTTTTAAACCAGATTAAAAATACCGGTAACTTTTCAACCGTGAATTTAAACGAAATAAATATAATTTTCATCATTCTACCGATGCCCGTTTCCTTTAAATGTATAATGCGGGATTTTGCATAAATAAAATCTGCCTTGAGTATTTTCGATAACTTGATCCAATTCTACATTACTCATTTGTAAACTTTTCTCAAAGTAAACTTTATAGAACTTCACTTAAACGAAAGTTTTCGTTCTTATAATTATTTTTATAGGGATTGTAAGTATTCGAACCTATCTAATAGATTCTTTAGTTAATTACTTAAGCCCCTCAGAGCAAAAAATAGAATCCCCGAGAGGTATGATTTCATACTTGTTTAATAATATGTACGTAATTAATCATTATCTTATAAAGATAATTGAAATGTAATAGGTATACTATATTTGTGGCTCGGTTAATGTGTAATGATAGTAAACACGTCGTCCAATGAAACACTACTTGTAACGAATAGACAGTTCGTAGTAATAGGCAATTAAAAAAGAATCATTTCAAATTAGTAGGTGTGTTTGTAACTGTTTCTCTGTTATATATTAAGAGATAAATCGACGATTCTGTTAATATAAAAAATATATGTTAAATAATAATAGTGGAAAAGTTCACGGCATTAAAATCGATAATAAAGACTTCTGTAAAAAACCTAATAGACTTTTGTTTAATAGAGGTTTTTGTAGTATTGGCTTAGAGTATAGACGTCTAATCCACGTCTCTATTTATTGTATAAGCTACACGGCGCTCATCGATTGAGCTCACATTCAAGTACATTAGATTTATAGACTATTGCTCACATTCATGTGTGAATAAAAGATGAATCTAGCCGCAACCATGGACGAAATAGAAAAAATCGCTTCGGACGCCAATAAAATATAGGAACTGACATTTTTATTTTACGGTTCTGTTTATTGCTTTAACCGATTGCGTTGCCCACGCCGCGCCAACTACATTGAAGCTCCGCGATCAGCGCTCAAGTAAAGTATATATACCTATATTAAACAAATATTTTGACTATTATAAACTACCGCATTCACATAAAAAAGGAAGTCTCGTGTTCTCTAATGAAACTTTTTGAGGTCTCGAGTAAAAATGACTGCTATTTAGATTGATGAAAGTGAATTATTGACCCTTTCGACTTTGCACTTATTTTATAACTTTTCGATCTATCTATGTACCTTAAAGGAAAAATATAAATGGTTCTTAAAAGTAATTCCCTATTCATTTGAATTTGAACCAACAACTGAAAAGACCTTGCGCCTAAATAGCGAGTTTAATAAATAATACAATTTAAATATATTTTGCTTGTTAAGAATCAGTCAGACAGGCTTAATTTTAACTTGTTTTAGCTGATTTATCTGTTGAATGTTTGTCGACAAATCGACATTATCAATCAGTATCATTAGATGCCTATATAAACTGCATTATATTAAGATATAACTTTTTTATTAAAATGCTCATAAATCATATCATTCTTATAATGAAACGAAATCAGTTTATGATATTAATACAAATTGAAATTAATTTAAATCTCAAATATTTGCCCTTTTCGTAGCTTTTATGAACTGTTTGCAATTAACCACACAGACAAATTGTTCCAGACAGATTACAAATATGTTCGTTATATACCTACTTCAAATAGGTAAATAACTACGCTATTCGTCAAAAGCGCTCGTGTTTGATACATATGTTTACAGAAAGGGTACCTAATTAAATTAAAAATATAATCTATACTAATGTTATTATAATAAAGAGGAAAGATTTGTACCTATTTTTGTATGTTTGTAATGATTAGGCTCAAAAACTACTGGACCGATTTTAATAATTCTTTCACTGTTGGGAAGCTACGTTCACCCTGAGTAACATAGGCTATAGAATATTTTGAAAAAATTAGGGATCCGTGCGAAGACGGGGCGAACCGCTAATTAAAAATATTTTTGCTAACAGTTTGCTACAGGTACCAAGCCCGCACCGCTAGCACATACTTAGTAGTTTAAAACAGAGCAAACGTCAGAGTATTTATGTAATTTTTTACAGTAGTAAGAGGCATAATATGTTTTTTATAAGGTACCTAATTTTCCAATTTTTCATAGGTTAACTTGTCCCACAACAATTTCAGATTTTTATATATTTATTGCATACCGTATTCTAAGTTTCTAACATACATCATCCATTAATAATAATAGAATAGATAAAAGTAGGCACCTACTTAGTAATATTTTTTCCACATTTTTTAATATAAGTTTACTACATTGTTACTAGAGATACCCGCAATGTTACTCTTAAGTAATTGGGAAGGGTCAATACTAAATCTTTGTTTTTTTTTATCTATATCTATACTAATATTATAAAGCTGAAAAGTTAGTTTGTTTGAACGCGCTAATCTCAGGAAGTACTGGTTCGAATTCAAAAATTATTTTTTGTTGAATATACCATTTATCGAGGAAGGCTTTAGGCTATATAACATTACGCTGCGACCAATAGGAGCGAAGAAACAGTGGAAAATGTGTAAAAAACGGGGAAAATATGAAGCCTTATGAAGAATTACTATTCCACGGGGACGAAGTCGCGTGCACAGCTAGTGTATTATATATTGGACATGAAATTTACCTGGGCAAAATTTTAAAATGACCCGTATACTAACCGACCCATACTAACCCAACATAGCATAGGTAAATGAATATTTAAAATTTCCTCTTTCATAACAAATACTTTTTGCAGTGATATTACGGTTATATTTTTCTTGTAAATATATAAAATTCCATCACTTTTAACAATAAGGGAGGCGACCGAATTATTGGAAATCTAAACTTGACTTGAGACAGAAAGTGCTTCAGCTTCTTTAATTATTTTCTATTAGCACGCAACCTGACGGCAGATTAATTACAATTTATTATGAAATCCAATAATGCCCACTTTAAAATTTCGATACTCAGCTTTGAAAATAGAACAGCATAATTACTTATTAGTCGTTTATTAATTCACTAAGTCTAATTATTTAATTAGTACTTACCTAAATGAAAAGTAGGTACCTATGTAACAGTTTTGAGTTAATCACAGTTAAAACGAAAGCTACGTACCTACCTAGTACGCTAGGTATCGTGCTAGCTAAGTTTTTGTAGAATTGAAAGTCGGTCCTGTGAATAAAAAAGAAATGTTTTTTTTAATAAATAATAAGTGGGAGTCGGACTCGCGAACGAAGTGTTCCGTAACATCTATACTAATATTATAAAGCTCAAGAGTTTGTTTGTTTGTTTGTTTGAACGCGCTAATCTCAGGAACTACTGGTTCGAATTCAAAAATTATTTTTTCGTTGGATAGACCATTTATCGCGGAAGGCTTTAGGCTATATAACATCACGCTGCGACCAATAGGAGCGAAGAAACAGTGGAAAATGTGTAAAAAACGAGGAAAATATGAAGCCTTATGAAGAAGTGACAGAAGACTTTGAGGAAACAATCGGACGGGCAGGACGACGTCTGCCGGGGCCGCTAGTTATCTATAAAATCGGCAAAAAAACATTGCCGTTGTAGACATACATGTAACAAATTTTATCTCAACATTCGCTTTGTAGCAATTTGGCTGTGACAGTCCTATAAGGGAAGTACAGGACTTTAAAAAGCAACATTAGGCTGAATTTTCTCTGGTTTAATATAAAACACAACTACAAAATGTTATCGCCACCGCTGACCCGAAATATATATTTATGAAGAATTACAAGCCGTGAGTACAGGTTAAGTTTACAAAATACATCTCGGGCGTTAGTTGCAGGCGGCGGGCTATTTTACGTGAGCCGTGTACAGAGGAATCACGGCTGTATCCCGCATCCTAAACACAGTATACTCGGTTAGACAGCTTTAATGGGGACAACGGCTACGACCCTAATTACGTTTTTACGTTTTAAAGTCAATTCCTAGAAGGGTCAAAGCTCCTGTGGTTAAGCCTGACCCTGAGACAATGTATTGTCTATCCTCATAGTTGTTTTTCTAAGTCTTTCTTATGCCAATTATTTAATTAAAGCTAAAGTCTAGTCGCTAGTACTTTAGCGTTAGACTATCGTCAGCTCAATCGTGCTACGAATATGAGAACTGTAAAGTATTCGAAACGTCAGCAAATAAAATAAAATACGTGAGTTGAATCCGTTATAGTTGTTTTAATCCGATGTATAATAGACGCGAAAGTATCAGAATTTACCGATTTCAAAAAGAAATAATATTTAAATAATAATAATAATAAGTTTAAAATAGAGTAATTCTAACCATTACTTACTAATTTACTTACAATGCTTTTTTATCCTTGTTTAGGTACCCATATTTAGACAATCAAATGGCCTCCCCCCGTGTTGTACCAACCGCGGCCTTCGTGTTTTCCTTTGCCATATACTTATTTCCTGTGAAATTAACAATATTATCGCTGGGGTTGTCTTTTGTTGTCTTCCATCTACTCAATAACCATCTCTCGGCTACTGTATAAAGAGAGAGAGAGATTTTTCCACAAAAAGGAACAGTATTGAAACTTTGAAAAGCTGTGAAACGGCAGAATTGAAGATAGATCGTTGATTAAAAACGTTAAGGTGAAATTCGATCTTTCTCGCCATACTCCTAAGAAAAAGATGAATAACAAACAGCGTAAAATATTTAGTTTTAAAAAGTACAGATACATAAAACAAAGAGTATTTTATTAAGTACCTAACTTAAAAGTACTAGAGCAGTCTTAAATTATAATCAATTTAAGACTACTTTATAGTAAAAGAGAACAGGTTTTCAGCATTTTTAATTTCGTAACTGGGCTGAACGCATCAGTAACAAAGTAGGTATGTACCTTAATGTCCAGCGCGTCGTAGAAATTCACAACATACCTAACCCGTACTAATATTATAAATGCAAAAGTAACTCTGTCTGTCTGTCCGCGTGAAAGCGTATTTCACGCTAAAACTACTGAACCGATTTAAATTAAATTTTGTTCAAAGAAAGTCTGGAGCCTGAGAAAGGACATAGGCTACTTTTTAACTGACTGCAAAAAAAGACGAAACCGCGCGGACGAAGTCGCGAGCAGAAGCTAGTATTATATATTCACAAAACGTAGTTCTAAATAATATCAAAAGAAAAATCTAGGCAAAAATACCACCAGCGCTCAAGATCATAAGTAGCTTACTTGTCTGCAAAACGATACACCTAAGGGACATGTCACATTGCGATTTTTCTAGTAATGCAGTAACGCGTTTGTTGTACCTATGCGTGGGTTGTTCGTATAATCGTAAAGTGAGCTTTATAAACGCGCTATTGCCTCAATTCGGTGCCACTACTGCGACTGTTTGGAGCATTAAGGACTGTATAAAAATAAACATATATTTGTGATAATATCTGTATGTCTTACATCCACATAAGAAGGCTGTCACGTTTGAAAAATCGGTAACAGTTGCAACTATCGTTCGTCTGTATCGCTACGAAATGTCACCATGTAGCATGTCCCTAAGCAAGGTAACACCGGAACCACATCTCGCTAGCTTACATAAAAATACTGGCTTACCTCGCCCCACAACAAGGCTCCTGGCGTGCGGTAAGCAACTGCCGTGATTTTCATAATAAAAGCGAGCGTGCGCGGCGGACAAAGGAGCGCCCGGCGAGAGGTACTCTCTGAATACATAACCAGATTCCTATGCCAAAATGATATTTTGTCTAGATAGTCACACGTGACGTTCTGTGGCCCGTATTAACCTGCGCAGACGTGCCGGGTGACAGTAAATGGATTAAGTCTTTTTTAAGATGTTATTACTTCAATACGATGTGTTTGTCTGCGTCTTCACATTCGTAGAACTCGCATTATACCTACCTGCTTTTTTACCTTGAGAGATGATTATTGTTCATGGATCGAACAAAAACCTTTTAGACTATGGGCCCATGTTAAAGAAATGATGGGTCATTTGAACCACCAGATGACCTATGTAGAACGATATAAGAGCATAAAATAATAAGATTTAGCATTGTGCCGTCACTTGTAAGCTGTCCAACTGAGTGCAGGTGAGAATTCAAAAGTACAGGTAGAGTCAGTACATTTTGGTCATATATTTTTGAACGGCATTGTTACCATCGATAGATCCATGAAAAATAATACTAAAACGCGTAGTGCCGTAAAAAAATGGTGATCCAAAAAGTCGGAATTTTTTTTTGATTTTCCGACAATTTCCAGGGTGATTTTGGTCATTTGATACAGTACGGCATCAGTTTCATACTATTTCAATACTGCTTCTAATCCATCATTCCGCAACGCCGTAAAAAAATCAAGCGACAAGGGGAAAAAACCGAAGGTTGCAGCCCCCTCTCTTGCCGTGGTCCAGGGGGTGATTTGATAAAGTACGGCTTCGGTTCCACAACATTATCTAGCACTAAAAAGTACTATAAAAATAATGCCGTCAAAAAATGATTGTTCATTTGAATGTATATCAATAATTATCTTAATTTCATCGTATTCTTGATTTATAAAGCTGTAAAATCATTTGACCCTGTACGGGAACTATTTTTCTAACATAATATTGTAAAATACAATTGTTATATAGTATTGCCGTTCAGCAGAAACTGTTCTGAAAAAAGTTATGGAGAAATACAAAAACTGAAATTTTGCAAATTATTGCAGAAATTTAAATATCATAAATTAATGAAATATAGCAGTTTTCTACATTGTATCCCATGTTTTAAATAGTATTAACATAAATAAATTAGGAAAAAATGTTGCCGTACATTTTAATGTAGACCATATTATCTTATATATAAATGCGAAAGTAACTCTGTCTGTCTGTCTGTCTGTTACGCTTTCACGCTAAAACTTCTGGACCGATTTAAATGAAATTTGGTACAAAGAAAGTCTGGAGCCTGATAAAGGACATAGGCTACTTTTTAACCGAGGAGTTCCACGCGGACGAAGTCGCAGGCAGAAGCTAGTATAATATAATTCTTGATATAATGTATTAGAGACATAATCACAAAACGAACTGCTATCAAAAAGTAGGTTAGGTTAGGTTTGAACTGCGTCCCCCTACCAAAATGAATGGTTAACAAAAGGAGGTTAGGATAGGTAAATAAAATACAATGTGCAAAAGTAAATTAAATATATTATTAAGTAAGTACATAAATCCCAGGCACATTACTTTAGATTTAAATTTGAAGCAATTGCTCGTAAAAATTCACCTTCGTTCGATTAAGTATATAATATTATCAATTCTTTTTTGTTGTTCCATATGTATTTTCTTTTTTTTCTGGCGGTTGCCCATTCATATATGATTGTATATTTCCAAGAATAATGTTAGATTCAGCTAATAATTCATTATGATTTGTATATAAAATGAGCGTTATACCATACAATCTTTATAAGAAATAAGCGTTATACCGAACGATAAATATACGAAATAAATTTATATATTTTAAAATTATACCAAACGTTTATTATACACAATGAATGATTATATTAAATTATATCAAATGAAATTATTTGAAATTATATCAAATGTTGATATATCAATAGAAAATATATTAAATATTTTTGTATCGATCATTACACACCCCTTTGAACCAACGAAAATGTACGGCATATGAAAAAATATTATCTATGCATAAAATACTTTCGAAATAAATTAATTTGATGCTGTGTCAAATCACCCCCTGGACCACGGCAAGAGAGGGGGCTGCAACCTTCGGTTTTTTCCCCTTGTCGCTTGATTTTTTTACGGCGTTGCGGAATGATGGATTAGAAGCAGTATTGAAATAGTATGAAACTGATGCCGTACTGTATCAAATGACCAAATTCACCCTGGAAATTGTCGGAAAATCAAAAAAAAATTCCGACTTTTTGGATCACCATTTTTTTACGGCACTACGCGTTTTAGTATTATTTTTCATGGATCTATCGATGGTAACAATGCCGTTCAAAAATATATGACCAAAATGTACTCACTCTACCTGTACTTTTGAATTCTCACCTGCACTCAGTTGGACAGCTTACAAGTGACGGCACAATGCTAAATCTTATTATTTTATGCTCTTATATCGTTCTACATAGGTCATCTGGTGGTTCAAATGACCCATCATTTTTTTAACATGGGCCCATAGTCTATTTTATACGTTATATAAAATAGATTAAAGAATTGCTTGCGTTATTATATAAAGCGACATATCATATTCCTGCTATCCTATCATATATTAAGTCTATGATACTGATGATAAATAATCGCTACGCTACGTACGTCGTAGCGCCAATAACCGTAGCGCGTAGAGATGCTACGGATTCTCGTAGCATGTTCGTAGCGAAACCACGTAGGACGTGGTGAAAATAGGCTTAATTTGAATTTATGGTAACAGTTTTATAATAAAATTTGATGGTTTCTAAACCCATATACTTATAAAAGTTTAATGTCATACTTTGATCTAGATCACCTGGGTCCAATTTTGCATTCATTTCATTGGGTACATATTTTGTTTGCCCAGGAGGCAAAGAAAATAATTTATTATTCATTGGAATGAAACAACTATTAACGGTTTTAACACGCGTATTTTTATTTTATTTTATTTGCTGACGTTTCGGATTCTACACACAGTTTGTACAGCTAAAGTCCTTTAAGACTTTAGCGTTAGACTATTGTCAGCTTAGTCGTGCTACGATTATGGAAACTGTAAGGAATAAAATTAAACAAAAAAACGCGAGTTAAATCTGTTATAGTCGTGTCATTCCAATGTAGAGAGAAATCGCGAAGGTATAAGAAATTATTAATTTACTTTTGGTAATGGCATAAAATCGAGTATCTCACTATTACTAAAAAATCTCGAGAAACGGTACCTACCATAGGAGTTCGCTGAGTGTGCTAGTTATATTATATTATTATAGTTACCAAATACCAATCCATTTATCTTGAATGAAAACAAGCGCACGTTGTTCGGGATCAGCCGGCACAGCCACCTGTTGTCATGCATAGTTTATTATCCAGCTTTGTTCATTACAAGTTCCATTTGGATTCCGATAAAGAAGGCTGTATCAAGTCTATCGAACGGAGGCTGTCCCTTGACCTTATTACTGATTCAGACGAGCCATTTCGTGGAATTTTCTTTAAGGCTGTATTTAGAATGATTACGAATCCATTTGCTGTGTGTTCGATAATTTATATGTTAACTCGAATTGGATAAATACGTTTAGGCAATGGAAAGAGCTATTCTAAAACTAAACATAAAACCAAGGAAGTTTTCTAATATACCTAAGTCTGTGTTTTTGAAGTGAAAACTTCTTTAGCGGCGCTGAGCACTTTTTTTTGTATGGGTAAAAACTTTCAAACTCGCGTCAGGGTCACGTGATGCTGATCGAAAATGCGTAAGATGGGGAAGGGAGAGGAACTAGTATCTCCCACTCTTTCTACCGTGCCTGAGTGTGCTACTCCGTTTAGGTGGCACAGGGCGCTTGCGCGAATGTCGTGTGTGTTTATGTACAGCGTGCCACGCGTATCCAAGGATGGTGAAAAATTGTCATATTTGTGTGCGATAGCGCAATAAATAAACATTGTATTCTACCTCATAAATGATAGTACTTTTGTACTTATAATTAAACACAACGTTCATATTGAAGTTTTCACTTCTGCCGGCACTCCCGGAGTGCTATTTTTTTTTTAACTAGAAAATGTTTCACTTCACTCACATAATTATTTTGATAAATATTAGCGGTTCCGATAAAATAATGTCGTCCCGTCCGGCAAAGCAGCAACATTAATTGATTTGACAGTTGTTGACATTGTTGCGTTTTGTTATACCATTTTTAACAAATGAAAGGTCTGATGTTTTGACGGTTTTTTTTACTGTTTTTTTATACGGGAACGGGATAAATCCCATTTCGTGACCTTGGAAAAGATCATAAGCGGATTTGTTTCCGGCCCCGTGGGATTACTGGCCTGTTTGTCTGCCTATATAATAATATATCTATGGGAGATGTGCAGCAGCATTCACAAATAATAATATGTAGATCAATGATGTGAATTCTCCGAGGATATTGTTTTAGTTGTGATTCACAGGGATTAAGACACAAGGTACAGTTAGTTATAATATTTTTAATCATACGCACAGTAATTCCAGAAACTCAAGCAAACCTCAAGTAGATAGGTACCCACTGAAGTAGAAGTCAATTGGATATCTTTCCCGAAATAATTTTCCGACAATTTATTACGTAGGCGCACTTAGATTTATGGGGTATCGGAGTACCGTAGTTACTAAGAAGAATAATAGCCGTATATACGATTTAATCTACTTTATAACATTTTCAATTTTTCATTAAAAAAATATCAATTTGAAATTACCTAAGCGTTGAAATTGCCTTTGTACATGAATGGCAGAAAATTGACACTAGCTGTGTCGCACAGTCTTTTCCATGTGGGATTTAACTATCCCTGTGGATCCGGATTAAAAATAGCCTGTCCTATTCCACGGCCTGGCCTGATAAAAAAGTTAGGAAATCGTATTAACTTTAGTCGACTAAGAGATTAATATCCATTTTTTCCCCATACATATATTAACTGTTTTTCTCTGCAGTAGCCAGTATTTATTTCGGCCCAGATACATTTCGAGGTGGGTGATTGAAATGTTTGTATAATACAATAAAGTCAAGCCCTACCTCGAGTCACGCAATCAATCACCGAGCACCGTTCCTAGATCAACCCCTGTTTGCGGAATTGTATTGAATTTCCGATCCGCCGCTTCGAATCCGTTTGACTGTTTAATTTGTTTGAAATTTACGTGTTAAATTGATAAAAAGGTGAAATATTGGAATAACCTCCCGCCGCCGGTGACAAAAACTTCTTTGTTCTTCTACAGTAAAGTTCAGTTTGTAAATGGATGTTCAGAGAACAATTATTAAAACTCAAAATTCGTTTTCTCTCCCCTCTCTTATTTATTGTTAAGCTAAATTCAACATCGAATAAGATTTTTTTGGAATTACTTTAAAGACTTTCGTTTCATTCTAGTTGCATTCTTTTCTACTATAAAGAAATACATAAATAGGTAAACTGCTGCCTAACGCTCTCAATTCAATTGAGGATGATCCTTTTTAACCGCACACTCTGTAAAAAGGTCAACTTTTTTTATTAAATTACCTATTTTAAAATTGATGGAAAATTAATTATGTATTATGGTACTAGAATATGTAAAAAGCATGTTCAAGGGTTAACCAAAAATTTAATACTGCTTAGTAATTATTTAGTTTGAAACACGAAAACAATAATTATAACTACACAGTATAAACTAAGTACAACTATCGAAATACTTATTATTTCCTATAAATTAAAAACTTATCACTATATAGAATTGATAATGTTTAACGGTAATTGATTTTAATTAGCTATTATTTGAAATATAATCATCCAAATATATATAGTTATATAACACATGCATTTCGAAATATCGTTTTTTACTTAACTTTTATCTATGTATTTTTGTATACGAGTATTCCTCCACTTAAACCCGTTACCTATGTAAAGAAGTAGAACGGTCTGTCTACTCCGACCGCATCTGCAAAGTCTGCGAATATATTATTAATAAGGTTTTTTTTCAAGACCCATTAATAACCTGTTCGTAATATGGATATTTTACCTTCCATCCCCGATTACTGTCAAGCGAGATGATCAATTCAAATTAGATTTAATAAACTTCCAATTGTAGCCGGTCCGGGAAAATTTCGCAATGATTAATAGGCTGATAATTCGGTAAACCGTCAACCAAGTCTCTAGTGACTTAAATTGTAATGAATTATTGCTATCATCAAAATACCTTAATTTTAGTTATTACTAATTAATCATTTACGAAACTTATCTGACTTGACTTTAACACAAAATTTCACTTGACATTCCAACAGAAAAGAACCCCACAGATAACAAAGGTAGGTAACATTCTAATATTTTCACCGTATCCTTTAATTAATATTCTCTTATATTATTCTGATCTCAAAGCTTTGAAGCATTATATTCCAAAATGAACCCTTTAACAATGGAAATAAAGAACTTATTCAAATAACTGTAGTTGAGACAGTTCAAAAGTATTGAGTAACGCATTCTCGTTATGTTGATGCAGCGGAAAGGAACAAATCGCTGTGACACCGACCCGTACACCTTTCAAAAATGAGACTTCTTTTATAGAAATATTTACTACAAAGGAACCTTTACAGTTGCTAGATCATCTACGTAACCCTTTGACGAACGGGCTTTAGCCGTTGCTTATTAACAGTCAAAAATTTATCAGTTCAAATAGTGAAGTTTCTCAAAAATTCACTAAGTAGATGAGCATCAGCTCATCTAGATCTCGACAACATGTCGAGCGAGTTCTAGCCGTCATGGTCAATTAATCAGAGGTAGCTTGTCTGATTAGTAGAACATGATAGCTTGAGATTACTTGGCAATAGCACATTTGGCGGATCTTTGTCCCCAGGGCCATAAATCCATTCCAAATGATACGCAACTACACATTATCACATCACAAATTTCTGGTAAGATAATCTTAGGAAACAGATATTCAAAGAAGTGGTTCTTTTAAGTCTTGCTCTTTTCTTTTATAGTTTTTAATTTCTTTTTAGTGACTCAAGATCAACGATCAACATGAAATTATAATGTTAGTCACAAAGTTTTAAACTGAATCGAATCGAGCGAAGGTATAGTGACCTGCCGTCAAAGTAATTGTATTTGCAGAGAAGAACTGCAGTCTGCGTCGCCCGACGCTTTCAGCATTTTTCTCCATCTCGTTTACTTTCAGTGAATAACGGGCTATAATGAGATGTGGCAATAAAATTTTTCATCTTTAAAATATTATTTTTAAACCGTAAATTTCTAGAAAATTTCCTTTTAAAAACCTTTGCTCTTCACGTCGCACCGGAACTGAAAGTTTAATTAACGAGATTTTAAAAATAGGTTAAAGGTAGGATAGTATTTGGTTATGAAGATGCTACTGCTAGATGGAGTGTCTAAAATAATAAGAAATTATTATAACTATTATATTATATACGAAAATTATAGTTAAGGCAAAATTAAAAGAGGTGATGATGAGGTTTCTACAAACTTGTTATGGTTATTTCTAATAACTCCTGCCATAGTAGACATGCTTCTTTTCTTTACTGCAAGCAACGGGAAAAACACGAGCTAGTAATTACTAATCATTTATTGCAAAATCGAGTTGTTTTCAAATTAAATTGCATAAAATATGAACAAACTAAGGCATATACCTACTAAAGATTATATTTTGGATTCCACGGGCATTTCAACCGCTGTCAGCCCCTGTCTTCAATATAGAAGGAACAAGCTACAATAACATTTAGACTCGATTAATTCTGGAAACATATACAAGCAGTACCTACCTACAATATTGCATCAAAACGTAATTCTTAGTGTAACTCATTTATTCCTTATTTAGAAGAAAGATCATCCTCATAATATGTAATCAAATGTGTTTCAATATCTCTTTCAATCGAGTGTTTGCAATGAGTCTATTCAAGAATAAATTAATATGGGAAATGAGAGTCAAATCAATAGTCTAATCATGTAATCAAGTTACATCCCATTCAATGTTTTGCTTTAATAATATTTTATCTTATGCACGTGTACCGGTGTTCCATTACCTTAAGTACTGTTAAGAATTGAATTACATAATGGGCTGTGTTAATGGAAATACAAAGAGAATAATTAAGTTTTTTTGTTTTATTTTTCAATTACCGTTATCCGTCCTCTAACTACGATAACGATAACTGAAAATAAACTGCCTCTGACTACAAAACTACAGCTGGCGAATCTTGGTAGTAGCAAATTTTAGAGTAAAGAGTACGAGCGTTTGTGTGTTTTTCTTAGATATCTTATATATATTTATCTGTTGTTGTTCAGTTTAGTTTACCCATTATACAACCTTGCTTATTTGGGACAATTGGAACTAGATCAGTTAATGTGCCTTCCCCAAAGATACCTATATTTATTACTAACCGTAAAGTGACGGTAACTACCTATAAAGAACCTACAACAACACAACAACAACGACAACTTCAACTGATAAAATACACCAATATAAAATTAATATACAAAAGGAATATTTAAAAAAGTCAGTGTGGCATCCATTCGCCAACATACACTTACACAACTAACTAAAAATATACCCATAAATACCTGAATTGCATGCATAATGAAATTCCCTTCTTCATTGATTTTAGTAGAGGTATATTTTACGCAATTTACTGTCGTACATTTTATGCTTCCATTTTACTTTAGCATTTCAGTTGGTCCAAGTACTTTTAAGCATAATAGTGCATTTTTATAACACAATTTAATTTGCGCAATGCGGAAATATTAGTGGATCTACCTATGCATGTAAATTACATTAAAAGAACAATGGCCGTCTCATTTGAAGCGAAGTGCATTTCTCCGCAGTGCAGCGTTCGTTATAGAATAAAATGATTATAACTTTACGGTCTAGAATCAGACAGACACAAGACTTATTCTGTAACTCGATTTTTATTTACTCTTCAATATTTTCTTATGATGAACCTACAGAAATTCTTAGGTCGTTTGGTGTTCTACTTTTCAAACAAAGAAAATCTAAAGCTAAACACGTATATAGATAAAAGATTGGTACCCACTATTATAATATAAACTTAGAGAACCTTAAAACTTTTACAACTCTCAGCAAGAATAGAGCTTAATAGTATGCTTGTCTTGTTTCCAAATGAACTCTTGGTACAAACACGGACCAAATGAAAAATATATGGAATTCACAAATATATTAACGAAGGAAAGCTGGCCACGTAACTTTTGGTTAAAACTTCCATAGCTACCTTTTCTGCATACATTTTTCGGTCAATTGCTTTGCGTTATTAACAACAAATAAAACGAATGGAAAGGTAGGAAATGATGCAATTTAACAATAGTCGCGTGAACAGTTTTCCTTCACTTATATATATTTAGGAATTCCATATTATATTTTTCATATGTTTCGTGCGTGTCCACTATTGCCGAATGGCACTTGCTCTAGGGGGGCTGCTGGTGTTTTCCACAGTAATGTCTATGTGGAAACGAGATCGCTCGAGCAAGCCGGTCCCATGTCCACGCGTTTGACAATAAAATAGAATTAAGCAATTCCCGCCTTGCAATGGTTATGAAGAGTGACGTAGAATTTACTGCACAGCGACCAGTCTGTTACTGCACTCGAAGTTAATCCTTAATTTCCCCTTAAATCAAATAACAGTAATTACTCAGGCTATCTGTTTCAAAACTAATTAATTTACGAGTAAAACCAATTACCTACGTATTCGGTGCGTAGATACCTGCAATTACGTACTGTTACAGATACATGCACATTGTTATTTATCTTCGTTGCAGCTGTGATTTGTAAAATTAACAACGTATTGGATAATAGTGGTAGTGATGCATTTCTCAGGCTTATATAGAACTAGCTGTGCCCGCGACTTCGTCCCCGTGGAATAGTAATTCTTCATAAGGCTTCATATTTTCCCCGTTTTTTACACATTGTCCACTGTTTCTTTGCTCCTATTGGCCGCAGCCTGATGTTATATAGCCTAAAGCCTTCCTCGATAAATGGTCTATCCAACAAAAAAAGAATTTTTGAATTCAAACTAGTAGTTCCTGTGATTAGCGCGTTCAAACGAGCAAACTCTTCAGCTTTGTAATATTAGTATAGATAATAAGATACCGCAGACGGACTTTTTTAAACGGCGTGTATAAAAAAATAAAATTCTTATTTAAAAGCAACTTTCTAAGTTATAGGTATAGAAACCTGGTTCCGTCGTTAACGTTTCATTTTATAGCTTAGAAATAAACTTGTAAATTAGTGTCGACGCAACACGACGTTCTCGCTTTCCTGATCGGTAACTTATTGACATTTTCCAGGGAATAGTGGAAATATTTTCATCTATTTTTGTTAAACTTGTGTATTGGACAGTGATCGATAGTGTGTCAAAAGAACGGGTTATCTCGACACAAATATTTACAAAGTTTACGCGAGATGCGACCCGCGCGGACAATGATCCATCGGTATTTGGAAATAGTTCGGGCGGCGGAATCAGACATCGCACAAACAGCTAACATTCAAATAGACCTATATAGACATAAGAGAATTTTGCCTTTTTGTTAATACACCACTCGACTTAAAGGAAAAATAGTAACTAAACGACAGATCATAAAATTCCTCAAAAATTTTCAGCTTCATAACATGGCCATTGTAGAGTGTATTTATTATGTCATACCTATACCTTTGCTTAAGTCGACGGAATACTAAGATATAGATAACAGAAGCTTCCTTTCTGTGCGTTACCAAGAGATGTAGGTAAGTTAATTTTATTTAAGTTCTCTTATTTTTTTTCTCCATCCACTATTAGTGATCAAGTTGACAATTTATTTTCATTCTAGTAAACGTTGCTTTACTGCAAATTTCTAAACAAGCAGCAAGTAGTACCTAAGCCATTACTTATTCTATGTGACGTCTTAATCCGGTTTTGAAAGAGCTCTTTGGAAATGAGCGCATCCTGGGTATATCCGTTCTTGTGCTGAACCGTCGGTATGGATTAAGGCTCCAAATACAAACAGCGGTACTATACTGCAAAGTGGAATTCGAAATGACCAATTTGACCAAACCAAAATGAAATTAATTGTTGCTATAAAGGCGAAATTCATGAGTCGTAATTTATATATATATAATTTTTATATATAATAAATTTTGAAAAAAAAAAAAAATAGGGATCCGTGCGAAGCCGGGGCGGACCGCTAGTATTGAATAAAATAAACCTCATCGAGTATATAATCCTTCGTTCGTTCGTTTTAAACATTGGCATTGGTTTATTTTTGAGTCTATACAAATACATGAGTTTTAATTATCGTTTCATTATTTCAAGGTGACTCAGGCTTCACACAAAAAAACAAGCAGCTTGATTGGTATGGCGATTCAATTTTGGATTTTACTTTAATAAAATATACATCCCTGTTACAGACGGTGGGGCGTATAACGTATTCATGATAATACCTAGGAATCACGAATACCTTTGTAATATACAAAAACTGGACTTACATTGCGTACTTACATTAATATTACTCTGCTCTCTGCGACCGTATTAAGGGCACAGATCCTTATAATTACCGAAAGATATAGATGTCCTATAAACATTTGCTACTAACCTAGGTGGTAAATAGGTTAGTATTACAGTTAATTATCTAAACTAATTATGATTAACATGATACCAAGAACGGTAGCAGTGCGGCTAACAAGATTCAAACGTCCAAGCTTCCGACAGGCAATTAATTACTGCGTAAGTATAATAATATATTAAAATACAAAGCTAATTATTATTTGCCTACTATAAAACTTACAAAAATATATTGCGTTAACAAATAAAATTACACATTGGAATGAAACAACTATTAACGGCTTTAACTCGCGTATTTTTATTTTATTTTATTTGCTGACGTTTCGGATTCTTTACAGTTTCCATAATCGTAGCACGACTGAGCTGACAATAGTCTAACGCTAGTTAAATCCGTTAATAGTTGTTTCATTCCAATGTGTAAAAACCGCGAAGGCATCAGAAATTATTAAATAAAATTACAGTTAGGTAGGTGTTGGTGAGGAATGGACTGTAATGAAAGCAATAGGATAAAGGAATATAGGAATATAATAAGGTAACTTTACAAACACAATACAGCACAATATCACAACACAACTTAACCAAATGAACTAACTAAACTAACTGACAATAGAAATAAGAAAACAATCGATATTTTAAAAAGGGCAATAGCCAATAAAAGTAAAACTATAAAACTATATACACACAGCAAGGAGTACGCAACAGTAGGTACTTATTTAAGTACCTACTTAATACTTTTGATGCTTTCGCTATAACTACATATTGGAATTAATTTACGTTTTCGAAAGGTTCTCGCGTACCTACGCAAATTAAATACGTTATACATAATTGTTTTATAAATTCCAAAATAATTTTCATTTAAACACGCTTAAATTAGGATCACTTGTTACGAACTGAATGACTATGTATTTGACGGCCTGTTGGTTTAGTGGTCAGAGGCCCTGACTACGAAACCGGAGGTTGCGGGTTCGAATCCCGCTAGGGGCAGATGTCAATGTGATGAGCACTGGCATCTGTACCTGAGTCTTGGATGTCTTATATGTATTTATGTATATTATCCGTTGTCTAGTACCCATAACACAAGCTTTGCTTAAAATGGGACTAGATAATTGGTGTGAATTGTCCAAAGATATTTATTTATTTATTTATTTATGTAATGCAATCATAAAGCTAAATTTAAGCCACTTTCATGAGATTTAGCTGACATGTGTTGTGGTAATATTGACTGATGCGGTCGCGGTTATTAAACATTGGAATGAAACAATTATTAACGTTGTAGTGATTGGGATGACAGCAGAAAAATAATATTATGGCACCAGCATCGCAATCTGGATAGAAACTCCTTAAAAGAACCTACCCTAATCCCGCAGCTCAGCAAAAGCTCAAAATGGTATGAAATCTAAAAGCATTTTTAGATAATTGAAAAGTTTTTCTACATTCGAAAGCTTATAATTAATTAAGTTATTTGAATGGTTTCATAAAATCGATTCAGTCACATAAAGTTACGATCGGACGAAAGTTTTAACCTGCTGCTGTTTATTTTCAATTGCAGTTAGCGAATTGTAAATGAAATTATATTTTCGTTATACTTTAAAGCATAACTGATGGAGAATTCTGATAGGAGACGCTAAGTAGGTATTACTTAAAATTATGTCGTGCGATTACAAAAAAAGATGATGATGACATTAATAGTCACAGTCTTTATAAATAAAACTAGCGGCCCGCCCCGGCTTCGCCCGGATCCCTTTTATTATATCCTATGTCACTCAGGAATAGTGTAGCTTTCCAACATTGAAATATTTTTTCAAATCGTCCAGTCGTTTAGGAGCCTATTCAATCCAAACAAACAAATTTTTCCTCTTTATAATATTAGTATAGATTAAATACAATAAATTTAATATTCGAATACGTTCGAACATAAATCTAATCATAGTAATTTTAAGATAACGTTTCAAAACTTTACCGTACCCATATTTCTATAAGACTGATACTTTAACTCGATTTAATATTAAAACTATTTCTGCAATATACTGGTTTTAACATGCTATGAATTTCATTAAAAATGTAGCTGCTTAATGAGGCTACATGGAGGTAAATTAAAGAGAGTGGCATCATGGGAATTAACAAAATTAACATATTACAAAAAGCTAATTACAAACAGGGGCGTGCACTCAATAAAGGCATAAAGGCACTGCCTACCCGACGAAAAACTGCTAGACCTTACTAACAACCCTACAATTTATAAGAAATATTAATTATCTAATTTAAAATATTTTTTCTATTCACTGAGTAACATTAAAATCGTAACGTAAAATGGAACGTAATACATAATTTTATTTACTTCAACTTCATACACAAGTTACCTTACTACATTTCACCTAAAACTTTCGTAAAAAGGAACGTTACGTCAAATTACATTCGCGCCATTTCGCGCGTTTCGGCACGTCACGAATTCTAGGCAGTCGAGCTCAGTGCCTTTGAGAAATGCAACAGTGTGCGTGAAATCTCTTGTCCGTGAACTACTTTTATATTGCACACACGCAAACGTCTCCAATTTGTATGGCGACTCAAGTCCGGCAGCCTGGCCTGCCGAACACTTCCGAACCGTACCGAAAATGACCGAACCGAACCGAAATGTGTACTTTAGCTTCCAAGTTTGTGGTAAGAAGATAATATAATATGCACTATATTGCAAAATAATATAATTATATTAAATAAAACCAATAATCTTTTACAATTAATATAAAAGTATTATACTTATTTAGATAAATAAATGTTTTTGAACAATTGCTTTGATTAATTTCGGAACTTTCTAAACGTTTTTACTTTTTACGTTGACGTTTAGACAAATGTCAGTTTATGTCAGGTCGAATGTTTATTTCCCGCTAACGTAGTTGTTTTGCAAATAAAAGAGTTAAGTTTCAAAGTTTACGCAGTGTTTTAAATAAATATGATAAGTTTTATAATGACGAATAAAGATTTTTATATTGTGCAGTGAATCTTTAGATCGTGAGTGTATAGGAGCCGCAGCGGTCAGCTATAATGATTGTTAATACGTAAGTGTTAACTATAAATGTATTTAAACGCACTGTTGTTGATTGATTTCGTCAAGTGTTCATTATATTTTACGAATTAACAACTTATTTACCTTATTCTTACATAAATATTCCTTTTTCTTAAGCAAACGTTCCTTGTTCTTAAATCAAACATTAAATCTCAAGTCAAACTTTTAACTTATATCATGTGCATATTAGTATTAAATTCTTTAAACCAAACAACTTACTTATAATAAAAAACTTTTCTAAGCTAACAAAAAGTAACAAAGAAAAAAAAATGGAACAAAATTAAGCTTTTTTTTTTAAATTTCTGGACAAAAGCTACATTTATGAAATACCTAGTTATAATAGAATGAAAACCAAATGACTCTCAAGGATATCACACATGTTTTTTCTGTAAAATCTTTAATGTATATAGATATTATTCTTTTCTCTTAAGTAAATTTGAAATTATAGTGGAATTAAGTAAGTAGGTACAATAAACCTTTCATTATAATTATTACTTATACTTAGATCTCTTATTAAATATTTAATTTGCTATTTCTTTTATTTATATGATGCTATACAATTCTATATTTAACAGGTAACTACTGCTTTTTAACTATATTCTGGCGAAGAAAATCCTTGTAATGCAATATGTATACTTACATCAAAATTGTCATGTAATCCCCCAACTCACACTGGAACATCATGGTAGATTATAATACTAGCAAGAACTTTCTAAAGAGGTCTGAGCCCAGAAATGAGATGTTTACTGAATTAATTTTGTTATTATCTGTTCTGTCCGTAGTCGGGTGAAAGAAAAATATAAAATATTATGTAAGTAACAAATATAATATGTATTTATGAAATCATAGGTATATATATATTAGTAAAATTAAGAAGTAATGTATTATTTACTATGTCTTAGATAAAGTTTTATTAGATATAAATCAAAATTTTCAGTCATTATAGTAGGGGTAGTGTTCATCCGCCCACGCACCCGAGTGTATTTTTTTTATTTTTTTTTGTTGTGCGTGACTGCCCTTCCCTGCCTACCCGCGTAGTAAACCCAGTGCACGCCCCTGATTACAAACATCAAACTCCGTGTAGCGTGGGGCGGAGCAAGAAACTTACCAGCGATGCGAGTAACAACTTAACTGAGCGTATGTAATATGTATGCTTTGAAATTACAATTAGGACTTCATTTGTTAATTAATAAAAACTTAGTCTATCAGGAATAAAAACATTTTTTGTTATAACTATACTTATAAGTAAGATTTCGAGTAGGTTTTCATCATAGTGGAACGATTAATTTACACAGAAGTACCCACCTACTGATCGATTAGAAAAATATTAATTCGGTACTTAGATGAAATTAGATTTTGTGTTTATTTCATAGTGGTCAATGATTCAATGATTATGTACATAATTATTTCAAATTACATGCACACAAATTGAGATCGTCAAACAACGAACAATAATATCTAAAAAAATAATACTTACACGATACATATGTCAAATATAATAAAAGAGGTTTCTCTTTAGTCATCAATCGAACATCTCGCAGGTAATATTTTTAGGTAGGTACTGATATTTTAGCCGACGTTTATTTTTTCTTTTCTCTTTATACTCATTGTCGGTCTAACTTAAAAGTATTTTTGAAGGATTAGGTAAGCGGTATTACAATAATGTACCTAAATATTGCATTGATTCATATATCGCGTCGAACCTAAAGTAATAGATATGAATAATAAACGTAAGTATACCTAAATATAGTCAATGAATAACAATAATCGTATAAATCATCAGTCAATCAATATTTTTTTTATTAAAATTCCTCTGGTGCAGTCTCAAAATCGTACACGTCAAAGAATACCTACTTGATTTTGTAAAATTATTTTTGAAAGATCACTCTTTTAAAAAAAGCCGATTCAAAATCCGTTGCGTTATTTTAAAGATTTAAACATACAATAGGGACGGACAAACAGTACAGCGTCTTTGTTTTTAGGTATTTGTTTTTCAAAATATAGTTACCTACTTATGACGTTTGGGAGGCCTTAGTGCTATGTCGATATTTATTGTATTCCCCGAGGTAACTTTGTAAAAGCGTTCAGCATTGCATTGCGACCGCCAGCAATTACAAGTATAAAGCAACAAGTTATTACGTTATATTAAAGTTACATACAGTGAGCGAACAAAGCCGCAACCAACATATTACATTAGGAACTACTGTTTCTGTTTTACATATTGTGGAGACAACGATAATATCAGACACTTACTTAGACTACAATAAGATTCGATTTATAGAGATACAAGAATAAATACACTTGGGATTGTGAAAAGACCTAAGCTAGCAGTTCACCAAACAGACGCTGTCTAATACATTAAATATATATGCCTCATTGTATATTTTTGTAAATATAGAAAAAAACTCGATCATAAAATACGGTTCTAATTTATTGGATCCGTGCAACGCGATCGTGTTATCACTGCCGAAGCCAAAAAGCGTCACAAAAAGAAGAAATATAGACATTAACGTTTTACACCCAAAAGCTTTTAGCTCGTAAATATTTCAGTCGTATCACACTGCCTCAACTCCAAACATATTATTATGGTATTCTTTTACAAGTCGGAATTAAATGAACAAAGTCCTGTTGTTATTTGTCTTATTCAGATACCTAGTTATAGGTATATAGTCACACTCATTATACATACAAAACCTAATCAGCATCAACAAACAAAAAATCAGGTACCTTTTAAAAATAGTTTCCAGTTAATTATCTTTCCTAAAAACGAACATTGAGCGCTCCTAATTGTTTAAAAGGAAAGTTTATAAAGAAAATAAGGAGAAAAAATTAAAAGTTTTATAAGTTCGGCTTTTTTCATAATGGTGGTGCGCTGCACACCTCGCGGCTGAATGAGAGATAACGACCGCAGTTCGGTTATTTATGACTAACGAGCCTATTCACAAGCGCACCGGGCCAAATGGAGATTTATGAAACAGAAAATGTCGGGTGTACGTCTTGAAGGTAATTTGTGGAATACGACGGCGTGTACGCAGTAACTGGGCGCAAACTGCGAGATGGCATCCCGTTTGGGAACGGCTTCTATGCTCCCGCTGAGTAATGGTACTCGTCTCGAGTATCATGTCGGCTGTTCCATTTTTTAGCTTCTTGTAAAAAAACGTGTTTAGAAGTTTTTGTTTACCTCTGTTGCGTAATAGAGTATTTTCATACAATTCAAAATAAGTGGGTTCCAGTTATGTCCAGAGTACCTTCATTATTTCCGTGGAATAAATTGTGTAAGTACTTGTCTTTTTAAATTTTTGGACAAAAGTAAGATGAAAAAAAAGGTAAATAATAAGATCAGAACTTTACCTAATAAAAAATCTTAATTAAAAATAAAAAATAATTAAATATGTAAATACTAAATCGTTATGTTATTACTAGGTATCAAAGTTTTGGTCAATATATGCTAATATTCGACGAACGAGAATAAATAGATATTAAGTACCGATTTTAAAGTGATAAAATGGAGAATAATGACATCTGCAAATTACATAAACGTAAAACAAAACCTCATGTAAACAAACCGTGAAACGTCCAACACGATTTACGACAAGCGAAAATGACCAGCAATTAAGAAAATCAAACAAAATTCAATAGGGAACATTTGTTCAAAATTGCAAAACCCTAAGCCGAAAGGGCCCAATTTCCATTTTATTAGCATGAGTTCGGAATAAAAATGTGTTTATTCTGGGATGAAAGCGAGATGGTCCCCCATAAAGAGATCGAGTGCCAATATATAGATGAAAACGCAATGTTATTCTGAAACGTATTCCAAATTCAAATGGACTTTGTATTTATGATGTTAGCCTACACAATTATCACAAATCCCACCCAGGGTTTGCCAAACGAGATATTTTTAACCGCAAACTATTTATTCGGTTTCACAAAAGGGTGATTCGGCGCAAGCATTTCTAGAATACCTATTCGAGTAATGAAAAGTCCACGTTTGAAATGGGTGAGCATTCTAACCTTAACAGAACCTATAATTTAAATAACTAGGTATTTTTATGGGAACGGTTATGCCGAAAGAAATATAAGCAGAAAGAATTGTACGTTCTGAATGCTACATGCGTTAAGCCACTCACACGATAATTGAAACAATAATAAGCGGAAACCCGCTAGGGAGTATAATACTATTAATGAATAGATAAAAGTTTCCGGGAGCAATAGCGTTGCATGCCCGTTAGTGATGGCCTGATGGGCAATGAGTCCAGGAAACAAATGCAATAAAATCACCTCCAGGGATTTATAGCGACCGAATGCCCTTGGTATTGCAACAGTAAATAATATCTTTCGTTAAAAGGACCATTTTATTGGCACCCTTTCCTTTTATGCGACGATTATGTCATTTTTACGACCGCTCCAATGTTATTTACGTATTTTTATTGAGAATCAAACGGAAAACTCTTACATTAAATCCAAATGATCTCGTAAAAATTACGCTGTGACATTAAATAGAGTGGAGCGCGACTGCCTATTTTTACCCACAATTGCCATGATGGCTGTTTAGTTAGTTACGTCCCTACAATCTGAAACAAGCAATTTTTGTATCCCAAACGTTTTCGATTACGAGAACGTTCAGGTCTATTTCATACTTATAGAGAGAACCGCCTAAACAAACATCCTTATGGTTTCAACAATATGTTTGTCAAAGCGTTCAGCAAAAAACGGCATTTATTTGCGACCTCAACAGTCGTGTTGTGGATGGTTGTGACTTTACATGTAAACAATGCCGTAATATATAGCGCGATATCCGCCCGGTACGTTTGTAAATATTTGTACCAAATTTAATTTTAGGCGTTTGCTATCCATCAACGTCCAACCACCTCGGCAGACACTTCCTAACAACTTGGCCGTTTAATGTAATTGGATCGAATAATTCAATTTGAACATACAACTTCAAGTTAGGGATGACGTTTTGCAATTAAAAATAATATTTTAATGTTTTGTAACTTTGGCGCAAAATTATAAAATTATTATTTATGATGCTTTCACGATACTACACAATGGAATCAAATAATTAGAACGTATTTAACTCGCGTGTATATTAATAATTTAGTCTACTAGAAATATGGTTGTACAATTTTTGAAACGTTAGCAAAACATGTAATATGCGCCAATTAAATCCGTTGTAATTTTTTATTGCCATAATAATATGTTTATTTGTTCAGTAGGTATTATGAAATTTACCTACATATTATTATGAAATTCTAACTTTTTATTAATTGATATCCAATGTAGCTGTGTGAGAATAAATAAAGGTATTACCTACATAAGATATTCGATTATCAACACATATTGTTACCGGTAGGTACCTTAAGTTAAGTAATTTCCTTCTCTTATTTTAAAAATATATCAACACATTGTAACAATATTGAAGTGGAATCGACTGCCTCGAATGTAATTCTGTTATTTATAAACAGGCCTACAGGCGGTACACTTTCATTTATTAGGTAAACAAACTTTCTACCTCGCTGCTCGCTTAATTTCAAACCGGAAATCGAGAACAAAAGTTGTTGCAAGCCGGAAGCTAAGGCAAATTTTTCGTTAAACTCACCCATATTTTAATTTAATGGCATAAGAAAATATACAGTTACTTAAAACAATTTTACAGAAACTTTACATAAAGTTCAGATTGTGAAGTTAGAAATGTTGGCTGAAAATAATGGATAATACCTAATGATCGACCCTTAGTGGATGTATGAAACATTTTTATACTTACTGACTGATTGTGACTTTGTGTGGTCTATTTATATAATTATAATTAAATCCATTCTTGTTAATTGTTAATTAGATGGTCAGCTTAGTTTTCGAAGCTCCAGACTACGAAACGCCCCTGCTGTGGGTTCGAATCCTGCAAGAAGCAGATTTTTCTGTGCATAAATATCTTAAATGTAATGTACTTATAGATATTTTAGACTTCTTAATCCATTGTAGATTTGCTTAGTGTGGGACTGGAGTGGAGTAAATTGTTAAAAAAAAATCATCCAGATTAAATTTATATAACAATATTTAGTAAGTTATAAATAATGTGTAAATATCCAATTTTTGAAATCTTGATATATGACCCTTAGAAACATTCCACTTTAATTCAAGCCTAAATACATCGGTATCATTACTCACTTTATTTATTTATTATTAGTTATTACGCATAGCATTTTAAAACCAACTGATTATAGGCAAACACAACGTGCTTACTTTGCAAAATGAATGTTTACATAGACTAAACAGTGATTGGTATATTTTTAATATAAGTACCGAAATTATAATATTAAATAATTCAAAAGTTACAGCGCATCAACACAATGAGTCTAAATACACATCTCAATGGGCGCTGTATTTATTTATTCAGTTGTGCCAAAGATTTCTGAACGCGAAAGAGGCTCAATTCTAAAACGGATCTGAAAGAAACCTGAAATGTAATTTTAGAGGGGATCACTTCGACTGTGGTGATAAAAACAAGTCACTCGTTCGACTTCGACGTGACATCAGATCACATCGGCACTAGCATAAGTAGAAGCCGAGGTCAACCAGCCGTCTCTTCGAGTTGAACAATTTGTCTCCTCGCAAGAGTAGGAAGCTCCGGACGGATACAAATGGCAGATTACTTCGAGTTTACTAGATTCCGCCCTAGACAAATGTCGCATCCACTAGTCCCGCCTTGCGCGCCGTAATGAATGCCACTTTGAAAGCGATATTATGCAAGGATTCATCACACAGACAATGACATATGGATTGTAATGTTTTAAGACTGTTATCCCTGTCTTAAGCACGTTTAGAATAGTTAAGTAGCGCTATTAAGGTGACATTATGCACTAGTCTTATAACTTTCTTTAAAAATCACTAAAAAAACTTTTTAATGTTTTTAACGTTATAAATTTTAATTTTCTGTGTAATAAAATGTGTAAAATATAATAGAGCTTTTCAATTTACACTATTTACCTACATTTAATTGTGTAATTAGCTCTATCGTTTTTTAATAATACCTAATTGCAACTAGCTCTGTCCCGTGGGACAAAAGTCGACTTCTTTTTTATTGCCCGACAATCTCTATACCTACTAACATTAAGAGGATTGGAAACCTGTTTAATTTTCATACAAAAGGCGATAACGTTTTACACCCAGTAAATATAGTTAGATTTTTATAATTTTTGGATATGTTGTAGATATAATGAGAAACTACGTCTGTACGTTTTGATTTTTAAGAAATATTGCTTAAGCTAGATCTAAATATAGATTTTTAGATCTATATATAGATTTTTAGATGCTATAAATTTTAACGTAAGCAATATTTCTTAAAAATGTTCACAATCCTCTTAATATAAACCAATTCAAAGCAAATAAACAATTACACTTACAACCTTTATTACATCAGTTTCCTATTAAGTATGAATACTTAATTATTATTAGGTAAATTTTGATAAATTTTTAACTAGATCAAACTCCCCTTACTCAAAATTACCATACTCTCATACCTATTTAATAAAATAATGTAAGTAATATTTAAATAAACTTGGGTAATTAATCGTGTACCTTAACAGGCATGGGGCATATTCCCCACCTCGCGATAGAAGTGAGGGTAAATTAGCCATAACGTGTAAATTGAAACGCTGGCAATCCCGTGAGTTAACGTGATTCGGGGCGCACATCCAGCCTTTAATGAATAAAGGGACATACGGAAAATGTCTATATGTGCTCAACAGACAACTTGTAACTCAATCAGGTGGCTGAACAGTAACTATACAGAACATATTGATAGGTGTATTATATAATTATTTTCATTGCCGTGCAGAGAACGCTACGTTCTCCGTGACAACCGTTCCAATATCTATTTATATGTAAGCTATATAACAAGAATCACCTAAAACTATATAACATACTTACACAAACACAAATAATGAAATATTGATTAGGTACACATTCTATAGTTACGTGTCACATTCTATACTTCCACTTTGTATTACGAAAATCGTCTTTGAGAACTTGGAACCGTAGAGCTTGGAGCTGCCGAAACATGCAAAAGAAATATATTTTGAATCATCAACCGTACTAGTATTTATTACAAATTAACTCTTAATTATTATAAGTTTTGTAGGTGTTTAAGTCATTTCGATACAACTTTGTTAAAATATTGGACAGAGAGAGTTAGTAACGTGACGCAGGTTAACTTGTACCTAAGTAAAAAGTGAAAATTGTAGAGTGCAAATTATTTGTTCTAATTTAAATAGTAAAGGTAGTTTTAGAGTATGAGACAAACTCCTGGGACCGAAATGGAGCAAGGATGTGTAAACTGAGGGGTGCTAGAGAATCTGATTAACGCAACTAGTCCAGTAAATTGACATGTTTATCTTAAATGTGACTAACTTCAAGCCGCGTTAATGTAGTGAAGTTATAAATACCTACCATCAATTATAGAAGAACTATTGCGGTCTTTTTAATTAATCCTATACTTAAAACGGATTTTTACTTTATCTAACAGATAATACCTAACTTTTAAAACCCAAGTACCAAAGCCTTATCGCAAGACCACTGCCATTTTAACGTCAACGGAGGTCAAAGGTTAAAAAAATCCTACATAGTTCAAATACATATCGCAAATATCTGTCTCGGATTCACTCAAGCAAGTAACGACATTTGGCGCCATCAAAATCATTTTCTATTTGCCCGAAATACTCATATAGTTACGTATACCTAAGAAGAATTTCCAAACACAACGCAACCCTTTTGACTAACTTTACCTTTCGTGCGATAATCGATAGATTCGAAAACAATTTTAAATGGATTGGAATTGCTAAAATGTTTTCCAACCTATTTCGTAGATGTTTGATTGTGGAAATTGCCAGCGAACCAATTTAACAGTTAACTGAAATGTTTTTCGTATTGACATCAAAACATAGTACATTGAATGAATGAAACAAACTGTCCTGCCTTTTGTTTGTCAAATCAACAAAGTTTAATTGTTTCCTTAAAATGTCAAATAGCTACGCTAAGACGTCGACCCTTTTAGATATATCTCTACATCTAAATTTAGAAATTGTTGGTTGATTTATTTAATGTGAAATTGTATCGAGTAACCCTTTCAATAAAATCTTTCATTTTATAAAATTATTGAGAACGAATTGAAGTTGAAATATGAGGATTTATAAGAAAACGTCGCTCTCCTCAGCATCATTTTTTTTTTGAGGGTATAAAATCTTTGAAACGTGAATTATTAGATGTTTTTAAGAAAACATCGTCGAATACACGAACGTTTCAATCTGGATTACGAAAACATAGAAGAAAATACGATATCTTATTCTTAGGCTCCTGAGAGCTGTAACCAGAAACCTTTTTCATTATGTTAAATCCAACAAATACAAATACTAAACAAAAGCCCAAGCTTAGCATATGTACCTACGCTTACCTACCTGTCTCATCTACTCAGAGTATCGCTCTTGATAATTTAAAATTCAATTTATTTAAATGAACTCGACGACCTTTATTTTAATTCTTTTTACAAGTGTTTGCATGCATATTATTGTAAACATAGTAGGGTACATTCATATTATAAAACTACTAGCTTCTGCCCGCGACTTCGTCCGCGTGGAACTCCTCCTTTTTTGCTGTCGGTTAAAATGTAGCCTATGTCCTTTCTCAGGCTCCAGACTTTCTTTGTACCAAATTTCATTAAAATCGGTCCAGTAGTTTTAGCGTGAAAGCGTAACAGACAGACAGACAGACAGAGTTATTTTCGCATTTGTAATATTAGTAAGGATTGGTTTAATACTTAACGCGATTTTAACTCAAAGTCAGATTAGTTTACAGTTGTGAAAAAAATAAGATATCTTAAGCAAGCATTCACAACAGGCCCAAGTAAGCTGATAGTAAAATTGAATTTTAAGGTAGGTACGAAATTTACAGAAATAATTAGGTACCAAAATTATTATAATATACCTACCTACTGTATGCTCAACAATGTGTTGACTTAGAGATTTGTATGATTATAAATAAAGTTATTAATGAATGAAAACCATTTCTGTAATAAAGAAATAATTTGTAATGTACAACTTTTGAAAAGACGGTTCTTTACAGTTCCTAGCGGAAATTTCTATATTCAGATGATCTGTGGTTGGACGAGAGCCAACAAGAGGTTCTAGAGACAGTTTACTTTATTATGTTACTGTTTTGCGAATTCACGCCCGACGGTGGCTAATATGAAATCTTGTCACAATTTCGCAATAGAAACAGAATTTACCACCTCAACAAAACTGTGCATAGAAAATTGTTTCGGTACATTCTCGCCATTGTCTTAATGGTAAATGTTAGTGGGCTTTAAAACTTTTCTGCTATTTCTTTTACTCTTGGTATTTTTTAGTGGAATGTTTTTCATGTTTATGGTTTTTATAAAGAAGAGCACTTGCGCAGGATAGAATAACAAAATTCGCAAATTGCTTACCTAAGTTTTCATTCAAAATGTTATTTATGCCTTATAAATTCTAAAAAAACGTATTGCGTAAGATCAGCTTTTTTTTTAAATATATTAATGGGACATCCACTGTTTAATATTTTTTTAAGAGCAGCAGATCCTATTTAATTTCTAACAATTATATTAATTGTAGTAAACAAAGAGAAGGTTTTACCGTCTGCGCTCCTGATCTCAACCCCATCGGTCCATCAATTATGTCGTTTCAGATCAAACCCAGTGTCCATCTGCGTGCCATTTGTAAACGTCACGGCTGTCTATGAAACAAAATTGTAAAAATACCAGCCAAGCGAGAAAGATCTTAATTCCAACAACGTAAGGTTGTTCTCAACGGTTTTCCTAACCTTGCAGCAAGAAACACAGGATCGTAATTCAGCCGTGGTGACAAAGCAACATTCAGCAAATCAATGGTTACGAAGCGAAAGATGTTTAATGACGATTTGTTTTATCAGTACCTACGTAACGAGGTCAAATACCCACTATAATATAATTAAAACAAAGAGGTCGATTCCGTTATTAATTTTCAAATCAAATTGCTTCGATACAAAGATAAAAGGAGTTCTAATGAATCGGTATTCAAGAAAATGGTATTGGCGGTTTTGAATTGTTTGCGATAATTTAAAACGTGACGAAATATTCGGCTGCTACTTTAACGCATAAATTTCATGCCGAATAATTTAAATATTCCATCAAGGAAGATAAAACTAGATTAAGACTATCTCTACCTGTAATGGCTTGACAATAAAGGCACTAATAGCCACAACACAATTTACAATTCAAGATTAAGCAGTTCTTTTCTGTCAGCAATGACATTAAGTACAACACGTACTCGTAGCTCGAATCAGATAATATTAAATAATTCAACAGTATGTAAAGCAAGCAGTAAGATATTACAATGGTTTAGTTACGTGCACCAGTGAACACCTCGGAACCCATTCATCTTACGCGTAACCTGGTTACGAACGGGTCGCAACTTTCCCGTAATATTTCATGCTAGCACGGGTATTGCTTTGCAACTATCGACCATTGGGGCCCTTCAATTTGTTTATCGGATCGAACTTGAACATCATAGATGCCTTCGATATTTTTATGAATTTATGATTCTTCGAAAACAGAAATCGTAACGGCCCAAGTTTAGCTTTCTAAAACTGGAATATGCGTCTACAATTATTTTTTCTTATGTCGCTTGTTTAAGTGTAATAATATATTTAATCGAAAAATAAGTAGGTCTTTCTGAAATTAACCTTTACACTGAAATATGAACTGAAGGTAGGTTCTGAAGTGCTATAATACGAGCAACAAGAGTGGGTTTTTCACGTGATACCTGTTTTAGCAAATTCCTACGGCAAAAGCCTCATCGTAGTTTCAATATCTATACCATTACCATAAGCAAATTAAAACTGACCACGTGACTTTTCGTTAGCCCACGACAATTCCATAAAATACTTTAAATTTATAATACAATTCAATTTTCCCTAAAATTTAACGTTAAACTTTTCTATCAGACGAAGTACCTAATAAATTGATGACGTCATAAAGAATTTAATAGCTTAGCTTAACCTAATTTGAAATTATAGTGAAGAAACGATGTAACATAAATGTCAAGTTAATACCTAATATATCTCTAAGAATAGATAACGAGTAGGTGCCTATAGCCCTCGTACTCCATACCAACCTTTACCATATCACATCCCACTTACCTATTTCGATTAAAAAAAATCTCGTACCTATAGACATTGGCTCAGCACAGCAACACTATATTTAAGATTTTGAATGGTATAGTATGGGTAAAAATATTAATTAAGCTAAATATTAATTAGTTATGCATTCAAGTTTCCAATTAATTTGTTTCATAATCACGTCATTTAAAAGCTTTGTCGCGGTTTTAAAATTTTACTTTACCAACAGTACCTACCTACCTATTTAACGCGTTCAACGTTATGATCAATTTCTGTTTAACTATTTAGCCGTTTTACTAATTAACCCTTTTAATATGCATTGTCAAATGTAACGAAACATTATTTACATAATTACATAAAAAAACATTGACATAAATGATCAAGTAAGAGAATTATGAAAAACAATTGTATAAAATGACGGCTTATGCCTAAATTAGGGAAATATTTTTTAGTAAGTAAGTATAACCAATAAATATAGCATAAAGTTATGTTCACTGCATTTAAAAAATATATATAATAGATATATCTAATAATAATAATAGAATAGATAATACCTACGTGACTTTTGACGAGACAAAACTCGATATCCGTCAGATAAACTAACATTTTCTATGGCGTACAGACATGGCAAATGAAATAAAATGCCCGCCATCAGCCATTTTATATCTTGTTACAGCACCCTATCTCGGTTCTCTTTCACGGTGCACTCGATATGGCAAATGTTTTTTTTTTATTATTATTTTTTAAATGAATACTGAAGTGCAGTAGGTAGGCCTGCGCTGGTGGGCCTTTACTGTAAAACCGGTACGGGAGATTCTACGTACGATGTTTCGTGATAAGTGAGCAAGACTATATTATTATACTCTCTCCAATAATTACCATAACACTAATTTCTCTACGGGCGATTACGGGGCTCCATTTTATCAGTCACGTTTAAATATTAAAGGAGAGATAAAAACAAGCCTGTTTTAAATACAGCAACAAAAATCTTTAAGCACAAACACACGTTTCACAAATTACGCTATAAAATTAAAATGTATGTAAAATTGAAACAACTGGTGTACGTTTAATAGCCATGGAGGCTTAACGGGCTCGTAACATGTCATAACATAGCGCGTCGGCGCTGCCGCCCACAACCCACACCTAGTCCTGTTCGCTCATTTCAATTTACACGATACGACTAATTTAGTCCCCGACACCCTCACTTGCCTAAAATATGAGCCTGATCCGTCCCTAATGAGCATACCTAAAAAGGGTTTGAGCGCACTAAAAAGATAAGCACGGACCTTCAAGAATAATCAATTGAGAATCTTTTTTCCAGATTTACCATCCATCAGGTCAGCAAGACGAAGTTGCAGCAAGAAAATCATTTACAATAATAGGTACCTATGTTGTTAAATTGTTCAGATGAATCTATGACTGTTAATAGTTTATACGACAGATGAAACGGATCGCAATTGACATAATACAAAATACGCTTTACTTAGTTAATTTATGATGAAAGCCCTCGTTCGTACGTCGCGTTTTCTGTCTAAATTAACAATATCAAAATAATTACTTGATTTTCATGAGATATTTAAGCTTGCATGAAAATATGGAGAAATCAAACTTTCCCTTCAAACATATCTAGATTATAAATTATATCAAAGTTGCGAGAAATGTTTTCGAGCACTGTACAGTTTTATGTAATAATATAATTAATTAAAACTGAACGGCTTAAATATAGTAGAGTGGCAGTTAGTAACTTGAAACTGCTTTGAATACCTCCATTAAGATTGAAGAATGTCTTCATGAAATAGTTGCGGTCTCCCCGCAGTAATCATAGACTAGACAGCTATTAACTGTAATTGCTCACCGATTCCCAAAAAGGGATAATCCCGATATCGCGGGAATTAACAACGGCTGCGTAATCCTTCGATATGCCACTGGCATCCAATCTCTACAAATTGCATGAATCTGTAACAACGTATCAAATGAACTGAACAGTTTGTGTAGTCTGAGCTGTATATGTTAATTTTGTGCCTGAATATATTTAACTATACTTAAGTACAAGTTTGATCACGTTACAGGTTAAATTCGAATATTAAATTGCTACATACATCGTAGTCAGGATCGATCTAGGTATATACCTAGAATGGGCACTAAAATTTGCTTCTGACTTTAAAAGTTAAAGAATTCTTCGGGCATTTATGTATTCCATAGCACCGAAGTTAGACGCTTAACTGTGCTCCGTCCAAGTCTTTATTGGAAGCACTTAAAGCTGCATTCAGCTTATTGCGGCTTCAAACCGTCGGATTTGCGCTTTTAAATTTATTGAAAGTTAGGTTTCCAACAGACATTCTACGGCAAGTTTTACAAAGAGCGCTGCTCAAAGTGTAGTGTACTGTGAATGACGAACTAACTTAAATTACTGAGTTATCAGCAAACATTCTGTTGGCCATTTCTTGCACTAATGTCATTATCACGTTTATGTTACGTTAGGAATAGTCATTTACAAGTGTGTGTAGGTAGGTCTAAATGCAACAAGCATAAATTATTATAAAATTGACATTATGTGTATTCGTTGATAAAAGCTGTGTAAACCTGGGCAGCCTTAAATATGCAATTAAGCAATTAATTATGTTCGAGCAATTCAAAAGATTTGTACAACGCATAATATATAATAAGGTAGGTACCTACCGCCAGATGTACCTACCTCCTCGAAGTGAATATATCAGTAGTTCATTATTAAAAAAGCTTTAGATTAGAATAAAAAATGAAAAATATAAAACTTAAAAGAAATGTTAATTTAAGTTTTCTAATTGTTGCTATAAAATGTATAACTTTATTTTAATACCTACCTACTGTAAATAAATCCTTAGACGACTTTATGAATAAGAAAACATATCCCTACCATGTACCAACATTCGTTCACAGGTTTGTTTCTCTAGCGATTTTTTAAACTTGTAATACAATATCTTAGAAATATATTATCGTAGAAATTAAATTCAATTGGACGAAGAAAAACTCATTTTAAGAGACTTCTTCTGTTAAATACTAACTTTTTCGAAAAATGTTAAGTGTCACGTATATCTTTCCGCGCCCGATGAGATGCGCTTACACTATGACTGACAGTCATATACAACATAGTTCCCAATTTAAAAAAATATTTACATAACCTTGCTTTTTAATTGCTTTTGTTGAATGAGCGATGATAACATTCGTGAGAATCATTATTTCCGAAAATTAATTTCATTGGTATAAATGTTAATATCCTTAAATATACACCTCGGAGTTCGGTTTAAAACTAACGAGTTCAGTAACTTGGACCAAATGTACTACATTTAGGTTTGGCACACACAACTACCGATTCTTCTGTGATTTTCTGTTCTTATACGAATATAATTGAAAACAGGCTCTCGTCACATAAGAGTTGGGTGTCGGTCTTTCTTGATTCTCAGTCAGTCGCAATCTAGCGTTTGCCAAGGAAAATACTTAGCGACATCGTGAATAATCGTAATAGATGACGGTTAACTAATGAGAAGTTAAAAAACGCCGAAATAATCGCCCTCAACATTTTTTAAAGCAAACGGTTACAGACATAGGCAAAAGCGCCACCGTAATCTATGCCTTACCTACCTTATATTCTATGTTTTTTACCGAACCGGTACATATAGTCGTACGTTTTGTATAGGCCTCTTGCGTATCTGGCAGATCGACTGCAGCGCCAACTGTCGGCAAGCAGCGGCAACAATTGCCCACTTGTCAAGTTCAAATGAACATATGATCCGCATAAAAGTTGCTGGAAGTTTTACAAGTTTGTTTATTTTAACTCGATAAAAATTAATTAAATGGATATAATGAGCCAGACTATTATTAAATGTGCATTTCAGAATATTTATGCAGACTTTTTTCGTGGGAAATCTGTGTCAAAAGGCAAGTAAATACACAAGCCAGGAAATATATTTTTCAGATTGATTGTGTATAATTTTTACTACGTATTTATTTATTTATGATAAGATTATCGCACTACTATGAACATGATGCTAAATTAATTAAAAATTATAGGAATAGGGCACAAACTATTCGAAAGCCACCATGTTCAGGAGGTTGTCGAAATTAATTATGGTGGAGAACAAATTATCCGCGGGAAAGTTCTCACACAGACAAAAGTAAATAATCCACCGTATGACGTGAGAGTTAAGGTATTTAAAATGAATTAATAGTTGAATAATATCCTAAACAAATATATTTTCAGCAAATATTAACCATACATCCAAAATAGATATGGAAAATTAAGATATATTTCTTTATCAAAGATATATATATAAAATATATCGAAGGTATAAGTATTGTTCTGAAATATTTAACCGATAATCATTTTATTCATTTAAATATTTATTATTTCTTCTTATTTTATTTATTTGACTGCTTGCCTCCAACAAAATGAGCACTGCAGATTCGAGTGTTTTTATTCGGCTGCTTGCTTGTTATCTAATGTACTGCAACAAACAAACAGAAAATTAGAAAAAACGGAGTTTGTATGTATTTAATACATTCCTGGTATTAAAATGTTTCATTTCATCAAAACCATTTACTCAGAAACCATAATAATATCATTTATTTGAAAATTATATTGTAAATTTTAGGTTAGGTTTGTTTTATAAAAAATCTAAGAATAAAACGGTCTTTAGAGAAAATTGCTTATATTGAAATGAATGTACGATGAAATGGAACATTTAATGAAACGTATTTCTATTAAATGATAGACACTCATTAAAATATCATAATAATTACTTACACTCTTCTAACAGCTTTTATCCAGTCATTTCTTTTTTGAATTTCCCAGTTCTGCCTCGGAAACGAGTAAAAAGTTAATTCTCGATTTCGAGATTGGGAATTAGTACATCCCACAACACAACAGTACCTCTTACTACCCATTTTTTAATTATTTACGGGCACTTTTTAATATTTTTACGTGCACTTTTCAACGTTGTTAAGCGAACAGCTGACCGCACTCACCATCCAAGTGTTGTCTGAATTTGCCGCAACGCGGCGCCACTAGCGATACGCAAGAGGCGTATTGTATTCTGACCTTCCGGTTTCGATTCTTTTCTATTCTGTTAGAACAGAACAGAATCGGTAGTCTGTGTCCAGTACATTAGTACCTACCTACCTATAAGTATATAGATTTCATAAACAAAACAAAGATTTCAGAAGAAGCACTCTGATGTTTCAGGCTCCTAATTGGATGTGGAAGGCAAGGAAGCTGTAATACTAAGTTTATAATTTGTACGATCTATAGTAGACCTTACCTTACTTCACTTACGAAGTGAGGTTTAAGTTTCAACATGCTTAAAGGAAGAGTATTTTATAAGTAGGTATGTGCCTTACCTATGTTTGTTTGACGATAAATTAAGTACCTAAATTTTTATTTCTCAATATTTTACATAATCATATTTCATAATTATTATTTGCAAATTTAAAAAACATCGTCAAACGTCAGTACTTTTCTTATCAATCTTAAAACCTTTATGTCTTTCATTACTTAGATACAAAGAGAGTGCAAGAAGCACAGATCTAAAGATCGCATTAAATATCGTTAGTCAGTTTTGAAATAAAAGTCTACTAGGTGCAGTAGAAGACGCCCCCACGTCAGGCACCCCGCATGTAGGTACTCTCTCCGGACCAACTCACTACTAAATCAGCAACCACCCGCAATGTCAATTAATATGTGTTAACTTCTAAATCTAGGACTGCACTAATTTATCGAGTTTACCAACTTGGATATCAGGACCGTAATATAGATGATATACGCTCCAGAGCCGAACGTGGACCAAATCTGTTAAATTTAATTGGCCTAATGTGGCTAGTTCGTAACATATTACTTATGTCCATATTGACTTATTAATGTTACTAAGTTGGGGAGGATTATAGTTAAATAGCTTTACAGCTAAGTTACTATTATAGCTTTTATTAGGTAGTCATCAATTCTCAAGTAAATAAAATGTTTGCTTATTTTCATTGAAAAAATAAACCAAAGCACCGAAACCTATATATCTTGAATATATTAAATAAAGATTATGTCTCGCATTAGGTACTTATTTGCGGTAACAAAAAGTTCATAGAAACAAAAAGGCTAGATTATTATTTTGCGAACACGCGGGCAAAATTTTATAAATAATAACAATTTAAATTCCAGTGCGGCAGCAGTGGATATTTCGAAATAAGGTGACATGTAGCAGTGACATTAAATACAGTGTGAACTTTGTGTGACAAAGGAATAAAGCCGTCGAGTGAGTTTGGAGCCGGTGGCAAGGCGCAGCACCGCGTTTCCCGGATTATAGTTTAGCTGGGAACTAATTGGATCCGGAAAACAATATGTACACGCGCGCCCAAAACCCGCGGGCTCCCAGGCATTTAATGCATAAATAAATGGACATATTGGACCGATGACGAAATTTATTTCATGTCACGAAAGGCACTTAAAAATAATTGCTCGAGGAAGCACTTATTTACGTTTTAATTAACTTCAAAAAGGCAGTTTCCTGTGGAAATTTATGCGCAGTAAAATGATTCTTTTGTGCTATGACGATCTTAAGGGTTTTGTTTGATGAAATTAAATAAGTACCTACCTATATAGATTTTTGCTTTAATGCTAATTATGCTAATTGGGGTGATGTAGTATTTATTTTTTTTAATTTAATAGGTGATTTAATTGGGATTTTGGGCAAGATACAGATCTATACTAATATTATAAAGCTGAAGAGTTTGTTTGTTTGTTTAAACGCGCTAATTTTAGGAACTACTAGTTCGAATTGAAGAAATGTTTTTTTGTTGTATAAGCCATTTATCGAGGAAGGCTTTATAACATCACGCTTTGACCAATAGGAGTGAAGACACAGTGGAAAATGTGTAAAAAAACGGGGGGGAAATAACTATTCCACGCGGACGAAGACGCGGGGTTTCAAAAACCTCAAAGGTTCACTGAAAAGCGCCATTAGCTCGTTTGACATCGGCTTGAGTAATTAATATAAATTAAAACACTCACATTGACACATAGGTAGGTACGAAACTGTATACCTTGGTTCAATTCCACACGGGACACAGAGGACAACAAATTGAGACACAACACATTTCACTACAATAACAAAGTAACCAAGTAATATGCTTCCTAGACAGTCGTACTTCCTTAATGTGTCACAGTCCGAGAGCAGAGAGCATTCCCAAATGAAATGCAACCATGTCTGAGTAATTCGCGGGATGGCAATGCATGTCAGGGAGTGGATTAAGTAATTCAATCGGAGGGCATGGGCCGAAACGCGACTGTTATTCCACGACAGACCCGCTCTAAGTCTATTTGCTTGTGGGATACGCAGCCTCCTCCAAATTCGAAGGTCTCACATCACCTGCCTTATTAGTGTTAACGTCTCTTAGCATTTGATTTACCTATCGAGCGGTAAAGTGGTCACAAATGGATGGTGCCACTTCATTAGTCCGGCATGCATGTGCAAGCATGTTCAAACATATTTGGAAGAGTTGTATAATCGTTATTATAAAAACGTCCATTGCGTTGCGGAGTCCAGCTGTTCCCACCCTTCTAAGGAAACTGACAGTAACGTATAATCTTTTCATTTAAAGGAAAAACTTCTTTAAAGGAAACTGACAGTAACGTATAATCTTTTCATAAAAATAACCTCACTGTCTCACATAGTCTGTCTTATATAGTCAATGGTATTGTCAAAAGTTGATATAGCTTTAATATTTGATTTGCACATCAGGTACTTAATGAGCGTACTTACTGCTTGGTCCTTATTTTAAGAGTACGTAATTACTACCTGGATATACCGTACAATAACAACGTTTTTTTATTGTTTTTACATAGCCTATGATAATCAAAAAGATACTAAAGTTACTTTCATCCTACTATACTTAATACTTTTGCAAGCAGTATCCGGTTTTCTTCAGGCGTTTTCCCTCAGTTAATGTTTTCTCGACGCTGCTCTTCGTCGTCGAATCCCTTTAAAAAGTGTTGCCAACATTAATATTTTACGTCGAAAACCTTTTAAATCGTAAACATCACAACGCGTTTTGTTACGAAAAACAACTCGCGGAAGAACTGACAATAGGAGTTTTAAGGTTTTACGTCTGTACTAAAGTACCTACTCTGAATCTAATCATCGATATTTAAAAAAAAATACGGACAGTTTTTTAATATTACCTATACTTATTTTGGTACTGATTAAAGCTTCATCGTAATTTTAAGGATTGTGTATTTGACACTGCAAAGTAGATTCAATTAAATTAAAATATTAATACGTAGTTTAATCATTTGATTTTAATAATTTCTGGTAATGTTGCAAGTAATGATCAAAACGATTACAAGTGGTAACACAATTGGACGTACAAATTTTACCCCAATTGAATACTCGGAGTTGACGGCAGTTAAAGGAGTTCGTAAATATAATTATAAGGGTGACTATTAATACCCTGAAGCCTTGACCAGGTAGAAAATGGAACCTGATGACTTAAATATCTTATAGTGTCACTGTGTATGCTATAGCACACATGTACACTATAGATCTGTACATGAAATACATAAAATTACGTCTCATTCCCAAAGTGGAAGGCAGAGACTTACCGCGGTAAGTACTTACTTTAAAATATCTCGACTAAATCGTTATATCGGTAGGTAGATATATCTGTTATGGAACTCGAAAATATGTAATAGACCGTGACTCGAATTGACCGACTGTTAAATTATAACTTTAGTTTAAAAACAAGGGTAAGACAGATACGCAGCTATTTTGAATTTTTCCTAGCAAATAATTTACTCGTGTAGACTATACCCATTTGTCTTAAACATTACTGTTATCGTCGCCTGCTACGTAGGAAACTATAAAATTTACAAACCTTAACAATAAAATCAATTAACGCAAATTAACTAATGATACGAATTAGTGGGAACCTAACGTACTATACCTATAATTTAACATTTAATTATTACTTGCTAGACCCAATTAGGTACATTCTCTTTGAAGCTACATCCTATCTTATACCTATGAAATGATTGATTTAAGCCTGAATAACAGTGTTATGTATATATATATATATGTTATAATAATATGTATGACGATTTAAAATTTAAATATTTCTAAAGTAGTACGAAAAATATAGTGTAAGTAAATACAATTAAAAGTAAGAAAGACCTAGTACTTACGTACGTACTATACAAATTTCCTTTGTTGCATAGTAGTATTAGACTATCGTCCACTTTTATCGATTATGGGAACTATAATCAAGGATATAAAACAAGTATGGCATAGCGTGTGACGTCATAGTGAATTTAAACTTACTTTGTCTTTGGAATGAAACAACTATTAACGGATTTAACTTGCGTCAACTCATTCGTGGTACTATTATGGAAACTGAAAGAATCCGAAACGTCAGCAAATAAAAATACGCGAGTTTAATCCGTTAATAATTGTTTCAGTCTAATGTGTAATAACCGCGAAGGCATCAGAAATTATTACTTTGTCTTTGTATTTTTCGCGTTCAATATTCTTTGATAATTTAAATGATATTATTTATAATGATAGTCATGTGACTACGACAACATGACTCAGCAGGTCAGACTTAACGTTATTTCAAATTATTAAGATACTTAGCTCAATCGAACTTATGTCGACTCAGTATATAGATATATATTTTGTTCACTATAAACATTTTATATTTAATATAGGTATCTAACCGATAAGTATTCTAATTTCTGATTCTGAATAAGCCACGTAAAATAATGAGATGTCAAAAAACATAATACTCACTTTGCCGTACTTATACTTATTGCAATTTCATACATGACTTCATATACATACTGAATTGACTGGCAAACATATTTCGTAATAATAACATTATCTACCTACGTACCCCGAAGCTATTTCCATCAAAAAAACGAATTTGTGTTTTCTTTAGTAAATAGTTAAAGTAAGTAAAAAAATAAGTATGTTTGCTATGACTTAGTTTACCTAAACGATGATGAAAAGGTATATACATATAATGTAAGTGCATATTATGCAAGCAAAAATTGAAACGGTGATGCAGGAAAAGTACTGCATTCCAAACAGGTAAAACTGTGGAAAAATATTTTAAACTTAATGTCCCTGCCAATTACGCATAATATGCAACCACACAATATGCAATGAACACACCTAATGTTCCCTATGCAACCTAGTTATTATTAGACAGGGTCGTGAATGTTATCATTTTACTGATTTATAGCCTCACTGATTGCAATAGAGCAAACAACTAGTGAATAGAAGCTAATCAGAAACGTGTGCGCAATAATTAGGCCTGTTAGTTGGTGAATTTCCTGTAATATCAACCAATTATGGGGTATTATATGCGATCCAGTCATTCGGGATTTGATTAGTGGTCTGGATAATGAGATCGGTCTATTGTGATTGTTAAATATTATCGAAAACAGTTACAATTAAGTAGGTAGGACCTAAGTACCTGTATATATTTTAGGTTTGTATATGAACTACTTTACCTAAACACTTAGGAAAACAATATCTTGGTGGTTTTCATGCCTTATGTTTCATAACAACCGATATAATGTATCTGCCTACTTACAAAATATCGCAATAGTAAAAGGTGTAAAAGGTTGTGAAAAACGTCAATTGTCACACAACAGGTAGATACCTACCTACTTATCGATTAGCATCTATTCCGCTATCTCCGAGTAAGTTCTGGGAAAGCTATCTGTAGGTTTTCTAGATAAAGACTTTGCTTTACCCAGGAATACTGATGTAATATTGCGGCATGGCATATATGATATTGAATTTAATTCATTTATTTTCTATTTGTTGATCAATAAAGTACACTTATTACTATATGGATTTTAAACTATAATTCTACCTGCTGTAACAGAGGCAAATACCTGGCTTACACTTAAGTATATGTATTCTGAAACAAACCGCAAATACATTATCGATTCCACTGAATATCACTAGTCTACTATAATTACTCCTTCAATTTACACGCGCACTCAATTTCCTGACTCAACGTCCTTAATTCGTATCGAATCAGGACTAGGGTATTCTCAGAAGCTAAAATCAATCTAGGTATTACGTAACGTCAAATGTATTACCTAACTCTGGGGCCAGTAGGCACTTGATAGGATTTCAAGGCCCATTGCTCATGAATACATTTGGATAAGCGTCGACATCCGCACTACACTTTCCAGCGGGGAGTAAAGGAAATATCGAAACGAGCTTCGGAATATAAAAACTCTCTTACTGAATGAATGGCCGGCCACAGTACAAAGACAAATGGTCGTCGTTTGTTCCGGTTTGCTCCCATTAACCCAGCCTTTAAGATATAGTTGGGCCACTCGTCCGTCTCCGACCTAATCCTTGCTGTTGTTAATACCAATAAGTTGCGACATTTAATTTATAGGGGTCAATTCGCGGAACATTTTCTACATTACGAGATCATGGACACTGGACAGTCTGTTGCAATTTTAACTAGTAGCTTAAGGTTCCAGTCTCATTAAGATTTGTCCCAGCTGTTAGAAAGTAAAATGCTATTGCGCTATATAGCCGAGCTATAATATGAAAGTTTACGGTTTAATGTTGCACGTTTGAAGCGAGTTAAACCGCAGACAAAAACTAATTAGATTATACGAGCGACGCGTAAATGGTCACCGTAAAGTGTTCGTCCACTAGGCGACTAAGGGCACACGTACAGTTGCCAGTATAAACCCGCAATGAAACGTTTATGACGGAATCACAAATGCATTTTTCGTGTCCCTGAAAAAGTAGCGGAGTTAGAACGCTCGCCCCTCGGGCTTCAACGGAGCTTAAGATCTGTGGGATACACAGACGCGGAGTACCTATTTTAATATTGCCTACCAGAAAATATAAATACGCTTCCTACGTCTTCGATATGATTATTTTTATCTCAGCTCAAAATAAATAAATTAGTAAACAAGTTTTTTTTGACAGGTCAAATCATTTATTAGGTACATTGTGTGTGACAAAATGAGCTAAGTAGACCACCTATGTCGCAGGTGTAAAACAAACCAAGTACAATAATAAAGTAGGTATCTATGTTTGTAGGTGTACTACTAGTTAGAAAAACCATTGCACTAGTAGTTCTAATAATCTACCTAAACCATATAAAAATTAATGGATTTAAAATTAAAAACAACATTATCATCTTTTAAGTTAAATAGGTATAAGTTCGCCTTTCACAATATGTTCGCCATTTTCAAAACCTGTGGGTATAGAACACTTCAATCGCTAGAAATAACTTTTCATATATTTTCTCGTGATTCTTGAGCGATCGGTTTTGTGTCGTCTTGTCATTCTGTGGAAAGGTTTATCTCATCAATAACGGCACTTAGTATATTCATTGTTATTCATGAAATGTAGGTACGTACCTTGTACCTATCTGAAAGAAACACTGTCACGAAAGAGAATATCAACGAGTAAGGATTTCTTTATTGATGGATAAACACTTTCGTACAGTATGTATATTTTATTTATAAGTTGCAGGTATAAACCGTTTGCTTCTTTTTGGTTTTAATTTAATAAATCCTGAAGTAAATTACACTGGATTAGATAGTCGAATTGAAATCAGGATATTAAACAACTTCACACCTGAATATTCTATGCGCTTCCACAGTCTCACTTCCACTGAAAATCAGTGCCGTGCCGTGCTCGGTTGCACGACAAATGTGACGAAGTGAAGACCGTTTTCGTAATACCTACCCGCCTAGCTGGATGACAGTTCTTAATTAGGAAATTTATGCTTTGTATTACTACTATAGAAAATATTATATGATAAGTTGTGTTGAAAATATATACCTATGCTATACATCATGACATGCTATGGAAATCATGCCTTGGTAGTACCTACCTTACCATAAGTACTATTTCTCTGCAAACAAAGTCACGGACAGAAGCTAGTAGCTACAAGATTTACTAGGTACGTCTGTTTGTGGTTACTCCTTAAAAAAAATTCCACACTACCCAGGAAATAATGGTCGTTTAAATGTTTCTCTGGTTACTATTAGGCGCTTTTATTTTCATTGCCTTCGCGTGTCATGTACGCCTAAATAAAAATAAAGTACGGAGCGGAAGCTGTACCTACTGCCGGGAAGCAAACGACGCAATGCTCTACAAAGTTGGCGCTCCAAACACATTCAACTCCTTTTAAACAAAAGTTGCCTTTTATCACTGTCTAAAGCGTCCATTTCTCAGGACGGAATCCTAAATGGACAAAGAAACGCAAAGGGCTGATGACTCTCGAGCGTTTTAGTTAACTGTATAAACTGTATTCCGCCAAAGTCCAACCCCAAGACTACATCACGGCTTTTCCGACGTAAATAATTCCAAATTAAGCCAGCACGGAAACTCTCACCTTTTCGTTTAAACTTTTCGAGACGTTCCTGCTTACTCCTACTTTAGGTATTGTATTGTCTTGCACAGGCAATTTCAAAGTAATTGAATTTACAGTAATTTAATATGTAACTACGCGAAGTGAAATATTAATTAAACAATTTATTTAGTGCCTTTGTGAGCGTTTAATTACAGTGGACCGAGCAAAAACTTTTCTCAAGGGAGCGGGACAGTAAATAATTTACAATTAAGTTGGTGACAGGGAAAGGAGCGATTAGCGTGACGCTCCTAATTACGACCAAGTCGGCGCCCAATTCCGCCTTCCAGCAGTTTCCACTGAGTTCGGAACTTTGAGGTATTTACATACTAGCTGCCAACACTTTCGACTCTTGAATGTTGATCCAGATCGCGGAGGCAGACTTGACTTAGAAGCTATATTATTCTATGTGTATTTAATATCACGACACTTGTATGACCTACTACCAAGTTATCTCGGAGGTTACAAGCATATTAAATGAATGTATAAATCTAACTGCATACATTTGCACATGAGTTCTCGAAAACTGTCCTTACGACATACGGTTTTCGTTCAAGGCATTAGTCATATGCACTACCTACTTAATGTTTATATTTTTTGCCTGTTTAGCAGTGTAGGTGTAACGGTAGAGACCGTTAAACCTAAACTGCTAAACAGACTTTAATAATTAAGGCATTATTTGAATTACTATTATCAGGTTCTATGAAAGGGTCAGTCGTAACACCACATTCACACATAAGTAACTACTATTTCAAACCACGACAAAAAACTACATCGTCAAGCCGTTAACGTAGGTAGTCTCGGTTCATTAGTCTCCTAATACCGGCAGTTCGGTGCAGATAGACATTAGCTCAGCCAGGCGGCGGCTCAGCGAGACTTACTGAAGTATTAGCAAGAGCCCGCACTATCTCGCCAGTGCAGTGCAACCAGATTTATCCAGTGCTTGCATTGCGTACCCATTGACGTAAGTACGGTACTTTTATAGATATCAATTTTGAGACAATAAGGTATGACTAAAAATTAAAGCTATAGTTTTTATCTAACCGTGTGAGAAGCAGGAAGCAGGTGTTATAGGAATTAAGTACGACTTTATGATAAGCTGTTTCCTCTGATAATTTCTATTCAGCTATACAGCTTAATGTAACCATACCTGTTTACATTAAGCTGTGAATACCTATAATTAGTTAGCATTCATATTAATTTATAAATGTATTTAATAGATGTAAGTTATAATGTACCTATCATATTTTGTTGGTAACCCTCAATGAATAAATAATTGTAGTAAAAATATTCACAATAAGTATAGGTAACTTATTTTCGGATATCTGTCTATAAAACGACCACATTTAAATGGATCTTTAAACTAACTTTTGTGAATTTGTGTAATAACCTACCTAGGCACAAATTACTGATGCGTTACAGAAACTACTAAATAGTTACTTACGCTCTAAGTATACTTAAAAAACTACCTACTTACTATTTTATACATGCTTTGCCGCACCTGGATCGTATAGGGCACTGTAAGGCTACCGCTAAACGCAGCATGATAGACGAACCAACACACGCTTTAATGTGAACGGTTGCTAAACCCTTAAATGCCGGCAAATGCTGGAAGGTAAATCTTCCTTCTGGCATCAGTGGAGATAGGAATACTTACTTCAATTTTAATTTGTAATTTTGGCACACCTGGAGCCTAGAATTAGATAATATTATGTAATTTATTGTTTTTACATACAGATTTCGCGCCTCGTATTTATTCACAAATTATTTTATTATTATTAATTACCTATCAAAGGACCTAGCGTAGAAGTCTGACCTTTGTAACGAAGACTTGCTTTAGACAAAAAGTTAGAGAACCTTAGAGCGGTATGAGGCTTGGGCTTAATGCTTAGGAATTTACATTTCATTTTGATATAAGTAGGTACATTATTCTAAGTAGGTATATTTATATTTATTTTAAGGTTATTAAAATAATCAAGGTTATTTACGGTATACAAAACAGGTTCGAAAAATTTTAAATAGTTTATTGTACAATAAATTTGTTAATAGGTAAGTTCACATATTTAAATACAGGCGGGGCGTTACAATGTGGTTACCTAGCAGAGAATGCCTCAAAGCAAGTTTATCTTTAATACAAGTTTGCCTACCTACCTACATCTGTTAAGTTTTGTGCAATAAAGAACAAAGAACAATAATAGGAACCCCCGTTCGTTAAAAACGACAGCAAAAGTTATTATTACGTACCCGAAATTAATTTTCATCAAAGGAAAAGAAATTGAAAACTTTTATTGTTTTATTGCTCGTTTAACGAGCGAAGGCAGATCTATAAGGTGATAAAAATAATGAAGACTACCTAACTTCTGAACGGCATACGCTCAATTTGCATCTATAATTGCTGAGCAAATTGGAATTTAAACTTTGAACAAAGTTCATTGCCGAGTTATTTGAAATGAGGAAGGTGGGTATTTATTGTAAACGTAGTTAACTAGACAGGTATTTATTACTTGCTTGCAATCTTATATTTTCTAACTTTAAAGAAACAAGCGCTTAGTTACATATAAATAGTGTACCTAAATGTTAAAAATGTACCAACCAGATTAGTGAGTTTATACTTTAGATCTAGTTACCTAACCTTGCAATATAACAACTATGAACGGATTTAGGCAACTTGCGTATTTTATTTTGTTTCCTGACGTTTCGGATTCTTTACCTACAGTTTCGTTAATTCTACCTACTTACAACACAATCTTTTTCAATGAATTATAACCGATCAACATTAATAATGAAATGGTTACAATCTTTTTTAACAAATTTATTTACTGTTTCTGAACATGACTTGGTTTTCCATCTGATAGAGTAGGTAGGTGCCTAGGCACTGACTTTATGATTCCCTAATCGTTTATCTACTTACCTACCTACCTAATAAACATTCACTAATCGCTATAAATGTCAGCATCTTAAAAACCAAACATACTTTTAGATTAATAATATTAACATAGGATTACTAGAATTAAAGTTATGGGACCACCTCAAACTGAAATTGCTATTCGTCTGTGAAAGGCACTCCGCGCAGCGCCGACGAGGCGCGGAAATGCGATGTAAAATTAAATCCTTGAATTATTCATAATGCAAAGTTAATTCGATGGAAATCGACAACTGTCGCTTTAATCGCGAAGCAAAACTTAAGAACCCATCATTATTCAGATTAATCTAATAATAGGTCCCTGATTATTAACATTTCATCGGTTATCAACGACAAGCAACGTGGCTCTATAGGTACCTACCTACATAGGTAAGATATTTCGTATGAAACAATAGCTAAAATACCTAACAAATAAAAAATAACTTAGTTGTTCTTTCATTTCAATTAAAATTTTAGACCGTAATCGAATTAAAGCATCTCTTTATCTCGCGCAAATTTCGTTAATAGAATTCATGATTTATAGGTACTTACTTACTCAGAAGATTTAAGATTTAGACTTATCAATATTTTTTTCTGCTAGGTATCCTGCGAAACAAATAATGGGTACTTACTTATTTTATTGTAGGTAGGTTTAAGCTTTAGGAAAAATAAAAATAGCAAAAGGAGTATCAGTTGTTAGCTAGTAGGTAATAAATAAATAAGAAGAATACAGTAGGTAGGTAAACAATCGCCCGCATAATCTTAAGACAGTAGGTAAGGGCTACGGATCGAAAGCTGACTCTAATAGTTACTTACATTATGCATTCCGAATTGCCGATGCCGAACCGAAATTTTCTTGCTTCCATTAATTAAACAAGAAAACAGATCGGCTAGATAAAGGGCTATAAATCTGAATGATGAATAGGTGAGCTCACTTCGAGGATCAGAATTGTAAATTGCGTATTTGTGTGTATTTCCAACCACCAAGAGAATCCGGCTTAAGATAAAATGTTCTTAGGTAGGTAGGTACCTCGACGACATTGTGAGAAGTCGACAATTCCCTTGGAAGTAAGATACGTACCTACCCACTTTAACCGAGATGAATAGATGTCAGTGTCACGAACAGCTGAGAAAAGTTTTGCCAACGTAGGGCAAGCATGTTCTAGTTTGAAAGTATAAAATTATAACAATTAATTTCTGACAGACTTTCCCAGAACCTTTTCTATCAACTTCAAGTTTCGCTACTAGGTTCCTACCGACTACCTACTTATAAAGTAGGTAGGTACCTAACTATGTAGAGAGAAGAGAAGAGAAGTTACTCGTGTTTATATTTACCTAAGGAGCTTGCAGAAACAATTTCTTTCTACTTCCTACATTTGTTAAAACACAGCACAGCGTGTAGTATTCGCGGATCTACTTGATTCCCATCGAGATAATTAATGCGAACAATGAATCAGAGTCAAAGTAGTATCTATTTAACCCCAGTAAGAAAAAACAACCTGTTAGAGTGATCAATCAATCACAGTTACTAGAATCTTAAATTCTTTCCGAGTAGAACGGCCCTTGCTGTTAGGCCGCCTGTATTTACGTAATATTTTCGTACTTTACTTACGGTTGCATTTACAATTGTGAGAACTTACAGTAAGTCACCCACAACGTGTGTTTACACTTCAAAATTCGTATCGAAAGCTGCTTTCGTAAGTGACATACGTAAGTAAAACTTACAAGTGTAAAGGCGGCCTTACTGCTAGTAAAAAATTCTAAACCTAATAGTAAAACATACTTTTTACAATCGCTAAAGAAATTTCTTAAATTCCAAATAAGGAATTAGATAAATTTTCCAGCCTAATAAATTATTTCCGTAGTTACAAAAGTAATTAGGAATACTTGTCCCAATAAAAGAGCTGCGGAAGTTTGGATAATTAGGTAGGTAGGTATGTTAATTCAACAAGTTTTCCTTCTTGAACTTAAAACGAAAAAGAAAAAGTTGGTATATTTGCAGTTTGACTTCATTGTTCTCGGTGACAAAACGATTGTTCTGGACTCGCCGTCATCAGGTAAAAGTAGAACTACCTTACATTGAAATGCGCCGTAATAGAGAAAACTTAATCCATAATTACCTTGCAGTACAAAAGAAAAGTTGAAACTAGGAAAACCGGAATAGCAGCAAAAATAAACTAACAAAAAAAGGATAACGAAAGAAAAAGTGGATATACCAACTTACTTATATAGATCTAAATAATCTAGAAGAACAATAAACGAAATCAAAAGCAAACCACATTGATGGTAATAAAATGTTTTATATATATTTTTTTCTGAAAGAAATAAATAAATGCATACACAACAAAATAATCTTAACACTTTTACATGTTTTTACTGACATTTAAAGTGCATAATGTTAAAGAAAAAACACGTAGTATGCAAACAGCAATATATCTTAAAAGTACAATCTCTGGTATAAATTCGATTAAGTGCACAATTTGGAGCCTGAATTTTGCTTTACAATAGTTTTAATATGTAAATAGTTCAACAATAAAAGAACACATTTTATGGAACTAAATGGGATAAGCAATGAGCGTTTCAGTCAGTAAGCGTACACGCTAGACATGTGTCATTTTAAATTAGATGTGAGATCATTTTTGACGAATACTGTACGTGGAAATTTTTTTTCTAACATATTACGAATTTCATTTCTATACGACGAGAAATCGAAACACCTCTATTTAATTTCGATACTAAGCGTAAAGGTCACCGGATACTCTACGCGCGTAGCAATACAGTAGAGACTGATTATAACGTGTTAATAGATTTTTAATAAAAGAAAATCAAAAACTTATCCACAATCATAGTATTTAGGTAACTTTCTGAAAAATCCGTCGCTATTAGTACCTATTCAGATTTGTAGCTTTCCTAAAATCCCATTGCTAATCTCATTTTATTTAAGTACATAAATTAATTATGTAATTATTTTAACATTGATCAGCGATAAACACAAACCAACATGTCTCGACCAATTAACATAATAATTAATATATAGCTTTATCATTGGATCATTCATTGCATTACTAAACAATGTGGCCAGCTGGCCACTCGTATCTAATTATCCAAGTACAATAGATGCATACATAAACATTAATTTGTGCTCTAATTGTATAAATTCCTAACTACAGAAATACTTATCGCCAATAAATATAAATGGCACGTTTTATAATTTATTGTACTATATTTATGTGATTTAAGTCTACATAACATCGTTGTAGTTCCAGTTTATATTAACTAGGCAATTTAGCACCTGTATGAATTTACAAATACATTTTAAGTATTCACTAACAATGGGTACTAGAAACATTACATTGAAGTAATTTTTAAAAGGGCATTACTGGAACAATCTATACTTGTATAAACCAACTACAACGGACTTAGCGCCTATCATAATTTTATGAGAAGTTTCGAAAGCAATATACAAAGTAGTTACTGCAATATGGAACTTTAAAACGTAAAATCATTATAGGCGCGTGAAACCTGTTACAGTGGAGATTTTCGGGTATAAAAAAGGAATTTGCAACGTTCTCGGTTCTCGAAGCACTGGTAAATCCATATGATGTGAAAAATATATTTTTAAGGTATTTACTAATAAATTATTTTAATTGATTCGCATATAGTTGATTTTTGACACGCGTCGGCCCCCATTAAAACCACGGAAGCATCAGAAATAACTAAGAGTTCTTAGTTTCACACATAGTAAAATATGTCTACAGACAAAACAAATACTTAGCAGACAGCAAACGATTTAGTTTGTGCGTAGTTAAATTCACTGGTATCCATCATTAACTTAAATCCTTATGACATAGCTAGGAATATAATTTAATTAAAAAATCATAAAAGTAATAAGTAAACTCAAATTTTTACAAAATTTTGTTAGGCTTTAATTGTCAGACATTACCCCCGAAATATTAGTAGCAATAGGCACCTATATTGATATTAGGTAGGTACATATCAAGAATTGAATTTTGTTTTCGACGGTAAACAAGGAAGAAAAATATAAAGTACAGCTTAATTTCGTTTTATAACGAAGGTTAAAAAATCAAGTACTATTTAAAGCTAGTTAGCAGGAACGCAGTCGCAAAAGAAATAATATAAATTAACTACTACTTTTAAATGCATCACATTGCAGGATTTGCATTTTAATTTGTTCAACTTTGCGGAACATCCATTATTTTACAAGTCATTATAAGTCGAACGAGATTAAAATATAAATAATATGTATATACATTTCACGTGTATATAAATTGAGCTGTCGCGAGGCAAAAATCCGCTGTGGCTAGTTTTGATTGAAGTCACATTCCACCAATGAGATACAAATTAATTGGTACACCTAACACTAGCGACTAGCGACATCTAGCGGATTATTTAACTCGCAATACAACTCATTCTATGCAAAACAACATGTAAGAAGAAACAAGCAACTTTCATTTTCTTACAACTTTTGCAAATAATTTATTTTCTTATAATATCTCAATAATCATTTTAGGAACGTGTACAACACAAAACAGAACTAGCTCGACAGTTATTTTTACAATTATTGTTTGATTTGTAATTACATTTAGTGGTAAACATTATGATTCATTAGCCCACTGCTCATGTAAACTCTTTAGGTGTTCAAATGCCCTTTTAGTTATGTTTAACGTAGGTACAATTTCTAATAGACCCTTTTCATTTATTAAGCTAAGTCCTGCCAAGCCTAAATACGTGTGCATTGGGTCTGTACAAGTGTCCGGCCACTTAGAAAAACCTCCAACGACACTGTCTTGTGTTTCATAGACATAGCCTCTATTACTGCCATAGTTCGTAAATTGTAATGTATCTAACATTTTCAATGAAGCACCTACCCAAAAACTGTAACACGTGTCTACCGGTTTGTTCGGCCTGCCTTGGAACCCGTCGATTTGCCTGAATACAAGCCATCGCTTCAGCCCCTCTACTTGTTGTTCGGACAGTTTGTGCAGTTGATTGGTGAGACTCAGTGTTGCCAGCGCACAGAACGTTGTGCCTCCGTGAGATTCTAACTCTGGACACTGGGCTATAGCATTATCGTAGCCCTGAAATGTAAAACAAGTATAAGCAATGTAAAAAAATAAAAATTAACTCGGTAGAAATTTTTTGACCTGTATATTGAATAAAATTTAAATTAGGTACTATATTGAAGTAAAGAAACAAGTAATAATTCGATTTTTTAACTTCAGCTACTCACGGTACGGTTGTACGCACTAGGGAAAGGAGCTTATAACCATAGAAGCGCGATCGCGATAAAGAATTTATCACTCGCTATCAATGACAGAGACAGGTGCTTCATAACACGCAAAAACCATCCGTGTTCGAATATTGTTCTAAAAATCATAATTAAAAGTTTAATGTACCATAGATTTTATAATATAGTCTGTGGCTCTATCGACGTCGAACCCTGACCAGTCGTCGAGGATGTAGCTGATGCAGGCGGCGCAGTAAACGAACCGCATGTCCGACTCGCAGCCGGACAACGTAGCGGCGAAATTACCTTCCGGGGTTTGTAACGCCTTTACACCTTAAACATTAACATTTTTCATCGTCTTATATTCAGTTTATTTTCATCTCATGTTACAATTTAAATGACGGTAACGAAAACCTTATTGATCGATTTTAATGTTGGCACTTTTATGCATAGTCAATCTAAGTTATAAATTGTACCATCCCTATTTATGAATGTAAGTATAATATTTTTATGTTCCTGTTTATAGCTTCCATTGATGAAGTCAGAAATAATTGAGAAAATTACAAATAATTGATGTGAGTAAATATATAGTGGATATGAGCTAAGTAGCTGTAACTTTCACAGCATCCATCAAATATTACGTAAAAAATATTATATTGGTCAAATATAACAAATAAACACCTGCAACTAAAGCTTTCCTATTGATTCTTGAGAAGTCATCCCCTAGAGTAAGCAGTATACAAAGCCCTGTGTATGTCATGGCAAGATGGCCGCACCGATAGTGCAAATTGGCTGGATCCAATTCAATATTTATTGTCGACGATCCTTGGAAGCCACACATCGACATATCTCCATCTGAAACAAATGAAACACCTGTTTACACAGACACCTCTCTGTAAATCCAATTGGAAATATTTCAATAAATAAGAGTTTTGCAGTATTTCGTGTGAAAATTTAATTTGAGGTGATCAATGATGATTTATGTATAAAAGTTAGTATAATTACAGTATCATGAAATATTTAGACAAGATAATAAATTTAATAAGAGAGTAAATAAGGTTAGGTAGGTATATTATAAACTTCCTTATCTTTTTTCAATGCAATTAAAATGATTAAATGACGTAGTTTCGTTTGTATAGACTGGCACAATAGCACCCACGTACAGAGTGGTAATCACCTAAAGCAGTTTACAGTAGGATATTTATTTAAGGTTTTAAAGGAGATGTGACAAAGCAAATAAAGGCTGATATGTCCTTAAAACAGTTTTACTTTATCAGAATGTAGTGTTAATACAATAATGCTTATAATCAGCTGGATCTATGCAAACACATTTTATTCAAAACATGTTGATGGCCATGTTTTTTTTTTTAATTTTAGAGGGACTTACCTAGTCATCTAGATATTCAGAGAATATGCTAGCATTAGGATGATTAGGAATCGAATTAATTATGTATTAAAATATATGCACAGTCCCTGACGATAAGCAACAGTTGTTTAATCTGTGGTTTTGTGTTTCAATAGGTATGTTTATAACAGCATCAAAGTAACTCTCGAATGTACAATGACTCATACCTGCTCTAACAGCACTCTGCATAGCATACTATTTTATTTTTATTTTTTAGGTACAAAATGTATACTATGGGATGTGATATGTCATTGTCATTTATAATAAACGTAAAATTTAATAGATAAGTCATTTACATAGAACTAGAGGCAAGGTTCTATAGCCATGACTAAACCTCAGCTTTCCTCAAATATGTATCAAATATTAACTATTGTAAAAGCACCAGAAGAACTTATATACTCACTATCTTTATTGGGATGAACTTGCAACCGGTAGAGCCAGTCGATTATTCGAGATCTTAATTCTAATGATATAGATGTTATAGACCCAAGCACATCCAATCCCGCCACTGAAAAATATGCTATTGTCACCCTGAAAAATAATATTTTTTTATATAATAAAATTAAAGTTAAAAATTATACCAAATAAAAAAGAAATCAAATTTAAAACCAGGGTATAAATTATGTGTGCTCTTTTCATCTATTCAGATGTTTTCGCATGTCAGAATAACAAATTTCCACACATTATCACATGAAGAATACTTTTCATAAATTAAATAAAATGGTTGCTTAAATGTGTTATTTCTTAAAAGATTTACATAAATCGAGAGGGTAATTTGCAAGAACAGTCAACAACTCCAGTATAAAAGTACTTGTTGTCAACACACAATGTAATAATTATAATTGCGTGTTCCATACCAGTATTATATTTTCTTGATTTTTCTTACATTCCTCTACTAAATCTATCTGGTAATATATTCAGAAAATAAAAAAAAACATAAACTACCAGAAATGATAATTACTTAATGTATAAGTATTAATTGAGTTCTAATTTTAGTAGTTATTACTTTAAAGTATCCCTATAACATAGATTGTAAATTTGTTAATATGAACCTTATTGCCATATTAAGCAATAATTTATTTTCAATTTCTTGCGAAAAAATGATTCATTATTTCAAAAAGATTAATCTACATAAATAAACCAGCTATGAGTAATCATTTGCAAATGTAATTTACTAGTGAAATATTTCTTTTTTTTTTCGATAAGTGAATGTTTACAGTTGGCTCTGGGGCCGTTACTGCTCCACCAGACGAATGGGAAGCGCTCCGAGGTGCACTCACCCTAGAAATATTATTTACTAAAATTAAATTTAAAAAATTAGGTTATACATTTACCTTGTAGTGTCGTGGGATGATAGTGATGATGGTAATATATCCAGGAAGCGCATGAAGTATTTTACGTGTTGCCTGTGGGCCATTTCTATGTTTTCTTCATTATTCATGGTGATAAATTTGTTTGTACAAAATGAAAAATATAAGAATTGGTAATGTTTGCAGTTTATGAAACGACAATATGTTCCCCGAACGTCAAGTTATAAGTGAGATAAATTCACTGTGATTTGGTTTTTAATACTACACTAAAATTTAAACAATTTTAATCTTTTAAGTCCTGACAGTCACTTAAACTGCCTGAGATTTCCGTGGCCCCCTTCTGCCTGAGGACTGGAGGGGTGCGGGGGACAAGAAAGCTGACAGTTCTAAGATAGGTACCTATTGAGGTAAGTCCGAACATAATAATGTTGAGTAGGTATTACGCAAAACCTATTTTATCATTTTATATTTATCATTATTTCCAAAAATTAAAAAATGAAATGGAAAAAATAACTAATGCGAAAGAAACCTATTGTGGCCACTGGCACCTTATTAACAAATAATGTTAAGCAAAAAGAAAACTATCTCATTTGGACCTATTACACCTTACTATCATCGTATTGTCAAATGATTGTCAACGAAATAATTTATGAGTATTATGAGTATGAGCTACTGTCAATTGGAATACCTCGAGGAATGTCATAGGTAGCAAAACCGTAACTTTATCGATGATAGGCCGTCTTTACACCTGTAAATTTTACTTACGAAAGCAACTTACGATGAATTTTCAAGTGTAAACACTCGTTGTGAGTGACTTACTGTAAGGTCTTAGAAGTGTAAATATAACCGTAAGTAAATTACGTAAATATTACGTATTTTACAGATGTAAAAGCGGCCATAAATTCATCGTTTCTCTTTAAGTTGCAACAAATAGGTAAAGGCAGAGTGTTTAACCACTTTTGGTTTCCATACCCCTCCTATGTAAGAAAAAAAATATAGAATTATATATACTCAAGTCCTCTTTCACCGAAAAAAATATCTAAATTATTATTTTATCAATTTAGAATGATCAAATAATAATTATTATTCAATTATTACTTTTTTATTTAAATGTCACATGATATTTTTCTATAAAGTAGAAATATTTTAAAATTAAACAATGACCGATTTTGTCATTACATGAATTGTGATGAATGATTTCGGAATACGACTGTCGTTGGACTTCTTAATCAAGTCTCATCTGCAACTTCTATTATCGGTTTTTATTTTTGTGTCGGTTTTTCTGTGACAACAGTGCATCTCTATCATAACTCCTTGTCTCTGGTTCTTTTTCATGGCTGACGTTCGAAGAACTCAACCGCAGTCATGAAGGTTTATATTAATAATTTTATATTTATGCAAGATATTTAACTAAAATAAAGTTAACCCGTGATAGTAAACATATTAAACTAGTAATGCAATTTACTTTTGTATTGACAAGTGTTGTGATTTTCGTGAATAAATTCGATACTTCTAAGCCGTGTTGTTGAGTGAAACTTCTTCATGTGTTAATTTCCTAACAAATAATATTTTTGACTGAATTGAAGCGATTGCAATTCGGTTATATTCTATTCTTAGCGTTTCAAAGAGTATGGAGTAGACTTTGTTACAGTGAAAGTGTAGTTAACCTCAATTTTGTTTTTGTAGTTGAACGTCTCGTTCCCGGCAACGGGATGTCAGAAGTTATTCGAGGTGGTGGACGAGCACAAGCTCCGTATCTTCTACGAGAAGCGCATGGGCGCGGAAGTAGAAGCTGATCTGCTGGGTGATGAATGGAAGGGTTATGTACTCCGCGTCGCCGGTGGGAACGACAAGCAGGGCTTCCCTATGAAGCAGGGAGTCCTGACCAACAGTAAGTCTGTTTTAGTTTAAATAGTGGGTCCATATTTAATTACTTTCAGTGTTAACTTCGAATATATAATATGCAAAGTTTACCTAAAATTTGAGGTTATATTACACGTTAATTTTGCTTAGTACAAAGTCCCTGGTTTTAATATTGCTTGCTAATTTATTTGTAATTGCAAGCAGCAGCATCAGGGCATATGATATTGGCACCGAGCAGAAGACTCAGATACCTCAAAGTCTGTCTACTTTTACAGAGTGCTAAACATTTCTTTGTTTAAACAAACAGTCCTCTTAAAGTATTTACAAAGTTTCCTAAAAATTTGTTTTATGAAATATTTACAAATAATATTAGTTATACCTGTTGTTCATTATGGGTAAGTACCTACCCTCATTGCATATTCAGGTCCAATAATGTATTTAAATGGGTCATTCTAAGTTAAGAGGTACTTTCGATGGCCAGGACAAAAAAGTACCTTTTTTTTTAACTAACTTCATAATTAACCTATTTATTACTTAAAACAAAATGTTTTCTAAATGCTCACTTAAATTTATTACAGAAATGTACATAGTTTAGTCACAATAAATTCTAATATAAGGAAAAAGTCTCTTCCCTGGGCTGTCCCTTACCCGAATTTATTTGTAAACTAATTATTATGTATGTATTAAAATTCAATAATTACTCTATCATCGTTAATACCATACAGAACAATAACTTAGTAACAATGTCTTATAAGTCAAATTACTTGTATTCCAATTTTTCATAAATAATATGAACTCTAAAATTTGTCCTCCGTGTTTCGTGTCTCCTCCCCTGGCTTTTTGTTTTCGGTCAAAAATCAGTTATTTTTTTGCTAGACTGTGGAAGTTGTGACCTTGAGTACATAGGTTTTAATGTGAAGGTAGCAGCAAGCAGCGCATAAGCCAACTGCGTAGCTATTTTAACAGCCATTTTTGTTTCGCCGCTCGCGCGAGTTTGGAAGTGTCGAGTGAATGCAGTCTTTCCTCTGGTAAGTTTTATTTTGCTATTATTTGTTAAACTATTAATGTAACCTTAAATATTAGCTATGAATAGTGCATAATTTGTTATGCTTGGTTGTGAATTGCGTACGAGAAACACTTTTACGGATATATTAAAAATCAATCGAAAATGTATCTCCCCTGGCATATTTCCCCTGGCTCTTTTGATACTTAATGTCCAGGGGAGGTACATTTGTATGCGTTGTCATAAATACTTCTGCATTTTTCGCTGAACCTTTACTAAGCACTATATACATATCTTAGCTTTACAATTTAATGTCTTTTTTACAGAAAAAATGGCACCTAGAAAAAAAATGATGCGCGAAGAACGTACATATGTTTTGTACGTAGCGCTTAAAAAAAAAGGAACTTTCTATAAACAAAGACTGCTAAGAAATGAAAAGTCTGATTATAAATAATTTATAATTAATATAAAACTAAAAAAATAAAGTTGTTTTTTAAAAATAATCTCTTTTTTCATATGTCTATGTCTCTTCCCTGTCCATAAAGTATCCTCCCCTGGCATCCTGTCTCTACCCTGTACCGAGTATTTACCCTGGTCACTTATAAAATGAGATAAAACCAACAAATTGACTGGCCACTTTGTAAACATTTACAAATTAAAGGTTTCTATAAAAACAATGTATACTAATGTAAAAATATTAAAAAAATTGCCATGCCATTATTTCATACAACACATTACCTCTTAACTTAGAATGACCCATATATTAAGGCTTAGTGTTCCAACTATTTTTACTAGTTGCAACTTACTGCTTGATTTCAAGAATCATAACCATCCTTAATTATCTGTTCAGGCCGTGTACGTCTTCTGATGTCCAAGGGCCACTCTTGCTACAGACCCCGCCGTGATGGTGAGAGGAAACGCAAGTCAGTCCGTGGCTGCATTGTTGATGCTAACCTGTCTGTGTTGGCCCTTGTTATTGTCCGCAAGGGTGCCCAGGTGAGATAAAAATTATTACATAGTTAGCTACATTAATTATTTCTATTGATATTACATCAACACCACAGTCATAATTTGGTAGTATTTAATTATGCCAATAACAAAGATTACTAGTACAAAAACCCTGTTCTTACTGTTTTCCAGATCTCCAAATCTGGGTAATTATATGCGGCAGGGAATAGTAAAACTGGTGTTAAATAAAGGCTACTGAGCTTACAAAGCTTAATTGCATTAAATTAGCACCTGACATAAATAGTATAATTAATCTTCTATAGTCAATGCCTAGCTGGGTATCTGCCAGCCAAACATGTACTTAACCCTTGACCTAGGAAATTCCCTGTAATGTTTATGGAATTCTATTTTCAGGAAATCCCTGGACTTACCGATGGCAATGTTCCCCGTCGTCTAGGACCTAAGCGGGCGTCTAAAATCCGCAAGCTGTTTAACTTGAGCAAAGAGGATGATGTCCGTCGCTATGTTGTCAAACGTCTTCTGCCCGCTAAGGAAGGCAAGGAAAATGCCAAGCCCAGATATAAGGTATACAAATATGTTCAAAAAACACAATTCTTTAAAAATAATTGCAATTTGAGAATACATGAGATCCCCCTGGTTTTAATATTGTTTGCTGATTTCAATATAATGGCAAGCAGCAGCATCAGGGTATATAATATTGGCACCGAGCAGAAGACTCAGTTTTTCTATGGCTGTCTACTTTTACAGTGTGCTAGACATGTTCATTCATAAAAATAAACTTCATATGAATGTATCTACCTGTTTCTGATGATTAAACTATGAATTTTTAGGCCCCTAAAATTCAGAGGTTAGTGACCCCTGTAGTGCTCCAACGCAGACGCCACAGACTGGCCCTTAAGAAGAAGCGTCTGGTGAAACGCAAGGCTGCTGAGGCTGACTACGCCAAACTGCTTGCACAGAGAAAGAAGGAGTCCAAGGTATGTATTGTATACTCAACAGAACACTTTTTTTTTCCTGTCTACATGAGAGTGCATATAAATGAAATGAGGATTAAATCACTGTCGTCTGAAAGCCTTAAACATTTGCGAGTCTAATTAGTATCAAGCAAATCACGATTTAATAATGATAAACATACATGCAACAAAGATGCACGGAACATTGCCATTTTTATTATTTTTAATAGCAACAAACAACAGCTGATATCATATGACCAAAACTGTTTTTGGAAATCATATTTAGCTGTAATAATAAGTGCTGTGTCTTACCCCTTGGCTTATTATTGATATATGCGAAGGTATTAAATCAGCCACAGTGTATTGATTTCATACAAAAGTGAAACTTTGGAATTCTTTGAGTAATGTACTAATTATTTAAAAACTGCAGGTCCGCCGTCAAGAAGAGCTTCGACGCAGGCGCTCTGCTTCCATGCGCGATTCCAAGAGCTCTGACAAGAGTGCGCCACAAAAGTGATTAACTCAAAACAATAAAAAAATGTAAAAATATACAAAAGATTTTTATTTTACTACTAGATAGTTTACTCCCTGGGCAGTAGGTATTTTAAGATTAGAGCATATACAACTGAAGTACGTTTCGATATACATTCTCTCTATAAGTAAAAAAGTTTTCATACGTTTGCAAAAACTGTTTCCAAACTGATCTGATAATAAGTCGCAAAAATCGATCCGCTACCTACATCCCTACTAATCCCTACTTCCCTACTAATATTATAAATGCGTTAGTAACTCTGTCTGTCTGTCTGTTGCTCTTTCACGCCTAAACGGCTGAACGGATTTTGATGAAATTTGGTATGGTAATAGATGATAACCTAGAAATGGACATAGGCTATAAATAATCACGCCATCGTTCTTAGGGGGTAGGCAGATAACTAAATTGAGATAGTGATTTTTAGTCGTTTTGGTTGGGACTTTTGCTCTATTGCTCTATATATTATAAATGCGAAAGTAACTCTGTCTGTCTGTTACGCTTTCACGCTAAAACTACTGGACCGATTTAAATGAAATTTGGTACAAAGAAAGTCTGGAGCTTCAGAAAGGACATAGGCTACTTTTTAACCGGCTGCAAAAAAGGACGAGTTCCACGCGGACGAAGTCGCGGGCAGAAGCTAGTCAAAAATATACAACAATAACTTAAATGACAATTTCCTTTTATTCGTTTTTTTTTTTAATCAATTGTTATTTTTCAAATATTAATTTACGTTTTACCAATGCGAATAATATAAAAAATGTGATATTTCATCACATTTTTTATTTAATTTAAAATCTATCAAGAACTTTCATAATATTCTATGGAAATAAATAAACGACACACGCATAAAAATCTCGTAGTTTTTAACCGATACGGAACGTTATATCGTCTGCGTTAAAGGCGATAATAATATCTATGATAAAAACTTTTCAACGTTCGGTTAGAGATGTATTTACTGGACTTTATCAATATCGATGAATTTGATACGTTACAGTATATTTTGAACAAACTTTTAAAAAATATATGCTTATAGTAAAAGGCAAATTTTGTACGTCAAGAGCCGGTGGGTGTTTCTAGCTTTAAGCCTTAGCGCTGAATAGGTTAAGTTGTTGAAAAATACTTTATTCATAATATAAAATAAATTTCAGATTTGACCATGAAACTTGGCATTTAGATCTCACTTCTTTTGTCGTTGAACTTGGCTCACATTTTAAATGTATGTTTTGATAATTTTCGCGCAAGGGCGTACATTCCATACAGGCACAGTGTCACTAATGTATGGAGTGCCTACCCTGGCGCCATACTTACCCACTGCACGCGCATGTTTTCGCGCAACAAAATCCTTACATAGTACGTGCTACCTAGCAGTAGCAGAGCAGTTCGAAAATAATATTTAGACGAGAAATGGGACGGCATATAGCACGGTAAAGTATTTAAAAGAACTGGATCGCCATTACGATAAGAACATTACCTACTTATATCCAAAACTCAAAAAATCAACAAGATATAAATTACGGATGAAATCATAAATAATTTAATACAATAAGGTACATCATTGCAAAAACTATAAACCGACACTAAACATCATGAACAAACTTTCACCAACAATTTAACTTGACGTACCTACTTAATAACAAATTATTGAATAAATAAAGTGGTCTTCCCAAATGCTTAAATTTTGTTTTTTGGTGATTTCAGGAGACCGAGTCCCACGTAACGCGCCATAACTCTAAGGTAGGAAGGATTCAACTTCTTTCTCTTTTCTAGAAGACATTTCAATAACTTTTCAGACGCCTCACCAAAAGGTTTTTGATAGTCGGAGGCCTAAAAAAATAATTAGTAGTAAATAGGTACCTACTTAATATTATACCATTAACAGTTCACTAGGTAGGATAAAAAAAGTCTTACAGTAGTCTTTGCAATCCAACATAATTCCTCAAAAAGAGTGTTGTACTCTTTTACACAATTTGATATGTAAGTTATGCCTTCGTACTGTAAAAAAAAAACTTTTAACTACCGTAGATTCCATTATATGCGGATGTAAATTTAAATCATGGGTAAACTTTAAACATAAGTATCTACGAAAGGCATACTCTGATACGTATATATTTTTGAACACAAACTAATAAATGTACACTAATATGACAAAATAATGTAATATCTGAAATAACATTTTTGATTTTTTGGTATATTATAGGTACGTTAGCATGGATGCAACAACGTATCTACCTATCATGTTTTTTCATTGCGTGGCTCATTGAAGTGGTAAACCATCTTTTATATTATGACATTGTTTCATCAATTTTGTTATTTTATATTGAAGTGGCTGACGTACCTTCGGGAGTTTGTTGAAACTCTCCTTTTCTATTACTTCTATCTCCATATCCAGCTCGCTGGCCCGAGTAATTCTGTTAACAGCTATACCTTGTAAAATGACAGGTCGAAGACGCACCAAACTGGAGGTTTCTTTTTTATTACACAGGAGCAAAATTAGCAAAGCCTGTCTAGGACTTATTTCTGATATCCAGTTTTTCATCTGTGAATTAAAAATACTTTATCAAATTTAAGATGATGTCAGAATAAATCATATAGGTAGTAATTACCTCATTTACTGAAGTTAAAATTTTATCCCCATTTGATCCATCAAATACACTAGACAAAAACTTCTTTGTTCCTAGCGCCAGGAAAAACTCGTCTAAATTTCTTATTCTATCGAGACTGGTGCTAGTCCTCTCTGATGTAATGTGTGGTGTAGATTTACATTTTCTAAAAAGCTTAACATAGCTCTTTTTTCTTAGTTTAATTGCGTCTGAACTATTTTTAATTTCCATTCGATTTTTTCCATCATTAATGTATTCAATCGGCCTCACTGCAGGGGAATTTTCTGAGACTTCATTCGCGATAGAATATACACTGTGGCCTTTATATGGAAACATGTTCGCAAAAATACTGCGTAAATTATTTTTAGTCGAATTTCCGACATCAAAAAGTACTTCATTGATTCTTTGGTTGTTTCCAATGGTGATATTAACAGTAATATCGTTGACTCTGCCTAAGTTCTCAAAAGGCAGTATTGAGCATTTAAAGTTAAATTTAAATGTAGACATGTCCCTTGCTTCGTCGTAGTTCATTAATCGACATATTCCTTTTCGTGTAAAATGTTGTAGTGCAGTACAGCACAAACTCGTACTTGAACTAGGTTTACTTGATGACACAACAGCTACTGGTCCATAAAAAGAACCAACCTCATTTGTCTCAGGTATATCAGTGGCCTTTGGAGATTTTAAGCTCATTGTGATACGAGGTGTAGTGTGTGGTAGTGAAAAAAATTCAAGACAATTTTTTGCTTTTAATAGCAACTTCATAAAAGGGCCTGTTTTGCTTTCGATAAAATGAACCTTTGTCCTCTTTTCATTATTATTAAACTTAAATTCTCCATTAGCTAATTTCCTTAGTTCTGAGGACATTTCCAAGTGAGGAGGTAATGTAACTTTTAAATCATCGGAGTCACTTTTGGATAGTTCAGAAATAGTAGACAAGTGGAAATCTATTACATCATCCCGGGCAACGGAGATCATGTCAGGAACGGCTTTTGTGTTTATTTCAATGCATTCCTTCATCATCTTAGGTATTATGGTACAAAGTTCGGCTGGTAGTACAGGATTCAATATCCTAGGTTTGCACTTAAATATTTTCGTTTTACTGTTCGTAACTGAAATCGGTATACAAGAGCAAGACTTCTTAAGGCATATTGCATTACTTTCTGATTCATAAGGAACCGTGACATCAAATTGTAGCATAACGTTTGTTACACAATTTTTTACAGCAATTACATTGCTATTTAATGTTTTTATTTCCAACGGTGGAAGCTCATTATCAAACCCCGGTAATAAATGCAATATTTCTTTTCGTTTCTGTATTGTTATTTTCGGCGTCAACTCAGTATACCCTTGTGTGGAACGATTAATCGTTCTATCATATTCACATAAATCATACGTTTGTATTGAAACTTCTTTGCAATCTGTAAAACAAATTCGTATAAAAAGTGTTCTATGAAAAATTACGTACCTATATGTAAATCTAATTATTAGTAGTCTAATATACTTGCCATACGACGTTAGAGTACCAATTTTTTTGCTTTCATGAGTAGAGTATACGCCGCTTTTAATTTTTTTTATAACATTTTCAATAAAATCGCTAGCCCTTTTAGACTTGCTGTTTTGGCTCAAAGGGGTTACTTTATTATAATATGGTTGTGTATGAGTCCTTTTTGCAGTCCACAAATTGTTTGGCGATGTTGGCACAGTAACTGCCTTTTTAGTAACTGTTTCAGTACCAACATCTACGTGTTCATTTATTACAGTATCAAGTCGAACATTTTCAGATGGCTGACATTGATCATCTGTTACACATAACAGATTTTTATCGTCTGCAATAAATCTACTAGAAGACTTTTTGTAAAGCAGTTTCAACATTCTATCTCTAAGGAGTCGTATCGGTTTTAATCTCGCAGATTTCTGGGTATCAATATTTTTATTTTCTATTACTGGTAACGGCTTTGTAACCACATTTTTATTAGCCGCAGTATCTAAAACTACAGGACGTCGGTGGTATCTATTAATGTTATTTCCATTTTGTGAATTATGTAATATATCAATAGTAGGAAGCCTTGTGGTTATAACATTGGGACTTATAATGGGGCTAACTCTTTTTTTAGCAGAATTTGGTAAAGAAAATTTCGTATTTGTTTTAGGAGATTTAGGTTTGTCAAACCAATCTACCATAAATGGCCAAATATGTTTGTCCAGTCCATTGAACTGCACTGGTTCAATGTTTTTAATTTCAATAGTTGCACTCAATTGATCCTTTCCCAAAATAACTAATGGAAATTTAATATTAGCTAATCGCCTCCTTATATCAGCTTGTGTCAATTTCGGTGTCACAATAGTACCAGGTATAGTCGCCACCAACCGATATTTTGTTAGTGATTGATTATATTGTTTTGTTGCAAATTCTTGCCCTTTATTCAGAAATACTCTACTTTTCGCACTTGATTTGCGATCGTATTCAGTATTTGTATCTTGTTCTGAAACTTAAAAAATATATTGAAAGCTATCAAGAAAATATTAGGTACTTACCTAGTACATATTAGTATAAGGATTATAAAAAAAATATAGCCCTGGACGGACAAATTACTTATGTTAATTATTATTATTATCTCATAATTTTAATAACAAATATTTAAATAAAATGTACCGTTCTTGCCATCTTTACTGGATTCCGAGTGGTCAGCGGAAGCTAATCGACCTTCTTTGTACATCGAAGCACCGGAATTTTCGCATAAGATGTTAATATTACCGCGTATTGCTTTACCCGTAACATTTTCGGCATCGCATAGACAATAACCGTTAAAGTTATCTAATCCTTGATAACGATTTGCATCATCACTTGAATTATTAATATAATCAATCGTATTGCAATTAGCAGTTCGGATTTCATTTTTCTTTGATTGTTTTATTTTAGTATCTATTGGTGACAATTGATTGTTATTAGTCAGTTTTATATCGTTAGATTTGTCTTTTGTCATTTTAGTGTCCTGGGGTTTGATTATTATCTTTTTTCGTCCTTTATTATTCACTTTCGTCATATTTTGATTACGTACCCTCTTTGTTTTATTTTTTTTACCAGTCTTATGCAACCCGTCATCCTTGTCAATAACGGTTATTCTATCTAAACTGGAAGTCGGTGAAAAGGTATTAACAGATTTCCTATCAACATCTATGCTAGATATGTACGTAAAATGTTCTGTTGTACAGGTTTCGACCACACTGAAAAAATAATTGTTCTAAAAAATTTATGATCTGTATGACACATTGAAATGAAAGACCAGAAGTTGTGGCTTATCTTATGGTGATATTTCAGAACCTTTCCAGTTGTCATAATCCAGTTGAATAAATTCTTTAAGAAATTTATAAGTAATCTATTATCTTGTTAAGTATAAAAATAATATTAAAAAATATAGACCAGGTAGCAAACCTAGCTAATTTCTTTATCTGCAACCGATTTGCGGGCAGCAATTTGAATCATATTCATTGTTATGAAAAAAGAAAAATATCGAACATGGACCTATACTTATTATATGACAGCAAGAACTACTTTACCTTTCGTTTTCCAGGTTTCGTCTGTTCAATCCCTTTTTCTTTTTAGGCGTTAATACAAAACTGTCCTCAGACATTGGCGGAGACGGCCTGAATTGGAAGGCATTCATATTCCTTAACACTGCCCAGACATTGTGTGGTTGTATTTCATTCGTATCATTGTGCTTCGTTAAATTATGCATAATTTTTGTTTTTTTCTTAAAGTCTCCATTGTTTTTTCGTATTATATCTGTAGAACTACAGTCCAAATCAATGTTTAATTGAGAACAGTATTGCGCGTCACGGTCATAATACTCAAAACCTTTATTAAGAACTTTTGTTTTTCTATTGTTCTTATTCGAACATCGTTTTTTAATCTTATTTTGTCTCACTTTTTCAGTATCTTGATTGCAATATTCGTAATCATTCATATCGCTCACTGTACAAGCTTGGGGAAGCGCTGCAGGCTCATTAGGAAGTGTTAAGACTGACTTCTTGTTTACTTTTTTCCCACTCTTTTTTGAAGATTTAAATTCGGCCGAGTTTGTTCTATACAACTTTGCGGCCATGGGAAATGACGATGTGAAGTCAGCATTTCCACGTAAGAATCTCTTTTCAGCAATACGAGAAAGTAATTGAGTTTTATCATTAGCCAGGTAGGGGGAATTGAACTCATTCCTCTTTTTACGTTTACTAAGCTTACTTGTTTCGCTAGTAATGCTACCACTTGCAGCAAAATTGATTTTCATAACATGGCATGGCATTAAGACACTTCCTTTAGAACTGCTTGATGAATATGCAGATTTCGGCGTATTTTTCTTACATAATGGATCATATGAATTTATTGCCATATCCGTAAATCGTTATTGTGTTATGATATACGTCAACAATTATCTAAAAATCAACTCTTTAATAAATAGTTAATACCAAAGTAAGTTCATTGAACACTTCTAATATAATTTGTTTTCAAGCTTATCCATTATATCCTATCCGTGAAACTAGTATTTCTGATTAACCAAACTCTATGCGGAATATTTTCCAGGAACAACAAGCCCATTTTATTCTCAATCGTCATTTATCTAAGTAAGTAATTACTAATTACCTACGTAGGCAACAATATCAACCAAAAACTTTAGCAGATCCAGCGTGTTTGAGTAGGTAAGTAGGTACCTATCATACTTCCAATATGTAACATTTAGCTACATTGAAATTAAACAACTTGAAACTGATTTAACTCGCATATTTTATTTTATTGACTGAATTTAGCATAAGACTATTGTCAGCTCAGTCGTGCTACGATTATGGAATCTGTAAAATCTGCCAAAAAATAGGAGAGTTGAATCCGTTTGTTTCATTCCAATGTATACTGCGAAGGCATCAGAAATTATTAAGTTGACTTTATTACATTTGGAATATTTAATGTACCTACTTAATATTAATAGGTACTTCCATAACTTTTCAATAATGTAGGTAGGTAAGTACCTAGTAATTAATATTTATACCAACCATGTCCTGCAATAATTACTAAAATAGTTTCAGCATTTTTTATTAGGTATAGATTTTATGACAATTCATAACTTTGTAATGTAGGTACCTACCACTACATTATTAAGTAACGAAACTAACGTGGTAGGCACAAAATGATAATAATATGTACGAAAACTGGGAACATGTTAATAAAATTGACGTAACGGAATTCTAGTAGGTAGGTACATATTTTTTTCCATTAAGCTTACAACTGTATTAAGTAAGTACGTACCTTTTTCTATAAGTACAGTAATTTTGCATTCGTTGACCAAAATATAACAGCAATCTACATGAATATAAAATAAACTTATAGTTTATAATTTATTTTTGTACAAAAATCCTAAAAAACTGTAATAGCTAACATTCTTTCATTTCGAAAATAAGAACGTGTCAACGGTCACAATACATTTTCTTCAGCAGTCATTGTTTTCCTAACAGCCAGATTTAAGTTAGGTACTTATTTATATTTCAGCCCAGAGCAGTTCTCTATGTTGTACTACATGCTTGTACTGCTCGGCCAAACACTCGCGAGTACGCGAGGTAAGCGGCGCGGCGAGGGCTTAGAGCATAATAATATACAAGGGATGTATGCAGGGCATGCATGTGGCCATCCCAAAAGTATGAGGAGCAGGACGAGTAGGGTGGCCACACGTATGCCCTACACTATGTAGGGCATACCCACCCCACGTAACTTCCCTCGCGTATTTGCGAGTATTTGGCCGGGCAGTTAGCATTTAAGTTTTTAATTTGAATTTATTAGTCCATGGATTAAAACCATTTTGGCATTTAGGTAATTAACAAAATATCTCTCTAGCGAACTGACGAGGTAACCAAAACTTATCTTGTAGTAATATTAATGAATGCCTGACTTTCATACTGACTTTACGTTGATAACTTCACTTTTGACAATTGACATTGACGTGACTAGTCAAATATATCGTAAACATTGTCATTTGTCAGTGTTTTTGGCTCACTCACTTACACAAAAATCAAATATATTAGGAGCATCTAGTATTTATAAAGGTGTTTATTGTTTTTAAAAAAGAAATAGCTAATATCACAGAATGACCTCAAACGAGCCTTGTGAAATTATACAGTATGTGCCATACATGTCGTTTGTCCACCCCTCTTTTTGGCACACACTTACTGAAATGAAATTAAATGTTGATAAACTAAATGAAACTACTAAACAAATACATGGACGTTTTACTTATCGTGGAGACATTGGAGCAGTATTTGAAGTCGATGGGACATCATTTAATGAGTAAGTTAACAGCAATGAGTTACAAAAAATGTTAAAAGTAATTAAAGTTACAATTACCTGTACCCCGCGATTCATCCCCTTTAATAATTCATGGGATCGGAACAAAAAGAAGCCCCAGGTCTTTTCTAAGGTGTTGTCTATCTCTTAAATTCATCAGTCGGTTCAGGAGCTTGTTATGAAAACATTACAAACAAACTCACTTTTAAGTAAATTTATAACATGATTAAGCATTTAACACTTGATGTTGTTTACAGGACACCTGAAATAGAACAGTTTTATCAAAATGTTACTGGAACAATACTGAATAAGAACACTATTGAAGAGTTTAAAAATATTGACAAATCAGCATTGCTCAACTCTGTTGGTGAAATTATATGGGCAACAATAAAAAAGAAGACATGGATTTCTAAACCAAGTGCATTGTTAAATTTTATAGTACTATCATTTGCTGTAAGTTTTGACCGAACTGACCTGATAAAACATTTCTTAAAAAAAAAGATAATGTCTACTTACATTATAATTACAGATACAACGCTGTGTATTATACACCTAATTAAAATAAACAGTAATTGTTATACATTCTTCTCTTTATATTCCAGGACTTGAAGAAGTTTCATTACTATTACTGGTTTGCATTTCCATCACCCAGCCAACCCACTGTGTACATAAAAGAAAAGAGCAAACCTATCACAACATGTTTTAACAACAAACAAATTGAAGATATAGCTCAGGGGTTCAAAAACTTACAAGTCTCACAAAAATGCTTCTTTGTTGTTACAAAGAATAATGAAAATATATCAGTAAAAGAATTATCTGCAGTTTTAGATCCAAATGAAGTTACACAACAATTGAATGATGATTTGTCCAACTTGTTCTTTTGCTTTCTGGATTCTAGTAATGGAAGTAATCCTGGGTGGCCATTAAGGTTGTTCATGGCTGGTTTGTTAGAGCACTGTCCTGATTTATCCCAAAGCAGCATACAAGTAATAGGTTTGAGGTGCAGCATCAATGGAGCAATTGACAAGAGTATTATCTTCACAGCCACTGTGCCTGAGGTTAAGTTCTACCCTCATTCATATAAAAGACTCATATTTTTATATTTATATATTAAGTTTTATATTATTTACTACAATTAAGCATTGTAAGGCAATTAAGTTGCAAAAACTTATTTTGTTTAGCTCACTGAGTCTTTACTCAGTGAGCTACCGTAATAATTGATTTATAAATAGAAGTGAAATAATCATTTCAATTAGGAATAAAGATAATAAATAAGCATTGTGAATAGATTTTATTTGTTACAGAATGTTCAGCCTGCGGAGCGTTCTGGGTGGGTTGGTTGGGAGAGAAATGACAGAGGAAATTTTGGCCCCAAACTAGCCAACATGTCAGCTTCCATGGATCCTATAAAGTATGTCATTATTTAATCTGAGTTCATGAATGGATTATGAAATACATATTTAAAGTACATTTTTTATTTAAGTATTTGGTTGTAGTGATTTTCAAAATACATTTCCAGCATTGCATAATTATTAAATGTCATTGACTTTCTGTAAATCTTTTATAATCTTTAGTTATAAATACAATAAAGACTTTTCATGCATCTATACACACAACACTGATATTATTTTATACATCTTGTTATACTGTTTTTAGATTGGCTGATACATCTTCAGACCTGAATATTAAACTTATGAAGTGGCGTCTGGTCCCAGATATAGATATAGAAGTGATGAAATCTACCAAATGTTTGCTTCTTGGTGCTGGTACTTTGGGCTGCCACGTGGCGCGAGATTTATTGGTGAGTTTGATTTCCAATTAACTAGGTCAAGTGATATAAATAAACAGATTTGAAATAATATCAAATTAAATACCTATAACACATGTATAGATGTATATGTCTAATATTTATTACTTACTTAAACTCATATAAGTTATTGCTTATTGTTTTTCTTAGGCTTGGGGGTTTCGACACATCACGTTTATAGACAATGGTAAAGTGTCATATTCAAACCCCACCAGACAGGTGCTGTTCACTCACCAGGACTGCCTCGGCGGGGGACGGAAGAAGGCTGAAGCGGCCGCCGATAACCTAAAACTTATTCTACCAAGTGTTGTAAGTATAGATAACATAATATAAGATACACAATGTGGATATTATAATCAAGAGTGTGCATTCCGTACAGGTTTGATGTAGAATATGAAGTGCGATGCCCTAGTGCGGTATATGCGACGATCATTACACGCGCCTGATTTTAATCTATGATCTTACCTCCAATCATATTAGTTATTTAATAAAAGTTTTCTCTTAGAATAGTAAGGGATTTGCATACCACATACCAATGCCTGGACACCCCGTTGGAGATTCGCTCAAAGAGGAAACGATATCAAACATAAAAAAATTGACAGAGTGTATAGAAGAACATGACGTCATATTCCTTTTGTTGGATACAAGAGAAGCAAGATGGCTGCCTACTCTTATAGCTGCACATTATGGAAAGGTAAATAACTTGTAAATTATAAGTCTCTATGCTACAATATAAATGTAAAGTGTTCAATGGAAAATAGACTTAGGTGCCTTAGTTTGGAATAAAATTTTGCGAATTTATAGTCATATTGTAAGTACAAAGAAGACAAATTTATTAATTTCAGGTCGTCATAAACGCTGCGTTAGGTTTCGACAGTTATTTGGTAATGCGGCACGGCATCAGCAGCGCCTCGAAGGTGGCCGCTCCCGCTGTCAGCAACAAGTTCCTGCCGGGTGCACAACTCGGGTGCTACTTTTGTAACGATGTAACTGCACCAGGAAATGTAAGTTGTATATTGTACACTAACTGTGCATTCTGCGCTGGGTTTCCCTGCATAAGATTTAAGCTTAGTGAATGTTGTTAAATTACCCACGGATCATTTTTTTCCGATATAGTTACGTAAATGTTCAGTTGAACAGTCGCTGCCTTAATGAAGGATTTGTCCTTCTTTCAAGCAGCGACGGTACAGTTGATATTACCAGCACACTTTCATATTTATAAAAAAGATGACATTAAAGTGTACCTACCTACATATGAAAATAGCATATAAAAGTACTTATAGATATTATCTAATATTTCGTAGCGTTAAATACTGACATATATAAATTCGTTACAGTCACTGAAAGATCGGACCTTGGATCAACAGTGCACGGTCACTAGGCCCGGAGTAGCAGCCATTGCCGGTGCTTTAGCTGTTGAAATACTCGTTGCTTTGTTACAGCATCCGTTAAGGTGAGTCACAAATAATATATAAAAGTGTATTGTGTTATAATATGTAGGGGCATGGATATAAATAAAAGTATATTTCAAGTAAGCTTTTTGCATGTTCTCCAGCAGATAACGATAGATAACAAAAACAACGATAGGGTGCGTCGGGGTAACATGAAAAACAGAGCAAGATGAAAGACCCCTCATAGCTGCCTATTCCGTGCATATTTTTTAACACTGACTACAGAGTTTTGTAGGTAATTTCATTGCGCTCCTTATCTCAGTCAGCGATAATCGTCAGTTGTGAGTGCATATGTTTTTTTTGCAATTTTTCGACAAGGTATGTTTTTGAGCGATAAATGCGTTTTTTAATCTTCCCCCACGTTCCGTAGTTTCTTCTACACGCAAGTTAAAAATATGTTTTTTTGATACGTGTTATTCATGATTTTTTTTTAGTTGATACATAAAATCCGATTTTGCATATCTTTTATATTTTTGGAGTTTTTATATTTTTCAATCTTACACCACTTGTAAAACCCAGGGGCAAGACGGCAATATTTTCTTTTCCAACTTACCCCGATTATGAAACCCATAGTAAAAGTCAGGGGTTGTCAAACTGTATGATTCGTTCATGAGTAGCGTAATATTCACAATTCATGAAAACATGTGTAAAAAAAAAGATTTTAAATAAAAGTTGTAATATATTTAGCTAGTTTAACTACCTGTCTATTTAAATAAAGAAATGATTACTTTTTTGTGTATATGGTAGTAAAATTTAAATATTAGGATATAAAAAGAAAAGGTTGAGAACCGCATATCATCTGAATACAAAGTGGGGTAAGACTGAAATATTATATTTAACAAAATTTCATTTTGGTAGTTAAAACTAGGTATTTTTAAAACGTATTTATATATTTGAATAGAGAAAAAAATATGCTTTCGGTGCATATAATCCAAATGGACCTACAATGGATATTAAAGATTTTAAGAACTATATCGATCTTCCCCCCTCATCATTCCATCTTACCCCACGATTTTTTTGCAAAAAAATTAACTTTGCCGTCGTTTTTATATATGAAAAACACCGCCAATCAGGTCCATTTTCAGGTAGGTAGGAAGAACCATTCATTAACTTTATTAAAAACATCACTTCATATACGTCAGCTTCATACGATTAAAATTATGAGGCTTTAAAAAAAACATGGTTTATCTCATCAAAATCTCGTTCAACCTTACCCCGACGCACCCTAATATCCATTGTACTTTCACTATTAACAATTTACTACTGATATGTATGTATATTCAATATTATGATGCCTTTTATTTTTTAGGGTAGAAGCTCCAGCACTTTACAACCTTAGTGAAGACTCTGAAAACTTACCCTCGGACCTACAAGGCGTCCTTGGCCCTATTCCGCACTCCATAAGAGGTTTCTTACATTCTTATCAGACAGTAACACCAACCTGTGCAAAGTTTCCGCAGTGTATAGCATGTTCCAACCCAGTGATAGAGAAGTATAGACAGGAAGGAGGTGATTTTATATTCAAAGTACTAAACAGTGGCAGTTATTTGGAGGAAGTTACTGGTTTGTCTGATTTGCACCTGGCTGCGGAAATGACGGATGTAAGTTCTCGTAGTAATAATTGTCTAATAGAATGAATTATAAACTATAGGTATTTGGTACTATTTGGACGGCCAGTTGGTCTAGTAACCATACAAGCTTTATTTAGTTTGGGACTAGAGCAACAGGTGTGAACTGTCCAAATATATTTATTATTATTTATTACCAATTTACTTATGATATTTATTTTTACAGATTCTTACATTCTCAGATGAAGATGAGGAAGACTAGGTACAACATTAAATGTTAAATCTCAGCACATTATAATAAGATGGATGGGAAGCTTTTAAAATCCACTGTATTTATATTAGCTTTTATAAAATGCTTTAAAGTATTTAAGTTATGCATATTTGCTATATGTTGAGCAAATTTAAAGACACCAGATATATTTGAAATAAAAGTATTGTTATCAATCTAAATGTTTAATAATCTATTTAAATTGCTTAATTTAGGGCGTCATAGTGAGTTGTACTGCAGGCATCTGTGCGTATTGAGGATGTGATATTTCTTTGACTGGCTTTGGTGGCTTGATCTTCCTGCCGTGGCGGCCATCTTTTCTGTGCCACAAGCCTGAACGCGGCCGATTTCCGAGCCATCTGTTGCGTTGCGGCGAACCTATAGGGGTGTTGCCATGCTCTATGTTAGATAAGCGACCTGTAATAAAAACAAACAATATATTATTACGTAGTTGTCATCTGCTAGAAATAAGTTTTTGAAAATGGCTTTAACAATTTTCTCAAAATAAATATTGAAAAGTATATATGTGTTTTCACTTGATATTGACTGGATCGCGAAACCAGATTGATTCCGACATTATTTATTTTGACAGAAAAACGTAATTCACCTTGAATACTTATTATAAAGATTTTAATTTACAGTAAGAGCGAAGCTAATAGGGAATACAATAGGGGGCAGCAGTAAATAGTAAATAAATGCCTGTTATTCAAACAAAAATTTTCCAGAAATTCAGATTAGCACTCCAGATTTTTAATTATGGAATTTCTGTTTTTAGAAAATGCTCTTACGTATTAAAAGATAACCAGAAATATAGCACAAATTACCATTTCATTATTTTCACATATTTAAAAACTGTCTTAACTGACCTACAACTGCCATGCAATGCTGGTCAAAGCTAAAGGGTCTCTTCGATGGCATCTGCACAATAACGCGATTGTCTTGCTTCCTGAGAATTGTTCCAAAAGTACCAGCCGCATGTATGTATAGTCCACCCTTTCCTGAAAAATATATAAATGTGCTGTAATTTATAGCTTGGAGACAAGTTTATGAATTGGTTTGTAGGCCAAGTCAAGGAGAACATATACACACATAAATATCTTATTTATATTATAAATGCAAAAGTTTGTAAGAATGTATGGATGTCAGGATGTATGTTCCTCTTTCACATAAAACTACTGAATGGATTTTGATGAAACTTTACGATAATATAGCTTATACATCACAATAACATAAAGGCTATATTTTATAACGATATAGAGCAAAATACTCATAGTGCGCTAACAAAGTAGCGGGGAGAAGCTAGTATGTATGTATATATATATTTGAGTACATAAGACTTGATCTTTTAAAGTACTTATCTGATTTTTATGAAACAATCAAGCATCCTTTCTATTCATTCAATGAGCTGCAGGAAAGTAGAGGCACCGTTTCAAAGATAAAAAAAAAACCTGACAGATGTATTCCATATAAATATTAATTAAAAAATATTAATCTTACCAGGTTCCTTTTCAATGCAATGAACTATGGTGCCTGTAGGGAGAGCCCCGAGAACATAGGCATCTCCATCATTAGCACGAACTAAAATAAATTATGTTAATTAACAATATTATTATATTTGGAGCTTGTGCATGTTCTCCTACCCAATTTTCAAAAATTTATTTATAACTGGTAATTTTTTACGTACATTTTAATTTATTATAGATTTTTTTTCAACTTTTTATAAGAAATCGTTGTATATAATTAATAGTTCTGTAATAATTTAATTTTTGACTTTTTGTATGCATATGGGCCAAATCATTACATATAATATGATAATAAGTATGTATCTTGTATTATTTAGCAATAAGGTTTGCTTGCTTTTACCTGGTATTCTAGGTAAATGCCTAGATGTTTTAATGATATCCCCTGCCTTCATGTTCTCTGTAGCCAGTATATATTTTAATTTGTCACCCACAGCAACTAAAGCAACATTAGCCGTTCTGCATCCATCTTCAATCACCTATAATCAGAGTATTAACTGGGTTAAAGATAATGAATATGATGACACAAAGACATGTAACAATTTGTCTTTGTGTCATCATATTCATAATCAGGACTGGCCCTGGGGTATAGCAAGAGCAATTGTCACTCTAGATGCCAGATGAAAGGAGTGCCAAAAATTAAAATGCTAAAAATAATTTCTAGCATAACTTCAACTGAACATCAATTTGCGTGAAGTGAAAGTATTGACCAAAGACTACCCACATGAAGGGTTAATTTTGTTTTCCAATAATAGAAACAATGCGTTCTTATATTACCTCTATAACTTTCTCTTCCTGTGGTGGACCTTCTGTAGGACCATCACGTATCCAAGCAATCCAATGATATTTGTGTTTAATACCTCCACCAATGCCCTTGGCTACAACCCTACCTATTTAAAAAAGCACGAAAAAACGATTTATATCACAATATTGTATAATAATACTAGAAAGTAAGTAAAATATGCATTAAATTGTTACAAACCTGATACTGGATCTCTTCCCGCTAAATTGGTTACCTCCAAAGGTTTTACAGTATATTCCTCCGGAAAATGCACAATACGTCTAAATGCTTTACCATTTCCAATTTGTGGTTTGACTAGGCTGGGTTTGCTGGCAAAATTAATAGAACTCGTATAAATAGCCCTTCTTCCCAGGGCAGGAGTAGACACATATAATCCTGAAAATAGTCTATTTAGTGCCATAATTATAAAATGTAACGTGTATGGCGACTTGTCTTTATTTGCGTTTCATAAATCGTTACATTTAATTACTATAACCTAGAAAATAAATATGTGAAATAAGTAACGAAACATTAATTAGACAGTTCAACAGTTGACACTAGTTGACAGCACTGACTGACTCAGGCGCTCAGTGAGCGAGCGCTCACGTTTCACGTCATCGGAACTGTTTCAACTAACAGTTAAAACTCTCAGATGATAACTACTTTACACATAATAATACCACAAATATTTTAGAACGCGTTTTATTTTAATTGTGAACGTTACCGTTACGTAATTACGCCCTCTAGTGGCAATTTTGTGACAAAAATATCTTCTTGTGGCGTGTATTATTTCTATCATGTTGTTTGGACTCATGAGAGTCGTAAATAAAAATGCTATTGATGGAGTATTAATTTGTGTTTTAAGTGTATTGTGTGTGCAAATAAACAATAGTTTTCTAATAAACATCAAATAAATGTCAATAAAAGCTCGAGTAAGGACATCTAATTTTGATATTTTGTCATATGTTGCACGCCTGCCTCTGGTTCTGGGATGAGGACAAAAAATAATCAGTAATTCTGATGCTGAATTGATAATGCTGTGAGTTATGCATTACTATTTTTAATTATTATTTCTAAATAGTCGTATAATACGTAATGTACCTGCATACGAATGTATATATTTATGAATTTGCCTAACGTAGGTTACAAAAAAGATGTTGCTAGTACATATTTTCTATCCTACTTGATTTATGTAGTTAATACAGAATTGTTTTAACGTTAATAAATGTTTTTTCATTCAGAAATAGTTCGCGAGTAGTCGTGGTCCTGGTTTTAAATTCATTTTTTTTTTGTTACAGAAATAGACACGATCAGTCTTCCGGCACGTTATTGCGCTTTCTCATGACAATGCGAAGTCTTTATGTGTGAATATTTATTAACTCTTTCAAATCTTCATGATGGTCATCAGAACTGACACTGAATAAAACTAACCATGAGTCATAATCTGGCTGGTATGCCAGGCGCCTACAGGCTGCCAGGCCCAGGTCTGGGCCCGCCAGACTTCAAGCCTCCTATGGAAACACCAACGCCCTCTGCACCTGCCCCAAGTAATCCAAAAAAGAGAAGAAAAACATCAAATGCTAACAATGCATTAGCACCCCAACCTACACCAACAGCACAGGATCTGTTGCCTCCACCTTTAACAGGTTATGGCGATACTATAGTTGCCTCAAACCCTTTTGATGATTCACCCTCTACCATCTCTCACAATGGCCCCATGATGAGCCAAAATGGTCCTATGATGAGTCAAAATGGTCCAATGGGCATGATGGGACCAATGCATGGCATGGGCGGCCCACCTATGAGGCACATGAGCCCACTTCCACATAGTATGAGCCCTATGAATCAGCAAATGCCACCTCGAGGAATCAGTCCAATGGGCAATATGAGTCCCATGGGACATATGGGTGGTATGTCACCTATGGGCGGGCCAAATATGGGAATGAGTAATCATAGTATGGGTCCAGGGATGGGTCCCGCATCTAGATCAATGGGTAGTCCAATGAGTCCCATGAATTCAATGCCTATGGGCTCACCAATGTCTTCCGGGCCAATGGGTAGTCCAATGAATATGGGGTCTATGGCAGGCAGTCACATGAGTAACAGTCCTATGGGACCACCTATGCACAGTCCTCTTGGTGGAGGCTCAATGAATGGGCCTATGAATGGACCTATGGGTGGTGGAGGCCCAGGTATGAATGTACCACGTATGAATGGGCCAATGGGACCCAGTTGCTCAAATGGTTCTATGGGCCCAAGCAGTTCTATAATGTCCTCAAATCCAATGCAGAGTGGTGGGATGGGACCAGGGCATTGTGGGCCGATGAGGCATGGAAGTCCTATGGGCTCTGGTATGGGAGGTGGCCCTATGGGTGGAAATGGACCAATGTCATCAATGGGACCTGGACCTCCATATTCTAGCAGTCATATGGGTCATGGAGGGCCCATGGGAATGGGAGGCAGTGGCTCCATGGGAATGGGACCTGGCCCTGGAAACATGGGAAATTGTGGGCCTTTGGCTGGAATGAGTGGTATGGCAATGGGCGGACCAGGTGGGCAAGGCGTAGGACCCATGGGGCAAGGAATGGGTATGTTTGGCCCTAAACCAATGCCCGTTAGTGCAGGAAAGGTGTACCCTCCAGACCAACCTATGGTTTTCAACCCACAGAACCCAAATGCTCCCCCCATATATCCATGTGGAGTGTGCCACAAAGAAGTACATGATAATGATCAAGCCATCCTTTGTGAATCTGGATGTAACTTTTGGTTTCACAGGTAAATTATAATATGTAATTATTACTGTTGTAAAAATCTTTAAAAATGAAATGATAGTCTTAAAAATTCTAATGATATAAGTATTGCATATTTTACTTGTATTAGACTTAAAAATTTACAATTGTGATTTTTTTTTCATTGAATAATAATCACACATGAAATATAGCAAACTAATATACAAATGTTATTATTTATATGACAAACCAAACATTTCAGGGGCTGCACGGGTCTAACGGAGCCAGCATTTCAACTGCTGACTGCTGAAGTATATGCAGAATGGGTTTGCGACAAGTGCTTGCATTCTAAGAACATCCCTCTGGTGAAGTTTAAACCATAGCGATGTACTGTATCTGTGTCTCCACTTCTGCCACTCCTCTGAGCACTGGAGCCCTACTTAAACCCATCACAAGTATTTATATTATATACATAAATCATCATCTAGATGTACACTTAAAATTATTGGCGAAGCATGAATGTGTAGTGACCAGAGTCACTGAAAGATCTCAAGTTGGATTTACATTAGTAAATAGAATGAAATGTTGGATATATATTTTTAGATATCTTCAACATGATAAATTGGTTCATGCTTGTGTGTATCGGATAGAAAATTTGTGAATGACTCCTAAAGCTGACACTCCCTACACATCTAGTCTGTTATTGTCAACTTTGACTATATTTTATGTAATGTCATGATGAACTAAATGAATGGAATATTCAATTGAGTGCAACCGCATTAGGCATATCCAAAATAAGCAATTTAATGCACTTTTTCATAAATTTTAGCTGATATCTAGGTAGTGGAATTTATGATATTGTTTTGATGCCTATAATTTGTGTTGCTTTAGTCTCTGTGCATATTGTAAATAATATATATTAATATTGATTTAGTGAACATTTTTCCGCCTTAAAAATGGATAAAAATAGATACAGGCAGTAATACCATGTGTGCTGAACAATATTGTTTAGCTAAGGTCTATCTATTTAATATATAATTATGTATCTCCCGACATACAGTTTCGATCCCCTATTTTAAATGTATCATTACACGCATTATCTTCACTTAAGTGTAAATATAATGAATCCATACGCTTTGTTAAGGAATAAGAGTGTTAATATGTGTTTTGTCCGTATTTTAAACTTTTGGAGATTTTTTTAATAATAGCATTATTGTGGTTTTTACGGATTGTAAATATAGGTATAGGATTTAATAGTTTAAGATTACACAATCTTGAATATTCCATTACTGATCGGCGCGCGGTTGTGACTCGTATAAAGCAGCTTAAGCTCTAGTTAGTTTTATGTTTAATATTTATTTATACAATCAATGCCCAAATCAAATGTTATCATAGTTAAAACGTGATAAGATAATGTTTAGATGTAATGCTTTTCTAATAAGATCCCTAGGCCTTCGACTCGATTACTTAATTAATTCAGTGGATGGCTCTGTGCCGTCTGTTTTTATAGTGCCTGTTAGTTATAAGGAGAATTTTCTAAATAAACCAGTGTATTGATTTTTAAGTCATTTGGGAGATGTTATTTTTTTTGTTTTTATCTCTAATAATTATGAGTCATGTTTGTGCCCAATTTGTGTAAATAGTCTAGCAATAACTGTGTAAAGTTCCGTCTCTTCATTATAATTTAATTAATTATGTTGGATCACGCGAAAAACTCCCACATATGGGTGAAGGCAATTTCGGTTTATATACTTTCTATAATAATATTATGTACTTTACCATTCATCGAAATTATATATGGACATGGTGCCTTAACTGATATTATAAATACTGCATTTATTATATTATATTGTATACAACTTTATATCACTGAACTTATTTCAGTAACGGCAGAATGCCATGAAATACATACTGGTATTTGGACATTTGAGAGTGTTGAATGTCCCTTGTCTAGAGGTGCTGGAGAACTTTAATTTTTCGTCTCAGTACAACTAGCAATAGAGCTTATAAGTATAAATTATAGAAAATATAAAACAAATTCATGTGGTATGTATGTCGTATTTATAATATTAGTAAGGATATAATACTTCGCGTATCGTCGCTACGCAAATGTCAGTGTCAGTTTTAATCAAAGTACTAACATAGGTTCTAATGATAAAACTATATTAATTTGGCCTATTACTATATTGTTGTTCATACATTTCATAATGAATCATGGAATAAAAATAATAAGGTGCTAATTTCCCTACACATTGTATGATGTAAAGAGCGGTGTTTTGGCGTGCGTTGAGCAATAAGAGTTTGAAATCAGTTTAAAATAATCCACGGAACTGAAAACCTGTTTATACAATTACATATAATTTGTTTTTACATTTCAAACTCGTTTTTGCCAAGAATAGAAGAATTTTATTTTTATGTAAATAGGTACCTAGACACATGTCTGTCTGAATCTATATGCTCCTATTTATCTCGGATACACTAAATAAATCATTTACATTAGCGCCTGTATCACTATGCTCAAGTCCTGTGTAAATTTAAAATCGGTATATACTTAAACGGTGGTGGCGCAACTGTTACTCCTATTTAACTATTGTGAAACGAAAACTGTCTAATAGTTAGCTCGATGCTTACTTTAACATTTTGATACAGGGCTTTTCTTTTGAATCAGATAACATCGAAAAATAATGTTTTGCACGGAACTAAAAATATAGTTGTGCATTATTTTATGAATTATCTTCGGATCGCGAATTACTGCGCTTAAATAAAGTTAATTAAATCAACATATAGGCCTATTAAACGACCCTATATCGAGAGACCCTAATAAAAAAACGGTACTAAAATGAACTCTAAAGACGCCCTAAGTGTTATTACACAACCTTTTTTTAAAGTTGGGGCCAGTTGAAATCGGTTCGCGTGATAGGCCTATAACACCGAAATGTACTTACGTATTGATGAATATTGTAAGTAAAGTCAGCGCCAATAGGGAGTACTTCAATGTTTATTTACGTTAACGACCTATTTCACAGTGACCAAATAAGCTACCTGCTGCTTTTTGAAATCTAAAAGCATCATGAAACCTTCCAATAGTTGACTAATTCAATAAATTATTCACCTAATACGCAATACAGGTTAATATTCGTTAATTATCGGATTAGCTTACACAATGTATCTTTCTGCTAGAAAAGTTGCAAATGGCTTAACTGGCACTTAACAGGTCATTGTGGAATAGGCCTTTACATGATCTGGATGTGTGTAGATGTTTTTAATTATTGTGTTGCGTTCCCACTTTGGTCTTTTAACCTAATCATTGAAATCATCTAAATAAATGTATATTTTCTTGCCATATTTTTACCCATTAATGAACTAAAAACCACCAGTTCTTATAGTTATGTTATGTACTTATTTGAAATCACTGTCTAATTTATATAACGGCTGATTTTGTAATGGTAAATGTATCGGTGATACTACCATTTATTTTAAGCAATAGAACAATGTACAGTAGACACATTTTGTTAATTTTATACAAACCATGTATTTTAAATATTTTTGAAATCGGAAATTATGAAATGGAATTATTCGTCTGCTGGTATATTAGAATATAATTAAATGTCATGTAAATAATTGAGATTCACTGATTATCCGCTTGTTAAGAAATATAATGTACAGTTACTTATAAACAGAGACTGCAGAACAGTGCTTTTGTGTATATCATTTTCATGTAAATTACATGTTACATTACTGGAAAATCAAGTGTTAAGAAATATTTTGAAAAGTCTAATTGAACGACATCAGTGGTCTTAACTTGTGCATAGTTTATTTTGTATTATGTGAATAATAAATAACAAGCAATAATAAATTTGTTATTAAGTAATTTCATTTTGTCCCATTTATTTCCTTTCAGTGTTAAAAATAATACCCAGTTAAAATTTGTGAGCAAAAAATAATTATCAAAAACTTTACCTTTTCTATGCTCTAACAAGTTTCCGTACAAATCATATGGAGCTTTATGAATGAGTGCTAAAGCGTGAAAACATTAAATTACTTAAAAATCGATAGCTATGGAAAAGTTTGAATGATACAGATTCTTATATATTATTAGGGACTCGCCCCGTCTTCACACGAGGGCTATAAACCTTTCTATTTAAAAAAAACCGCTTCAAAATCCGTTACGTACCTAGTTTTAAAGATTTAAGCATACACAGAGACGGACAGACGGTGACAGCGACTTTGTTTTATACTATGTAGTAATACATTTTATACTTGGAATAAATAAAACAACTTAGGTATATAAATAGGTAGCCTCACCACAGCTTGCCATTTTATTTCATTCAACAAATTGGGGGCGCTGGCGTAGCAAATTTATTTGATTCTCTTAATTAAACTTTATTACCTACTCAATAAGGTCTCATTTTTCAAAAACACTTGTCTCTTTAGGTGCAGTCTCGGCTTGATCTGCTCTTTTTAGATCATAGTGGATAGGCATGTGGAAAATTTTACGTCAACATCGCGAGGGACACATGGGAGTGGTTTCAGTAGGTAGGATCGGGAAACAGGCTGAATCTCACAAAAACCCACACGGCGGAGGGCCAGTGGGTATGCGTTTATACATTCCTACACCGTTAAAAAGGCATGTGGAGAAAATACACAAAAATCTTTTAAATTGTGAGTATCATTTATTGACTTAATGTCAGTATGGCATACATATGTTCACTAAAGCTATGTTATAGAAGTGATTTATAAATAAACTCCTTTACTTTTAAGATACTATAACTAATTTGAATATAACAGCGATTATACATGCAGGTATATTATACTAACAAATGCAACTTTAGCAAAGTAAATATGAATTACAGTTGTCCTGATATACCTGATAAGGTCGGAATAATTTCTCCACGTTGCAGTAAAATAATATGTCGATGATTAAAAAAAAAATCTTTTGTACTTTTAGTGAGTCAATTTATGTTTGTTTATAGTAGCAATCTTGCACAAAATTGTACTTATTAATAAACTTACTCTAGACAGCTACTGTTAAGGCTAGCAATACCTATTTAATTTTACACATGTCATTTAGGTTAATAATTAAATTAGCAAGAATATTTAACAGAACTAGAATTATTAAATGTATTTTAATCATGAATTCAGACTTTTATCCAAAATTGAACTCATAATAGAAGTACCTGAATTGTTTAAAATGCATTTTTTTAGTTCAACAGGCAACTTTAGTTCTTAAGTCTTTAACCGTAAGATTAACCCATCGATTAATTAACCATATTCAGATCCAAAAGATGTCAGTCCCTTATTTTGTATTGCAAAGGACACAGCAGCATCCAGAAAATCATAATGACTAGTTAAAATGTCCGTACTACTTGAATTTATATTTTCACCAGCATCATAATCAATATTAGTTGATTGGAGCTGATCAGTCTCTGTAAAGTATTGATATGATGATGTAGATGTGTCAGGAAAGAACGCAAATGGTGTCAGGTCATTACTTCTTTTTACATCTTCACTATATGACCATGAAAGATCTAATTCATTGGAAGAACCACCATCCTCACTTCCTTTATTTTTTACTGGCTCCGTTGACATTCCATCTTCAGATTGAACTGGACTACTTGGTGGTGATGGAAATGCATCTTCTTTGACTTGCATGTAACTACTGCAATTCTGCTCATCCGTTTGGCTGTCTTCATTACTACTGGAGCTAGATGTGTTTTGTAGACCATGTGCTGAAATAGCCATTAGAATACCTTCATTTTCTATTGTGTTATCACCAGGCAAATTATTGATAAACTCTGCAACATCCAGGGCTAAAAATCGGTTGTCATCCATTTCAGCTGGAAGTGGAGCAACCATCCAGGAGTCCAAAACTCTGTTTATAGTGTTATCAACAAATCCTTTGGCCATCTGCAAAAATAAATAGTGACATTAGATACTATGCATGGTTGGATAAAAATTTCTTGAGCAATAAAACATGTATTTCTTTCTTCAATCCCTTTAGTGGTTGACATGAATATGTTTAGTCTGAAATACCTACATACATTTTTTATTGAATTGGTTTCATTTCAGGTTATATAGCTACGGCTGTATTTTTATATTTGATATTGACTGATATGGAATGTATTAAGAAAATAATGTTGAAAAAGCTTTTAGCTGATGTGGTGTTATTTTTGCTATCATATTGATGAAACCTGTTGTGGATGTGTTCTTATTCTTCTAATTAAAACTTTAATTCATTTTGTAAAATACATGAACACTGTTTATTTATTTATAATTACACATTTAAAATATAATTTACCTGTCTTGCTTGCCACCGAGCTATACACTGATCTTCACAATACGAGTGTGAGACCACCATTGACATGGGTATTGACATATGATCTTGACTGCTTCCACTTGAACTGCTTCTATTTGTTGTATTGTTAATGTCATAAGAACTCATATATCTGGGGTAAGGCAACTTCTCAGCAGAAACACTAGTACTGGGCTTTAGCAGTGTATTATCAGTATCAGTGATCACAGAATCTAAAGTATTAAAATCCTGTTTTAATAAATAATCACCCAATCTTTCTAAATTTTGTTCAGTATTTCCTACTGGATCAATGGACTCATTTTCATTTTCTGAAGATGAATCAGATCTGTTGTTCTCAATCGATGCGGCAGTCGAGGATTGAACTGATTCTGTTGCACCGTTTTTCAAGTGATATTTTCCTTTAACTTGCCAAGCAAAACGAGCCTTTTTAAGTGGGCGATCAGAACCTGCTGATGCGTCGCCATTTTCTTGTCGTTTACAAGATGACTCTCCCGTTGATCCCGGAATATTCATCACGAAGTTTTAAGAAATAACAAGTTTTTCACTGATACTGTCATTAGTAAACAAACACTGACATCACTAATTACTAACATATGATTGTCTGACAAGTAGTTTTAATTACAAGTTTTTAAGAATTTATCAATATCAAAACCACACATTTTGACTGAAACTTTTATTAGCAATATGGAAAAAGTGGAATCTTCGCAATAATCTCTTTAATTTACAGTAAATCACAAGCATTATATGTATAATAAATCAATTCCCTTCGTCTGTACCTTACAAGTAAAAAAAAAATTGCTAGACAATATTCTACAGTCCCAATTTTTATTATGAAAAAGTGAATATTTGGTAGGCAATAGTAGACTTAATTGCGTGTAGCACAAACACTATTTTCAATTGCATTAAGGTCTTGAAGGAGTAGTTTATGGTTTGAAGAGTTTTTTTATATGACAATACTAAGACGAGGCGTGATTTCTATCAGCATTTATTACCATGTCCAAAATAGTCTGGTTCTACTTACTACGGTTTAGTAATCCGTGCCACGGCCTGTGTGTTATGGAAAATAATAATCTTATTATGTAAAGAAAACATTGTTTATAGTATAAAATCCAAAATAGACCTAATCCAGAGACATTGGAAATAAATGTACAAAGCGTAAAGTAGCGCCAACTTGTGCAAAGTCTATGCTATTCTTTCTCACAAATGGTTTCCATTAAAGTAAAGAACGAGACATCATTATTTTCGTCATTACTCACATTTGTATACGGCATAGACTTTTATAATATGGACAAGGCATATTGTTCTATACGTACAATTGCTTATATAAATAGCATCCATTTTGAAGGCACACACATAAACATATATCTATCTCGTTCTTACTCAGCACTGTAACTCGCAGGAAAAGAATATAACACTATTTCAGTGCGTACATAAACTGACATAAAGTGAAACATGAATTTCCCTAAATACCTAATGAGGCCGAAAATCCGCCATGTTTAGCGCACCAAATGTCATTGTCAGTCAGTTCCGGTGGTACTTGTCTTGTCAAAAAGCCGTGGTGTAAATCAAAATAACTAATTATCTTTCAATATATTGCTTGTAATTTAAAATAATTGAAGCTAAAAGTAAATAATTACGTTGCAAATATGCCAGTGTGTAGTGTAACAGGGTGCGGCAAAAGAAAAACACAAAATCAGCTATCTTTAACCATGCACAGGTATGCTATAAATAACATTAAAAATATTGGTTATTGCTTTTGTTACCGGGAAAATAAAGAAAGATTTACATTATAATTAGCAAGGTTCTTATGTGCGGTTATAGATCATGAATGGATTTGACTTATTTAACCATATTTTTACGTTTAAATATTGTTAATTTATTAGCTAGGGTTGTAGATTATTTATCGACTTTGATATCGATTTACTTACATATGACATGATAAAATATTTTTATTTTATTATTAAAACATATTTTATAGGATCCCAAGAAATTACTATAAAAAGAAAAAGTGGCTGGAAACATATGAATGCTTGCAGTTCAGTACTAGTACTTATTGAATTACTTAAAATTAAGTACATCTAAATTTGATCGCCTACACATAAATATAGTGTATTCAATTATAATATTTTTTTATTTCAGAACCAAACTCAAAAAATAAAAAATCTTGAAGATAAATGTGATTTTTTTAAAGAAGAAAATACAAGTATTAAATGAAAAAGTGCAGCGGCAAAAGAAAAAAATTGCAGAGTTCCAGAATATTATAAAAGACCTACAGGAGAGGAACCTTGTCAACAACGAAAACTCTATAGTTTTAGAAGCCTGCGCTGGTCCTAACGACTTTTTAAAGAGGCAAATTTTGAAAAGTGAAGGAAAAACAAAAAAATAAAAATACGCGAGTTAAATATAGTTGTTTCATTCCAATGTGTAATAACCGCGAAGGCATCAGAAATTATTATTTGTAAGTCACTGAGTTGTTAAACGACAACTTTATAAAATCGTCATATCGTTTACTTGGCAAATTTGAAGCACGATCTTATCTTGGATTTCACACATCTAAATCAAAGTATCTTTGCACATAACAATATCATCATCATCATCATCAGCCCGTCGCAGTCCACTGCTGGACATAGGCCTCTCCAATTGCACGCCACTTTGCTCTATCTTCGGCTGCTCGCATCCAGCTCCTGCCAGCCATCCTACGCAAATCGTCACTCCACCTTGCCTGAGGACGTCCTACACTACGCTTGCCGAGACGCGGTCTCCACTCTAGAACACGTTTACTCCAACGGTTATCGGTTCTTCGGCTAATATGGCCAGCCCACTGCCACTTTAGCTTGCTAATCCGGTGGGCTATGTCGATGACTCTGGTTCTCTGCCGAATCACCTCATTTTTGATTCGATCCCGCAGAGAAACGCCGAGCATAGCCCTTTCCATAGCCCGCTGAGCGACTTTTAATTTGTGAACCAGCCGTACCGTCAGTGTCCACGTTTCGGCTCCGTATGTCATGACGGGTAGGACGCACTGATTGTAGACTTTCGTCTTCAGGCACTGTGGGAGTGACGATATGAAGACTTGACGTAGCTTCCCAAACGCTGCCCAACCTAACTGAATTCTTCTATCCACCTCATCCTCGAAGTTGTTTCTACCTAACTGTAATGTCTGTCCAAGGTAGACATATTTTTGAACAACTTCGAGAACGGCGCCGTGTACCGCAATTGGTTCCGGTAGTACATGTTCATTGAACATGACCTTGGTTTTGTCCAAGTTCATCCGTAGGCCAATGCGTACAGAAGAGTCAGCCAGATCATTCAGCATCTGTTGTAGGTCCCGCAGCGTTTCTGCCACGATGACGATATCATCAGCAAATCGCAAGTGAGAGATGTACTCGCCATTTACTTTGATGCCACGTCCTTGCCAGTTCAGCGTTTTGAACATATCCTCCATTGCATTTGTGAACAATTTCGGGGAGATAACGTCCCCTTGTCTCACACCGCGATGCAATGGTATAGGCATTGTTTGCTGATTCTGGACTTGGACGGACATGGTAGCGGCTTCGTATAAACATCTCATCACTTGGATGTATCGCCAATCGACTTGGCATCGTTGCAGGGACTCCAGAACAGACCAGATCTCGATCGAGTCAAAGGCCTTCTCATAGTCCACAAATGCTAAACACAGGGGCTGATTATACTCTTCGGTCTTCTGTATAATCTGCCGCACTGTGTGGATGTGGTCTATGGTGCCGTATCCGCTCCGAAACCCAGCCTGCTCCGGTGGTTGGAATTCGTCAAATCTTCGCGCAAGACGGTTCGTGATTACTCTTGAGAACAGCTTATAGACGTGGCTTAGAAGGGAAATGGGTCGATAGTTCTTCAACAGGGTTTTATCTCCCTATATGAAGAACAAGACGACCACACCTCTACTCCACATCTCTGGAGTTCTCCCTTCAAACAAGACGGCGTTAAAGAGTTTTTGGAGCTCCCTAAGTATAGGTTTACCTCCTGCTTTTAATAACTCTGTTGTAACGCCATCTTCTCCAGGGGCTTTTCCGTTTTTGAGCTGTCTAAGAGCGATCTCGATTCCGCCAATACTGACTTCTGGCAGGTCTTCGCTGTAGTGGCGTGTTAAAGTGGCTCTAGGATCCTCATTTCCGGGATCAGGTCGAGATGCATGCGAAGCGTACAACCGGCCATAGAAGTTTTCCACTTCGGTTAGGACTGCCGGCTTCGAAGCAACGACTTCTCCAATTTCTGTGGTCAACTTCGTCAGGTGGCTTCTTCCAAGAGATTGTACAAACACTTTTGCTCCCCGGTTTTGCTCGATCGCTCTTTCGATCGAAAGAGTATTGAAGGACCGAAGATCGTGTCGTACGCGTTTACTAATCTCTCGGTTTAGAATCCGTTTCTCTGACGAAGTGACGGGTGGGTTTTCACGTCGTTTCTTCATTAGCCCTAAAGTCTCTTCCGAAAGCTTCGACTTCCTGCCATTACGTTGCATTTTACAGAATCTCGTACCTTCTTCCCTGAGAATCCGAACCACATTTTCAAGGTTCTGGTCAACGTCAGTTGTGGTTTCCACGGCAGCGAATCGGTTCTCCAGTTTGGACTGGAACGTTTCAGATCCCATCATAGTTTGGAGCAAAGTTGGTCGGAGCCTGGCCTTCATCAAGCGAACACGTTCAGCCCTGAAGTCAATATTCAGAGAGCCTCGGACGAGTCGGTGATCGCTTCCGGTATTGAACCTATTGATCACAGAGACGTCTTTGAATATATGCTTTTGTCCGTCATGATGAAGTCGATCTCGTTTTTTTGTCACAGTGCCCGGTCTTTGCCACGTCCACTTCCTTTGGGGCTTTTTCTTGAAAAAGGAATTCATCAAGAAGAGCCCCTCGCGTTCCAGGAAGTTGACGAGCATTTGCCCCTCTATGATTTCTGCTCCCATATCCATGGGATCCTACTACCGATTCGTTACAATTTTGTACTCCCACTTTAGCGTTAAAGTCCCCCATGACAACGTTGTAATGGGTCTTAGTAGTGAAGTGAAGGGCTCTCGATATGTCATCGAACATAACCTCCACCTCATCATCCGAGTGTGTCGAGGTCGGTGCGTACACTTGCACCACCTTGAGGCTGTACCTCTCGGTGAGCTTGATGATGAGGTACGCTACCCTATTCGACACACTGGACACTTCGACAACATTGTCAGCCAGGGACTTATTGACCAGAAACCCAACGCCACCTTGAGATTGTTGGTCTCCCTCTCGGAAGTACATTAGGTGGCCTGATTCGAGAGATATGGTGTCCTCCCCCTCTCTTCGGACTTCACATAACCCCAATACGTGCCACCTAATCTTCTCAAGTTCCACCTCCAGTTGCGCCAGATGCGAGTCGAGCCGTAGCGTGCGTCCGTTGTACGTCGCCAGGGTCAGTTTGCTGTGATGGCCTCCCGTAGCCCGGGGATTCTTCGCACCCCCCGTCCCACCGTTACCATGGTCGCCACCGTGACCAGGAATAGCGGGACCGCCGGGAACTAGGGGCCGTGGTCTTTGGTGTGCCTGCATGGAGGTAAAAGCCCATAATCGCCACGCTGGGCAGGCGGGTTGGCGATCGCAGGGCGTAGCTTCTTGCTTCGATGACGCTGCTGCCCGTCATCGAGCGGAATTTAGCTACGCCTATGTAGGGTGGATATACCGCCATCAGTCGGTCGCCAGAGCCTCGTTCGTTGGACAGCAGGGTGCACCGCGTGCAGGTGAGGTTGGCTTGGGGCGAGTGATGATGATGGTTTCGCCCCCTCTCACCCTTAACAATATAACAATATACTTACTTCCTATTAAAGTATTTATTCTACAAATAATTTACTCAATAATGTTTAAAATAAAATGAGCCAAGAACGTTTATCGATAAAACCTAATAACATTAAAATCTTTTGGGCAGCACTAAAACCGCCATGTTTAGTGGCCAGATGACGTCACATTGGCACGCATTTCTTGTTGTTGTTTCAGTGGTGTGGTATACGGCTACTACACTAACTGTCAAATTTTATTAAGTACTTCTTTCTTTCTTTATATTATGTTGTCCATGGTATTTTAGATAAGTACATAGGTCTGTAAGTTTTAAACATTTTCACATGGACCCGGATCGGGTGTTGCATCTTATAACTAATTAGGTAAAACATTCTTAAACATAATAATAATATGAACAATTTAAACAAAAACTATACAATCTAAACTTTATTTATTTATTTACACTTTATTGCACAATAAAAAACAAATGTACGAAAGGCGGACTTAATGCCATACGGCATTCTCTACCAGACAACCTTAAAGCAAACAGAGAGCATGTGTAGGCGCAAAAAGAATAATACTTACATATAATATAATAGATACAATGAAACATGAAGATATTACACGATATAACAGGAAGATATTACACTACATAAATATACTAAAATATATAGATATACAAAAATACATAAATAACTACAATGACAGATGATGAAAACTAAAGGTTTAAAAAGTGCTTCCAAACAAACGCTTGAATGCTAGCTTACTCGGTTAGGTAGGGTGAGTTCTGGTAAGATCGGACACAGGTTAATATCGTACGAAGTGAATTTACGCCTATCTGGAAGATACTTTTAGTACTGGCAACATGACATTTTCATGGCACTATGAAATGACGCGATATGTCATGTTGCCAGCACTAAAAAAATCTCCCAGATTAGGCGTAAATTCACATCGTACGGTGTTAACCTGTGTCCGATCTTACCAGAACTAACCCTACTTACTGAAATTAAAACATACTTAGCTTATATTATAATTATTGTTATAGGTATCTATATATACAATAGGTATATATAATTTATTATATTATATTAACTAGTGTTGTGTTTCATGTAACATAAAATAAATATATATCTTAAAGTAAGTAAGTAGGTAAGTTTATTAACTAAGTAACTTAAACCACTAAGTACATTGCACCTTCAAAAATATAAGTTTAGACTTTTCAGGTGACATCTAAATTTAACCTCTTACTGTTTATGGGCTAATGACGTCAGTACCTAATTAATGATTTGTGGGACGTAAGTAAGCTGTAGGTACGCAAGAAAGCTTTATCTCTGAACTCATATATCTGTGGGTTGGGTGATATTTCACATTAGGTACTAGGTAGGTACCAACCCTAACATGTTTATAAAATAAGTAAGTAAGTACTTACCTACTAAACTTACTAACTGTCGGGCTAAGAGTGCTAAACCGCTAAGACGTGTTTACTGGTTTAGACGCGTCACATTTGGTCGCTCGTTTATAATCCAGTTGTAAAAAAGAGTTCAGAGTCCATAAAAAAAAAACTGACTCACTGTACCTATCTACAAGCTTTGCAGGAGGGCAACTGTCCTTTATTTATTTATTCTTTATTGCACAAAAAACTAATTAATGTACAAAAGGCGAACTTAATGCCATACGGCATTCTCTACCAGTCAACCTTTGAGATGAACAGAGAGCATGTGTAGGCGCAAATAAATAATACACTTAATATGAAATCTGGAAAAAAGCTGACTGTTAACAACGCCGAATCCAAGGGCTGATCTTGATGTTTTTTTATTGGTGTTAAAGAGCACTAAGAAGCTTAGAGCTAAGACTTGAACTTAGGTAAGTACTGTTAATGTATTGTTAAGCTTTTTACTATACTTAATCAAAAAACTTGATTTTACATAAAAAAAATGTCGTAGGTACCTATTAAACTGAGACAAAATATTATTGGAATGAAACAACTATTAACGGATTTAACTCGCGTATTTTTATTTTATTTTATTAGCTGACGTTTCGGATTCTTTACAGTTTCCATAATCGTAGCACGTCTGAGCTGACAATAGTCTAACGCTAAACTTCACTTTACGCTAATACGCGAGTTAAATCCGTTAATAATTCCAATGTGTAATAACCGCGAAGGCATCAGAAATTATTACAAAATATTATGTTTACTAATGAACCTAGGTAGGGTTTCGGGCCTTTTTGGTACCTAAATCAGGTAGGAGAGTGCCCACGTACCTATTTATTATTAGGTACCACTTGGTACTAGATACTTAAATAGATTAAGTTTTGAAAAGTTCAGTTCATATTCAGCATTGAGGAATTTGAATGCTTATTTATAAATGACAGGTAGGTAGGCTATTTGTATTTAATGAGTGTCGCGCTTTTACTTAACTGCATATTCAGATTAATTCTAAGAAAATGATTCATTTAAGCATTATTATGATGATGGTATTGCTATTCCTTCAAACGACTAACACCCGTAACCTAATCGACGTAAAAGTGAATTTTGTATAATTGACATCGTAGGCGACTGTCGAAATCCATTCAAACTCCTTATCATTAAGGAGCCCTCGCAGTCCTAATCTGTTAACAAAGAGGGGAGGCCCTGATCCCGACGTGAGTTATAATACAATGATTGTGCCCCAGTCACTTGTTACCCATCGTCCCGACCTCACTGAATTACAAAATATATGAATAACAAGTTAAACTTATTGAAAGTTCATAAAAGTTTTGTTGAAATTTAAACGCATATATCTAGTTATCATCATGCAGGTAAGTGGTTAGGCCAAAATGTTATATTGATATATTAAGAAGTCTCTTGTTTTCTATGAGTCATTCACTTTTATATTGCTTTATACATATCTCACAAAGTTAAGGGCTTTCGAGTATGGTAGTAACTTTACTTAAGTTACTACCATACTGTACCTGTAGACGTTTTATGCGTTAATAAGGACGCGCGTAGGTACCTATGGTCATCTTTCTGTTACCTGGAGAAACAGTGATTTGCTAAAAGTATAGGTACTTACTTACATAGCTCACATGGATATAATTTGTAGTAGAAAAAAAGTAGAAACAAACGATTAAAATATTTTTTGTATATTTTTTAATTTATAGAAAAACCTATCATTTTTTTAAGGTTTTAAGTTTGCTATTATAACTTTGTAACTATGTAAGGAATGTTCAACTTATAAGACAAGCTATTGTTTAATTTACAAGGGTAACAATTTACAAGGCTTTGTGAGAGTAGGTATTTGCGAGAAAAACTCGAGCCAGCCGTCTTTGAAATTAACCTAAAAAAATGATTACATGTTTGTATTCGCAGAGTATCGTAGTGTTTGCGTCGGTGTGCGTAATGTTAGCAGCGGCGGCGCCGCCGCGCGGAGCCCTGCAGATGACAGACGCCCAGCTGGAGCAGACCCTGGCCAACCGCGGCGTCATGCAGCGTCACCTCAAGTGCGCGGTCGGGGAAGGACCCTGCGATCCCTTGGGAAGAAGACTTAAAAGTAAGTTTCCTGCATATATTGTAAGCAATTTAGACAACTGTAGGTGCCTATTTAAAAAAGGACGATGCAACGATATTCTAGTCCTTTTCCGCAGATTGCCTGTAGGTGAAGTATGAATAGTAATTATTTATTTATAAGTATGCAACTGTTTGTGGTTCAGCATTAGGCATAATAATATATGAATCATCGTCTTTAAATATTCAATTTCGTATAGAAGACCGGATGTAAACAGTGAGCTGATTATAAATATCGCAATTTGTGCTAAAAGTAGAATTGAAGGTTGTATAATTTTTGAGAGTCGCGGTTTTTCCTGACCAATGACGTCATTTAGGCTGAGAGCTAGTTTCGTAAAACTTTTTTTAGAGATTTAAAAATTCTGAACAGTAAAGTTAATTGTAATTTTTAACCTTCAACTGAATATTGGCTGTCGCAATTTAGCCAGTTTCAATACTAAGTAGCATAAGTAGGTACTTAGGTGCTTGTAATATTCTCTATTCTAGAGATCAATTTCATTGCACGAAACTTTATTACCTGCTCGTTTTATTTCGTACTTACCTATCAACAAACGTGGTTGGGAAAACCAAACGCTAATTGGATCTTCTTAATTTTGATTTGGTATTACCCAAGATAAAAAAAGTCTATCGATGCAATTAAGCAGATAAAATATAATAGGTATATTCGCTGACACGACGGCACTATAAATTAAATACCTACTTATTAAAAAACTATGCATATTTTTTAAACAATTTTCGTAAACTAATGATATGATAACTACTTATCCACGTATTTGTTTTATTAAACAGTCGGATCATTATAAATACCTACTCAATTATGTAATTGCAATTTTAAAGCATTTTTTTTATTGCAGCCCTCGCGCCACTAGTACTACGGGGTGCATGCCCACAATGCACTCCTCAAGAGACGCTCCAGATCAGACGAACCCTTGCCTACGTGCAAAGGAACTACCCTTGGGAATGGGCCAAGATCGTACGTCAGTATGGCTGAACTCTAATCTAATAAGTCGAATTTAAAAAAAACGGACCAACGACAGGTGGCGATTTCTTTTTATCTTAACTTAATTATGGCAAAAAAATATGTTACACACAATTATTTCACCTAGTGATTTATAGTCACTACGAGTAAGTTACTTATCTATAAAAAAATGCGATTTTTATGGTGGGATTTTTATGTATTTGGTTAATTTATTTAGTTATGATTCTTATATAGAATCTACATACGTATGTACCTACGATTTGCTCCCAAATTGTATTTAGGTCGATAGCGTATCATAATCAAGCTAATTTACTTAACCTTGTTTATTTTAATATGTATTTTCATATAAATCTACTTGTATTCGTATTCGATTCATCAATCTGCTAGCACTTGCAAGCAACCTTTGTATTTTTGTAAATAATAAAAGTTATACTTAATGATCTTCGAATGTTTCATTGACTTAACATCAAGCGGTTTAAGTCGTAACTCATTGCAGTAGAATATGTGGTCCCAAGCAAGCTAGCACTGCAAGTCAGAGAGGGGATCGCCGAGTTAAGTAAGAAGTTACAGCACCGGCACGGGCTTAGCACTCTCTACCCAGTCGCACACCAATCCGCTTCTCGGCATTCGACACCTGCAAAAATATACTTAGAAATTACAAGATCCGGGTCATAACTTCCATTGCACCAAGCAAATCGGTGCCGTTCATAGGAAAGTAAAAGTGGTTCGAACGTCAATCGGCTAAGATGCAGGTGAGTTGCATATTGCATTTTCTCTCGACATCCGTTTTCCTTTTGACTCAGAGATATGGTTTAAGTTTTCAAGGAAAATCTTGGAGGTTTTTGTAGACTATAAGGTCGGGTCCCTGCCATAGTATCTACCTGCTGATATCATAAGTTATTCACCTAACTTAATCTTATTTATTTAAGTATTAAAACTTAAAGAATAGGTACCTACATAGTTGGATATTTTTTGCTTATATAGATTACCAAAAAAATCTAAGACTAGTTGTTAGTCGTATTTAAAATAAAAATAGCGAACTCGTCCTACTTCGTCTATAGTCGTAGTTGTTTGACCTGGTTAAATTCTGTTCGGTATTATTTAATACTCACCTCTGATTGTTTCTTTTGGTTCCGTTTACATAACGCTGTGGACCGGTGTAACAACATCACTAATCGACCGTTCACGTAATTCAATTGTCTGATTGCTTTGACTGGACTATATTATGATCTAGTCCAATCAATAAATGAGAAGTTTTATTTACATTCATTAATTGGTTGCATGACCAGTTTTGTATTATGACATAGCTATCAGGAAATAAAAAGCCAATGAAAATCTGAGTACCTAACTGGTTACATATTAATTTCTGATGCCTTCGCGAATCGCGGTTATTATATATTGGAATGAAACAACTTTAACGGATTATGGAATCGTAAAGGCTCCGAAACGTCAGCCAGTAAAAATAAAATACGCGAGTTAAATCCGTTAAACTTGTTTCATTCCAATGGTTACATATTCTTAGGTGATTTACTTATCCTAATTCCTAATAAGTAATATCGAAAATCTTAAAATGTCTTCAAAATATAAATTCATGAAGAAAAAAATACTGAGACCTACTGCAAGGATGGTTTAGTTACCCACAACAAGGTTTTACAGACGAACGGTAAACAAACGTTTAAAAGAAGCGATTATTGTCTTACCAGACGAATTATATTTTTTTTCCGTACCCCTACCCAAATTCATAATCGTTACAGAAATAACTAGTTATATAAGTAGGTACATATTTTCTAATGGTTGATTAATTTAGGTATTAGGCAAAACTGGAAAGACCACACATTTTACCTCGGAATGCATCGAATTAATGTCATTTTTAATGCATTTTTACATTGATCTTACTATCAATATTTTCCAATTAGGTACTGGGTAGGTACCTGTAATAATTGAAAAACCTCTATTATCTTTATCTACCACTCATCTCTACCTACCCTAGAGTAAGAGTAAGTTGTTTTCAGTAAATTATACGTAGGTAATACATTGTTTGCAGACGAAGGACATCTTACAGTTTTGGTAATCGTCGTCATTATATTATATCTACGTGACATCTTTTAGGGTTTGTTATGTATTACATGGTCATAATTTAACGCATGACAAAAAGGATGCAGTTATATCCAAGGCTGTCCAGTTAAACTTACCTCGAAGCATGTTAAAGATTTACACTCAAACACCGCCATTCAAGGCAAAAACTGCTACATACCTACCTATATAAATAAACTATTTCAAAATTTTCATTCATACATTGGAATCTCATTTAATTCCTTTTCCTAATTACGTTTCCGTGGTCATATTAGTAGGTATCTAATTTAAAGCTAGTTGTGGTTTGGGTCAAGGAAAACTGTTTGGATTGACGCACTTGCACCGTTTCTACTTTCAAATGCAAATATTTTCATCTTGTATGTGAACTGAAAGCTACAGTTCAGAACCAGGTTACTTTATGAAATGAAATTAGCGCGTAAAATTAAACAACAAACGAAGTTTTGACTGACTTTCACATTTACACTTATGAAAAAAATACTTACATAAAAGAATTTAGTTAAGTATCTACTTATCTGGGTTTAATACAAATATAAAAATCCTTTTAATATATGTCAAACAACTCCATGGTTGCTCCATTCGAATTTATTCTAATTAAACTTCTAAGCACGTTTGCTTGTCGATTGTGAAGCCGTACACAGCTGACCACAAGTATTGCAAATAAGCTAGACAGTGATGAGCGATTAAATTAATGTGTAGTCATGGTGTTAGTTACTATAAACTTGGCACTGTTTAAATATGTGCGGTTTTACAATACAAGGTATTCTTTTGTTTTAACCACTTTTGTTTGCGAGTGTACATTTGTAAAACAGCGCATCATTGACAGTTGTCTTTTGCGCATCTTTTTTCCTCGAACGATGTATAACCAATATTAAACATTGCGATGGGTTTTTTAAGTAAATATGTTTTTTATCGGAAAGCAAAACGTTATGTTTGCTTGAGAATTTCCTGGTATTATTTCAACAAAACTTAAATTGAAAATGAAGTCTAAGTAGGACGTAGGTAGATTCATAAAATTTCCCGATACCTATATAAATCTACAAGTACCTAGGTTACTAGGATGCTTTAATAATATAAGATGTTATAATTTAGTTCGCAAGTCAGTACGTAACATAGGTACCAAGCTACTCAACTCTCAACGTTCGTTACTTCTTTCGCAACGACAAAATTACTGAAGCAGCGGACGGAACCATAACACTGCTTGTTACCATAACCGTCATTTTCCTTATATTATGTAAAATGTTTGTCCACCGGTTACTTTAAATATTGTAACACTAACTACATGCTATTATTTTTTATTCAACCATAATGTTTACTTGATGTAAATATAATAGATTATATCGTAGTTAGGTAACATACATTTTTTAAATAATTCGTTCAATTCGAATTTAAGTAGGTACTATTACAATTTTTGTAATTTAGCTACTTTACTATAGAGTATGCTTTATTTAATTCGTATTTTGGTTACACGGAAAAGATTTACAGTTTTTGACACTCCCAAAATGGTATTCTTACTTGGTTCCGGGTCATTCGTTGCTAAATACTAATTAATTACTTAATTATTTTCAGTGGTCCATGATGGCTTTATGCGTGGCAGTGTGCCTGTCCGTAGCTTACGCACAGCAAAGACCTCAGGTAGCAGACTCCGCGTTAGAAGACGCTCTCAATGACAAACGATTCATCCAACGACAACTGAAATGCGCACTAGGCGAGGCACCCTGTGATCCCATTGGAAAGAGACTTAAAAGTACGTTACTCTGTCCTACCTTATTATTCTGACTGGTTTTAAAATACTTCATTTAGTTATTATAGAGAGTGAGCAGCACATAGAGAAGACTTATAATATCAATAGTACGTTGTTAATAAATCTCTGTCATAGATTATTTCTTGTTCCAGCTTTGGCACCCTTAGTACTCCGCGGCGCGTGTCCTCAATGCACACCACAGGAGACCAAGCAGATTCAACGGACCCTGTCCTATGTCCAGCGCAATTTCCCCCAGGAGTGGGCCAAGATAGTACGTCAGTATGCCGGCTGATCACATACATATGGTGCCTAATAACTTGAGGAGAATAAGGTGCAGAGAAATCTGGATGTAGCTAACGGAACAAAACTACTGTTCCTCGCATTATATTGTAGGTACTTTTGCAGTGACTGATTTACACTTTGTGATATCGCAGTGGTAAATCAGTCATTACACGTAGACTCAATTATAACGTTCCATGCGTTATCCCTGTAAATTGCACTTGATATGTATGTAGGTATTTATAAGATTGTCACACAAATAAATTAAGTACTTATGTAGAATCGGTATTATAAACAGATATTTCAGTAATTACTGATTTATTTTAAATTATCTGCATGGAAGTACATAATTAATTTTAATTATTTCAATCGCAAAATAGATCGACTGATTGCCTACCTACAGGTTTTTATTTTATTATTGTACCTACTTAATTCGAAATTATTGTAAATACTTAACTACAAATATTTAAATTTTATATTAAATAATATAAATAAGCTGGAGGCATATTTAACCTCCCTACTTAAGGATACCTATATAAGTAACTATGTATGTATAGTTTTTGACTATCTAAGTAAGTACCTACCTAATTATTAAAAATGCTCAGTTTTGATTTACATACCAAAGTGAATTTAAGCAGGAAGTTGATTACAAACTGTCTGTTGTACAATAGCTGTGTTCAGTACGTGAGTGATGAATCGGGAACTAAAGTGTTCGTAAATTATATTATTCGATTAGGTATCGTACAAACATTGATTTAATGGAATAAATTAAATATATTATTTCTAAATAACATTTCTTTTTCTTTCTAATAGAGGTATTAATAAATAACACTGTATAAAAGAAACATGATAACATAAAGTTTACATTAATTTATTTGTTCAATTCATTTTTCGCGCCAAATTAAAGAGATTAAGTGTAAGATTGGAGTGCACCATCGATATTGGATAAAAATAGATAATGCTTAAATTAGCAGGAACTCATACAACGTCTATTCTTTCTCACAAATAATGACCACTAAATAAAAGAACGAAATTAAGTAGGTACACTTTTCTTCAGACCTCACATTTGCAGAAAATCACCAGTATCACCATACACTGTCAAGTGTCAATGGCGAATATTATTAACTAGTGATGTGCGCCATGCACTAATGCACTTTTAATTTAATCTAAAAAAAAAATAAAAAAAATCTTACGTACCTAATCGTACCATATTTTTCACGAACAATCAGAACGATGAACCATCGCCGGTTAAGTTGTATTTTTTTATAAATTCTAGTAAAATAATATACACACAATGAGACAAAATCTGTACCTAACTTAAATAACTAATATTAAACAATCAACTGTAGGTATAAATAAACAAAAGGTTCGGACTATATCTACAATTGTCATCGATATATTTTCTCTCACTATGACAAAAGTAAACAAGTACTTATACGATTAAATTGAAAATTCTTTTAAATTTAAAAGTTTAGACTGGTCAGACTACATTTAAATTTAGCCTCTAAGAAGTAATGACGTCAGCAGTTCATGACTGACAGAGGCATGAAACAAACTGAAGGAAAATAATTGACTTAAAAAAGACATTTATAATTTTTCAGAAGATGTCTGTAATAAGGACAAAATTGAATACACTTTTACGTGGCCCTAAAGTTGGCCAAATATGAACATGAATAGCATTCCTTACAGCGACCGGCCTATTATGTAGAGTAGCAACATTATTTAGGTATGTTCCTAGGTTGGTATTTGCTGACGCTGTACTTATAATGTCTTCCTGAAATAGACGTCATCTTTAATTAATATTTTACTATTTATAATGACACCGCTGTACTAATTGTCAGTGATAAAATATTATCATTATTTAAAAACATTTTTGAATGAAATTTTGTTACTGTAATACTATCAGTGAAATTTTTAATTTATAAAGTACTCTGACTGATATCAGTCAAGCTACTTGTCAACTCAATGCTACCATCTTAACGTCAGCAATAAAATTATTTCGTAGCAGTCGGCGAATAGTATTTACAACTAATATTTTGCTTCTGTTTTGACAATTACATACGTAGATCGTATTAGGGATTTCATATTTACAGGTCTAAATAATGAAAGTGTTGACATCAAGTGCTAATGAGACGATGATGTGGTAACTGTTTTGCTCGACATATCATAGTGGCTACAGTGTAACAAAAATATGGTTGTACGATTCGCCTGAACAGATAAGTGGAGATGTGTGAACAGACTGAAATAAGTTACTTGGATGGTGAAGTGGTATGGGTAAAGCTGGGATCATGCTGGTGGCCTGGTGAAGTTGTCGGGTCTGAAAAGCTACCACCAGATGTGCTGCCATCGTTCAGGAAACCGCCTATAGCCGTCGTCAAGTTCTTTCAGGAGAGCACTTAGTACGTTCACTAGCATAACCTGAAAAATAAACAAATTATCCATTAATGCCCTTAATGATCTGGAAACATACCAATACTTTGCCTTTGTTCTATAATTACTCTATGGTGCATTGTTTTTACATAATTTGTCCCTGACTTTTGGAAGGATCACAGTAAAATAGAAATAGAAATTCAAACTGCATAAATACTAGGCCAATAATCCATTTTTTTGTATTTTATAGATATTCCATATGACTATCTATTTATATTACTGTGGAGGAAGTTTTTTTTACTATGTATAAATATACATGTTTATCAGATTTTTACTTATTTATAAACCCTTTATATCTGGAAACATGAAAAGTTATGCATCTGAATCCTTGTGAATAATGATAGAGCCATTAAAATTATTTATTAATAAAAATAAGTAGAGCATATAATTTGTTATGGACTGGATTAAATTACTTATAATAATAAGTACATGCTCATATTCATTAGTTTTGTTAACTTTATACATAGTTGAAATAAAGTAATAATGTTTTCAAATGTTTATAATATACATGACATGCCTTAGCTCTGGATTTAAAAACTAGATGTTCGCCCCAGCTTTGCAGGGGTCCCTATTTTATTTTATTTTTCAAAATATTCTATAGCCTATGTTACTTGTGGATAATTTAGCTTTCAAATGGTGAAAGAATTTTTAAAAACGGTCCAGTAGTTTTTGAGCCTATTCATTACAACCAATCAAACAAAGTTTTCCTCTATATAATAAAAGTATAATTAGATATAGATAATGGGCCAAAATGCAAAGCCCAAAATTCACAAGTATTGTATTAGTTAACAATTTCTATTATGCAAAAAAATATTCTCTGTAATAACCTTTCATATTGTAGGTGTGTTGATTAGGGAAACATATAAATTGCTAACACATTTGAATTTATTCGTATTTTAAGGATAGATAAGTTAAAAACATTTCGGAATAAAACAACTATTAACGGATTTAACTCGCATATTTTTATTATATTTTATTTTACTATTGCATTAGACTATTGTCAGCTCAGTCATGCTACGATTATGGAAACTGTAAAAAACTGAAACGTCAGCAAATAAAATAAAATAAAAATATGTGAGTTAAATCCGTTGATAGTTGTTTCATTCCAATGTGTAATAACTGCGAAGGCATCAGAAATTATAATAAAATCGTTTTTTTATTTACAGTGAATATGTCAAGAACATTAATGCAATATACAAATACAACTGCAGCCGTAAAGATGAATTTATTCGAAAAGGACTATGTAAGTAATGTAAATCAAACATAAATGAATAAAATTATGCTACAAGTTGGTTCGAGTCCTGATAAGGGTAAATATTTAAATACTTACAGTCAATCACATGATGTCATCATCATAGGTAGCTTATTTCCATCTTGCAATGACTATATGGAACTTAACACTATGTACGTGTATATTTTAAATTTTCTCAGTGACATTACAATGTAAATATTTTTCTAATAGAAAATTTAAGTTGTCATACCATATTATTTTTGAAATATTTGGTTTGATTTAAATCTTACAATAATTTAAAATTATTTTCATAGATATGTTCAGAACAAAACATGGACATATGGAGAAATTTCCTGAGGATGTTATTAGAGCAGAGACGGAGACTGGCGGAGACCCCGACATTCTGAGCAGAGATGAATTTCAAGAAGCCAAGAAAGAAAGTTATGCTGGAATTTTTGGAAGTGCTTCTAAGAAAGCTTTAGGTGATTTTTTATTTATTTTGTGCATAGGAAAATAAACTCCTGCTATATTTGAGTTTTGTTAGAAATTTTAACATTTCTAAGATATTTTGAAAAGTAGCCCAAACCTAGCTCAGTAGTAGTAGTTTTAGCTTAGTGTTTTATATTAAACATGTTATTTTATAATTGTACCTATATAGCATGAACTGCTGCTCATTTTCAATCTATAATTCTACAATTTAACTTCTTCAATAAAATATTATTTATCTAAAAAAAGTGTGACTTTAATTTGTGATATTCTATTTTTCCAGATAAAACCAAAGGCAGAGGAAGACCTTCGCTAACACCTAAAAACAATACTTCAACTAAGAGAGTAAGTAAAAATTATTTAATAATGTTCCCAATACACTATAAATATTTAAGACAGGGTGTAACAGGATGGGTGGATCAAACAAAGTGGGTGGTTAGAGGACCTACCGCTAGACCGCCATGTATGTTCGGCGATTTTCACTAGTTTTAACCATTGGATCGTAAATTCTTTATAACCATTTTGTTTTGTAATTTTTACTTAAATTATTGTTGTATTAAAAAAACTTATGGATTTATATTAAAATGTTATTTGTTTTTATTTCAGATTACCCGAGATAAAGCAGATTATAAAGTACATATCTTGGTCCAAGGATCGAAAACTCCCAGTCAATCCACAGAAACAGTTTCAACTCCATCTACTAGCCGTGCAGAATCTGAATCAGAACCAACTGAAGAAAGAACACCCACGGTAGATAAACCTCCTATAACGTTTTCGACACCAACAAGTTCCGCTTCTGGAGTTTATCCATGCCCATTATGTTCTTTTACCACGACACGTCTTAATGTTTTGATTTTACACAATAAAACCCACAGTGCTACATTTACACCATATACTCCCTCACCTGTACGGAAAAAGCCTGTTGTGAAGTCTTCACCTAAGGCTACGCCAAATAAAACGCCAAAAACTCGCAAGCCCCGCGAGAAGACGAAAACAGAAAAAACTTCTAAGAAACCACAAGCACAAAAGAGAGTTTCAGAAGAACAGACGGTAAATGTAGAAGTTAAGAAGGTGAAAACTGATGAAGAAATAAAAAGTAGTCTCCTTGCTGATTGGGATGACATGGACGAAGATTCAAATGACAAGTCGCCATCGGTAACCGCTGCGACGCCTGAAGCACCTAATGCCACTGATTCCATAGCAGAGCCGACTCCGGCAGAGCTGCCGAATGCACAAATTCCTGCTGATGTGCCTTCCACAGCTGGAAGTAAATCTGAAGATTTAACAGCAACAGAGAAACCTGAACCGTCTAGCGACTCTAAATATGAGTTTTGTGAAGATGAAGACTGGTCTATGGAAGCAGATGCTGGTCGTAAAATCCCAAGAGTTAAAAATCCGTCAAAACAGAAGGAGCATACTAAGAGTATAAGCATAGATGAAGACGATGTAGCTAGAGAGGTTGCAGAATTACTAAAGAGTACAACTGTGCCCGAATTACCATCTGCTCCTGAATCATTGAAAGTCGAGGAAAATTTTCCTGAGCCTTCGATTGTAAAGTCACCTGACAAAAATGTAGTTAGAATAGCAGAACCAAGTAAACCTGCCGGTAAGCAGCCGACAATACAACCAGCGCAACCTACAAAAGCAATTTTTAAAACAAAAACATTTTTTCGAAGTCGACATTCTAGAAGTCAGGATGCAATAGGTAAATATGTTGCGGAACAGTTGAATGCTGCAGAAAGAATGGATGTAGAAAGTGACTTGAATGGTTCTGATGTAGTTTCGTCGCCTGAGGCTAGGGAATCGCCGCCTATAGAACAAGTAAAAGTGGCACGTCTAGCGCCAAAAATACAACTCAAGAAAATGAAAGCAGAAGCCGCGCAACTACGTGAGAAAGAAAAGATTTTGGGGAAAATTGAAGAAGATGAACTTTCCACTAATGGTGCTAATACTAATGTCGACTCGAGTAAAGAAAATAATATTCCTCTTGATGACAATGAACTTGCTAAAACAAGTAATACTGAACTCAAACAAGACTACGTTGTCTATCCAACACAAAAGATAGAGCTTCCAAGCTCGGTTCCAGAAGATAACAAACATGTAAGGGAAAAGGACAATGACAATATTGGCGAAGATAAATGTGATGAAAGTGTTCCTACATTAGGAAATACTACTTGTAATAATAATGAAAACAGTGAGCATGCTAATGTTTCAAAAACTGCAAAGGATGAACAAAAATGCTTTGAGCCTTTTATGACTGAAACTACTGCATCAGCTGTAGATGCGTTATTAAGTGTTTCTAGAGAAACAGATAGAGTCACTAAAAATATTAGTGATGATCCACCTGAAGATTTGTTTGAAGATGACAACAAGGACAACAACATTAGCAATAACCTTAACGGCTTTAATGATGAAATAAAGCGAGTCAGTGAACACAAAGACAATGCACTTATACCTGAAGATAAAATACAATCTCAACCTGATGAAACAAAAGAACCTGTGAAAGAAATAGTGCCGATGGAAAAAGATCAAACGGACTGTGAAACGGAGGTTATGGATACAGATGATCAAGACAATTCACATAAAATGACATATGACAATAAGAATGATGAAACCTCTTCTGATACTCGTATAACGGAAGGTGATCAAGAAACAAAAGAATTAGAATCAAGAGTGGATAATGCCCCATCAGAATCAGATCTTCAAATAGCTGAAGCATTAATAAATCTCCCATCCACTGCTATACAGAATAAAGCTAGTCTTCAAGATAACATTAATTTAGGTAATCATTTTACAACTGTACCTTTCCCAGAAGAAACTGCTGAGTCAACTGACAAAATCGAAGTTATAGATAATGAGAAAATGAAAACAGTGGATATGATACCGGCAGTAATTAAAGATGTTACGGATACATTAGTTCCAATTGAAGGTTTGAATACGCGATTTGAAACGGAATTGGAAAAAAGTGAGAACCTGAATGCTGCACAATCGTTAGTACAAATGTCGGAGTCAGTTGATCATAAAATTAAACTTTTAGAACCTACATTGTCAAATATAGACAGCTTAACACCTGATAATGTTAATTTGCAGCAGAGTCTGCATAAAAATAATTCTGTTGAACAAAAACTAGCCTCTTTGTCTTCTAATAACAGCAGTGACCCAAATAATAGTAACAAAGTTAAATTTGACACCTCCTCTTCCAAACTATTGAAGATTTTAGAGGAACCAACTAAAGTAAAAGTATTCGGTAAGACTACTCCCACTAAGCAAGTTGTAGTTACGGGGAAAGAGAAAATTTTAAATTTTGATGTCAGTAAAACTATTATTAAAAGTAAGCCTCAATCACCAAAACAAAAAATCATCATTCGCCGTAATACGCCTAGCAAGAACATCATTAACAGTTTAAATGAAATTGCATCTCAGGAAAAAATTATCCTTTCACGAAGCAATAAACCTCCTCAAGACGGATCATCAGTGCAAACCTATACCATTCAAGCCACACCCGAAACATCTTCAGACGCAAACACAATAATTATACAACAAAAAGTAAGAAAAATCGCAAAATCTACCCCAAAGTTAAACAAACTGAAACAGCAACCTGCCCTGATGGCACCAACAAATGAAAAAAAATCATTACTTGAAAGCTCTACTACTGATGATACACTCTATGATATCAATTCCATGCCTATAGTGTTATCCGACGACATAACAACTACTGGACTGACACCTGAGAATATTGAAAAAATGCCTATGGTTATGTCAGATGGTAAAATAATAACAAATTCTACAAATCCACCCAAGTTAGTAAAAACAAAAAATATAGAAAGTGAGAAACTTGTAATTCATGCCAGTCCCAATAAACCCGAATTAAAAACATTACTTATGAACCCTGTTTCCGAAGTCAGCAAGGTAACTACGCCAAATATACTTTCCAAGTCATCCAAATTACGAGGATCTAAACCAATGTTAGTGATAGACAAAGCAACAGGAAAACAAAAAATCATAATGACTAAATCAGAAACTCCAGTAAAGGAGATTAAGCAGACACCAACTAAATTGCAGCCTATACAACAAAGTGCAACAAAAACTGGTAAATTCATTATTTTGCCGACCGCTGCTGCGTCGCCACGTCCTAACCGAACGCAGAAAATAGTAATCGACCCTCAAACCGGCAAAGCGCATGTCCTCGTGGCGAAATCCTCCGACCCTCAGCTAATGTCGGACAATAAACCCGTGTCGGCCAAACTGATCCCGCAGGCCTCCGACACAAGCAGTCCCGGAAACACCGTTATGATCATAACGAACGCTCAAGGCGCGCAATCGCGAATAGTTCTCACTCCGGAACACGAGAAGATATTGTTCCCAAATAAACAACAGCCAAAAATTTCACAACTGAAAACAGTAACTCATCGCCTCGCTACGAATCCTACCATCACACAAAAGACAATAGTGACGTCGGTGGCGCCGGCCAAATCACAAACTACCAAAATAGTACCGAAACAGAAGAGCGCCATCATAACATCGAAGGGACAACTGATTGTGGGCGGACGCGTCGCCACCACTGCGCAGAATATCGCTCCCATGCCCGAGATCCGACCGGCGCCAAAACGCATAATCGCAACCGAACCGAAGACCTTGGCGCAGACTGTACAGAAGACTTCCCCCGAACCTCTTATATTCCTCCAGCAGAAATCCGGGGCGGTCATGCAACTGACCGCCGCTCAGTTCGAACACCTGCAGAGGACCGGGCAGATAATTCAGAAGAGCCCGGCCGTCGCGGAGAACAAGATCGTCGTCCAAAAGAGTATCACGATCCCCCCGAACGAGTCGATCGGAGCTCCGGCTTTGAAGAAGGCGCGGCGCCCGGCGTCCGCGTCCCCCGCGCCCGCCAAAAGACTCAAGCAAGAGGTCGCCATCGCGCCTGCGCCCTCGCCCTCGCCCGCTCTCGCGCCGCTCTCCAACGCCGCCGTCACCACGCTCGTCGCCTCCACCGCCTCTCCCGCGCCCCTAGCGCCTCTCGCTCCTCTCGCCCCTCCTCCCGCGCCTCACGCGTCCCACGCCTCCTCGTATCCCGATCTCGACCACCTCGACGAGTTGCTTCCTTCCACGGCCATCGTGCGCCAGCCGGAACCCGCGGCGGCTCCGGCGACTTCGGCCGTCGAAGCCCCCCCGCCCCCCGCACCTCTCTCCGACGGTCAACTGCTGGCGGTGCCCGGAGAGCACTTCGGGGGTCCTCCGGGGTCGTTCTACCTATGCGTCGAAGACAACGGCTCGCTGACACCGATCGACAACCGGCCGCTCGTGCTCGAGAATAACCAGCTCGTGCCGATGGCACCGGAGACGACCCCCACACCGGAGCGCCGCGACATCCTCGAGGCGGCGCTCGCGAACAGCGACGTGTTCCACGAGCCACCGCGCGACGAGGCGCCCGACTTCCGCGATCTGAACGCCAACGTGTCGGTACACTGCCGCGTCTCGGAGACGAGCACCACGTTGAACCAGCCGATCATGACGCCGGCGGAGCTGCCGGTCACGCGACTGGCCGACGCGGAACCCGCCGTGCCCGCGAACCTCGAGGACGGGCTCGCCGTGATCGGCGTGACTCCTCACTCGGTGCCCACGTCGCTGGAGCTGCCCATCACGGTGACGGATCCGCGCATCGCGCCGCGCGCCGCCGACCCGCTCGCCGCCGTCGCCGTCCCCGCGGCCTACACCGGCGCGCTGCTCGCCGAGCCCGAGCCGGAGCCGGAGCTGGCGTACGCGGCGGTCGACGAGACGGCGGCGGCGGCGGCGTCGGCGGTAGGCGCGCCCGGAGCGACGGGCGGGATCTCGATGCCGCTGCTGATGGAGGAGGAGGCGGTGGGCGGCAAGTCGATGCCGCTGCTGACGGAGGAGCTGGCGGCGTCGTCGGCGGGCTCGTCGGGCTCGGTGGAGTCGACGGGCGGCGAGGAGGGCGCGGCGGCGGCGCTGTGGTCGCGCCGGCTGCTCACGCCCGGCTCCGACACCTCGGAGGCCTCCGCGGAGATTCCACTGCAACCCCACATCCAACTCTCCGTCGGTGACGTAGCTCGCGACAGTTAGGAGCGAGGACGATCCTCGATTATATCGTAGCTATTATATTGAGTTTTTATTTATGTATCTCCCGTTTTACATTATGTGCAATCGATTATGTTTTATCTTCGTCGATTCGATTGGCGTATTTGAGAATGTCGACCGGTGCGCGGTGCTAGGAGGCCGGGGTGGCGCGGCTCGTCTGCGAGCGGTCGCCGCGGAGTCGTCGCGCCGCGTGTCGGCGGGTGTAAATATATTGTTACGTATGCGACTATTTCGTTTAGGTTAACCGAACGTTAAAACATTATCTATCCGAGTCCGACAGCATGATTATAATATACATAGAGTATGAGAATTTACGATTGTAAATTAAAATTGAAATAATGATATTGTTGGATCGTAAGAAGAGTTCTGAGATCGTATTTGTAATATATAAAATTTAGGTAATCATATTTTTTATATTGTCTAACAAAACCTAGGGTTTATACTTATGCGATTACATGCGACGCGGTGCATCAGTCATGGAACGACGCGCCGCGCTCGCTAATATCGCGCGAGACGCTAATATCTCTGGGCTCGCAAGTTGACTTTACATCATGAATTAAGGTAGCGTTAATGTTAAGTACAATTTTGTTGATGTATCTTATACCTAAACATAATTCAAAGGCACATTATTGATTTGTTTGAATGATCTATTTTGGAAATTAGATCGAATATAAAAGGAAGTCTTAGTATAACTTCTGTGTAGTTTTTAATAAATAAATAAATTCTAATCAGAAATGTTTTTTTATTTGTTCACAGTTTGCTAAATAAAAAGAAAGTTTATCGTCAAATATGATTTAATTCGTTTCCATTTATAACATAGGTAAGTAGTGGTTTAAATTATAATTACACGGATCGGAAATTGTTTATTGATGTACTAAAGTATTCGTTTTCAATATTTACAGAGGTGTTAGTTCTATTTTAGAATGTAAATCAATACTTGGTGTGTACTTATTAAATCACATTTTTATTCATTCATAACTACATACTAAACACTACAGACTACGGTAACAATTGCTACGTAAATTCGTAATATGAAAATATTTGCATTGCCTATCTATATAACAAAAAAAACTAAATGACAGGCTCTTAAAGCTTTAATACTTCATTTAAATAAAAATATTCATTTTATCGAAAAAGCTCTATTACGTACTGTAAATTTAAGTCCAAAACTGAAACATTTTGATCGTTGTAAAATGCAAGAATAAAGTAGGTACATATATAGGTAGTATAAGTCTTATCTACAAAGAAATATTGCTGATCTATTTCATAAATAAGAAACATGTATAAAAAATATTGTACTAATATGAGCGAATTACATTACAATGATCATTATGAAATGATTGCTTATCAATATCAAATGCCGCAGCGTATCATAAATGATATTTACTTATTGCGGCAAATAACTGCACTCTTAAATGTACAGATTTGAACGTCCTTTCCTTAATTAACATTCGGTAACGTATGATGAACGCTCATTAGATGAACTAAACTTTATCTATTAGGAAGGTACATAATTGTAAAACCGTATTAAGCTCGACCCTTTTAGGTTTTCAAGTCAAACATTTCATAGTAGTTATGGACGTCACTAAAGATGCCAGATTAATAATCCTCGTGAAGAAAGGGCTAGTTCAGTCTAACGAGCAATCGTAGTTGAATTTCTTGTGTTACGACAATGCTTGTCTCGTGGTGTTGGGTAGGAAGAGACACATGAGGCCACCGCCCGCAAGCAGTACCGCCACTATGAAGGTTGGCGCTGGGCAGTACTGGTCGAGCAATGCTGCGATCACGACATTTCCTATGATGCCACCAAGACGAGCAGCGACCATGGATACGGCTACTCCAGTTGCACTGTGGACAGATTGGGTTTATTTACAATTATGTTTTAGGTACATAATAGCAAATAGGCAATGTGTATTATAACGAATACGCGTTTTTTGTAAACCTTATTGCAATAAAGTAAGGTTTATTACAAGTATTCTATTTCTAGTAAGTATTTATAGCCGTCGGTTAGGTATATTTTCTCAAATATATTGAACAAGTATTTTTTTCTCTTCTAAAATAACAGGAATAAAAAACGTCAAACGTCTGGAATATGGACGCGTGAAGTCACTTCTTTCTGAAACGTGTCACGCACGCGGAATCGAATTTTATTATATTTTTTAACAATCTAACAAAACAAAATTACCTAGACCCAATTCATAGAACCAGATAGGTATGTACCGTAAATTGGTCGGGAAGACTTCCGTGATGAGGCAGTCGAGTGAGGCGTTACCGCAGGAGATGACCGAGCTGAAGATGGCGCTCACGATGAGGTTGTTGGTCTTGTTGTAAACAAAGTACATCGCTCCGGAACACAGCCCCGCGGAGAATGTCGCGAACACTGCAAATAGGTACCTCAATATTGTGTGTTCATGCGATAACAATGTGGGTTTTCTTCTAGAATTTATCTGTTTAGTGGTAAGTAGGTAGTAGGTACCTATAGTGTAAAAGAGATCTACAAGTGTTTTACATGAATTTTCCAGTCAATTTTGGCGTTAGTCGCTTTTTAAAATTATAGGTACCTAGGTATGTAAGGTCTTGTATTTTAGTACCTAATTTGCTTTTAGATGGTTATTGTAGTACCTACTTAGATGAAATTTCAACAATTGTATTTATTTCACCAAAAATGTTAGGTCAATACTGTACTCACCTAAGAAGAACTTTCGTCCGAGTCGGTCCATTCCGAGCACGGCGAAGATGTTGGAGGGAATGGCAGCGGCGACCGTGATGAGCGACTCCATGAACACGTCCGAGTGTATGTGCGAGTCGCATGTCGCCTCCGCCGAGTGCGTGCCGTACTGCGTCACGTACCTAGTCACCTGGGAAACGTACATAGTACATTAATGAGTGCGTAGGTACTAAAAACACTACCAGGCTAAGTTGCGCTATATTAAACTAGCAGCAATCAATACCAGAGTTTGTCGTCAAACTAAGTTAGCAGTATAACAACTATATTACTTCCCAATATATGAATATATTGGGATGTAACAACTATAGACGACTCAGTGGTACTACGACTATGGAATCTGTTAAAGCTCCGGGACGTCAGCCATTAAAATAAAATACGAGTTAATATAAATCTGTCTATATAATTGTTTCTTATCAATGTATAATGAACGTATATATATGTATAACAACTTTTAATCTTATACGAAAGGTTCATCAATCCGTCATTCCTTACGGAGGAAGGTTCTTGATTAGTTACCTGGCAGATATCGGCTTCGGCGTTGTCGTGTGTCCTAGACCACTCGTCGAATCGGTTGAACATCTCAGGGAACCACATCATGAGTCCATAGTACCTTAAAAGATAGAAGGCAAATAAAAATCTCCAATATTAATACTGTTCTAATAATAATATTAACATTATAACCGTTTGCAACACTTACCCAATATGGAATGTAAAGTTGATGGTAATGGATATCATGGTGAACTTAAGTATAGGTGGTACGAATAACTGTTTGCTGTGCTCCAGGATGTCTTTCAACATCTTTCTAACTTTCGACTTCGGTTCTTTGGGCGGTTCCTTTACATCCATTACTTTTTCCGGCTTGGTGTGTATCGGCTCTTCGATCAATAATTGTTTCACTGGGTACTGGTCTTTACTGCGGCCGGTGTTCATTAGGTAGATACCTCGGAACACTTCGAGGGCGTCCTCGTGACGGCCGCTGGTTATAAGGAACTTGGGGGATTCCGGCAGTAGGAACAGCAGCGCTGCCACCAAGAACGAGGGCAGTGACATAACCAGCAAGAAAATTCGCCACGAGTTGTACACGAAACCACCAGTTTCCCCTCCGATTTCTGAAAGCGAAGCAATTATTAATTTTACAAATTAGAAATTAAGTAACCCAATGAGAATTTAAAAATAGTTAGGTATTTGCTTACCACTAGGGATAATGACCCAAGCAAGGCCAGCGACGAACAAGTTGCCTAAAGTCCAAAACGCCGCCATAAAACTCAACATAGCTCCGCGTTTCTTCTTAGGCTGAAACTCTGCGAAGTATGACCAGATCACGGGTCCTGATCCACCTAACCTGGAAATAGGAATATTAATTAATATCGAATATCAATGTTGTATAGGTATTTATATAATGCTTGTTTACGTGATGTCTTACGTCAAACTTTAGGTCTATGATGAGTTATCTATCAACCAATTTGTTACGATAGTGTAATTAAGTAGTTAGTATTTGTTGACGATAATGTATCTATAGAGAAGAATGAGTAGGTATATTTTGCATACCAAATTGCATAATGTTATTAGAAACGCTGTAAAACTGCATTATCTTCACCTTACATACCAAGGAAAGGACATACCTACATGTCATCATTCATGTTATCTTATTCGACTTGAATTGTATATGGTTCCAAGAAACAGCTAGAACCTCAAGCAGTTGTGAATTTAAATATTTGCCGCCATTAGGATATTCATTGTAACCGACTACCAACCTGTACCTACACGTGTCAGTTCCTAGATTATTTTTATGTCGTTGTCTGGAGACTTTTATAGGTTCTTTACAAGGCTAGCGCATAAGACACGCGATAACCCCCAAGATGCAAGGTTACTTACGCAGCGCCGTTGATGAATCGGAACAGCATGAAGAGCTCGTAGTTCTGGCTGAAGGAGGAGGCGACGATGGCGAGCGCGTTGATGATAGAGATGGCTATGAGCACGCGCTTGCGGCCGAGCGTGTCCGCGACCGAGCCCCACGCGTACGCGCCTACCATCATGCCGATGAAGATAATGCTGTTCAGCCATCCCTGACAACATCATATCGAATAGGTAAGTGAGCCATAATTAACAAAATAACACATATTATTATATTAAAAATATAACCAAGAGAATTCTGGCGCTATGACGAACATCGACACTACATCGCTGCATATCGAGGCACGACGAGAATCGTTCGTAATCGAATTGGCGTTTTGATCGCATAGACGTATGAAATATTTTAGGAGCAGTCAATTTGCAGATTTTAGGTACTTACTTGTTTGGGAAAACCTAATGTCTGTTATTTCAACAAACGTAGGTACCTATGTACGTATTGTACAAAAAAAACCTTTAATATCAAAATAACAAAAACATTGCCATTAATCAAAAGAAGAATGTCATGCAAATATGTTGTTACCTACTAAAGTAAAACCTACTTAGTTGATTATCATTGATTTATAGAAGTCTGACATTCTTGGTACGTGTAGGTATTTAAATTGTGACAGCACGTAAATAATGAACAAGTGCATTGATAACATATTTGAGTAGCTACCTACTTACCTACGAATAGATAGGTCTTCCGTAGACGGGTCAGCCCGAAAATATTAATTATTTCACACCTACTAGATACTTACTTCTTGACCACTCAACATATCAAACCGTGTGTAAAAGCATTCGTCCCTTTTACACGCAATTTGTTTAAAAGTGTCGTGTGTGCTAATAGTGCAAAGATATAATTAGGTAGTTATCTAAGTACATATAAACAAACATAATATTACCTATCTACTTATCTACATTAGAAGATAACTTTCTGTTATTATTGAACGGGTGCTTTTAAGAACATAAAGCGTTTTCAAAAAATAGAGACGGCATTAAAATATAAGTGAAGTGTAGTATCTCAATAAAATAATCTGACGCACGTTTCGATGCGATTTGAGCATACGGCGTGGGCTGATGTTTTTATAAAAACTTTAATGCAGCAGATCTTGAAAATTACGCTCAAAATAGATTTTAACGTTCAAATTTAATGCTTGCTGCTTGTTGCAAACCTGCCTCATGTGTTAAAATACCAACCACTAACTAAAATCCAATTGTATGATACATAATATATCGCTGTACGTATAGATAAATATGTCACGATTACTTTTTTATTGCAACTAAACTAAAGCAGGTAACTATGCTTATCAATGTGCTTCCACGAATATAGACTAAAAAAGTAAACGAGCGTTTTGCCCTTGTCTTTGTCGCTTAATTTCCTCGCCTATGATTAGGTTTTACCGTAAGCCGCCGTTAGGTAAGTAAAACCTAATCAAGCCATAAAAAAAACGATAACTTTTATCCCAACTTTTACCTCCTTATCCATATATTCTATTTGTAATATTACCTACTACAATATTTTATACCTAACTTTTACCCGTTATTTCATCGCATTGATCCATCAACCTGTCGGTCATTTTCTGCCTTTAAAATTGTTACTTTTAGTTACTTACCTACCGCATTTGTAATATGTAATAATCTGCATAGATTATTAGTTACCTTAGTCTGTGTGGTAAGATTTAGGTCGCATTGCGCCGACGGTAATATGAACGACATCGAGATGACGTCCATCTCCTCGGAGGTGCTGACCAGGCCGCATACTGCCAGCAGCAGGTAGTGGAACCGGCCATATCCTGTGACAACGTAAACAAACTCACTCGTGTCATCTCATGTCACGCCACGCGGCTTCGCAGAACACGCTTGTTTACTAACGAAAGAGCATCGCATGGAATGCAACGCGAGCACTCTTCATTCATAATTAGCCAGTAGTAATAAGGTTACCATCGTCGCATTACAACTTTATTTACGCGCTTGCGCATCCTGTCTTTGATACTCACTATAACGATCAATAACGTAATAATAAGTGACAAGAAGGTATACCTAGGTCACCTATATTTTGGTCGTTTACCCATACGCTGCCCATCGCAATTTTGCATTAATTAGGTACCTAAACAATTTATGATGTAAGGTATGTTTGCCTACAAACTAATAAGTTCTTTCGTAATTCTGCTACCTTACGCATTTTATTACAAATAGTAATAATATATTAAATGGGTCCCGTCGTGTGCCTGTCTAGGTACTTACGCTAAAATGGCCAATTATTATTTATGTTTCATTTGATTGGGCTTCAATGGGAGGGTCTGGTCATCAATTGAACAGATTAGTTGCGTACATCCTTCTTTACCCTTTACATCCATCCGTAGGTAAGTACCTAGATTGCCAGTTTGCCAATGTCGACGTTATTATTTTATATTACAAAGGTGTTCATTTACATAATACAGCATTGTGATGGGCGAATACGCTGAGATCCAAAATGTTATTTTTGTTTTACTAACAACTTAAGATACAAGTTTACAAAGTAGCGGGTAGCAATTCCTACTAGAATTATTTGGGTGTGATGTTTATTAGTGTGTGAAGTAATAATATCCAAATAAAAACATAATATATCTTACCTGCTAATTCGATAGCTTTCTCGAAGTCAGCTTTCTCGGATATTGGGCCTTTCTCCGGGTCGGTCTTGACTGGTGTCTTAACCGATGGGACGACGCCTGAAATGATAAGACACTTTTATTTAACTGTTTCTTAATTACTATTAATCATGTTCTACCGGTAGTGCTAAGTACCAAAACCTTGAACTAATTGTATACATTTAAATAGTAAAGATAATAGGCAACGGAATGAAATTGGAGTTCCTTCGTTATCAGTCTACCTTAAGATAACGTGAATCAGTCTACCTTTAGGAAACGTTTTGTTTTATATAGGTACGTTACCATGAATCTTGTAAGTAAATATTTTTTTAAGTGAAGCGTAGATTTCTGTTAGGTACCGACTTATAAAAACATGCCACACAACTCTGCTAATTAATATATGGTAACCATACAAAACGACACGAGAACCTATTTGTGATTAGTATGTGTAGATACCTAGTATTTTATGTCAATTGAGTAATCTGTTCCTAAGCAAAAAAAAAGCGAACTGTGCAAATTAAATGTAAGCTATAAATTCATTATTGCCTTGGTACACATATGTAAGTTGATACCTTGGCCTCCAAGAACATAAAAGAAGGAAGTATAAGTGTCAGTTATGTATTAGTAGGTATTATTTAATATTTCTCACCAAGCTCTGCAGTCTTGGAACCTGGGCCGTTTAGCTGGTGGTTCCTTTTTACATCACAATCTGTAACAAGTAGATATGAAGTTATATTTTTTTAATTCTTTATATTTTCGATTGATATTTGATGTTGATAGCTGTATAGTTACAGTTGGCAAACGACTATTATGAGTCTCCGTTTATAAAAAAAATAGCGACATTGGGTTATAATTAAAAGTAAAACTTGCTTTTACACCATGATAGTCTAGTGGTCAGAGTCCCTACGAATTTAGAGATTCACATTATTTTGCTAGAGGCAAACCTTAGTGTGATGAGCGCGAGCATTAAGTACCTACATATATAAGGCATGTCATGCCATAAGACCAGTTTTATTTATAATGGAATGCATGCAAATGATAATAAATCTTCGATGTACTTACGTAAAATGCATTTGCTAACATGTACCAGAATCGTTCACAACTCCCATATTCGTAGCACGACTGAGCTGACGATAATCTAACACTAAAGAATAACGCACTCGTGCTACGAATATGGGAACTGTAAAGTTTTCTAAACTTCAGCAAATAAAATAAAATATTAAATCGGTTATACACATTTGTTTAATTCTTCTTTAATAATTATTTTGAAAATATGTAAGGGGTAGATTAAAATAGGTATGTAGGTATATTATAGTTGCAGAACATATTAAGCATTAGTTACTCACAGATAAAACATCCACGTTACCTAAGTTTAGTAATGTAGGCAACATAGATGAAAATTCTTAATTCTTCCTTAATTGCGGGTTAATTAATTTTTAATGTAACCCGCAAAAGGTCGATTAATATATCCAACTATCCAATACAGCCTCATTAGTTGCTCGCTACGTTGCTACGAATAGCTAAGAAGTAATAAGTATCAAGATTTAATATTGAGTAATGTTAAGTCACACTGTTGATTGCATCTATTTTTTTTCTATATAAGTAATTGTCAAAGTTTACGGACTAAAGACACTGTGTTCTCTGGTGGAACAAAATATCTCTCTCCTTATTGCTTCGGATAAACAGATAGAGGAATCAACAGCTTTTCTTTAAATCTAAAAATGATTTAGATCCTAGGTCCTAAACCTGGGGTAAAACTTGTATTTTGCTGGGGTAACCATCTCTAGTTGCCTCAAACGCCGATTTTTAAAGTGAAAAATCTGACCATAACGTAGCACCGACTAGAGCGCAAGTTCGTCGTTGAGAGGAGGGGTAAAATCAGTGAACCTAGTTAGATCACAAGGCTAAAAAGGTTAAATATCACTGATCTAGTTTGTACTAAGTACTTATAATATTAATAATTTAACTCGCGTATTTTATTTTTATTGGCTGAAAACTTAAAATTAAAAAAAATACTTTAGCATAAGACTATTGTCCGCTCAGTCGTGCTACGATTATGGAATCTGTAAAGGCTCCTAAACGTTAGCCAATAAAAATAAAATACGCGAGTCAAATCCGTTAAAGTTGTTTCATTCCAATACTTATAATATTTTTTACAGTATGTAAGTAATAATTAAGAAAGCAAAATACCGTGAGACTTGGGCCCGGGGTCAGTTTCTACCATCCTATGCGGGCAGGCGGCGATGTGTGTCGGCGGGCGCGTCGACTGAACGGGCTCTCACAGGTTCCCGGCTCGCTTCCAACGCCGTTCGGTTCGGCTGTAACAAATACAAATACAGGTAAGTAAATTAAAACTATATAAATTTATGTGTAATTTTAGCATTCAGCATCTAATGGATTGAAACACTATAACTGACTGAGCTGACGACAGTGTAATGCTAAAGTCAATCGTGCTACGAATATGGAAACTGTAATATTTTCGCTTAGAGAACACAACGTAACAATCAATATCGGCTTGGGGTGGTATTATACTTAGTTTGTTTAGTCAAATAAGTATACTACGACTGATCTCGCCAGACTTGGCTAAGCTATAAGCGGCGGCTATCGTAGCGAATATTGAAAATTGCAAAACACCTTTCATTTAAATGTACCTAAGTTCGGACTTTGACGACTGACGTCAGTTGTCGTAATAAAAAAAATAAAACAGCCATTATTACAGAGCATAAAAAATAATAATCACAAGACCTGTAATATTTTAATGTGCATCTTTTTCATTGGTATATTTTATTACTAAATTACGAAAAGTAAGTATTTATCAGAAAAACAATAGTTATTATTAATGTGTTAATTTCATTAGGAACATAAAGTATTTTAATTAGGTAATTAAGCAAATATTTTCTTAGTTAGTAGAGAAGCTTATCTGATTTGATGATGACGACAAAGTACACAAAATTGGCTTAAAATAACCAACTGTGTAATTAATTAGAATTGGTGGTAATGTAAACACAGACACTCACCGCGACGAGACACCTTGCATTGTTATTGTAGTCATTGGATGAACATAATACAACAAATTAAATATATAACAATACCGACTATAATTCTAAAGACAAAAGAATAAAATGAAATTATATCAATTGTTTAAAAAGAAATAGAGGTTTTCTTTGATCTGTGAAATTTGCAAAAGAAACACTTGGTACAAACTTATACGACCTCTTACTTGTTGTTTCGTATTTTCAATGTCATTTGGTAGGTAAATTAAATATCCTTTATTGAAGGTACCCTAAAAAATGAGTTTTAAAATTAACACCCATATATATATGCCTTTAATTATATATATTTTTAAGTGACTATGGGTAGGTTTTACTACCTACAATCCATTAACGAAACGTGCTCTCGATCAACGTCTCTTGATTAATACAAATATCAATTTGTGAATAGGTGTCTTATGTGATTTTTAGTAGGTACCCCAAAAACACAACAAGAACCTCTTTATGGTATAAAGAGGTTTAGACACTTTATATCGATGGCTTATTTTTTTGAACTTGCGTAGAGACATTATGGGTTTAATATGCAATGAATGATGGTATAACAATAGGCGGGAAGTAGCCGTCAGCGCGCAAGGTGCGCGTGCGACGTACTCTACAACCGCAACGGCGTTATGGTACGTCTCTGCCATACATCTTGCGGAGATTACCTACTCTGCATTAATCACGATATTACTAATTAGCTGTCCGCCCCGGCTTCGCACGGATCTCTTTTTTTATAGCCTATGTTATTCGTTAATACCTATTTGGAGTGTTCTTAGGTCATAATAATATACAAAACTGTCACTTGGATATATTTGTCTTAAGACGAATATCGAGTCGAGGTTTTTTGTTTAGAGGCGTTGTTTGTTGTTATCACGTTTATAAAAAATCCTATTGTGATATAAGTAACGCATCTCAGGTTGCGTGTGATTCTATAAGCGGTCCCACACCGCTGAAGTATGCTAAGTGCGAGTAATTACAAGCAGTGCATTAACACTAATTATTATCAACAAGTAATGCGTTACAGGATATCGTTACATCACGAGAGGTGTATCCTTGGCATTGCCACATGCAATTACGATGATGGATTTAGCTGAACGCTTTGCGCCTTGGAGCGTGGCATCAAAGATATGTGTAATTGGTGATCTATGTAAATCTTGAAAGCCACCTACACCATACGCATCATTTGCCAATAGTTTCATCGTATTCAAAACTTTACGTACCTACTTAATACATGCCTAATCTGATCTAATTACATTTGGATACATGGAGAGATAGTTTCAGCGGAAAGTGATCGGCACTATCACTTTATATTTTTTCTTTATTCCGTGCATTATTTGGAAGTAGGTACGACGTAACATTAGTCTCTGTTCAGCTAATCATATCAAATTAAAATTCTTTAAAATTAAAAATATTCTATCGCAACATCGTATTGAAATTGTTGTTTTCAAAAAGATAGTCACGTCACAGTCGCGACGAATCCGACAGGCATTGTTTTAAAATATGGATACTATGGATATATTATATTTTCATTTAACTTCGTGTTATGCTACGATACGTCTTTTATTAGGAAAGGAAATAAAAATATTGAATCATAATACTTCGTGATATATTTTTTGCTTCATGTGACCAGGGAACTGATCAGTTCTTAATAAATTGAATGTACAAATTAAAATGGTTCAAAAATACAATAAGTACACATAATAATATCATATTTTTTATAACTAGTATAGTAAGTACTTTTTCATTTTACCTACCTTAATTTTTACTGTTGGAAATAAAATTAGACCCACGGTTTAAGATTGTGTATTCGAAGCATCTACTTTGTGGACGGGGACATATATTAGGTACGTTATATTTGAAAACTAGCTTCCGCCCGCGACTTCGTCCGCGTAGAACTCCTCCTTTTTTGCAGTCGGTTAAAAAGTAGCCTATGTTCTTTCTCAGGCTCCAGACTTTCTTGTACCAAATTTCATTAAAATCGACTCAGTAGTTTTAGCGTGAAAGCGTAACAGACAGACAGACAGACAGAGTTACTTTCGTATTTATAATATTAGTAGGGATTGGAGCCTTCGGACCTTCGGAAAGTTGGATATTAAAGACTAGAATGAGTGCGAAAAACATTACTAGAAATGGCAGCCATTGTTTTAAAATGACGTTTAAGTAGGTGTGCGAATACAAATTTGATGCATGTTAAGTCACGGTAATTAGGTAGGTGTATAATTACCATAATAAAGCATTTTGACCGTTATTGTTACTACGTAAGCAAAAAGTAATAAAATTTACTTTCTTACCTTTCGTTAATTTTATAAAATATATTATTTATTTATAGTAAAGTGTATAATTTATAAGGATAAAACATAACAACAATTATAAAATAAAATTATATATAACTAGCACGGTTCATCTTTTTTTTTATAGCCTATGTCACTCTGGAATAGTGTAGCTTCCCAACAGTAAAGGAATTTTTGAAATCGGCCAGCCGTTCTGGAGCCTATTCAATCCAAACAAACAAACCTTTCCTCTTTATTCCGTCTAGTGTTTATGTTTAATTTACTAATGTGATTTTATTTTTAATTTATTCTAGTTTCATAGCGCATTAGTTTACACTGTAATGCTATGTTTTTAAACTTAAATAAATAATATTAGTATAGAAAAGGTTCGCAGACAATTGGTTTAAAAATAAATGTTCTGCTTACCTGGGACAAATATACAACATAATTTGTCCTAGGTAGGTATATTAGCTACTTATATATATATTAATCTTTTTGTATAAATTAATTATTCCAATTAAGGGAAGTTCTGATTTAGGTTCTCACTTCGTGTAATTCTTCTTTGTGGAATAAATATTTAGTGCTATTTGTAAATTAATGGGTACCTAGGTAATAATAATGGTTCGCAAGTAAATGGTAGCTCAATAGCCACATGTCCTATTCACTGTGCTCCCAATACTTACCAGACCATAAAGTTCATCAGATGTCATTACGCTATTGATACATAATATTATTATGCATTGAATGTTTAAATCGTTATTATTCTAATAACCTCTTATGTATTTTTTTGACTTTACTTCAATGACACATATATAAGAATGGAAATGATATTATTAAAATATTGTACCTATGTTTTAATGTTACGTCCGCGTTGTATTGAATGTAGATAAACACATACGTAGCTCTTCATTAGCCATAGATGAAATATTTGGCTCTGAGTATAATTATCCAATACCTCGTTTTCAGCTTTAAAGCTATATACATAAGTGTCTGGTATTTTTTCATACTTTTTGAGATAGTACTTACACGTTGCAAATCTAATTAAATTCACAATTCAGTATTTGTCTTGTAATTTGAGGTTTTCCTTTCTATAGGTACCGAAAGATATATATTAATAATATACGTAATATATACCTACCTAAATCAACCCTGGCATCACATCGAAATATTTTGGGAAAAAAATAACCTCGATTACGTCAACTTTTTCGATGAAATATTTCCTCTAAATAAATAATTAGGTACATCTACAAAAGGGTTAATAAAGGTATTCTTGAGATCACGGTAATTAGTTAGGTACATAATATTGGTAGAGTAAACACAATTTTCATGTTTTCGTTCACATCACACAAATAGATTGTGCCTCTTTGTGAACTAAAGCACGGGTAACGCGATTTCACGTATTTTGTTTACGTACTCTACTGGAGAGAAGGAGATTTCAAAACATAATAAGGTGACACTATATATCAATTCTTCTAAAGTATTGGAAATTCTATATATAAATTAAATGATCTTGCTTGTAGGAACTCTGTCTTAGTAGGTATAGTCTAGTTGACTTACTTAATACGTTGTAATGGGACAACAGCGTTTTATGTCTCATTTGATCGATGTACGGAAGGAACGCTTTCGCTAAATAGATACTACCTAGTCTGTCACCTTCTCACGTTACCTTGTTGGTCGTGTGATGCATTACTCATAGCACACGTAACAAAAGTAAATAACTGTTTGATTTTTACTTTGACTCTTACGAATAATTGAACTATTTAGTAGTTTATTCAGTTGGTATTTTCCATGTCCACGATAGCATTTTCAATGATACAATTAACCTACTTGAAGGGCGATGCGACTTTGTTCAAAACCAGACTGTTACGATAGAGCTTTTATTTTTGTTTATATCATGTCATTAAATATTTTAACAAAAGCAAAATTAGGCAGTCTGGATTAAGCGAACTGGTTTGGTCAGAATGCGTATTTAATGGGCAAATTCTGCTTTAAGTACTGTATCAGTCTCCGATCTTTTAGAGCGTCGTTTAAAAATAGTTAGCAAAATATTACGTTGTGAAATAATAGCAGAAACAAAAACTTTCAATGGAGAATTAAATTTCCTTACCAAAAATTAGAAAGATGATAATGATGACGGAGATGTCGGGCCTGTGAACTGTCAACACAAAGTCCCAAACGCAAGCATTATCAGGCAGCGGCGCCGAAAATATTTTTGTCACGAACTGTTAAAACTCGCGTCAACTAGCACTGTGCGGAACCATTTCCGGCCACTTCCTGTTCTTGATATTAGCATAAGTGTTGTAACTTTAAGAGTATTTATGTACTTAATCGCGATCGGTAGATTAACACTTCAAGTTTAAAAACTTAAGGCTACGAATGATACTGATACGACTTAGGAGCGTAGACGTGTGTCGGCGCGGGTACGACGCAAGAGTGTGGGCCTGAAAGCGCGCTCAGTTAGTTTTACTTTAGTTTTGCTGACGCCTGCCTCCCCACCTTGCTTGAACTATTGTTTTCATAATTAACTCATTCTGAGATGGTAGCAGTTGTCTTTCCAAGACAATTGCGGTCACTATATCGTTCAATTATCTATAACTTAAATTGTTTTTTAGATTTGATTCTAAATAAATATATTATTTCAGGTATAAATTAAGTACTTAATAAGGAATTTTAGTTCACAAAATACACACGTGAAAAAACAGCGGCGTTGAATGCATTTATATAACTACCTACCACCATTAACGCAAAATAATACAATATATGTGGCAACAACTATCCATTTCCGCTCTACGGTGGTAAAAAATATCATTGCTCAATACCACGAAATACTAATCAGTATAAAACCAGGTGCCTTTTAAAAAATATAGCATAGTTTGCAATTTTGCAACGTCATACAAATTATATTATAATAAAGTCGTATCGATAAAATCAAACCAGTTGTAGAGGCATCACATAAATATTATCGTAAGAGCTTAAGTTGCTCATGAAGGGCAAAACCCAAATATTCAAGTTACTCCCCAGTAACATGAATATCAGCGATTTTTGAGTCCGTGTCATTTCTCAATTCATAAGAATTGGGCATAATCGCAAATGACTTTGTTTTGCAAGTTGTTGAATAAGTTCATCTTTATTCGAGACGTTGTGTACCTACTGATAGGAATAAAAAATCGAGGTGGACATTAACACCAATTGATCTAGCCCTTAACTAAGCAAAACTTATGCTTGGGTACAAGGCAACGGAGAATCACACGTAATAGACTCTCTGTAGAATTATATATATATATATATACATATATATATATACATATATATATATACATATATATATATATATATATATATACTTTTGAAATGTATACCTACCTACAAAGGTGAAAATAACATACTTAACCTATGTATTTTTGTAACATTTGAGTTTGAGTTTGATAAATGATTGCCTTATTTAATAAATGATTGCGTCGTCTCACTCCTTTTAAAGAAATATAAGTAGGTAGGTACCACAATTAGTGCAAGACCGTTATAGGTACTTTGTGGTATGTAAAAAACTATATTTATTCGCGGTTAAGTCCCTCTTAAAATTCTTACTAAATATGCCCAAAATCCAATAGACTGTCAATGTCAATGTGCTTAGTCAATGCCATTTTTGCTCAAGTAAATTTGTTTGGTGGCAATCCAGCTTCACAAAAACAATAAGTAGATACCTGTACGCGGAATCAGTGTATTGCACAGGCCTTCTAATTTGTCAAAACAAGGTCTTGATTGTGTTTGTGTGTATTCGCGATATTACTTGCGCATTGTCAACACGGCAGATCGCACCTGTCATCATAGCGTGCCAAAATACACCAATAGCGTCATTTTGTTATTAGGCGAAGTGCAAACAGACCATTGCCACTCAGGGTTTCCCATAGTGTTCGTTAGTGTGTATTTATTCGTAAATATATAAGGAAAATCGGGCCCGTTCCTGTATTAAGTCTTACGTTAACTATTTCAGTAGTAATTTCTGATGCCTTCACGGTTAGGTAGGTAGGTATACAAATTGCAATAAAACAAATATAACGGATTTAACCCATATTTGTAGCCTACCTACTGAAGTTTACTGAACTGACGATAGTCTAACACAGTAGGTAGACCAGGTATATTATAGTAGAGTGGTCACGAATATGGGAACTGTAAAGTTTTTGAAACGTCAGCAAATAAGATAAAATAGGTACGCGAATGAAATCTGTTATATTTGTTTCATTCCAATATTTCTTAGTTTTGGCTGACCATGTTGAAAATTACAATTAAACGAGAAAGGTTATAGGTACTTATACGGGGTCTACGAGGTCTACGAAGTCTCGTATATTGAAAATCGATAAGGCGCTACATTTCCGCTATCGTTCTGAACTGTTCATAGACAAATAGGTACCTACTACTACAATTTAGTACTTATAATATTATACTTATTAATTACAGTGGGGGTAATTAAAAGAGTTTTCTCAGTGTTTTTTGCGCGAACTATCATGGACGGTCAGTTGTCAATGGTCGTTGGTAAGTGATTCTTAAATTGCGCAAAAAGGATAGAATCACGCAACTTCCGAGGAATATTGCTAATAAATATAGAGCAGGTACTTTCTCAGGGCCTTGCATCGTGCTTTACTACAAAAAGATTCCTTTTAATAATTGTTTATGTTGATAAATTGTTATTAACAATCCAGAACAATGGGAGCGGTCGCAACTCGACTTTATGAATTTTAATGTTAATCTTTAATTAGTAATTATTGTAGGTAGGTACTTGTTAGTTGTTTTTTTAAGTCAGGTCATTTTTGTTCATCGAAATGAAATATTGTGTATAATGACTGGAGGAAATTCTTAATTTTTCTTAAACGCAAAAATAACATACCTGGTCTAATTATTTCATTTATATGTTGATATTGAGGTATATACATACATATATATATATATATATACCTATATATTTATTTACTTATTTTTTATATTTAATGTCCAATTATCTATCCTTATAAACAGATCTTTATCTGTATCAAATTACTCAAACCTATAAAAATAGTTTGTTAAGTATAAGTTATGAATTACGGTTATGAATTTTTGACGATAATTTTAAAATTATCAAAAGAAGAGAATATTAAAAAAATGCAAAAAGTAATTTTAATTTGAATTCATTTATTTTTGTGGCGTATTTCCAAAAGAAAGTACAGATAGTTCGGCAACTGTCTCTTATTTCATGACGATTAAGTGAAATGTGAATGTAATCATTCTATCTTCATAGCAGATCATTAGCTAACTGCCTAACTATAGGTACTGTAAAAAGCAAATTCAAAACAACAATTATATCACTTGAACAAAAAGCATCTAAAAGAACTTTATACTTAGATGTTCAGAGACGCCTAATCAAGGCGCACCAGCTTTTTGTGCTGCTTTTTATTGACATTCATTCATATGCATTCCGTTTTCTGTGGTAGGTTTTTTAAATCTCTTAATAACTTGTTTGGTTTAGGGTCACCTTTGAAAGCACATGATCCTAAGAATTACCAAATGAACATTAGCTACACATAAGGCATAGCAAGTAAATCTAATACTTGATATACCTATATGGCAGTTGATCAACAAATGATTCATACATCATCTTTCCACGAGTCTCTATTAAAAAGCTAATAATCTACAAAAGTATGCACACAGAGCCGTAACGCTTTATGGTTCTATGTATGTCTTAGAAGATAAGTCCCTATTGGAATATAGATGTAAAATAAATTCGTGCGGTTACCCTCTGTATTATACCTATATTTTGTAGTAGATTGTTTTGATAAGTGAAATTAAAAATATATAGAGTCAGCGAGCGCATGTCAGTTTGTAACCGGTCGGTCAAGGTGAAGGCTGGGCCCGTACCGGCGCCGACCCAGTGCCGCGACAGACCCGCGGCTGTCGTGTTTGTTTATATTATTATATATAAAACAAAATACCCAATTAATACATTAAATTAATATTCATTCACAGTTTCAATAGAAAATAATAATAATATACTTATAGAAAAATACATTAAATCAAAGGATACACCTGGTCTACATATTTTTCGATGACGCAAGGAAGGGTTCTAAAAATGTCTCATGGATGCTTTACAGGAAGTCTATGTTGAACACGGCGCCACTTCGACACTATAACTATAGACCTGTATCGTCGACTTATAGGTACGTTTGGTCCTAATAAGAAATTGTATCGATTTATCACTGAGTTGGCGAGGTATTGATATTCGGTACTGACCTCAGTCAGCGACGTGCATTTAGTATCTACTCAATTTTTTTATTTAAAGTAGGTATATGTTATTTTTATTTATTTTTTAGATAGAAAAGAAAGCTACGTACCTACCTAAGTGGGCACTTTCACTGTCACAACATAGCGAAGGATCTCTCGCAGATATCTGGGTTTTAAGGTGACTGATTTACTTTTATTTAATTTGTTTGTTTTGTGCATACGAGTATTATAATGAGTTTAAGTGTGAGCATTGAGACACCGTCTCCATGAATAAGGTATGATGTATAAATCATTATACATAATAATTGATATATCACTTTTATCACGACAAAGTAGGAAGATTGCCTATGTTTTAAAAGAACTTTTGTATTTTGGAATGAAACAACTTTTAACGGATTTAACTCGCGTATTTTTATTTTATTTTATTAAAAATACGCGAGTTAAATCCGTTAAAAGTTGTTTCATTCCAATGTGTAATAACCGCGAAGGCATCAGAAATTATTAACTTTTGTATTGTTAGTTTTTTAGTAAGTATGTGTGAATTACTCATTGTCATAATTATATAGAGAGGTACTTTAAATCACAATTTCGACAAGTTTGTGATGGCAGGATTATTGATAGAATACAGGCAAAACTTTTAAGCTTTTATGAGCTTTCCTTTGAGATCATAGCGCTCGGATAGACGTTATGCTAGATGTTATATCTACGTATAGATATAGTTATCAAGAGGGAAACGGACACGAACAGAATCATTGAGGGTGTACTTATATTAATATACAAACAATTTCAGAATAAACGTGTTGCATGGATAATTTAATGCATGTATTCACGGTAAGAATATTAGCATTGGATTTCCCCAGGACGGGGTTGTTTTTCTCAACACGTGTGTGATAATTGCATCAATAAGTTATAAATCACAGTGACATAAGTAGGAAATATTTTGCATTAAATTTGCAACTGACCAGTTTCCTAATTTAAATTTAGATTTTACATAAACTAGAAACTTAATATAGCCAAATAGGATTATCTTTTCTTGTACCTATGTCCAAAAAAAATAGGCACCTACTCAGGACGTGAAATTTTTTGCCAAAAAATAACTGCATGTGTTACCGCTTTAATATTTTTAACATTTTCAAAAAGGTACAAACCTCAATACTTGCGGACAAGTGGCGTATTAACATTTAACCGAGGAGACAATTAACACCTTGACATAAATAATGCGATAAAAATACCGTTAATTTGGTATGTATTCAATTTAAGTGACATTAAATATTTACCGTATTTTATTACATAAAATAATGTGACTGAACAGTAGAACATGTTATACAAATGATCGCATCACTCAATCCTGATAATTCAATATTAGCATACCTACCGAGTAGGTATTGTATCGTACATCTAGATCTAAAGGGAGCTAACTCAAACACCTGAAGATCAGGTAGGTAAGTTTTGCTGTAAGGGATTCGAAGGTGTCATCGAATCCCTTACCTTAACAGATAACTCTTCTAGCTTCCTTATAAAAATCATATTATCTCTATATAGAAAACTCCTGCGTGCATATGCATATTAATCAGCCTCGCCTCTTCTGAAAAATAACTTATTTTTGAGTTAGCTACCTTTAGATCTAGACGTGCGATATATACATAACTTCTTAAGTCTAGCTGAATTATATTGTTAGTTTGTTTAGATTTTGTTTGAGCACTCTTAGATATGAGATGAAAACCGGGCTACTGTAGATAAATGCACGTGTCAACAAGATAGCTGATGAGGTCGACTCTATTGTAACAACACAAACAATGTTAATAATAAATATACTTAGTACTCTGGGTACTCATTTGAATATAAGTAGGTACCTAGAAAGGTACACAGTTGGCATGTGGTTATTAGTCACTATGTATTGCGTGTCACAATCAGAAAATTAATTCAAGTGAAGGTACAAGTAAATATCTGGACACTTTAATCCCATGTAAGTGCGGAAGATGATGTTTACGATAGGTTTTATGGTTTTATTTAACACTGCAGGTTTTTATTGTAATAGAGTGGTAAGTTAAGTAGTCAAGCGATTATATTATTCAAATGAGACCTATTATGCACCTAAGTGGAATCTAATAAATAAGTACCTACTGTACTGTACTTAATCGGTGAATCTTCAGAAGTTTATTATCATTATGAATTAGAGCTATCGATCTCTACGATAAATTGATTATGCTTCATTATTCACTACTAGTCATTAGGCCATTGGGGTGGTATGTACGCAGGTACATAGGTGTAGTAGACATTTTAGTACCAATATTTTATTTTTAAATGTGAAAACATTATGAAAGTTCTCCTATCAAATGAGCCTTAAGAGGACTGTGAACCTGTTGATTTTCATACAAAAGGCGATAACGTTTTACACCCAGTAAATATAGTTAGATTTTTATAATTTTTGGATATGTTGTAGATATAATGAGAAACTACGTCTGTACGTTTTGATTTTTAAGAAATATTGCTTAAATAATATAGATTTTTATGATTATAAATCTATATATAGATTTTTAGATGCTAATAAGTTTTAGCGTAAGCAATATTTCTTAAAAATCAAAACGTACAGACGTAGTTTCTCATTATATCTACAACATATCCAAAAATTATAAAAATCTAACTATATTTACTGGGTGTAAAACGTTATCGCCTTTTGTATGAAAATCAACAGGTTCACAGTCCTCTTAATATTTTTTATTTTTTCACGTTTATCTAAACTATTATTTGGACAAAATGTTTAAAAAATATATTTGTAAATAATGTAAGTATAATAAAATTATGGCTTAGATTAAAAGACTCAGTTAAATAATGAGAAATTTAAAAGTAAAACTGCTAATCCCGGCTAGTAAATAATTGTGATTTCTCAGGAAAATATTCTGTAATTTATGCATACTGAATTTATGTTATTTTCTCTGAGTAAACGCGACTTAATAAATATTTATAAGGTTTTATTTATATTCTTCTTGATATCTTGAAATCTAATCATTGTTGATTACCCAACAATTGCCCTACTTTTAAAGAAGTAGGTGGGTAAGTTAGATCAGTGGTTCAACCCTGAGCATTATAGATTAAATTAATAAAGATTAGTTTCTTGAATAACATCATCAATCGTGGACAAGACTTGTTACACTTAGTAATTTTTTATTCGTTATTGTTCTTCAGTTTGTCAAGATTACCTACGACTAACTAAAACATAATTTAAATCAACGCTAAGAAATATTGCATACCTTGTGCTACTTAACAGGTGCGACGAAATAAGTGTTAATAGAGACACTCGTACGGCAGCAGAGCCGCGCCGCTCGGCTCGCCGCCGTGAGTTAACAATTAGCGTGTTACTCACCGATATGAAGTCTTCTTCGTAGGTCCGGGTCGTTGGTGCTCCTGCCACCGAGGTGGCTATGAACAAAGGTTATGAGGGTGAGGTGAACTTAACACTAGAGTAGTCGTCTCTCGTGGGAACACTCTCGAAAGAGTGCGGATGGAGGCCTTCCGTGACATCCTATATATCGGCCCGCAGGCCGCGACGAGTCAACAGCCACGATCCTAATGCAAATACTACGTAAAAATATGTAAATACTATTTAAGAAGGGATTTATCAAAACAAGTATATAGGTAAGATCGTAAGATGTCTTTTCCTGAAGCTGTCTAAGAATAGTACCTAGATAGGTATATTTGTAAGGTCAACCTAGAGATTGTCATTACCACAGTAGAGGTAGGTCTACTGCATATATATATATTATTTACCTATTATGTTCATATCTACGAGTAGCAAAAGACAATGCACTGATGAGGTGCTAAATGTAGCATAGAATAAGAATTAATATGCCTACCTGTTATTGGATTTTCTTTACCAAGAAGGACGACGGATCGGTGCCGTATGTGTACGAAAAATAAAAATATGTACAGCCTAATAAAATAGTATACCTATGTATGCATAGTTGCATATGCGTATATATGCGTACCTACCTATATGACTTGCCTATATATGTATACTACCATAGTGAAGAAACCTAAAGTAAATCAAACCAAACGGTGCAATGACGGCGTGTCGCTAAAACCGATCATAAATAATCGTCACGGTTACATACCGTAAGTATAAATATATATTTTTTATTTGCTTATGAATTTAGTGATAAGAGTTCAGTTAATCCCAAGTTGTTGATTTCGGGTGTTACCTACATGAAAGTGTCAAGTGATGCTGCCGATGATTAATTGAGTACAAACAGTCAGTAAGCCTGTTAAGACTTACCTACTGACTACTTGTACTCTTGAAAAAAGAATATACCTACTTACCTAACTACATGAAAAAAATGGCTCTACTGAAAACAGATGGCGTGCGATTTTTAACCAGACCGGAGTAACACCATATAAAGGTAATGTAGAAGCAGTACAATAGTCCGATACGGGAACGCTGTAAAAGGCTTAAAATTAACAAAACTCACAAGTGCTTTCTATTTTGTTATCTGTAAGAGTACATGGAAATGTAATGGGGAAAAAAAATCTAACAGTTTTTGACCGTGCGTTAGGAATTAATTACAAGGGCTGATATGACTAAGTACTTATTCAGCCATAAAACCTGTTGAATAGGCATACATTATATTCAGTTTAGTATAGTGTTTTCTTGAGGGACTACTGAATGGTAACTGTATATTAAGTTATATATTATGTCAGCCTTATACTAAGAATATTGAATGGATACGCATTTCGCCTACTACTCCACCCGCTATTTATAAAATGGTTATTGCATAGAAGTAATTTAGCAAAAGGTGTTACTTTTAAGGATCGATAAAAAGGAAAGGTGGTGTTACAGGACATAATTTTTATTGATCTTAGATCACGATCGCGATATCTTCTATTATGAAGGTTTGTTATATACCTAGTAATATAAGTTTTGGTTTAAAGGAAACGACTTAGGTTAATGACCTTGCTGTTAGATATCTTAATAGGGTATTCGGTACCTTAATGGGGTATATAGGCACCCAGTTATATGAATATCAGTCAACATTTTATTTTTAACACCACCTGTGTATGACTTTATGCATTGTTATACTCGTAACTTGTAAGTAGGCACAACACCTAACTATACATCGTCTTGTTTTTACATAAAACGATGCCCGTTATTTAGGCCACCTCTACTGCATGCACATGCTGATAATGCTGCTATAAAATAACCACATAATATATAATAAACCGAACATCGGTCGTGCTGTGAAGAAACAACGTCCCCCTTTTGAAAAAGGTAGTAATTCAAGTAAGAACGATTTTAAGTTGATATTAGCAAATGAATTTAGTATTATATTAGGTATTTTTGTATGCAATAAAACGACGTGTGGCACATGTCTTGTTTAAATTAACTACTCAAATATTCAATATCAGCGGGTCACAAAACACGGAAGGACATCTTTCGGATTGAATATTAATTTAGTGTTATTTATCTAGAAATCAGGTGAATACTTAATTATCAAGGTTCTTGTTGAAAATAATGATGCATACCTATGGGCAATAGGTATGGTTCGGATTTAGCCTTTAAATATATAATCGTAGGAAAATATACTTACCTACTTGAAAACACATTTACCTAGACATCACAATAATTGCTGTGAATTCGCTGCCTTTCTGGGATGTCAAACTCAGAAGGTCACAACGAATGCTAAGTCATACTATCATCGGTTAGGTACATATGATACTGTTGCTCCTTGCTGTGTGTATATAGTTTTATAGTTTTACTTTTATTGGCTATTGCCCCTTTTTTATATATCGATTGTTTTTGTATTGTCACTTAGTTAGTTTAGTTTGATTTGGTTAAGTTGTGTTGTATTGTGTTTGTAAAGTTACCTTATTAAATTCCTCTATTGTTCATCATCAACCTATTGCATTTAATTACAGTCCATTCCTCACCAACACATACAATAATAAATATATTAGTAGACTAAGAGGATAATCGTACCTATACATGATATGCTAGTAGGGGTAACACTAAAACATGCTCCTATTTAAATTAGTTGCAATAAACTAATATGAGTTTGATTTTTCTTTAAAGGTTTTAATTTGATTGGCATAATGAACAGCGACTCTAGCGACGAGTAACTGAAATTCTTTTTTATCATACATATTTTAACAATGTACATAACAAGTTTTTCATGACATGTAACTCTTATTAGGCACGCTGAACTACTTTGAAATAGAACCTCTAACCACTAAATTTTCCATTTATCGGTAGGTGTTCGGGTTTGGCGTGACAATGTGACAATGTGGGATTAGTGAAGACGGTCGGATAAGTAGCGGGTGCACTCGAAGCAACAGTTTAAGCAGCATCAATTCGACGTGGCGGCAATTTATCAATAACGACAGTATAAAGTGTTCCGGCTAGTGGCGTGCGAGGCGATTTCGGGCATCATCAAATACAACGAGGGCTACCGGTATTGAAATCGAAATAGGACGAGCTGGAAGTCTCAGATTTAGAAACAATTGTAGGTACATGATTCCGTTGAGTCCAACGTAATATGTATTTAAGTTTCTGTAAAATACGCCTATATAAATAAGTGCCCACTCACACTATTATAGTTGAAAACAGGTCATTAAATTTACCCACGTTATATATTAGGTACTGAGATTTTGTGAGTCTGGCTCGTATTTTATTGGAAATAATCGAACCCAAATTTTGTTTATACCTACATCTTTATAGGACGAGGCGTCATAATAAATATCCGGTCCAAAGGACCATTATTTACGTGAGTAACACTTTATAATAACAAATGTTACTGCGTATTACGATAATGTAGGCCAAATAAAAAATAAGATAGGAATAGAGTCGCAAGTAGGTAAGTACGTATTACGTAAATATGTAGTATATTTTATGTTCTAAAACTTTGAAAACAGTGGGGATTGCATGAATTTACATAATTCAGTAAGAATTCAAGGATCAGTCATTTTTATGATAAGTACTTATAGTTTTGAGACAAAATATAAATATCTCTGACTGGAGTCATTTAAATGAATACTTAATTGTCAATGTTAAATATTTATTAAAAAAAGAACTTAAAATTTACCTACTTAACAATGACGAATAATAAAATTACGATTCCGACTGTTCCGTTTAATTCGAGCTCCCGTTGAACTCTTTTGGTGCGAGTTTAGGGGTGTTTTCGATTCTGTGGCTATATTTATAAAATATAGGTACATTTTTGTGTTATAAGTTATATCCAACTTTTAAATTCACGTTAATTATAAATACAAGTATTTACTTGATTATAATAAAATAATTAAATGTTTATCATGCCTCAAAAAGGCGGGCTATTTTTAAATAATTAAAAATAACGCGCCTTTTTGAGGCCCGTTAAAAATATTAAACAAGTAGGTACCTACTTAAATAAATCAACGAGGTGTCTGTACAACATGAAAATGTTGCCATCTAATATGTGATGAGACTATATATGCCTACTATTTGGTTATTTCCGAATAATTATGTAATGTGTGGTTGATATACGTGCAGTAATTGCGCTGTGTTGTGTACCCATGTCGAGTGACAAGCTGACAGCGCCTTTGTCAACCGTCGCGACAAGCCTGTGTTGTCCAAGTAGCATTATGCCATACGGGTTTGCCTGATATAAAAAAATATATCTACGTAATTTAGCAGGTAAATAAATTACTGCTGTTTTGACTATTATCTGTATTTTAGACACTACTTCAAAAAAGTAGCAGTGTTTATTTTTAAGTAAACATTATAACTAATAATATAGAGAAAACATATACATAAAACTACTACCGTACGATAAACATATATCACTTATCTACCTAGTTGTTACATTACACGTGAAAGTGTTTAAAGATTTTATTTGCTCGACATACACGAGTGACGCGAAAACATTGATAAGGCTCAGCTTATAAGTACCTAAGCTAAGTATATAAAAGACAGGATTCCATCCAATCACTTACCAGAGCATAATTATTCCACTTCGAGGTAATGAAAACCGTAACGAGGTTTGTTTTGAATTTTTACAGTTTCGATGAAGCGCTCCGACCGTTATCATGCCTTGACGCACCCGAATTTAACACTTTCTAATGATGATAAACTTGTATGAGACTGCTCGTCTTTTAAAAATAATTCGCATAAGAAATACCGAAGTATGTAGATGTGGGTTAGTTTAAAGTAACACGAAATACACGAGTGATTCGAACGAGCGTGCGTCGGCTGGTTGTATTGGAGTACTTATGCGGTTGAACCGCAACGCCCGCGTGTCTTTGACAAAATAATGGCACGGGATTGCACGTCCTGCGGCTACGTGCCGACCCTACGTACATCATTTCACTTTATGAAATAATGTTACTATTTGTTCCAGAGTACTGCTCCACATTACTCATCTCGTACATGATGTCACTTAACAGACGGCAACGGAAATTGTCTTGTATCTGTTTTTTTGTCGCTCAATTTTGTATTTGCGATAGCTGAAGATGCTGTAACACAAATAGTGTTCCCTATTTTGTAGTGAGCATAGCGAGCGATTTTACTGGTCTACAAATATGGAAATCTATAGTATTATAAATTTATAACTGATACCTGCTCAACAACTAGCCTGGTATTAGCTATGATAACCTTAGGTACGTAGGTAGGTAGTTTATAAAATCTATGTATTAACTATTAAGTAGGTGTAATCAATGGTCTCTTCATTGTATTGTACTTTTTATTACGGCCATTTGGTAATTCTTTCTTGATCCACAGAATTTAACGTGAAATCATAATACTGATTTGGTGGTTTGAATGTGCGAAAATATTGGCTCACAATGCCCGAACAAAAGATTTAAGTACCATTGTAATGAAATGAGTGAATCGACAACGGCGCACAAAGTTTACATAGCAGAACGAGTTACATCTCGTAACCACATACCTACCTACCGTAGGTAATAAACATTACACGAACATTTTTACAAAATTAGCAATTACCTAAATCTATGTTCGGAACAAGGAAAACACAAATTGTCCGCCATATCACGTATTAAGAGTGCGATTTTCTCGTTTATTTACCTACTTGTGAACACACAACGTGCCTGTGACGCCGACAGACCCAGCTATACGATGCAACAGCATCCCTGCCTGCGGCGTATAAGTATAACATAACCAAAATTGTATGTACTGGTATGTTGTATCGACCACCTGGCTCGATACAACATACGAGATAGATAATAGATACCTAAGTATGTCCAGGATATCTTTTGCTCATTTAATTATACTTAGGTTACCTACCTACTTACGTCTGTCATTGTTTAGTATCACCAGCTAAGCCTAGTTTTGCTTTTGGGGCCAGATCAATTGTTTAAAGTTAAGTAAGTATATATTTTGTATCAAAAAAAAATCAAAATCTGTCGTTGCCACTGCTAGGTCATGTTTCAACGAAATCCACGCTAACCATGGCGGCGTCTATGATGATGCATTACTACATTTTCTTTAACCATCACTGACTATTCGAATCCACAATTTGGCTCATGAATTCAAAAATGTATATCTTATAGTACTCTCAGACAGACAAGTCCGATGAATAAATCGCAGTAGTAGTGTTGTCACAGGTGGATTATTATGGTTCGATTATTTTGGCGTTGCGGGCGACGGCGGCATGCGGGCGGACGCTGCCGTAATCTTCTCATTGCGACTCCCTAGGGCTACCAAAAATTATATTACCAAGCCACGGTGATCTGGAGAAACAATAAATTCTGCAGTTATTCCTGTGAGTATGTTTGTTTCTTTCAAACTATTTTCAAGAACATCAGTAAGTAGGTAGGTACGGTTTTTATGAATTTCTCATTGTCTATCCAATGCCAAAACGGTCTGTGAAAGTAAAAGATTTTTTGAACATACTGAATTGGCAGCCCTAGTAGTGACCCCATCCCATCAATGGCTGCCTGCGGGGCCTGCGCCGCGGCCGCCTGACCGCCGCCCCGGGAATCGTAAACGTAAATTGTAATTTAAGGTCAATGTTACAGATGACGACTTACAACTATATCTTTTTACAATGAAGAAAATTATTGTAATACCTATTCGTAGCAGCGGGTTTTATTTCTGTCTTAACCAGACATAATATATATAAATAAAAAGGTTAACGAGTAACTACAGTCTGACAGAATAAGTACAATATAACCTATATTATATATTTTATATTGGTAAGTACCTATTCACAAAATTCGTAACAGGTAGGTCTCGCATTCTGCAAGAATCTAGAACATGAATTTCACACGATAAAAAATACGACATAAAAATAAACTATGAAATTGTAGAAAAATAGGTAAATAACAAACCAAGTAGGTAAATAACATTTAAGTAGGTGGCTATATTATAACATTGAATACAGCCGTACACATATTATAATTTCGAGTCAGTACATTTTTGAGATAGGAGAGGTCCCACAGGGACAGTCAGAATTAAATCATAATAGCAGCCAAAGTACTTACTCGTAAATATATTTGTTAACATACGTCTCTAATAATAATCAATTAAAAACGACGATCGTTGCTCCGACTTACTTGTATTTTTCCCCTAACTAAGAACAGTTTTGGCAAAAATAAAAGTTAAAGTTAGTTAAAAATAAAAGGTAAAGGTAGTTATATATTCCCTATACAAATATCCTAAATATTGTTTAAAACTTTTGTTTATTTAATACTTTATCGTAACTATGGATATCATGGCGGCGATGACAATATCAAACAAGCCTAGGCATTCAAAACTATTAGACAGTACATGAAGCATTTTTTGAAATCAAAGAATATTATTATATTTAAGTAAGAAGGTACCTAAGATAGCTCGTGTAGATTGTTTACAGCTAGCAGCATGCACTCGCTGGGCAGCCGAGGCTGCACGTGTATCGGTTTGATTGATGAGTGTACTCTTAGCTTATGTATGCCATGGGCAGTCTTCAAAACATGTAATACCAATTACTTAATTACTTGAATTACAATATTTTCATTTACGATTTTGCATGTTATTAACTATTTATTATTTTATTTGATGCTTTATGGCTTATGCCGAATTTCGACACCACACCAGAACGATAGGAAATCGGTATCAAACGATAGTAGATAAATTATTAAGCTTATAAGACGAGACGCCACACATTAATATCCGGTCCGAGGGACCATTATTTATGAGAATACCTGACACTACCTATTATAACAAATAGTACTGCGTATTACGAAAATTAGGTGCAATAAAAAATTGTTTGGAATAGAGTCACAAGTAGATATTATGTAAATATCTTTACTGGAATGTCGTGAATTAAAATTTTATATCTATTTTTGTCATAATAATACGAAGGAAACATATGTTTTTATGAAAGGCAGATTTTGTTGGATTTGTAATGAAACTATTATTTTTAGATCCAGATTTTAATTAAATATGAAAACATGAGTTACAACAAATGGCTTCTTAAAACAAATGATATAAATAGTAAAGCTGCTCGCTACACTCAAATGTAGGTACCTACTGTAACAAATCATTTTAATCAATTTTGACTGCCAAACATCTACTAGGTACTCATACTTAAAATTTATGATCCCAAAGTCCTAGAATAATAAATACTGTCACAATGCGATAGAGCTCAATCTATGAAAATCTATATCTATGGGCTAGAAACTATTACCTCTAATTAAGTACATTCCGGTAGTAAAGTGCAATATTCAATATCTGAAGATATGGGTATTTAATCATCTTGAACAATTGTTAATTATCTTAAAACATCTAAGTACACGTGCATGGCGAACAAAATTAGTGATCGTAAAATACTTTTATAATTCTGATTCGTAACTATTTTGTACAGTCAACAACAATATTAAGTCTATAGATATAATTGTCTAAGTGCACTCATTTTTGTATTTCAAGTAATGGAGAAGATACTTAGTAGTAGTGTTTTACATTTTGGGATCAACCATCTTAACCTATCGCTTCCAACTTCATTTGTCATTCACTGGTTGACAGGATTTTACAGATATAAACAACATCATTTTCGAAAACACTTGATTGAAAAGATAAACACGAAATAAGTAAGAAATAACGCGCATTGCTAAAAGCTAAGAGAAATGTACAAATAAATTAGAAACAAAAACAATTTTGTTCTCTGTGATCACAATATCAGGCGGCGAGAAAAGCGGCCGGCGCACGTGCATCGCCGTTGAGTCGCGTAAACAAAAGCAGAGAAACATTACAAACTATATCAAGATCCGCAAAGTGGTCAATATATTATCTATCGCGTAATTTTAACACAAAATAACCAACCTCTTACATACTAAAATATGTACATCTTATACATCTAAAAATGTATTTTAGAAAAATAGAGAGATATAAAGTGCGCGACAATATGTTAGACATGATTCCTGTGATGTAATGCAAATACATTATGTAAACTAAATCATCAAACGCATAAGTTAAAAAATAACCATATAAAGCAATCTTATCAATTAATCGACTATAATCTAACGGAAGATGATTAAAAATAATATAATAATGTACTATTAAGACTAAATTAACAACCTTCCGAACAACTCGTCCTCCGTAACCTCTATCTAAACTCTGCAACATTCAACATCAGTTCGCACCACTGGTCGTTAACTAGTAATTTGATTAACCTACACGATTATCCTTACGCACTATAACAATATTTACTATTGTAAAAATATAACTATACCTTATCATCATCCTATTTAAAGAAGATTGTGCTGCATATAATTTAACAGCTATGCAGTCTATAGGCATCTGTCACATAAAAGATAAGAAACATTAAACATCTTACGTTACAGAAATTTAACTCGAGATTACATAGATAAACACGACAATATGAAAAACACTCAATTACGTAAATAAATTAATAGATGAAACAGTCGCGCAGTAAATTTTTAAATACATATATTCAGATGTACACTTAGGTACGTGTATTTTTCGTACGTGTACGTGTATTGTAGGTACGTGTTGTTTTTCTCACGTCTATAAAAATACTATAATTACTATCGAGCGCGACATGTTACAGCGAGCTGCCTGCCTACTATTTTCTACAATTATACAAAACGATATCAGAGATTCTCCTTTACAATACTCGGTTCCGCGGCCGACATCAAGCCGACCTCATTCTTATTGTCACCAACCGTAAATAAATATCGGAATGTTACACACTACAAAAAATATATGTACAATTTTACATTGTTAAAGCCACCACGAATATCGTGTTAATGCAGGATTCCGCGGCGTCTCGAAGACTTCATTACAGTTATGCAATAAACTTTTTCCGAGTTCACTCTTATCCTTTTATAGTAATCTTAATTTACGGATGACGCTCTTTAGTTTCAAAGGTTCTAAATACAGATTAACTACCTACAAGCTGCTATAATATGTTATGAAATCTTAATAAAAAATATTATGTGTAGATTATATAACATACAATCAAGTTTATCTACACGATCAAAAAGCAGACAATGTAATCATACGAAAGAAAACATATCATTCACATCGAACCACCTCTCGAGACAGCGACTAAACTTAAGAGCAGACGGTACTTTTTTTACGGAATTTGATCAATCATGGCCAAAATAAGTCATCAAAACGAAACTACAAAATAAATACGAAGTTTCTACCTACTTCTACAGACAGCATTTTGGTAGGCACTTAACAGGAAATTACGCGTAAATGACTGGTCGTAAGCCAAGACCAGTCTCTTTTGAAGGCGATAAGTTATCTGCGCAACAGTCAGTGCGCTGTGGGTGTGGGCGTGCGGTGAGGGTGTTCCTACTCGGGGCAGCAGCGGCAGCGCGGGGGTCAGGAGAGGCGCGGCAGATGGCGCGGGCGGCGCGGCGCCAGCAGGTAGGAGGCGTCGAGCGCGGGCCGCGGCGCGCCGCGCGCCAGCAGCCGCCGCGCCACCTCGTTCACGCGCGCCTTCTGCTGCTCGCGCGTCGGCTTGCACGGCGCCACCACGCCGACCTTCAACAAGGAAACAAATTATTAAGATCATTTTTGATGCTTTCGCGCTTATTAATGATATAACTGTAATGGATTGTAAAAACACTTTAGTATTAGGCTATCGTCAGCTCAGCCGGCTGCGAAAATAGGAATCCTAAAGTTTTCGAAACGAATTTGACTAGCGTATTATATTTTATTTGCTGACATAAAATATAATACGCGAGTCAAATTCGTTATAGTCGTTTCATTCTAACATCAGAAAATAACAAAATGTATATACGTATATGTAATTGTATAATACCTTTGAACTGTCAGTGTGAGTGATAGCCAACTGTTTCTTCTTAGTGTCCTTGGTGTTACTCTTGTTGTTTTTGTCAGCCGGCGCGGCGTTCTTCGCCGCTCTCCCTTTCAAATATTCCGGAGATACTTCATGTGGCTGAAAAAAAAAACATAAATAGTGTATTTTTTTTATGTTTGACACCTGTTGGTTCCTATTAATATTTTTATACATAAATAGCTGGATGTTTTTAACCCCCGACGCAAGTTTGACGTGTCTGTCTGTCTCTCTCTCTCTCTCTCTCTGTGTGCGTGTGTGTGTGTGTGTGTGTGTGTGTGTGTGTGTGTGTGTGTGTGTGTGTGTGTGTGTGTCCTTGGCATCATAGCTCCCTAACGCATGAACCGATTTTGATTCTGTTTTTTTTTGTTTGAAAGGTGACTATGTCGGGAGTGTTCTTAGCTATGTTTAATGAAAATCGATTTAGTAGTTTAATAATTAGGGTTGAAAGAGGGGATGGAAAACCAAATGTTTATAAATATATATACTCGAGTGGGGTATCAAATGAAAGAGGATCACGTGTACAGTACAATAAAATTGAAATCATAATGAAAATCGGGGGGACCGTAGGTTTAGGTACATTGTAAATATTAAGTAAGTAGGTACACCTAAATGAGAAGTGGTCCTCCCGCCATGACGTTTTCTTTGTAGAAATATTAATACTTAGGTAACTATTATTAAGATTTTATTATTGTTATACTTTTTAAAGGGTCTTTTAATTTTTATGTCGGGGGTTTGTTAAATTTTTAATTTATTTTTTATTGTTTTACACAACAGAATGCAGGACGAAATTTAGTCTATAGGACTTGCGCCCCAACTTGACGTAAAATCGTAAAGAAGTTTAAACATGGTAAAGATAGATATGATAAAAAAAGGTTTATTAAACCTACTTACTTAAAGTACGGTCGGTACTTACGGCATACGTCCTCGTGATCTTGAGCCTGGTGGGGAAGTGGTCGAAGGCGTACGCCTTGGTGCATATCGGGTACTTGGGCCGCGATACGCGCGCGAACAGCCGCGCCGAGCGGTCCACGCGCAGCTCGCAGATGTACACGTGCGCCTCCGCCGCGCCCACCGGACGACCCTGATCATTACAAAAATATTTATTTCAATTCATTAAAAAAGATATACAATTTGCCGACCTAACGAATGTTTTACAATTACTTACTGTTTCTTATCCGATAAAAACATCGTTTAAGTAATATCAAGTGGAAATTCTGCTGAAAAAGTTGCGAATTCAGTCAGAACCCCTGACGACCTAGGATCGATGTTAATAAGCGCGACCATTTGTACCCGAGACAACCGAATGTTGGATGTTTTATGTATTTTCTTTCATTATCAAAAGTAGCCAAATCGAAAAATACACATTAGCTGAATTATTTTGGTAATGATTACGCTGCATAATATCATTAATTTCACAGGTAGGAATATTACCTTGCAGTAAGTATTCAGGTCCATGACCCAGCATTGCGACATAACAAGCTCGATGGGCACCGCTTCGTAGAGCGGAACTCGCATCACCTCGTTGTGGAAGAATCTGAAATTAAAAATAACATTATAAATACTTGCGACGTAATCTTACATTAAAGCATTTTCTTTTGTTATGAGTTTACATATCGCACACCTAAGATCTAAAGGGAGCTAACTCAAAAAAGTTACTTTTTCAGGATAGGTGAAAAACTGATTAATATGTCCATATGCACGCATGAATTTTCTTAATAGATTTATGCTTTTTATAATGAAGCTAGCAGACTTATATTAACTTAAATCAGTTTTAGTGGTAGGTGGGTTTTGCTGGAATCCGATGGTGTGCATAACTCAAATGTTTAGCTTTTTGAGTTAGCTCCCTTTAGATCTAGGTGTGCGATATATTACTTCCGAAAGGACCTTTTTGAAATTAGTCAAAAAAGTGTCGAGTAAGCTATGTATATGCAACTTTTCCAGCAGATCAAAGCTTACATCCATGGATGAAACAACTATTAACGGATTTAACTTGCGTATTTTTATTTTATTTGCTGACGTTTCGGATTCGTTACAGTTTCCATAATCGTAACACGACTGAGCTGACAATAGTCTAACGCTAAAGTGATTTATGTTAGTTGTTAATAGTTGTTTCATTCCAATGTGTAATAACCGCGAAGGCATCAGAAATTATTATATCCATATAGTTAATTGAATGATTGTAAATCACGTATTTCTAATTTTAGTCATTTCTGTATTTTTAACCCCCGACGCAAAAACGACGGGGTGTTATAAGTTTGACGTGTCTGTCTGTCTGTCTGTGTGTGTGTGTGTGTGTCTGTCTGTGGCATCATAGCTCCCTAACGCATGAACCGATTTTGATTCTGTTTTTTTTGTTTTAAAGGTGACTATATCGGGAGTGTTCTTAGCTATGTTTTATAAAAATCGGCTGAGTAGTTTAATAATTAGGGGGGTTGAAAGAGGGGATGTAAAAATAAATGTCTACAAATATACTCGTGTGGGGTATCAAATGAAAGAGGATCACGTGTACAGTACAAAAATTAAATTATAATGAAAATCGGTTGAGTCGTTCAAAAAATATTGGGAGTGAAAGTGGGGATGGAAAACCAAATGTCTACAAATATACCCGAGTGGGATATCAAATGAAAGAGGATCGCGTGTATATTACAAAATTTAAATCATAATGAAAATCGGTTAAGTAGTTCAAAAATTATTGGCAGTAAAATTGTAAATGGTAAGCCCAATGTCGACCAATATACCCGAGTATCAAAGGGGTATCATATGTAAGAGGATAACATGTAGATTACAAAATTCCATGTTAAATGGAAATTAGTTAAAAATAATAATAATAATATGTAGTAGGTAAGTACCTAAATACCTACTTACAAAAAGTATGAAATAAAAAAAATAAATTAAAAATTTAACAAACCCCCGACATAAAAACTAAAAGACCCTTTAAAAAGTATAACAATAATAATAAAAATTTAACAAACCCCCGACATAAAAACCTAAAAGCCCTTTAAAAAGTATAACAATAATAAAAACTTAATATTAGTTACCTAAATATTAATATTTCTACAAAGAAAACGTCATGTCGGGGGGCCCGCTTGTCATTTAGGTGTTACTACTTAATACCTACAATCTACCTAAACCTACGGTCCCCCCGACATGACGTTTTCTTTGTAGAAATATTAATATTTAGGTAACTAATATTAAGTTTTTATTATTGTTATACTTTTTAAAGGGCTTTTAGGTTTTTATGTCGGGGGTTTGTTAAATTTTTAATTTATTTTTTTTATTTCATACTTTTTGTAAGTAGGTATCTACTACATAAATTATTATTTTAAGTAATTTCCATTTCACATGGAATTTTGTAATGTACATGTTATCCTCTTACATTTGATACCCCACTCGGGTATTAAATTTGTCGACATTGGGTTTACCATTTACACTTTTACTTCCCATAATTTTTGAACTACTCAACCGATTTTCATTACAATTTCAATTTTGTAATCTACACGTGATTCTCTTTCATTTGATACCCCACTTGGGTATATTTGTAGACATTTGGTTTTCCATCCCCACTTTGACACCCTATATTTTTTGAACGACTCAACCGATTTTCATTATAATTTCCATTTTGTAATGTACACGTGATCCTCTTTCATTTGATACCCCACTCGAGTATGTTTGTAGACTTTTTTTTTTCCATCCCCTCTTTCACCCCCCCTAATTATTAAACTACTGGGCAGATTTTCATCAAACGTAGCTAAGAACACTCCCGACATATACACCTTTCAAACAAAAAAAACAGAATCAAAATCGGTTCATGCGTTAGGGAGCTATGATGCCACAGACAGACACACACACACACACACACACACACAGACAGACAGACAGACACGTCAAACTTATAACACCCCGTCGTTTTTTCGTCGGGGGTTAAAAACGGGGGGACCGTAGGTTTAGGTAGATTGTAAATATTAAGTAAGTAGGTACACCTAAATGAGAAGTGGTCCCCCCGACATGACGTTTTCTTTGTAGAAATATTAATACTCAGGTAACTAATATTAAGATTTTATTATTGTTATACTTTTTAAAGGGTCTTTTAGTTTTTATGTCGGGGGTTTGTTAAATTTTTAATTTTTTTTTTTTTTTAATGTGTTGTTAATAAATTACTTTCTTTGTTTCTTTAAATAAAATATATCGTATAACCGGTGTATAATTTATGTTAGATGTTTAATGGTTGCAAACAGCTTACTCGTATAATTTCAAATATCGGCACATTTTTCTATTATTAAGACACGTGTGTTCAAATATATTTGACAACCTTGGCTTCTAAAAAATATTCTGAGTAGAGTGTACATACTTCCTGGTCGGTTCGTGGAAGGTCTCGTGCGGGCGCAGGTAGTGGTGCCCGTAGACGTATCGCTCCTGCGTGTCCTTGTGCTTCCACATGCGCTCCACGCGGAATATGTCCAGCTCCGACACGGGGATCTCGCCGATAGTCTGGTACGTGTGCTTGCGGACCTCCACCTCCTATAACACACAAATAAATAATAACTGCTTGTTTAAATCTCTCGGTGAACTTGTCAATTTAATGTTGAAACTAAACATCTTTTTTAATTGACTATTAGTATTTATTAATAAAAAAATAATGTCATATTTTTTTTACAAACAACTACTTCGTTTTTTCTTTAAAATTATATTTTTGTTTTACTTCATATTTTCCATTACTTTATTATATGACATGTCGCATTGACTCTTTTTATTTAGTAGTTTGCGTAAATGAATAAAAACAAACCGGTAAGGCTCATTTTATATTATTCATAAATAATTGCTTCCACAGGTACATAAATATTATCAAAATTAAGTTTCTCACCTTGCCGCTGCTCGGTTCGTCGACCTTTCCTTTGCCGATGTTCTTCACCTTTTTCCTGTCGTGCCGCTTGGTCTTGTTAGAATCCGTCTTGTCGCCGGTCTGTTGCCCGACGTCCGGGTGTTTGTCGTCGATGGGTATGTCTCGCAGCACGTACACCGTGTCTCCTTGACGCACCTGCAGGTCGCCACGCATCAGGGACAAGTAGAACTGGTGGCCTTCCTCTGTGTAGTCGTCTAGAGGGATCTCACGATCGATCTGAGAGTGGAGAAAAAAAATAAAAACGATTCACGGGTTATTATTATATTAGGTATATTATTATGTTGGCGTGTCGATCTATTTTAAATGAATTACCTGCGTGTCTCGCGCGCGGTGGTCGCGGTGGTCGCGGTGGTCGCGGTGGTCGCAGTGGTGGCAGTGGTGCGGCGCGCGCGTGTCGGCGACGCGCATGCAGCGCGCGTGCTGCCACACGCCGCAGCGCCCGCACTGCACCATCAGCCCCTCCTCCACGTGCAGCCCGCAGATGCACATTATCACCTCCTCTGCAACATGCAATCAATGCTTACAAAATAATACTTTTTTACTTATTATTTCAATTATCCATTTTCTGTCTCACCCCAAATAATTTTTTTAAATCAATACGAATGTATGAACTTAAATCGATATAGTGGTTTACAAGCATATAAATTTCAACACAACATATTATTATTATGATAAATATATTGTATTGAATTAATATCCCAACAAGCAAAGTATTCCTATAAGTAAAGACTATAAGTACTAATTTGCTAATAACGTTCCTATAAAGGCATTGACGTAGAGTCATTTACTTATAATAGCTTTGGATAAGCGGTAACATACTCAAGAGCATCAGTGTTTATAATTCATCCTTATAGTATGCTACAAGATTGTAGCACAGAACAGTTATAGGATACTTTTACTTATAGTAACATTATACAAGCGTAGATAGTCTTAAGATCATTTGGTTTTATTTTACATGCTTGTAGTAAGCTACAAGAGCATCTTATAAGATAGTTATAGGATTTAGTCTCCTATAACAGTTTGCAGAAAGAGCAAATAGTCCTGAATAATATTGATCTTATAGTAGCATTTTGTAAGAGTACAAGACATTATATTATACTAAGCTGAGACTATTTCAAGTGTACATCGCTATTAGTCTTGTCCAATGCTCTTATAACCCAAATTGTACTTGGTTAGAGCCTTATAAGATGAAACAATCCTATAAATTACTTGACCAAACACCTTACTAGTAAATGTCATTCAATCATTGTTTGAATTTGTGTTACGAAACGCTAATACGTTTAAATATGGCGACGATTGCTCTGGATCAAAACTGCTATAGGTGCAATTTTACCTATAATTGTCCTATAATATACTCAATGCAGAGTACTTTTACAAAATGGCGAATGTTCTCAATTAATGTACGAATATTATTTCAATAACATCTATGATTATGTGAGCTTTTTCCATGGGCATTGTTAAAATCAACAAATTATGGTGGACATTCACAATAAAAATGAATTCCCCGGTAATTTCACACACTAAACATATAGTAATTTTCAATACTTAGATATACTCTTCACTACTTACTAATTGTATTAGATAAATTAAAAAGAAAACGGCCACAAAAAATAACTAAGTATATTCGTAGGAGATACTTTGTAACTAAAATTGCTCTAGTATGATACTCATCTCAGATAGTAATAAGAGTTATAGTACTTATAAATGGGTAGTCTCAGGACTTTATAGGATCAATTGTACTACGGTAAAACAATTGTAAGCGTATTATAGGGCCTATTGACGTTCCGCTAGTTCATTATAAGATCGTTATAAGAAAGAATGCTCCTATAACTGCGCCCAAATCCTTGTTTGTAGCATACTTGGAGTATCTTATAAGTCTAATAAAAATAGGCTTCAAGAACACTACAAGTACTGATTTTGCTTGTTGGGATGGGCATTTACCTTGTTTGGCCTTTTGCAGAAAACCTGCCGGTAGCGGATCATCAGGGCCGAGGATCTTTGTTAACATCTCTACGAAATCCGCTTTTGCGACGTTATACTCCTGTAAATAAAATGAATCATATTTGAAACAAGAACTTACACACGCAAATTAATCAGGACCATGCGGTCTCGATTACTAGGAAGGTATTTTAACAAGTAAAAAAAGCTAAATCATTAACTCACTGAATATCTTGAAATAGTAACTTCACACGCTTCATTCTAGCAAACATGTCACGTGGTCAGCTTTTAATTTAATTTAAATTAGAATTCGTTTCGTTTTTCGCTATTACCTACCGATTGGCACATAATATCTAGAGGGGCAGGTACAAATAAATGGATATAACCTACTCAAACCGGCTAGATCTGTTTTCGTCTCAACAAGTACATTTCGTCGAAATACTAAGAGTTGTACAAGTATGACGCGTACAGTACGCGTAAGATGTAGGTGAAAACTTGCCTTTTTAAGTTGTACGGCGATGGATCCCAGCGTAGACATGCGTCCGTGCTCGCGCATGACGGCCGCGAACACGGCGTTCATGTCCGAGTCGAACTGCGCCACGGACTCGTAGCGCGCGCCCGCGATGTTGCTCTCGATGCTGGACAGATCCGGCGCCTCAGACTTCCCCGCCATGCATTTCAGGAGCGGGGCGCAGATGGGCTTGTCCTTATCGTCTGTTAAAATTTAACGTTACTTACTTTATTCATAAAATTTGGTACAATGTATTTGTTATTTTAAATTAAAAAGATCTGTTAAAAATTTTATAACATTCCGTCATCCTGCCTGTGTTCTGAAAAATCAGGCGACCAGCGCTCTCTACGTACAGTTAAATATTTTGATGTAAATAAAAAAATAACCAACCTTTAACACTAACAACAAAAGCGTGGAGCGCCAAGAAGACCTTCGCCAATCGCTCCTGCTTCGGCAGTGCGGGGTCGTCGACGGGCCGCGGCGGCCTGGCGCCGTCCGAGCGCGGCGCGCGCAGCGCCTGCAGCCGCTGCAGGAACACCGCCGGGTTCATGGTGTCCGGCAGCGCCAGCGGGTCTACGTTCACCACGACCGGCGCCGGCGGCGCTACGGGCGCTACGGGCGCTACGGGCGCTACGGGCGCTACGGGCGCTACAGGCGCGGGCAGCGCGGGCGGCGGGGACGGCTCGGTGGGTGGTGACGTCATAGCGATCGACAGCCGGTCACGAATACGGCGCACCTAACAAAACGAGATTATTATTTGTTAGTATAGCATTATCGATACATAAACCTGTCTACATGTTATATAGAATAGGATTATTTTAATAAATGCTTATTTTCGGCAGTCATTATACATGTTAGTCCAGATTCACCTCTACGTAATTTTTTGCATTGCATCGTAATAAAAGAGTGCAAATTAACAAGCACAAAACCGCGTGCGTGTAAAAATATCATAAATTCCTAAAACGCGCTACTTTCTATACAATACACGTCACATGAGCGTGTTGCTATATTATTCGCATATATTTGATATATCGGGGACAAGCAATAGCAATATATATAATAACTTACGGTCTCAATATTTCTAAACAAGAAACAGTGCCGCTCTTTAACCAGGTTCCTTTCTTTCGCCGTGAGCGGTTTTATCTGTGGTTCCTGCCACAGCTTATTCAGGTGTTGTTGGTATTTCAATATCGTCATGGTTTTGATATCGCACGCGGTGACACTAGCTTGTTCGGACTTCTTGTTGCATTTCACCGCCTTTCTGGGGCGGCCGACTCGCGGCTGGTTTCCATTGGAGCCTTGTGATTGGTTGGACGCATTTGATTGAGTCCTCGATTGGGTTTTTATAGGTAGTTTAGTAATTCTTTGAGACTTGCCCCCAATAACGCCGCGACAATCCTCGGAGTCGCATTTACATGGCTATAAGAAAAGTAAATGTATCATGTAAATGGAGCATTTATAAGTAACGTTTATTGAAATGTTAAGTAATGGATTATTTTGTCGACTCAATTAATGACGCTCATAAGGCAAACGGTAGCACATCGCGTGATTAGAACTATATTGTTATTAGAATGCAATAATCACCTGTCCCACTGCAGGATTAAATAATGAGAAGTTGTAGTCATAAGTTAATTCCTCTCCTGGTTCTATGTCCCGCAAGGCAAACAATGCCATTCTGAATGTGCCTGAAAATAAAAACAAGTAATAATTAAATGGTTTAAAATACTTCTAATTAATCATTATCGTTCTAACAGAGTATAGAGAAGTTACGAGGCCAATATGAATACAAAAAACTAGTTATTCAATATTTTTAAACCATTCAATGAGTAAGGTGAGAGTACCGTTAGAAGTCCACTTCTGCATCTCGCAGTTGGGCCGGCAAGAGTGGTTGACGAAGCGTCCGTCGCCGCCCATGCGGTGTCCGTCGATGACAAGTCCGCCGTCCAGATGCAGGCAGTAATGGTGCGTGTCGCGAGCGTACCGAGTCGCCATGCGCTCCTGAAATATACAACATGCCAGTTTTATATAAATTAAGTGAGTAAAAAACCGAAAAGCAAACATCAATTGCACAGCCGATAATCTTCTAGAATGTATATTTAGATTTTCATGCAAAAAATGAACAAGAAGTGTCGATATGACTAATACCATCCAAAGAACATCCCACCTTGAACTCCTTATCAGAGACCACTTCGCCGACGTATTCCAGTATGAAGTCTCCGGAAGTGATCTTGTCCTTGGTCCGCACGCCCCAGCCCTTGTTCTCCGTCATAAACTTCTCGAGCCCTGACGCCCATTCGTGCCGTTGTATACGTTGGTTTTGACATTTATCGCTATAATCATAAAATTAATATTCAATAAAGTCGTTAAGTATGCACATCGTATTAATTAATCGAGTTTTGTTAATATTAACTCATAACTAAGGAAAATTGACAGTCACGCTTTTTTTATCTAATCCCAAACTAATTAAAACTCATGCAATATAAATTCAGCAGCAGGATTTGAACCTACAACTTAAGGTTTCGTTATAAAAATATATGTACTGTATTATAAAATAGATTGTGGAAAAAAATATTGTTAAAGCAGTTACCCGCAGGGGCAGAGTTGCGGCGAGCACTCCGAGTAGACGAGGCGATTAATGCAATCCTCGTTGCAGCGCGACGCTACGGCACAATTGCACGCCACGCTTTCACACTCGTCTGTTGACGGCTTCACGTCATAGTACACATCTGAAAGCAATAATGTATTAAATTCACATTTGCATTAGTTATATAGCACCCTAAACTGAATTGTGAGTTAATTTAATGCAAATCTTGTATTATGTTACTATTACTTTGTATTAGGTTATTGACAATATATTATTATTATTATTATTAAAAAAAAAAAAAAAAGCATTATGTTATTAGCATTGACGTATATATAGCCTCATTAGTTCCAGATAAAAAATGTGTTAGACTATGTTTACAAAACAAAAATCATACTTGTTCTTATTTTCTTGTAGTTCCACGACGGGACTGGTTGGTTGTAGTGCTGCTGCCACCAGATGTCGTACGGGAGCAGGTAGGGCTGGTGGCGGCGGCGCACCCAGCGCTCGCAATACGCCGGCGGTGCGAGCAAACCCGGTGGGAATTCCGTTTGGGGTGCTACGTTCTTACCTTTTGATTCCGGTTTTCTTTAAAAGAAAACAATATTATAACTATGTAGCGTTCATTAATAATCACATTTCAATAAGTGGCTCTTTTTATTGATAAAAGTATTATGTTGTAATTCTACAATTTAGCGTTTTAAGATGATGTCTTCATATTGCTGTAGAGATAATATGTACATCTATGAAACTTTAATCAGTTAGAGAAATATTTAGATCTAAAAACAATACTCACTCTTCCTTATAATAATCCGAAAATAAGCCTGCGACCAAAAATTTCTTCCTTAAACGTGGATTTCTCTTTGAAACCACAGGTTTTTCCCGATTATCCACGCTGCTAGCGGGACTGTCGTCTCGCGAAGAAGCCACGCGTTTTTTGCAAATAATACTCTTTGATAAAATATCAATACTCTTCTCGAAATCAATCTCTTTCTCATTCAGCGGCAGAGGATCGTTTTCATCGTGATCTTTGAGAGTATCCACAGATGGCTCACGAGATTTAGAACAGAATTTTCGGCTAATGACTGTGTCTAATGAACTTTCACGTGAACTAGACTGAACTTCGTTGATTTTCTTATTTATTTGACATGACCGTGATTTTCTTCTGGAAATAGTGCTCTTAGCAGGTTTTGGTTTTATTGCATTGCAATCAGAGATTCTCGGAGTATTTGATTGTTTAGGTTTGCTTTTAGGTTCGTCATTGCTGTTGTCGGAGCTTCGAGTCAGTCTCCTTTCACATGGATACAATATGGCCAAACTAGATTTTGGTCGCAACCCGACTTTGTTATTTTTCTCGACATTTTTTCGTTTAGACAAAATTTCTTCAATCTCTTGCGAAGGAGACATGGCTCTGGTCTTGCGTTTTATACCCTCCATCTGACTGCTAGGTCTGCCGGCTTTCAAATTTAATAAACTGAGTGGAATGCTGTCTTCAGGGTCGTTACCAAGCGAACTAGCTAAGGATGGTATACTATCCGTCTCACTTAGGACTTCCCATTTATTAATATGATTTTTATGTTCCTTTTCTGTTTTACTTTGTTTAAGTTGAAGAGCGGGAGCTCTTAAAATGGATGAGTTATTATTTTTCTTGCCCACATTATTAGATGAATTAGTACTCGTTTTGTTATCAGTCGATACTACTTTACCTTGTAATTTTTCGAGTGCTACTACTGTTAACCGACCTTGCCTGGGGCAGTCTTCCTTGTTCAATACTACCTTTAATTCGGGCACCTTGCTGGCTGTTCTTTCCAAGAAGGTATTCATAGTCTCACCATCTTTGGGTACTCTTTCAAATACGGAATTATTATCAGTATCTTCAGATGTGAGATGACTATCAGAGAGAGCTGAACTTTGACTATTATTAAGTTCAATTTTCTTTTTTTTCTTTTTGATACTTGGAAAACCAGTTCTGTTTATTGCTTTTCTTCGCCTAGTCTTTTTCTTTACTGTTTCTCCTGTCTTTTTGTCATTGGGTTCACTGACTTCAGGTTTCTTGTCTGGTATTATCATCTTCTTCATACATTCTGTAATTGTTAATTTTTCGGCCTGAATCTTAGGAACCATTAATTTAGTAGATAAGAGCGACAATTTGCTCTCCTTTATAATAATATTAGATGTTTTCTTCTTTTTCTTATCACGTGCATCTTCGGTTTCATTACTTAAATTTCTTTTAGGTTGACGTAAGTTGTGCCCACTAGCAGTTTCCTGGATCTTATCCGACAAAACTGCAGCTATCGACTCGCCTCGTTTGGGTCGTATTATTGGATCAGGCGTCTCGGAAATCAACGCGAGTGGTATATCAGACTCGGCATCAATGGGACTAAGCAAGGAACTTGTTTCCTTGTCAGATCCCTTTGATTTGAATTTAGATTTATTAGAATCGTTCAGTAAATTATTAACGCAAATAGACGACTTTGGTATTTGATCTTCTAGATCAATGGACGGTTCAAAAATGCCTGTCGGTTTTTCAATATTTACAACAATCGACTGATCCATGGGCGTATCGGAAATTTTAGTCTTTTTCGTATCAATAGCTTGTAACTTTCCTTTCGAGACTGGGGATTTAATGACAGTAGCCCTTGTACTCACTTGTGTAAGCTCTTTATTTTTTATTTTTTCATCTGTTACTTTATTTGTTTCAGAATTTACTTTTTCCTTTTCTAGTATACGAGATTCTATGGATTTCCTTATATTATTATTTAATAAAGTATCTAACACTTTAGTGGCTGCACTAGGATTTATTTTAGAAACTAGATTGCTTGTTAACCCCTCAAGCCTATTTTTCTTTCGGGTCATAATTTCAGATTTCTGTGCAGGTGGTATTGAACTTTTATACAGCGACCGTGCGGACATACTTTTAAGCGGGTCCACTGATGTGGCGGTATTTGATAATTGCTCGTTAGTAGGAGACACTGATTCTGATTTTCTATCTTCTTTGCAGTCTTCTTTAGGATTGTTTTGATTGACATCTTTAGTTACACTTGAAGGCACAATTTTGTCTTCCGACAATTTCTTTGACAGAGATTGTACAACTTGATCCAATGATGAATTTGAAATAATTTTGTCGGCTTCTAATCTATGTCGTTTCTTAGGCGTAACTATGGGAGCTGTGTGTCGTACAGGTGAGGTCTTTCTTTCCAACCTGGGTGACGAAATTCTGTGAGTGTCTTGTTTGAGACCTTCCATTTTTATATCAGTTTCCTTAGTCTTAGGTAATGACTTTTCTAGATCATGAACCATCTTATGCACTGCTTTTAATTTTTCCGATGTCTCATAAATCTTCTTAGACAATTCAGATTGCTCGGCGCCTGGTTTCCGTATATTGAGTTCATCATCAGTAGCATTTAAAGAATTAGGGGAATGATTTTTACTTAAACATGGACTGATTTCGTCCACTTTAACAACTAAATTATCAGTAACTGAATTTAGGTTAGGTTTTAATAATTTAGATGTTTCAGCACTGTTAGATTTTGTTTCTTGTATTGTTGTGGTAGAAATGGTACTCTTTACGTTTTCTCCGCTCTTTTTGCCTTTTTCATGCGTAACTTTTGGTTTGGGACAGTCTTCTAAGTTATTATTTTGCAACTCACCCATACAATCCGTTTCAGTACATAAAAACTTTTCAGAATTTGTTCCAGTTTTCATATTGTCGTCGAATTCTGCTGTTACTAAGCTAAGGCTCAATGAATTACTAGTGGAAGAATTAATGTGATAATGCCTTTTTTTGAGAGGCAATTTATGTTCATTGGTTTCCTTGCCCCCTTTACTCTGTGATTCTGTTAGCTGTTTTTTATGTCTCCGCTTTGACGTTGGAGTGACAGTTTCTTGGTTGTCTGACGTTTTCCTCTTTTTAGATCCCCTTTTTATAACTTTTGGTCCTGGAACTATTTCAGGTACAAGCTTTTCTGAAGAGTTTGTTTGTTTTTCCTTGTGAGTTTGTCCTATACTAGTGATAAGTTTAGGTGCAACTTGACATAGTTTTATAAAATTTGCAATAAGGTTATCCATGTCTTGACTAAATTTTTGATCAATGGAATCTACTGATTTTGTATAAGAGTCTCGACATCGTGATGCAGACCTTGAACGATGTCTTCTTCTACTACGATGCCTGTGATGCTTGGATTCAGTTTTAATAGTTATTCTGGATGGCCTTTCAGAGGGCTTTAAATTAATTTTAGGTGGCGCAAGAACAACAGTTCTCCTGTGTTTTCGAATATGCAATAATGGCTTCATTTGAGTTTTCTTGCAATTTAAAAAAACATTTCGTGTTAATGATTTATTCGGAATGTAACTATTTTTGGCACCTTCAAATACATTTGGAATTGGCTTAGGGGCCGATTCTTTCTTACGAATCGGTGATATTTGTGCATTTGCATTTTTCGACCTCTTCGGAGATGCTTTTGGCAAATTTTTTGAGCCATGTGATTTGTTAATAGTACATATAGGCAGTGTGCCAAACTTATGGGTGAAAGTCGGTTTCAACGCTGGCAAACTACGGCCTGTATGATTAACTTTCGAAGGTGATTTCAATAAAGTATTGTTGTTATTATTGCTAACTTTAAAAATGTTATATGTTGTGACTGGTCGTTGTAATCCACTGAAAACCGGCCCTGGAGCAAATGGATCAGAAGAATTTGGCCTCAGCACATGTTTCCGGTTCATTTTGGAATATCCAAAATTATATTTAGATTGTAGAGGATATTTAGTACATACACTTACATATTTTGGACTAGCATTAGGCTTTCTTAAGTAGCTGTCACAATCTGAATCACTAGAACTGTGGCCTAAAGTCAAACTGCTAAATGTTTTATTGGCCAATGATACAATCTCTTGATCAGAAACAAAATGTTTTTGGTTCTTGTAATATGACCTATCCCGAACTGATCTGGTTTTCTTAAATTTCCTTGTTCTTTTTCGCATACTTCTGACACTGTAATCGGTTTTGTATCCTGACTTATCGCTTTTATAACCAGATTTATGATCGCTCTTGTAGCCAGATCGATAATAATCACTTTTGTATCCAGATCTGCAACCATAATCACTTTTATATCCGGATTCAATAAGTCTGCTACAACTTTTGTATGGTTTAAATTCATGATCACTTTTATAACCAGATAAAATATCTTTGTACTTTGGATTCAGATCAATTTCTTTCCACGTCGGGTCCAGCGGATCATCTGCAGCTGCTTCATTTTCACTTTGATTATCACGCCATGTATTTGTAAAAGATTTGCTATTCTTTTTGGCTACACTAGCAAGTTTACTATTGACTTCTTTTCTCTTGGCATATACTCCTGAAAGAACAGATCTGTTTGTTGGTGCCGATTCTTCATCGCTATCACCTGAATCGTATTGATTTTTCTCCTTTGATACTTTAGGGCTCTTTGTTGGTTTTGATTTATTAAGTGGTTTTCTACCCACTTTCTTCCGAGGAGGATATAAGACTCTATCCGTTGCATATAACATCCTATCTAAAGCAGCTATATCCAATTTATGATCATTTTTCTTAGTCTTTTCAAATTTGTTCTGTTCTTGCTTTAAGGGGACTGGTGACGGTGCTTCTGTTTTGATTTGTTTTATTTCATTATCTATTCTCTTTTTCTGATAATCGCAGTCACTTGAATCGGACCGCAAACGAGCACTACTTCTACTAGCAGATTTCGACCTCATGTTTCTTCTTTCTCGAGTATTATTTTCCTTTTGCATGGATTTTCTCGTGTGAGCCACTTCTATATCGTGGCGGCGTAATGGAGAGTGTGTTGGAGAGTTGTGATTGGATAGAATACCGGAGTCAGGAGATACATTCGGTGGGTCATTACTATTATGAAACTCATTAATAGCATTTAATACAGATTTCTCCTCTCCATGAGATTCTAACCCTTTATTTCGGTAACCGTTCGGTGGTTCTTTCACTTTTCTTGGTCTACCTCTTTTTCTTCTAGATTCTACGACAACATTCTTAACATCTTCTTGAGATTCAACAGAATTTGTACTTATAGTATCCAATTTATGAGGATCAATTTGACTTATAGAATTAATATCAGAACTAACTTGAATTAATGGCGAACTTTTTAACAAATCGCCAGAATTTCCTAACACCGAACTACCCTGTGTGATATCTAGATTCATAAAATCGTTGTTATCTACGCAATCTTCGAGACTAGGGGGATTAGGAATCGATATTCCAACCGACTCCGTGACAGAAGTTATTTCTTCTAGGTCTTGATTAATTTGAGAAAGTTCCTCTGTTTGCTGCGGACTTAAATGTTGGGTTGGGTTTACGAAGTTTGGCGCTATTTCTGGTATAGTATTAATTTGACCTAAAACACAATCACTAATAGTTCCTACGCCTTCAATTGAATTTGTAGTTAGCCCACAGTTGAGCGCCGGCCCGCCTGTCGCAGGCATGGGAGTTAGCGGAGCTGTGCTACTTAGTAGCTGAGTTTGTGCAACAAATTGTTGCAGAAGACTTGATGCATAATGAGTAGTATTTTGAGTGCCAACACCCGAATTGGAACACTCATTTTCTGAACCCGAGTCCGCAGTTGCTCTCTGTATCGCGGCTGTCACTAACTGCGGTGTTAATTCCATTTCACTACTGGAGCCGTCCCCTGCAAAACAACGTTATATATTAAGTAATTTGAACAATATTTTAAAAGAAATAGACGGATTCAATAGAAATTTTACCATTATCATCGATCGATTTATCGTCATTGTCCGCCGACGTATTGTTAACGGAAAAAGACGTAAAATTGGACTGTTGCGCCGCCGCGCCCGATGTTTGTTCTCGAAATAGTTCCGCGAGGTCCGCATCGTCGATAACCTGTGAAATATTTATATTTCAAACTTTAGGGCGACACCCGTGAGTGTTAGATGCTATAAAGGCGTGAATAATCTGTTAACTGGCTAAAAATAGAAAGCTTTTAATAACTCCGTCTAGCAAAGATCCGAAAATAATTTAGACAATTCGCAGGTGATCTGGCTGGGTTACCTGTAGTTGGCAAGCAGCGACGAGAGCAACACTGGAATCGTCGGCGGACCCGTGTGCGGAGCCGCCCGCGGCCTCCGCTGAGTCTGAATCCGACGACGAGGAGGAGGACGATGACGACGATGACGAGGATGTCGACGACGTGCTACTACTACGTGTCGCGCTCTCCGCCGCTTGCGAAGCGAACTGAAACAACAAAAAAAATAATGGTAAAACTTATAATATTATATAGTGTTTTTAGAACTGATAAGAATAACAAAAGAAACTTTTCATAATCACGTAAGTTAATCCCAAAAAAAAATTACACACACATTATTACAATTGTACCCCAACTGGACAAGATAATATAAAATGTAGTATTTCAGTTTTCCAGTTGGGACAAGGCAATTTATGCTATTATTTTTAACAATTAACAACAATAGGTATCTCAATTAATCCTTCAGTAGAAATCCTTCGAATTTGGTTTAGTGTTTCAGTTAAATTAATTCCAGCTTCTAAATAAAACGGACTAAAAATTAACATAATCACCTATTACCAAGGAAGTTTGTTGTACAGTCTTCACTTATAAATTAACTTGGTTTCATTAAAGGCTAAAGCTACGTTGCGCTGTAGCACTTAGTACATGATTATGATTATTGTGGGTTCGAGGCGAGAGGTGCGATTGGCATTCTAGAATGATTTGGCGCAACGAGCACGACAGACGAGTGTTGTAAGCGAGTCCCTCGCTGACCGCAATAGACACCTAACTACCTATTCAAATATCACGTACGGCGACATAAAATTTAACGACTACTGATACGTTCCCCTTTTAAGCTAAAGTCTATTTACATACTGGATCCTTTAACTATGAATTGTGACACGAAATTGCCGACTTAGGTTTTTGCATTACATACAGATTTAGATTAAGTTATAAATTAAGATTAAGATAATACAATATTCAATTAATTAATCAATTTACCCTATTACCGAAGCCAAACATAGGTACATACATATCTTCTGTTTTTGGTTCTATAAAGTCAATAATTTATAGAATCAAGAAATACAATCCATATATCAGATAACAAGAAACTTAATTTAAAAAATAACAGTTCCTGATAACCTAAATGAAAAGGCACCGAATTACTAAACTTTTCATTTTATAAAAAATAAAACAGGATTAGAAGTGTCTCACCTGGACGTTTGCTTTTAGTCCGGTCATGCAGTAAAGACCTACAGCAGGCCAACTGCGCTTTAGTATACTATAGTCAATAAAAACGAAAAAAAAAAATAGTAAGTGCAATATACCTTAGTGAGCAAGTGTTGTTTTTAACTATTGAGGCAGTTTTCCGAGGGTGCTAATCAATAAGGCGGAAGGGCGAACAACCCTCGGCACTAGAAGGGGTTGAGCATGTGTCGCGTGGCCGGCGGCCTTATCACGACTCGCATATCAAACTCCGTGGAAACACCATAAAGGTAAACACTATGTAGAGCTTACTTCACCTCAGAAGATAAAATAAAAACAAAGTAACTACTACGCTTGAGACCACACCACACCGACGACACGGTTTTTTCTATTATGTAGGTGCATATTTTTATTTTGAGTTTAGTTTTAATATAAAAACATACGTGTATCTGTGTGGTACATCAATTTACGCACTAGACCTCGACCGATTGGTAAATCCATACGCTGTGTATGAGGTTAGAGTCGACCATACCTACCTACAGCCGTCAATCTATTAAGTTTAGCTGCCCATTGATGGCTAATAAATATAAGAAACACAGTCATACGTGCAACGTTTAAATATACAAAACACAGCTATCAGTTCATTAGATTTGACATGAACAGTTACTATTCGAATATGGTCCGAAGGCAAATTTAAGTTTTGAATAGATATCTGATTCATCTGGGGCAGAGAACTAAATAATACAATTGCTACATAGACAAATATATATATATGAAAGCTAGAAGCATTTGAATCGACAATGGGATAACGGTAACTCAGACGGCGCCGACACGAATATCACATTAACGGGCTCGTGATCTGCGGAGATTTATATCTGACAGCGAACTTCAAACAAACACAAAATGCTATCGCCATCGTAGGTACATACATTATGGTCTTCGATGTCGATCGAATTCATGACTACCTGCTCTAAACTAACAAGAAAACATGCTTAGTTTCCGTTCAATAATGCAGTTCCGTCTCTAAGAAAACAGCAGAATAATCATTAACTTACTTAGATCATAATTGGGCTCAATAGTCGCTCTTCACTAATTTTACAATGCCAAAACGAAAATTCTACGAAAAAAAATAAGTTAAAAACAATGACGTTGTATAATTTGCACTGTGGAAATGTTTTTTCTATCAAAGTCGATAAATGATAGAGGCCACAGGTCAACGACCGCGTTAAGAATCACGACAGCAGAACAACAGGTAAAATTATCGTACATTGAAGGCCCGAGATGATCTTTAAAATATCTAATGAATGGAGGTAGAAAACATTTATAGCGATTGGAAGAGCAGAAACACGCACCGCGCATAATTGAACAGCTCTCGCATTGTCAATGAGTACCTGTATTTGTAGGTAAAACTATTTGTATGAAAATATGTGGCATTTTAAGTGTTATACAGGTTATACTCAACATTAATAAATATTATAAATAAATTTGAAAAAGAATCAGTAAAACTGCGAGCTAGCTTAATGCTATTAATAACTGTCCGAAACAAGGAAATGTCGCTAATCGATCAGCGTCAGAGACCGTGAACTTGACCGGAGTAATGATAATCGAGCACCGGGCGGCGCAGGCGGGAGGCAGCCAATGTCAGATGGCAGTACCGAATGTCAAGTGAAAGGTCGTCCTCGAATAACTAAGGGCTATATACAACACTTCCAATATTCTAATTGATCACATTATTGTAGCATCGAAAAGATTAAGAAGACAATAATTGTTAATCGCGTAATATCAGTCGCGTTAATCGACGATTATGTTCCATAGAAGAGATAATTCTTATTGTCATGAGTTATGTATCCACTCAGGATAGTTGTTACTAAAAAAGTAATCACATAATGACGATACTTTGATTTACTTAATTTTAAATGGGAAGTAAAGCAACCTTTTAATGAAATTTATAATCACTAGTAAGTAGGTACAACATGTCAACATGTGAACAAATAAGTTTTAATCTAACTAATTAACAGTACTTGGAAACTATTACTAGTAACGATCGTAAACACTATCATGCCTGAAAGCCCACTCACGTAATATTCGCAGTTTGTCAGCGTTGGTTTCATAACGTCCAACATTTCTCATGGTGCCTAACCGGTGAACCGGCCTCACGAAGTTGTCGCCGCTCGCTAAAATGACTAACTAACGAACCGATCGACAATTCAATATCTTCCTTACATGCGAACGCAAAAAGATCTTAATCGCTCGCAGTAATCGGTAGATGTAGGTTTTCTGCAAACATTTATACCTAGTTGATACGAGGCCGAACGGTCACGTAATTGGTAACAATTATTAAGAAAATTTATATACGATAAGTTGACAGGTTGAGTTTAATTTAAAATACGATTCGAAGTCGTATAAGGGCATTTAATGTACGTTCCCAGAGTAGTTTAATCGTATAACTATTGCATTTATCCTCAAATGATAAAAACAATCAATAGGTGCAATGTAATCACGACTGTTTTACTAAAAATAAAATAAAAATAGCCGTTGGCGCTATTTAATGCGAATACGTTCCTTAATGACGTTTTGTAGGTTGATTAAAATATAGCAAATACAGATTCTATTTTTTTCACCTCCCTCATTGTGCGAATATAATCGAGCTTGACCAGTTTTTTTATCTCGTCGAGTTACGTCTAATCGCCCATTTACAAATACGGATAGTAGTCCGTATCGGATCGGAGTCAGTATCTCTGACATCGACCACAGCGCTAATAGGCGTTTCGCGCCCATTTATTTTCAGTTTAAGTTTTTGTCGTTACACTTGCTAGCACCTACGCAACATCTCAAGCCTAGGGTTGAGATCCAATAATATAAAAATACTATAACGACGTAAAATCAGAGATCAATTTATTTAACCTAAAAATATTTACGTAATTTCTTTAAATATTATATATTTTGAAAAATGCTTATTCCAACCCTTCATTTATCTATGAATATAAGCTTTTATCAGCCATAAGGCGAAGACGCTCGAGTCGAGCGAAACCGTGAAAATTTAATGACAAACACAAAGTTGCTTTAGTACTTTTAAAATACACTAGTTAGGTTTTATTAATATGTAAGCGTTGAGCGAACATTTTCCTAAAGAAAAAGAGAAGTCTATAAAGCGTAAGAACTAATAAGGATGAACGAGAGGCGTATAAGGTATATAATTATTGGTAATATGATTTGTGAGCATGTGACTGCGTGGCATGTAGAACTCACTATTTTAACGCATGGCAGTTGTTAGTAGTTGGTAGGCGTGGAACCAGCTCTACTCGTTAAAATATGAAATGGCAGCCCTGCACGAGGACGGCTATCCGGTGGCGGTTGATTGTACTCATCAAGGATTTCTGCACTCAAGGACGATAGCGGCTAGACGATCGAGGCTGTCGAACGCCTCTTATTATTTCTCTACAGACACATCTTGTTTTTGTCCAACTCATTTATATTCATGATACATATCGACGTTTATGCCTATAAATTATATTCCCACTATTGCTTACCTATTTTGCTGAACTATAGGTAACTACTTGTCTCTAAGGAATTATTATAAACACAGAAAAATATGAGGGATCGTTATCATTTCACATCTTTACACAATGAAATATATGTAATATCTCTAGACTAACAGGTGTCTCGATTTTAATAACTTTAAGCAAGAAACCAACAAATAAAACCATATCTATATATAGATATGGTTTTATTGGCTGTATTGCTTGCTTATTGTATAGGTTTGTAATAAAAACAATTAACTAGCTTGTACCTATAATCCCATAAATTTAAAAGTTTTCCAAGAGGACCCAATTAAACATCGTATTAATACATGCAGAGTACCTACTTACTTGTAGTAACTAGTACAAGATTAGGTAATTTATACACTACCGTGTAGAATAATAATATGGCTTGATAGACATTTCAATGTCATATAGAAAACGTTCTTTTTGTTAGATATAGTTAAATACATTACGTTCAATGTTCGTTACTAAACAATAATTATCATCTTACGATACAGGTGTCGTAAAGTTACATTCACGAGTACAATATATAAAATTGGTCATAGTCGAAGAATGTCTCTACTATGTATCCGTAAACTCAAATATATGAGTTCACATTTTTTGTTGGCTAGCAAGAAAATCAACAAAAACTGTAGACTGTATTCGCACAAAAGGGTTCACTCACCTCCGAATTTTCTAATGTACGTAACCTCATTGTCTAGTACACACTTTTTGTACCACTCGAATAGATCATGGCAATTTAAACAGACATCGCAAATATAAACACGAAATTTTCAATTTTAATTACGTTACGTCAGAAATCTATTAGGTTTTTATAAAATATTTGCTCATAAGCAATGATTGAAAAATTTACTTCCAACTTTGGACAAAAATTACCTACTTATAGTAGATAAGTAATTCAAATAAACACAGAACGAATACCTCTATAGTCTACTATAGAGTCGTTATCTAAAAACAAATAGTTATCCTCGTTCAATAGCAAACAATCATCATAAATACAACTAACATAGGTAGGTATCTATGTAATGTATTTTTACTTTTTGCAAAAAGACATATTGGACGAATGTTATTGTACCTGCAGCGGTAAACCAACGCCTGCCTAAGTGATAAAAAAACATTAAACAAGTTTTATTTCACAATCTATACTAAAGAAGTAATTGAAATTGATTTTATTTAAAATTAAATGTACCCTTGTACCCAGGTAGATCGAATCGATAAGCTGAGTAAATACTGAATAGTAATTGGTCGCCCACAGTCACATCTTTCTGTATGGATAATAATATATATATATACCGGGAGCCCCCACTCCCTGCCATTACAAGCCCTAATTACATGTATTAAATTACGTAAAGACAACTTACACGCTTTTACGGAAACATGTGAACCTGTATAAGAAATAACTTGATTTCCTTTTATTTGCAGTGTTAGTTCTGAAGCTACGTCTGTAGGATATTCGATAGCAGAATTTTAAATTCAACGCTAATAATTATTACCTACTGACAGTTTAGTTCTTGTCTGTTTACAGCACATACATTATAAAGGCAATAAAATATCGCCACACATCTGCTTACAGTAAACGTGAATTTTGTGTTATTTAGATCGAACAGCGCGAAATGCGAAGTTTTATAGCAGTAGTAACCACCAGAAACCATACGCATACGCCTTATGTTTACAGACCTAACTTACTCGGTTTTATAATTAGCGAACTAATAAAAATACTGGCAAATGTATATCTATTATTTGTATTATATTTATGTATGTGTATATATACAAAGAGTTTCATTTCATGATTTTAAAAAATAAACAGTTGGTTACAAAATTTTGCTTCGTTTTCTAAATTGGAAGAATTGGACGTTACCAATGACTGTGTTGTATGATTTCAATTTTAAAGGAAAAAAATATGTTTGCTAGCGACTGTTGCTTCACGTCCAATTGTCAACATAAGATAAGTAAATCATAGGTACATACTTGACAAGTTGTTAACAAACACTGATATAATTAATTATAAAAAAAAAAAACATAATTAAATAACCCAATTCAGCTACTAATATAGTTAATTGAGTAGAATTACGATTATTGTAACACGAGAATCATCCGTGTCAATCTGATTCGCATTAAGTGTGGATGAGCATGTGTTCAATGTCGGCCACATATGTGCCAGGAGCGTGAAGGTCACGCGTAGGTACCTATAGTCCGCATCTTAATGTACCGATATCAATCTTTCAAGAGCTTCATAATTACCCGCTTACAAAAACGTTAACACAAAGGTAGACGTTGATTGTTATCTGTGATACAACATTGTGATATTTTCAGAATTAAATAACTATGATAATAGGTACCTACTTTAGAGAACACGAGTAGTTTGAAAAAAATTAATACAATACAAGATGTAGGTGCTAAGATTACTTACGGTTCTTTTTTCACAATACTTTAGTTTATTTAGTAGCCAGTTCACAATTACCAAAGGAGCTGAAATTATACATGTTTGACCCATGTTATTTAGTCCTGATAACAATGTATGCATACAATTATATGTTACCAAACTGCATCATGTGTTTTGTAAATTGCGTTATATGATTTTAAAATAATAAATGAAGACATACCTATAAGTATTAGGGGCGGTCATTAAAGTGTTTTTTATTACGATTTAGTCATCAATTAATAAGTTAATCAGACACGGCCGGTGATGATTAGCGTCGCGCCACGCCGCGCCGCCGGCTTCGCGGCAGACCGCGGGCCGGGCGCTGCCTAACGCTCTCAATTCAATTGAGGATGATCCTTTTTAACCGCACACTTTGTAAAAAGGTCAACGTTTTTTATTATATTACTAAGCTTTATTTGTTTAGGTCCTGTCTCGGACAATCGATACATGATGTGGAAACATATTTATATAAGGATTGGTCAAAATGATTTATAAATGTTTACATTAGCTTGGTTATAAAACGCATTCTTATTCGTCATTTTATCTTTTTAAAAGAATCTTTATACGCATCCTTTTTTATTAAACAAATCCTGTACGGAGGGCATGGCTGATCACGGCTGATGGTAATGTGTTTAACAATAAATTGTTTTATTTTATGATATACACCTTTATTTGGGATCTAAATAAAATATATCTATATCGAATATTAAATATAGTAAAAAAAGACATTTATTTTATGAAGACGAAATCATTCGTATCCGCCGACATTTATGAGACGTGATGTCATCCTTTGTCACGTTGTTGTAAATACAAGTGCGACGACGTTGCCGAAATAAAACATGGCAATATTTAAAAGCTTCGTCACAATATTATTTTAAAGATTTTTGTTTTGAGTGCATGCGAAAGTCGAAAATTATTTTAATTTCAACATCGACGTTTACCGACGACTTAGTTACTATTGTTTATTAGGTACTTATTAATATTATTATCATTTCACAAACGAAATGTTAGCCAACAACGCTGACATATCCTACGTAGGTATATGGTAGATCCAAAACTGCTGTTTTGCTCAGATAACTCAAAAAAGGAGATTTCATAAACAGAAGCGCAGAAAATAAGACGTAGGTACCTATTACACGGTAAGACAAAGAAAATGGAACATATTCCCAAGAAGTGCACGGTCAGAAAATCCAGTAATTTACTTTTTGGAATTGTTTGGCTTGGAAGTCGTCAGAGGGTGAAGTCCGTTCCAGACGAGCTGGCACCGTGGCGGTGGCGGAGCCCTGCTGCGGAGGGTCGAGCGCGGAGACCGAGCCGCCCGGGCGCCACTCCCTTACACAAAATTAGGCGCTACCATTACCATAACTGCGATCACAATCAACAGATCCCAACATGCTTAATTAAGGCGAACACAGGTAGGGTGCGAAGCGAACGGAATCGTGCGCTGTAAGACTTATTTATAAGTAGTATTATACATAAAAACTTTTGATTTGTATCTTGCACAGTATGTATGTTTTCTTTTTAAGAGAAATCCTTGTTCTTGTGTTATTCTGACCGATAATCTTGTAAATTTTGGGATTTGTGAAAATATCCTATTGCCAGTGCTTTATTAAAATTTAGAATCGATGCGTATGCCAAGTTTTATAATTTCTGTTCAAATTATTAGATTAGTCGGTCGGAAGTTGCAATAAATACTTTATAACAAGAAGCTTCAGTTATCAAAAACGCGCCAAGACAGTTCTAGCTGACATGATAGAAACCGCGACTCCCTTATCCGTTACAGATACGATCTTCCAGAAGTAATTTGAATAACCAACCGACGTAATAACTAAATTTAAATCTATTCATAAGTGATATTAAACAGGAAGAGCATATTTCCATTACTTCCATTATAAGCCAATATAAATGTAACTTTAGATAGAGCTCAGTGAAACACAAGTCTCAATGTAATAGTAATCTTGACACGACAAGATTAGAAACAAAGTAAATAAATTGATGTTAAATGAACTCTCACGGATTAAGAGCTATATTCGAGAGTAAAGTAAAACGGTATATCAACGGCCATTCCGCCATTAATATCTGTGTAGCATTTACGTCGGAATTCTCTAGAAACTCTCCCGAGTTCCCGCCAGGTTCAGATCGTGACTGCGCGTCGCGTCGGCGCAATTTGCTTACCCATACAGTGCCAGTGCGCGCCGCTCTAATCATGTGTAAAATATTGCCTGGTCTCGTCACTGCAACACGGAATCAGGCAGGACGGGCACGTCAAAAGTCACGGAGAAGTGCAAGATTAATTGACAGAGATAACCGCTGCACGATTATTGTCATCCACTTAAAAGAGGATAAGAATTATAAAAAAGTACTTACATCTAACTTGTGAATTCACTGACAGGATTTTAACATACCTATAAATATAATGGAATCATACAAAACAAACTCTATTGATGCAATCTCATTTTGAAGCAAGTTTTCAATAGTAGTATCTACGGTATAATAGGTAGCAATATAATCGTTTAGCCATTTCTATAAGAGTAGTTAATCGGCCAAATAAAGTTAAACGCTTGACATTAAGTTGGCGAATAACGAGACGGGGTTAGTACCGACAAGACGCGCGAGTCGAGAGCTGAGGGCCCATTAGAACAATAGTAGCGCGCAGGAGCGTGCGATCATAAAGTTACACCAACAACCAGCGCGAAGCCGTATGAATACTCGACCTGCCCCAACTGAGCGTGACTCCACCGCTCTCACCTCTAGTAGGCACTGGGTACTGCGTTCGAATCTTTACACTTACCCTTTGATGGTTTGTCAAGATAAGCGTAACATCAAGACACGAAACAAATTTAGGTATTTGATGACGCCACATAATAGTAGAAAAATATAGTACCCTTGTACCTACTTTCGTATATATAAATCCCTTAATGAGTGACGTCAAGATAGTATACAGGATCTAGATCAAGACCAGCGTATATCTAATAGCAAGGAATGTCCTTAAAAATAAATTTTGTAACTATTGTTTCCTGTTTTCTTCTAAGCAGAGATGTTTGATGGCATACATAAAGAAATTTTTGCCGTAATCAACGTAGCATACTGGAACTAATACATTTACCAAAAACTCAACGAAATCTCCAAGTTTCCTTCTCAAAGACTAATAAACATTAATTTCACTCGACGTGTAAACAGTGCTAATAAGCTGTTCAAATACAAGGTAATGGAGTGACACACCGATTATCTCTTACAATACCTATTTGCTTTGCTTCTGCTAAAGTGGCATGTAAAGGAGGGCTACAAGTTGTTAAGCCATTCCTATTATTCCCATCCCACGCATGCGAGTCGGCTCACGCGGATACGGCAGCGCGGTTCCGATCACCGCTCGCACTAATTGAGTAGACGACTGACTGATGGGATGTGAGACCAAGGACACATGGCACCATGATGTGATGTCTGCGGTCATCTAGGTCAGAGAGCGGCTAAGCGATATTGTATACAATTTAGTTATTCCCGGCATTACTTTTTTATATAATCAGCTCGGGGTAGCAGAAACTCCTCATTAACCATTTTAAATGTTTACTTGTTTATTATTGATCCGTCATGTAAATTTATAAGCGTTCTCGTATTAGAAAGTACCTACTTACTTACTTACTTCTAAACAGCACGTATTTAAATGAAAATAATTATATCCTTAGTGATAAAAGACGAAACAAAAACGAGTTAGCAAACCGCGTGGGTGAACATCATCCGATGTTATCTACATAGCACTTATTGCTCTTTATGTTGAAAATGTATGTTTGTCGATCTAGATTATCATATTCACATACAAATCTATAGTTAGTTATTCACGGCTAGTAATTAGATTAGAAACTAGGAAAATCTACAAATGCAGCTGCAGTTACTATAAATTGTGTATTGCTCAATGTAATAAATATCTACCTCGTAAAATGTAACGTTAAGTCGTGATACCCGCCACCAAGCATATTACAAATACGTATGTCCAACGATGCCCAATGCCGAATAAATCTTAAAAGGTAATTTTTATTCTATGTATATCTAGATGATTAACAATCAATAACATAAACGAATAAACGCAGAGCAAAATACTCCTTGAATGAGTATTGAATATAATAAAAACCAACGGAGTAAGGTATAAAATAAGAGGTCTTTGTGGAAGTAAACAGTGGTCAATTACGGCGGTAGCGCCCATCGCGCCGTGGGCCGCTCCGCAGCGCGTTCAGAAACAATCGAAGCGATGCGATGCGCGAGATACCAGCCCGTAATAACTCTAATGGCGAGATAAGACCGCCACTGCTGCGGATACACTACGTACCAACAGCATAAATGTACATCTAACACCGCTTACACTTACATCAGATGCGGTATGTTATCTACAATCTAACTACTCGTCTTTAGCTGACCAGATCTCAATCTACACTTTGAGTATAATAATTATCATTAGCTAATTCTTCATAAATTTGGAATAAAAAAATATTTCATTAATAGACCAACTACCTAAACAAAATATGTATACCTATTAACGTAAAAAAAAACATGGTGTCATTTCAAAAGTTGAATTATTTCGTTATTGTGTTGCTGGTCAAAGATAATTTACACGGATAATTATGATATAAAACTGTAAAAAAGTAATGAGCTCTTAATATAAGGATGGTTAATTATGATTGTGCGATAAATAACCGTCGCGTTGATTAGACATGGCTGTCGCCGCTCCGCTCCACGGGTGTTTATTGAGTGACGCTTCTTACCTCCGCGCAGATCGCGCCGCGAGTCCGGCGGGACCAGTTTACGCCGACAACCATGTAAACGATTTATTCCCGAGCCTCGTTTTGCATTACTTGATCGGGAGCCAGGGCTGGATCGAGCCCCTATCACAGTCACCGAGCCAGAACCCGCAGGCCCAATACAGTAATAAAATTTTACGGCCTCTTTGTGGAATGTATGTTTACAGACGTACGTTGTTCTTAAAGGATTGTGCAATAAAATTACGATTTAATATGAGCGTGTGAAAAAAAATATGTTGATTAGGTAAGTCGACTCGTGCTAACAAAATAAAGTATTGGTTTTAAGAATCTTTGTAAACAATCAATAATGGTGGTTAATTGATGATAATTGCAACAAATTAGAATAAAGACAGTGTGAAATCCATCTCAGAAATAAGACAGCCCTACGATGTTAAGCAGTTGTCGCGGGAGGTTTATTAAACGACGCTAAGATGGCCGGTGGACCGGCTTCATCCATGCTTCCTCCTTGCGTCGCCGGCACCGCTGCACCGATACACCGATACACGATGCCGCATTATCTTTAGTCAAAGCTAGTTCAAACACAAAAACATAAATACGCGTTACTTAGGTACTCTTCCAGCAACATAAGTTAGTGTATATAATAATATTATCGTTGGTTCCACATAAACGATTCCTGATAAATTACTTAAATTATGCCATAATAGTAATTAATCGTAATTTCCTTCAATCTAATCCGAAACAAAGATTAATAACTTCTGATGCAAATAAAAACTAGAGTAGTTTTTAGTAGCTTACTTATCAATAAATCACTGCGTGCATTGTAACAATAAACCTAATTGATATTTTTATTTTAAAGTTCTTATTTCAAACATTATTTTAATCTATACTATCTATACTAATCTATACTAATATTATAAAGAGGAAACATTTGTATTTTTGTATTTTTGTATGTTTGTAATGAATAGGCTCCGAAACTACTGGACTGATTTCAAAAATTCTTTCACCTTTGGAAAGCTACATTATCCCCGAGTAACATAGGCTATATAATATCACGCTAGGTCTTATAGTTGCGGAGCAGTAACCGAAAATGTTTCAAAAACGGGGGAAAAGTATCGTTTCTGAGGCCTTCCGTGGCGTGCGCTGAGCATATAGTTAAAGTTATACAAAAATGTTTTATGGGTGAATTGTTCATCTTAACATTACCTTTAAAAAAGTCCGCGAGAGCATATGTCTATCTTTTATAGTTTACCCATAACAATCGTAAAACTATGAAAAAAATCTTAAATCGCACGGGGGGGCGAAGCCGGGACGGGCCGCTAGTCCGATATAAACGGAGTTGTCGTTTACATAGTGCAGCGTGACTTCAACATTAACGAGTTTAAAGTTTCGATAATAATAGGTTTTAGCTAGCGAGTCGTATATAAAATACGTACCTAATAATCTTTACATGACGTTTTAATGATTAAGAAAACTTATATTGTTTAAATGCATTTCCTGTTAAGTGGCATAAAAGTAATAAAGCAACTCAAATAATAATGTAGGCGTAAAGAAATGCTATGAAAAATAACCTTTATGAATACTTAATTGGCACATGAGGACGAGGCTGATTGAATGCGTTTATTATTAATACAACATACCCGTATGAGGGTCGGCGAATTATTTATCAAGAGGCCGATTGAATATGAGCATGCAGCGATGGTGCATAAAATCGATGTGACCAAGTCAAGCGAGTGCGAGATGTGATACGCTCACTTTTATACGTTCCGACCGCATTCCCCTTCTCAGGCCTGTACGTATTACCTGTAGTAACTTTTCAAATTATTTGAATGAGTTAAGTAAAGAAGAGCTAATTAAATGATGATGACAAACAGATATGTAACAGATATATCGTTGACAATTGCAGCAACATTGCAACAGTAACACAAAGTAGGCCAGACAGAAAGTATTCAACACCATGTTTGGTGGTTATTTTCCAATATCCCATAGTCGATTAAAAATCGCCGCACATGAGAGTCCCGTGCATTCCTTTGCGCACTTTTTGCGGATGTCAACTAAAGCGGTGGCGGGTGCGCTTACGCAGCGACAAAGGTGTCCAACCGGTTTAAATTACCATCGCCTTCCTCGGCCCTCGTCATCAGCGCGTCTGCAAATTCGACACTCATCAAATTCCGCACGAATGCATATGTACGTACGAAAACCTGAATGTCATTCAGACAATGATGTAAGCAAAGCATGCAGCTATATAAACAGTGTCGCTATCACCTGTCCTCAACTACAACATTTTATGAATATGATTACAGCCTCCTCCGTTTATTACTCGCATAGGAATGACTTTAAAAGGTCATTGCAGTCGGAGAAATTGCTTGCGGAAGGATAACTATGGAAAATCGTATCATGTTTATGTATGTAAATGTTTATTATCATGAACCCTAACGGCGGTGTTGTATCCAATGGTATGGAACATTTAGACATAATATATAATATTAATCTACGAAAATAAAACTAATAAGTAAATAGGATTCAAAATAATACAAAATAGTTATTCAAAGAATTAAAAACTACATATAAGTACCTAAACATATATTTAAATAAACACTATTTTTATTTAAACTGCATTCAAGTTACTTCAGCGTTAAGTACATGTAACAAAGTAAGAATAGTTGCGTAATGGACGATTCCATTAGATTTCAAGATCATCTGCAATGACATGTCTAGAATACAGTCGTTTAAACAAAGCATTATGTAACCGTCATATCAATTAACAATGCGCCAATGTCGATTTAATATCTACCTATACATGGAACTAATTTAACAATGCTCTCCTATATTTACGGCACGACTGCAATTTTTTTTTTTGGTGTTAAGAAACAATTTGCAAATATGTAGTAAGACACCCACTGTAACTTTTCCCTTCAAGACTTGGTAAATGTTTAAACACCTACCTAATCGCCTCTATGCTGAGATACCGTTATCTCGTTAAACCTATTGGATAGGAAAGACAAGATCAACAGGGCTCTAACGGCGACTACAGCGAAATACATCAATCAGTATTGCATTTACTGCGCTATTCCAAGTCGGCTTCCTCCTTCCCTCAGTAATGACTGCGAGCCAGGTTACCAGTACCAATTAGTTTTAATGCGGCTATCTAATAAAAGGTTATTAAATTACGATAAATGTATAGATGTTCTGTTGGATCGTAAAATGGCGACTTGACTATAAGAATGATTGCGTTAATACTCACGAGTGGTAGGTAAGTTTTATATATTGTGTATATTTACAGGCAACGTTTCTGATTCAGAGATTTGATGTGAGTCGGCAATAATTATTACTGACGCTTCGAGACAACAGTATCGCCTTGAAGCTTCTGTTCAATGAACTTATTTGATCAAAGAGCGGAGTGAGGTAATAGACAGATCAAACCAAGTTTATTTGACCGTGAAATTGCGATTGAAGGCCACTTTTATAGTCGTTAAAGCGTGACTGCATCGGCTAAGCACCTACTTATAGGAATGGAATGCACTCGAATCAGCATAAAACGTAGTCTAGTCCGATAGGATTATATACGGTCTTGAATAAGAGGCACATCCGACTCATATAAAAGAAATGCAAAGGTTTGCGGTTAAGAAAGCACCTGCTGCCTAATCAAAACAACAAGTCCACATCCCACAGAAGAATTATTTGTATTGATTCGCGCCTAATATTATTTATAAGCTAATTAGACACAGACGCTATATCTAAAATAAATATATCTACTGATTACAAAATTTGTGTTATGATGATGAATGCCTCTTTCGGTAGGTACTTATTCAGTCGGGCGAACAAAAACTTATGAAAGAGTTAAAATTAGATCCTAAATCTATCACTCAAGTAAACTAGGTCTCGCGCATGAATATGCAATTACAGACTTGTGAATTACAAGAGGCGTTATAGAGCGGTGAGTCACACGTGTAGTTTATTATCGATACGCTCCGACAGATAGGCAGCTAATGTATGCGTTGGGAACACTGTCTACCGGGTCTGTCTTCCACCCTTTGTTGACGTACTAAACACATCTATGACTACTGTTGGTATGATTTTACGTTTTTAGAGATACGATACTGAAAGCTGCACTACTTGAGTACTTAACTACGTTTAATTTCAAACGATGTTCAACTTATCTGAACTTTGTTACGTGAATACGAATAACAAAATTGCAACATCACTGCGACGTATCTCGCAAAAAATATCTTAGCAAAATCAATTAAGACCTACCTACCGAATAAAACCCGTCATTAGTATTCAATCAATGATGTACTTAACTAAAAGAACCGACGTATCGACTAGAGAAGACCTGTGCCACAAAAAATTAGGTAGTACTCTAACGTGGGTTTAACTGACAGGATCATAACATCTTACTTTTATAAACATGACGGTAATTGCAAAACCTACTTAGTTTATTCAGAAGCGTTGTTTACAGCGGTTCGCCAGAATAGTGCGCCGCAGAAATTTCAAGGTTGTGGAAAGAATTCCAACATATACTTAATAATATTACGTTTTCATTAGTTCACGAAAACGCAGGGAGTAGGTAACCTATGCCTGTTTCGGAGTTTTGTATTCTCACCTACAGCTCTTTCGACTTCATACCTACAAGACAATTTTTTATGTAGAAAAAGTTCAATAAATTAGAACTTGAATTTGATTAATTATTTGTTATTCTGTCACGTAGCGATCAGCTGGACTTATAAATCAAGCTACTTTTAATCTATAGAAAAAAAGATAAAAAAAAATAAAGCATAAGGAATTCGACGTAGGTAAAATGGCGAGGGCCAGCTGGTACCCCAAAATTTGTTTGTGCCGCACCTGACAATCGTGTTGGTCATGGTATGAGCTGACCAGCTGGCTGACGTACTCCCAGACCTCGCCGGGCGCCGTCCACGCGGCTGCATTCGCCGCGTGCCGCATCATGCCACCATCACAGCACAGACTACACTCGGGCGTTTCGCACTGAGCTAGTTTCGCGTCCGCCAAGCTAGCCGTAGCCGTGGCGTCCACTAGCATTGACGGGCTATTTATATTGTTTTATCCTCAATCACACGCAACTGGGTCGCGATCCACATCACACACTGCTGAACAGATTAACGTTCTAACTACCACTGAACACTTACAGTTGCTTGTAAATTCAGGCCTGAGACTTAATTATTTACTTGATAACTGTTATTTTATTCTTTATTGCAATAACAGTGACGCGTATTAAGTAGTTCTGTAAATTGTTTGTAAGTACTTAATGAATTTAAAAAAATAATAATTACTTATTTATAAGGTCAGATTTATTAAGACTGTGAAATTATTTGTTAGTTAGTTAGTTTGTAGATAATAGATTATGTTGGTATTTATTAAATAAGTAAATAGATAGGTATGTATGTATACATATATATATACATATATATATACATATATTGATAACTGCTTTAATTTATTAATGCAATGTTATCTACTATCATTCATTTGCAGGGACGAGCGCAATCTCGGAACGAAATCATCGTCAGTGCGGCGAGGAAGCCGATATCAGACGACCTTGAGCAACCGTTTGATAAGGGAAATTCGGCAAAATCCCCCTCCCACCCGCCTCACCACTGTTTCCCGCCGCGACGAGCTCTTGTGGAGCGCTTATCGCTAGCAGTATTAAGTGTTTGTTTTACATGAAAATTAGTGTCGGCCGACATATTTACACGACATGGACATGAATTAATAAACTCTACTTAAGTGATAAGACAAGTCCCAGATAATAAAGAATTATTCTGTTAACAATAATAAATAATGAAGTCTCAAGAAAATACCTGAAAAATAACTACAAACTACTGTATGTAAATTTATTATCAACACTAGTGATCACTCCACCGATGGCACTTGCATATTAAATAATCAATGTTGAACACTTGAAACTACACACATAATCGGTTGGCGGGAAAATAGTTTCGGTATGGCAAATAAGAGCGCGAGTGTACGTATACGCGTACGCAAGACGATACGCGCGCGCGCTTCGCCGCGAGGCAGCTAATGACCGGCTCGGCTTGTATTCGCGACCCCCACTCCGCCACCGTACGCGCTATCAAACCAGTTTACATGAAAAATTTTAATTCCACTGAGCGGGTGACGACCGTTCGCGCTTTCCTCGGCAAGGGAGGAAAGCGCAGCGGTCGGGGGCGCGCCGGAAGTGCACCGCGGCCGGCACGCGAGCCAAGCTCACCCACCGGCTTAATTAAATGCTGCACGCTGCACACCTACCCCTTCGCAGCTACCGACCCCGACGCCACCACGCACCTTCCACTTTACACTTTCATAACAAACATTTAATTACTGCTGTTAAATGAACGCGTCGTGTAATGATATTATTTGATTTAAAATATTGGCGTATTCTTAGATGAAATGGAAATCAGCTAAGAATTATGCGATTTCGTTCACATGAACGAAGGTAGGTGTCTCTATATAGATACCAACCTAGCTACCTATTTACCTACTGTAGCGAAGCGTACGTAGAAAACTATAAGTATTACCTACCTATAGTAAGTAAGTACCTATAGTTCACCTACCTCAAATAAATTAAATTTATGTTTATCACTTGTAGTCTACACTAATACCTATAATAAAGAGGAAAGGTTTGTTTGTTTGAAAGGTTCTAAAACGACTGGACTAAATTGAAAAAAAAAAGCTTTCACTCTTGGGAAGCTAAAAATTAACGACTCGTGCGAGCTAATCAACTAATACAAATGCAAAAATCAAAAATGTTTACTTGAAATAAACATTTTTGATTTTTGCATTTGTATTTTTGCAAGGTCTATTTGTATTCTTATTCCTTGTTCATTACAAATGAACACAGAATCAATAAAAAAAATCGCATTACCTTCTTGTAGGTAATTATGTAAACGAAGCAAGTCAAGAATGTAATTATTTTATAGATAAACAAAGGGGTCATTAAAATTCTAAAATTGCATATGGGTAATACGGACAGGACATTGATTAGGGTTACATTATTCTTTCAAGCCGGATTCGACCTATATATAAATATATTTTATACTATCAAAGATGAACTCAAAAGGTTAAAAATATTAAAAAAATAAAATAACAATCAAAGTGGACTTAACAGATATTTAACTCATTTGTACCTGTTGCAAATAACGATACCTAAACAACATTATGCAATTTATTCGGCCGCAAACCGCAAAGTGAACGACCGCGCTGCGACTGTACAGCAAACATTTTACAATGGTGCTAACTGGTGATCTAGATATTATTTCAGTAAGTAAATTATTTTAGTAAATGACTATATTTTATGTTGATCGAAATAAAATAAGCACACCAGATTTGGCGTAATCTATACTAATATTATAAAGCTGAAGAGTTTGTTTGTTTGTTTGAACGCGCCAATCTCAGGAACTACTGGTTTGAATTCAAAAAATATTTTTTTGTTGGATCGAGGAAGGCTTTATAACATCACGCTGCGACCAATACGAGCGAAGAAACAGTGGAAAATGTGTAAAAAAACGGGGAAAATATGAAGCCTTATGAAGAATTACTATGGTTTATATAGAGCAACATAGTTCATAATAATAACTTTAACTTCGACGTCGCGTTTGGTCAGATTATCTCGATAATCACATTAATATACTCACATATAAACCTCTCTAAAGAAATCACTTAAATAATGGTAAAAACAGAAAGGAAGAGCAAGCAACTGCACGTTCTTGTCATGCAAACACGCACTACTAATATGCTACGGCAACAAAGTTTGGACATCTTTCGAATTCTGTTATTATACCTACTATGATCTCAATCAATGAACAGATGACGTGATGACACACTTACAGTGGCTACGTCACAAAAAACAGTCAACATATGAAATAAAAACAATGATTAAACAATTAGAAATGAAGCATTAGCATAATCATAAGATGGGTGCTTAAATTTTATAAAAGTAATGTCATGAATAATTCAAAAGGGCTCTTACATACCCTAAGACCTTGTTACGACTAAGGAGCATCTGCACCGGTTTTGATACAACTAATAAATTATTACTTTACACAAAAGCAACCTCTCATAACATCCAAACGGCGCGGTAAACACATATAATAGTTCTTTTGTGTCAAATAAACTGGATTCGATTAAAGCGATAAAGAATTAGGGGATGTTATTAAAGTTATTCAAAAGTAACTATTTTATTAAGTACCCTGACTGAACCTGTTTCTATTTCGTGTTGAAATGACCAGTGGTCTCAAACGCGCTCAGTTATTTATGAATTTGATAACTGGGACGAAAAATTTGAATGACTAAAATATAGAATACTGGATGAATAACCAAAAAGGCTTCGAATCAATCATACAAAGACGCTACTCGCACCTATTCAAAATGTAAAGCAAAATTATTATAAACGTTGGAGCCCTAGCAATAAGTATATCTAATATTGCTAGGGCTCCAATTTAAATTATATCATATCGTCTATACTATCTATACTAATATTATAAAGCTGAGTTTGTTTGTTTGAACGCACTAATCTCAGGAACTACTGGTTCAAATTCAAAAATTATTGTTTTGTTGGATAGACCATTTATCGAGGAAGGCATTAGGCTATATATAACATCACGCTGCGACCAATAGGAGCGAAGAAACAGTGGAAAAATCTATTCCACGCGGACGAAGTTGCTGACAGAAGCTAGTAAGAATATGGAAAGAGTAAAGACAAAGAGCGTGAGGAAGAAGCAATCAAAGCTCGATATCTTTGTATTATTAAAAAGAAAAGGAGGGTCAGGCGTTTAAATGATCGTAAATTTGTGTTTGACTGGGATGCATCTGAGGATACATTTAATGATTACAATACTCTTTATAAAGAACAACATCAAGTGCAATTCTTTGGTAGAGGCCATATAGCAGGTATTGATATAAAAGCTCAAAAGAAGGACCACAGTAAGTTTTATGGTAATCTTTTAGAAAAAAGAAGGACAGAATTGGAGAAAGAGCAAGAAAAATGTATTGAACATGAATCCCTATTTCCGTTGATCATGGGCATCACGCTAGAAGAGGTGAACCAATTTCACTAATTCTTTTTTTTTTGTGTTTGTTCTGATCTGGAGAAGACTTAGCTGACAAGTCTTTTGCTTATTATGCTAATTTTGTAATTTCTAAAATAAGGTACCTAGTTTGCATACTGAAAATCACTTTAAGAGTTAGACTATCATCAGCTTAGTCGGGTATGAATATGGGAGCTGTAAAGTTTTTGAAACGTCAGCAGATAGAATAATATATGCAAGTTAAATACATTATAATTGTATCTTTCCATCGTAATAATCTATACTTTCATGCATCAGAAAAGTATTAATATTTATCTATATGAGTGACTTATTAAACAAATAAATAAATAAATCTACATATAGTTTTGTCCTTCATATGTAGTTCCCCAGTGGTATCCTTGTATTGTACTGACAGACTTCCTAACTTTGAAAGTGTATTATACAGAGTTTCGCCTATAAACAGTCATAGGTACAGATGTAGGTGTGTGTTAAATTAAATTCATCAGTTGATTGATGATTTTTTTTATCATTTTCGACAACCCATAGTACAACTAAAGGGGTTAAGTGTTAAAACCATCAAGAGTTTATATAATAGCCTATAGTCTATATATACCTTGATCCCAAATACAATACATTATTTTTCTATATTCAACACTTTTTATGTGGTAGTCTTGGAAAACAAAACTATAAACAAAGAGTGGAGTTTAATTCATGCATCAAAACACATGATTTTTATTTAATATGAATTTAGCTTTAAATATTATCATAAAATATGATAAATACCTATTATGGAATACAATAATACACTGCACCACCACCACCTCCATGTTCAATTTGACTTGCTATGTTACAGATGACAGTTGGGCAAACCATTCAAATGTCTCTCAGACTCAATACATATTGCAATGAATACATTATGTTCATCTTGCTAATTATGTATTTTATAGTAATGTGAAATCAATTATGTACCTACTGTTAAGATTATGTACCCAAAAGTCGTAATTGAATTGTGATTAAGAATAATATATGCAGACTTAATATACATAATATTATGTTAACAGTTATTTTGCCACTTACCTTTGTCCGCGGTCGACCTCTTCCTTTCTTCACTGCTGTTTCTGAACTTGGTTCATCACCTTTAGCTTTTTTCACTGCAGTATTGGTAGACTTTGAAGCACTTTGTTTGTCTTTATTTAACTTGTTGTCTTTAATGTCACTCAGTTTTTTATCATCATCACTACCACCTCTAACAGTTGAATTATTCTTGGCATTTAATGATGTATTTCTTTGTTGTTTAGGCAATGATTTGGAAACAATTTTCAAAGGCAAATCATCCTCGCTCGAGGAATCCGATGAGCACTTGCTACAAACCTCTGAACTGGAGCTACTATCTGACAGTTTGGATGGTTTCTTTTTCACTTTCCTAGTATTAGAGGATTTTGATGTCTCAGGGCTTCCCTTCGTTTTGACAGACGGTTTAGCAGTTCTCTTCGGAGAGGACTTCCTTGGTGGTACGGCTGCAATTTTTAGCCTCAATCCAGTGTCACAGGAAGTTACTGAGAAATGAGGTTTCTGAGCAGTTGTTTGCTTAGTACCAGAACATTCCCAGTCACTGCCAGATGAATCGCTCGAGCTACTATTCTGTAATACAAATAACAATAACATGTTAAAAAAACAAAAACTAATAGGTAAATTTATGCAATTTACATATAAGAAATCATAGTTTTATTAAATATAGGTTTAAATAATATAAAATAAAATAACAAACCTCTGAATCTGTATTGGAATCTGTCTCACCACTTGAATCATGAGTTTTTGGTACCTCAGTACCCATTTCTGAAAAAAAAATGCTATATATTTAGTTGATCTAAAAATAAAAGTGAACATTTATTATAATCATTAAGTAGGTATAATATATTTTAATCTCTTTTATTATACTAAAGCAGTATTTATTTATTTTTAAGGTCTTATGATTTATTTTTATTTAAGTAATGTATACTTTACAGGGAAAAAATATATTTAAAAATCTAGAAACTTATTCTATTATTGATATATATGTAAGTACAACATAAATAGTATTTAACATACAATTTTCAGTAAAGTAATGAAATGTTTTGATATTTGTAATATTATGATCTTTGTAGGTACTAGGCACCAGGTTTAACTTTGTATCAAATAAATTACGAAAATAACCTTAGTGAATAAATATCAGCACAAACAATAAGTACTCTTTAAGAACTTTCGAATACACAAGCAAATAGCACTCCTACCTGAAGTGTGCATAGACAGACACTCATTAATATTATACATTAACATAAATAGAATTTAACTAGAATATTTCACATAACTCTAATCAAGTAGGGAGATAGAGTTATGTGTAGATAATTGATGTACGGAGGAGTACTCACTTCAAGGTTGGTCAAGATGTTTTC